>JAKSZU010000007.1:21375564-21975564 GCA_026018925.1 Tupaia tana
CAATATAACACAAGTCCAAGAGGCTAATTATGAATGGAGAATGAACTATATAGAAATGACTGTTGCTCAGTGAGCTGAAATGAGGTACCTATAAAAATGGAGATGAGAAAAATACTTTAAAAATGCTTAGTTTGGAACACAGAGTTGTGGACCACTGGAATGAAGGCAGACAGAACTGGTCTAGAGCACTTGAAACTAAATAGGCAGCATTTTAGAAGAAAAACAGGGAGGCAAAGCATTAATGGGACAAAGAAATGTGGTATTATCTGTTGAAGATATTTTATAGTTTTATCAACTGTACTAGGGAGAAATGTTCACCTGTTGAAATATTCATTTTGTAAGCTAAATAATGTGATTGAATGTATAAAAGAAAATAAAATTAAAAATGAAAGAAAAAAAAGAAACAAGATAGGCAAGTTCAAATGGCAGCAATAAATATAAGCACTCTATAGTTAGAATGATAATATGTCACATTAATAATTTCATAGAACTCTGTAAATTTTAGATGGAAGTGGCCTAAGAAATAACCTTGTCCAACATGTTTTATGGAAGAGAAACCTAACGTCCACAGTGTAGTGAATTAACCAAAAATGACTGCAAATTAAAGTTATTTTTGGAGAACAAGGATGAGATTACATCATCAAGACAGTTAGGGTCTATAATGCAAGTGTCAGCCCACATTTAAAAATGATAAAGCTGTTATACAACATAAATTATTCATCAGTTAAAACAAAATGAGTATTCAAAATTTCCGTATGATCTAAGCTTGGTATGTTGATGTAGTTAAAGAGAGAAGGTAATGATCATGTGAAAATTCATCCCAATACAAATAAATAATTTAAAAATATTCAGTGTTTTATTTAAGCATCAGTATAATAATGTGGTCAAAGAAAAGTCTATTTTTATATAAACCCTC
The DNA here is from genome assembly GCA_026018925.1 of Tupaia tana. NCBI lineage: Eukaryota > Metazoa > Chordata > Mammalia > Scandentia > Tupaiidae > Tupaia > Tupaia tana. The sequence continues at coordinate 21,376,481 of JAKSZU010000007.1, forward strand.
TGGAACTGATATTCTTTACCATAAAAAGCAAGAATCAGTATGTACTGAAGAAAAGAATACCATAAGCTTTGGGAGGAAACAGATCTGGATTCAAGTCCTTTAAGAGAGTTATTCACTTTTTTCTGAGATTAAGTTCACTCATATTCAAATATTGATAGTACTATCCATCTCATCAGGGCTCATAAGAAGATTTTAAAAAATCATACATAACTTTATTTTTCCCCTAGGTTTTTGCCATAAGGCACGTGTGCTCACTGGAGAGAGAGAGAGAGAGAGAAAGAGAGAGAGAGAGACAGTGAGAGGGAAAGTGAGAGATCACCCCAGAGAGAATGGCCACACCACAACCCCTTGATCTCCATTCTCCTATGGGATTTTTTTTAAGAGAGATTTTTTTTCCTACAAGGTGAGTGCACTTGCCAGAAAAACAGAGAGACAGAAACTGAGAATTCACACCCCAAGGGGGATGGCCACACTGCAATCCCTTCTCCTCCATTCTTTCTCAGGATTTTGAGCACCCATGCACACACGCCTAGCATGAGTTTTAAGCCACAGGATCTGGGACTCATTTCGTGGTCAACTACGTGGGAGTACAGCGACATAATCATGATGCCATTTGCTGGTCCCCTCCTCTGGGATTTTGGGCATAAATGCACACATGCCTAGCATAATTTTCAAGCTACTGGGTCTAGGATTTGAATCGTGGTTGGCCACGTAGGGATCCAGTACTATAACCGCCACACTACATGCTGGCTCTGATAAATGCACATTTCCTTCTTCTACAACTATTTCTAGTAAGAACAACAACAATGAATGATATTGACAAAACATATGCGGGTACTTCATTTTAAGTGCATCACATTCACTGATTTACTTACCCCTCATAATAACTCTTGAAGTAAGTAATATTAATATTTTTACTTCCTTGTTAAAGAAATTGAGCCACAAAGTATTTAAGACCACACAGTTAGTAAGTGATAATTCCCAGATTCAAATTCCAGCAATCTGGTTCCAAGATAATGAAATCGCAATTAAAAGGCTAAGCTACTCAAAGAATTAGCTGTGAGAGAAGTACAAACGACACTTATTAACTGATTAGCTCCCATTACCTCTTTGATTTGAAAATATAATGTACAGTTTGTGCATTAAGGTAATTTAATGACCAAAACTACCATAAAACACTCAATTTAAAACAACTATAGAGGATTCCATATTCTACTGGTTTCTCTACTCTGGCTACACATGAAAATTCCATGTAAAGCTTTAAAAATAACCCAGATGCCTGGATTCCATCCCTGACTTTCTGCACTACACACGAGGCTCGGACACCTGCATGTTCAAACACTGTGTACATGATCTCAGTGCTTAGTCAGAGTGAAGACTCACTGAACACACAAGATGGAGTAGTGATGCAAACCATATGGCATCTGGCACTGGGAGGATTATCAAGGTGAAATTACAAATGGAAGGTGGTCATAAAGAACCTGAAATACTGGTCCAGCTCTGTTACATGGTGGTTAAAGAAGCTGAACCCCACATGGCCAAAGGGACAGCTTGAGAGCTGGACCTGGAAACTTGAGAAACACAAACCTCCCCTCTATCTCTTACAGGAGCATGTAAGAGATGGAAAATAAGGGACTGCAGCACGACCATGCCCCACAGTGGTGGCTTTCTCACTTTCTCTCTCTTCCCTCTCTCTCCAGCAGGTGTACTACTCTCTAACAAAACAAAACAAAACAAAACAAAAAGCAAAAAATAAAATAAAAAACAAACGTGGAACACTAAACTAGCATGCTGAGAAGATGAAGGAACAAGGTGGGGAGTGGCATAAGGAGCCAGACAACAAGGTTAGCATAATTCTGAGCACCAGTGTGGCCAGGAGGGAAATACAAGGGAAAGCAAACAGAAATGTAATTTCTATGGCCGCAGTAGCAGCTCAGAAACACCAATGATGACTGTTTATCAACAGGGAAAATTTCTACTCTTCTACCATTGCTTATCCTTACAAATGGCATCTGTGCTTTCCTGGTCACTATTGCTACTTTGTTCATATTTTGCAACTACCACTAGTTTTCTTATTAAGTACATTTCAGTGATTTTGCTCTAATATTGATGATAAAACATTTAAAATTTGGCTCAGCATTCTTCTCCTAAAATTTAGGAAATGTGGCCCGTTTCTGTGGTGTTGTCAGTTGCATTCCAGACTGCACCTGGAAGTCACATGCCAACCGTTATTCCAGTTCCCAGTCAGACTGAAAACAGTCAGGCAAGTGCCCGTGTGCCTAGGATGCTGGAGGGCTGGAGGGCTGGAAGAAAAGGACTGAAGCATGATCGAGGGTGTTTTCTCTCTCTCTTATGCAGGCACATGCACTACCATGAATTAAAAATCATAATAGATAAACATTTTTTAATTAGAAAACAAATTGATTATAAAATCAATCTCAATCTATATTAAGATATTTATTAAAAATATGCACGATTAGAAAGCACAGGAAGTACATAGGAAATAACTTTCAGAAAACAGTAATGATAACAAAACAATCAAACATGGCAACAGAACAATATAAAACTCCAAATACAAGTTCATGGAACTAAAATATTCCTTAGGTAGCATCTAATAGAGGCTTCCATTTGGAGATGTTATAGTTGAATAAATCAATATGGATATAATTCTTCAAAGTTTTAAATATATATATATATATATATATATATATATATATACACACACACACACATACGTACACACGCACACACACACACATACATACATACAGTGACAGAACACTCTGGCTATGTATGCATGCGTGTCCAAGATCCTGACAAGATGGAAAAATGGAGAAGGGACTGTGGTGTGAACATTCCCTGTTGTTGCAGTGTTTTCTCTCTCTCTCTCTCTCTCTCTCTCTCTCTCTCTCTCTCTCTGTCTCTCCGTTTTTCTGTAGCAAGCACATGTGCCATCTGTCAATTTAAAATACACACACGCACACACACAATCACACACATATGTATATATGGATATAAAATGACATGTAAGTAATTATTTCAATAAACTCTTGCCGTGGTTGTTATCCATTTTTATTTTATGACTTCCTTTTGAGAATGTAATGGAATCTGTAGACCCTTTCTCCAGAGTAAAAGCACAAATGGACACAAATTTGACATTTTCCATGTAATATGTACCTTGGCCAGCTGAAGAACATTCACATTGCAATATGAGTTTGCTAAAGACCCACTGTGGGGACAAATTCATTTCCTCTAATCTCAGTATCTCATGCCATGAATGAAAGTCACTTCCCAAGCACAGAGATGTGGATATTATATGCATGTATAACTCCACAGCACAGCACATTCCTAAATAAATGATTCAACAGATGTTCCTATTTACAAGAGACTTGGTTCTTGCTGCCTCCCCCCTCTTTTTTGCAGCACCATTTTGGAATTTTACTTGTTTATAATACAAGGCTATGAAAAATGGTGAAAATACACAACTTTAGAGTTGAATACAGATGTTCAAGTCCAGGCTTAGCACTTTTTAGCAGTATAATCTTAAAAAAAAATTAACTATGACCTTACTTTTTAAAAAGTTTATTTTATTCATGATAGCACACGAGAGAGAGAGAGAAACGGGGGAGAGGGGACCTCAACAGGGTCTTATCATGCTACCTTCCCCCAGCCTTCCTGCTCATCAGGATCTTGGGTATGCACATGCACACCCAGTATGCTTCAGGCTGACTGGGTACCCAGACCTTCAGTCGGCTATGTAGCTTCCAGCACTGCAGTCTAGCATACCACTGCCTGTGCCACCAAGGTGTATGCCCTCAATTTACTGTCAGCACAAAGAAAAAACAATCCAATTTCACAAATTTAGTAAGTATGCTTGATAGTACTGGGAAAAACTTCAGTTTCCTCGTGTAATAAATAGGAACAGGACTTACTTGATAGGTAAAGACATGCAATGTACCTAGCACAATGCCGGTACTCAGCCATCAGCTATTATTAATGTCCTTCATATTGTGTTAGGTATTGAATAAAAATATCTGTCTTGCAGGTTTAAGAAGGGATATGTGTACAGCTGGAATAAAAAAAGGTTAATTAAGTGGTAGTTCCTCTCTCTCTCCATTTCTTTTATGATAAAAAGGAGAACTGGAACACATAATTATCAATAGTTAGGATGTCTGCCTCCTTCCCTTGATGAGTAAAGTACTCACTCCCTCAACTTCAGGGTTATTAACAGTTGACAGGTTTTAGCTGAGTCCCTCTGTGGGCTTTGCCCCAACACAAGGCAAGTGCCTCATCCAAACCCGCATCCCCTTCCCAGGTGACCACTCATGAGCCAATGACTGATGTGGAGATACTAAGGTTGATCCCCAAACCCCAGTTCAGGATGGGTCTGATGAGTCAGCATGGTTCCAGAATTCCCTCAGATCAGTCCAGGTTTTCTATACAAGTGAAACACAATTCAACTCTCCCTGACTAGTCTTGCTTATTTCCCTCCCGAAAGGTATTGATCCTGTGAATACTCCTGCAAACAAATCTGTCTCAGGGTGTGCTGCCTAGGGAAATGACTTATGACACTTGCCCAAAGTCAAAAAGCTAATGAGAGATCAAAATGAAATTTACTACACATGTGCCAGCATAATTCCACAATTACAAAACAAGTGGAAGAGATCAAATAAAAGAATGAACCAAAGACTTATGAGGTAAGACTATTAAAAATACCCTAAAATATTCTAATTATGCCTCATTTTTTGGGTTAGAATACAAATGAAAAAGGATCTCTACTGAATTGAGTCATTATGAAACACAGAACAGGGGTAGGCGAAGAAGGTGAATTTCCGAGGAAAGTGTATTTCACTTCAGAAGCAGAATAAATTAACAAAAAGGGACTCAGAAGGCAGAATGGTTCCTACCACTTTTTTTTATATTTAAAGAATTATCTTATTTAACTGTATATATTTATCTATTATTATTATTTTTTAATTTGGCCAGAGAGAGACACACAGAGAGAAGGGGAAAGTGAGCAAGAGACAAACACACAAACACACACACACACACACACACACACACACACACACACATATACACACAAACAGAGAGACAGAGAAAGTGAAGCTGCCAGGTCCTTGACTTGAACTGTGGTCAGCTATGTGGTATGTGGGAGTCTAGCGCTCCCAACCACCACGCCACCTGCTGCCCCCACCTCTGCCTTTTATTTTGTACTGAAGGATAATGTCACACAGAGGAATCCTTACCTTACCCTAGACACAAGGTAAGAGAGTGGCCTAGTCTAGGCCTCTAATTAATCTCAATTTTATCTTTGATATCTGATCCTAATATATGTAAAGTGTAACTTCCACAGATGATTCATCTATATTTAAATACAAGAATGAAATGTACTACCAAGTTAAGTATAACTTGTGACTTATACATTAGTATTACTCTCCTTCTGTCAATGTGAATGTCTGGGATAGGACTATGTTAGGAGTTTTCACAGAACGGCTTTAGAAGAAAGGTTAGAACTATCTATACCTCTAACTACAATAACAATTACAGTTCATTAAATATGGTTATCTTAATGACTTTATCTCAAAGTGAGGATAATAACTATCATCTTATTCAATAGGATGCTATAAGAGTAAATATTTAGTGGTAGGAAGCATCCTGAATGCCACATAACTAAGCAAGGCAATACAGAAAGCAGCTTGTAGCAGGCTGACATTAGAATAGACTAATGTACCCGGACTGAGAAGAGCCAAGTAAGACACAGAAACATTCAGACATCTATGTCCAAGACTCAAACTGATAAATGTAATCAAGACATCCTAATTCAAAAAAGGAAAGTCTTGAAAAATCCCTGTGGAAGGAGGATCTCCCCACCAAGGAACTTAAGACCTTTGAGGAAGTAATCTGGTAATGGGACGGCTGTTAAAAGCAAATACATCATTATCTTTAAAATATTTTTATAATTATTAAAATAGAGTAAGGATAAGAATGAAGGAAATGATCAAGGACATTTTACACATTTTATATTGGTTCACTTAGGTACCAATCATTCATTTTGATATACTATTGCTTGCTAGAAAGCTCTCAGAATCTCTGCATCTGATGTTTCAACTGAATAATCATAAATCTACTTTCTTAAGAAGCACTTCCTTCTTCCTTTCCCATATTTAGTCCTTTATCTCAAATGCTCAAAGAACAAACCTGATCGTAAAACACTTCGATATGTAAGATGTTGGGGTAAGTTTTCTTTACCTTGCCGGGGGAGAGCTGAGGAGGCCCACCGTGCAGGGCTGCCAGCCGGCAGCCCAGTCTGGCTCAAGCTTTCCCTTACTCCAGAATTACACTTTGGGACCCCTCCACATGCAGTTTAGCTCCCTGTTTTCCTTTTACCAGACCCAGAATACTACTAAGGTCATTAGATTCTTTTAGCCAGTCCTTAGATGAATTTTTATAATTAGTATTTTATCTTAAATCTCTATTTTTACTCTGCCTTACTTTTTGAATGTCTTTCTTTTCTAATCTTTCCTCTTTTTCTAGTTATAATAGCCACAATTTACAAATGAAATGATTACAGCTAAAAGATATCAGAGCAAATTCATAAATACTATAATTTTTGCAAAGGGAAATTGTGGTTAGAAAGTTGATGACAAGAATATTAGCCTAGATAACTAAGATAATCTGATAAGCTAATCTACCTGCCAACTAGCCAATGGCTTCAGGGAAATCAATCAATAATTTATTAATTACAATATTTCTACATTTATATACAGATACTTCAACTGAGCTGTTGGGAAATTCCAAAGGAAATAGAATTTATGTTCACTTTCCTTGTAGAATAATACAAAATATAAAAGAATACTGTTGAGGAATTATATAAAATATGTTGGACTGAGTCAGTGATCTTCAAAATAGGTAACTTCATTTAGATGAGAGCATTTTAAAGAATTGTTTTTATTTATCTTCATTTAGTAGTATTATTATTTTAATTTGATCAGAGAGAGACAAAGGGTGGGGGGAATGAGAAAGCTAGCCACCAGGTCTGGGACTCAAGCCTCAGTCAGCCATGTGCAAGTCCAGAAACTTTAACCACCACACTACCCACTGGCCTCCAAATGAGAACATCTTAAGACTTTTCATGGATTAGATAGTTTAAAAAGCAAAGATAGTTTTAAAACTAGGTAATTTAAAAGAATTGATTTCTGGATACTAAATTTTCAAATGAACTTCTTCCCTTAAACTATGAGAACAGAAGTTCTCTCACTTCAAGTAAAATAGACACATAATTTCTTTTTTTCTCTTTCAGGGGCCAAAAGCTGACCCCATCTTTTTTTTTCTGAGAGGGTTTTGCTATAGGGCATGTGTGCTCGCCAGAAAGACAGAGAAAGACAGAGAAACAGAAAGCGAGAAATCACTCCCCAGAGGGGATGACCATGCCGCAATCCCTTTTCCTCCATTTTCCTCTCGGGTTCTTGGGCATGCATGCACGCATGCACACGCGCCCGGTATGAGTTTAAGCCACCGGGTCCAGGACTCGAACCGTTGTCGACTACATGGGAGTCCAGCGACATAGCTGTTATGCCAACTGCTGGTCCTAAAGATACAAGATTTCTAACTTTCAATCATTTATCTTTTTAAAAAGGATGCTGATGCATACCAAATATTTAAAGTAAATAGTCTATCAAACACATTTTTAAAAAGCAACAATAGTTTTATTTTAAAATATTAATATTCACAATATCCTCAAAATTAGACCTTTTGCAAATGTTCAAACTAATATTTGAAAGTTTTTTGCTATCAACATAAAAATGGACAAGTGATTAGATATTTCTTAACATTCATGAGGGAGACAGTGAACAAAAAAGTTTGCCAGTCACTGGACTAAATTATGTCAAAGTTGCATTAACCTCTCATTTAGTAATGCCAAGATTCTAACTAAGGAAGTAAGTCCTGGGATTTCTGAAATGGACTGAGAGGTGAGGCTAACTTGAGAGCTCACCTCTTTGAAGAGATGGTGAGATTTAAGCAGGGTTTAATGAATGGAAGGCAGGGATGTTGGAGAACTTGAAAAGAGATAAATGGGCTACAGCTGCGAAGTGGGCCAGCAGTAGGCAATCCTTTGCAGGAGATGGAAAGTGGATGTGCCCAAGTGAAGTATGAAAAGGGCATAAGTTTTTAGGTCACAGAAGACCGAGTTCAAGGGCCAGCAGGTGGTGTGGTGGTTAAGGACGCTGGACTCCCACATGGCCGACTGTGGTTCGAGTCCCGGACCTGGCGGCTTGCTCTCTCTCTCTCTCTCTCTGTCTCTCCCTGGTCAAATTAAAATAAATAAATAAAGTTAAATAATTCTTTTTTAAAAAAAAGACTGAGTTCAAGTTCAGATCTGAGCATTTTTTGGCCAAGCCATTTTGAGATCTTAAGTCTACTGTAAAGATTAAATGGGAAGATGGAAAAGCAAGTGTTTTTAAAATGATCACGGTATAGCACATGTGTCATTAAGCCCTTTTCAACTGGGAGCCATGGAAAAATAGCAGTTTGCATATGGTAAAAAGAACCAGCTTCAGAAATAACAGAGTAAACTGAGACAAGGACTGTAATTTCCTAGAAGGATAGTCTCAGCCAGGTTAACCAAACTTCTCTGTGCCCACTAGCACCGTGAATAAAATGGAGATAAGAGAGGTGCCCACTTTCTAGGGTTATTATGAGGATTAAGTGAGTTAATGCATGTAAAGAGCTTAAAAATGTGCTTAACATAGTGGCTCTTGTATTGGTGGTAGTGGTATTATTATTGCTCTCTGATTGTCAGTGTCTAATAGAGATCAAGAGATTATCACTGACAAGTGTCTGTTGAATTAAGAGTCTTTTAGAAAAAGATACAGAAGGGAAAGCTAAGAAGACTATTGAAGGACTTTCATTCTAAAAGCCACTAACATGGTTCCTCAGTGTTACAGGAAATGTATGTGACAGTAGTCCAGTGAACCTCTCTGTTGTTATGACTAACAAAGGAAGACATAATCTTTTCTCACTGTTGAAAGGCCAAAAACCTAAAACAATACAGCAGTATGGCATAAGTTATTTGAACTCTGATTGTAATAGTTTAGTCATTTAAAAACTGCTCTTGGGGGGCCAGCAAGTGGCGTGGTGGTTGAGGCACTGAATTCCCACATGGCTGACTGTGGTTTGAGTCCCAGACCTGGTGACTTGCTTTCTCACTTTCCCTTTCTCTCTTTCTCTGGTCAAATTTAATAATAATAATAATAATAATAATAATAAAATAAAACAATTTTTAAAAACTGCTATTGGAATATTTTTGAAAGTACAGAGGTAATTAATTCTTAACTCATGACTCATGTTCTTTTCAATAAATACATATGTATGTACATATATAGTTTTTTTTTCCAAAGAGAAGTTTACTATTCTTCCCTACCCCTGACTTTTCAAACAGGACAAGTTGCATAGTTTTTCAGAAGTTATTTTAAAAATTGGAAGTTTTAACTTGAAGCTAGCTTTCATAAATTCTGGTAGAATCGGGCCAACAGGTGGTATGGTGGTTAAAGGTGCTGCTGGATTCCCACATGGTTGACCATGGTTTGAGTCCCAGATCTGTTGGCCTGCTTTCTCACTTTCCCTTTCCCTTTCTCTTTCTCTCTCTCTCTCTCTCTCTCTCTCTCTGTCTCTGTCTGGTCAAATTAAAATAATAGTAATAATAATAATAACAAAGGGAATAAAATAAATAGATCATTCTTTAAAAAAACAAAATGAAAAAAGAATCTTGAAATGAAATAGAAAATAAACGTACTATACAGAAAGTAAGTGAAAGCAAAAGCTGGTTCTTTGAAAGGATAAACAAAATTGATACCCCACTAGCGAGACTTATTAAGAAGAGAGAAAGGAACCAGGTGAATCAAATCTGCAATGAGGCTGGTAACATAACAACAGACATAGTAGAAATTCAAAACATCATTAGAGGATACTTTGAACATCTATATGCTAAGAAACAAGATAATCTGGATGAGATGGACAAATTCCTGGACAAATATAATCTACCATGAATGAGCCAGGAAGAAATAGAAAGTCTGAATAGGCCCATAACAAGCCAGGAGATTGAATCAGTAATAAGTAACCTCCCAACAAAGAAAAGCCCTGGCCCCGATGGATTCACCTCTGAATTCTACAAAACTTTCAAAGAAGAGTTAACTCCCATTCTGCTCAAATTATTTCTAAAGATCCAAAAGGGTGAATCTCTCCCTAATTCATTCTATGAAGCCTCTGTCACCCTCATCCTCAAAACAGATAAGGACAGGACAAGGAAGGAAAACTATAGACCAATATCTCTGATGAACATAGACTCAAAGATTCTCAACAAGATACTAGCAAATCGTATTCAACAACTTATACAGAAGATCATACACCATGATCAGGTAGGCTTTATTCCAGGAATGCAAAGTTGGTTCATCATACGCAAAACCATAAATGTAATACACCATATTAATAGGAAGAAAGACAAAAACCATATGGTCATATCGATTGACGCAGAAAAAGCATTTGATAAGATTCAACATCCCTTCATGATCAAGACTCTTAGCAAAATTGGCATAGAAGGGCCATTTCTCAATACAATAAAAGCCATCTATGAAAAACCCATAGCGAACATCACCCTGAATGGAGAAAAGCTGAAAGCTTTCCCACTAAACACAGGAACAAGACAAGGATGCCCACTTTCTCCTCTCCTTTTCAATATAGTACTGGAAGTCCTCGCCAACGCAATCAGAAAAGAGGAAAAAATAAAGGGCATTCGAATAGGAAAAGAAGAGGTGAAACTCTCTCTATTTGCAGATGACATGATTGTATACATAGAAGACCCAATGGTCTCCATGGAAAAACTACTGGAAGTAATACATGAATTCAGTAAAGTTGCAGGATATAAAATCAATATACAGAAATCGATAGCATTTCTATATACGAATAACAGGCAGACTGAGATAGAACTGAAAAAACTTATTCCGTTTACCATAGCCACTAAAAGTATAAGATATTTAGGAATAAATCTAACCAAAGAAGTTAAAGACCTCCACAAGGAAAACTACGAGAAGGTAAAAAAAGAAATTGAAAATGACACAAAAAAATGGAAGGACATCCCATGTTCATGGATTGGAAGAGTTAATATAATCAAAATGGCAATTCTACCCAAATTAATCTACCTATTTAATGCAATGCCAATCAAAGTACCAGACACATTCTTCACAGATCTAGAAAAGACAATCTTAAAATTTGTCTGGAATCATAAAAGACCCCGTATTGCCAAAGCACTTCTACACAAGAAGAATGGAGTGGGTGGCATCTCAATCCCCGATCCAAAAATATATTACAAAGCTGTGGTAATAAAGACAGCATGGTATTGGCACAGAAACAGACATGTGGACCAATGGAACAGAATAGAGTCCCCAGAAATAAGTGCCCAAACATACAGTCAACTGATCTTTGACAAGGGGTACCAGTCAATCCAGTGGGAAAATGAAAGCCTCTTCAGCAAGTGGTGCTGGAGAAACTGGACTTCCACTTGCAGAAAGATGAATCTGAACCCCTACCTCTCTCCTTTGACAAGAATCAAGTCAAGGTGGATCAAGGATCTAAATCTAAGACCTCAAACTATAAAGCTGCTCCTGGAGAATGCTGGGGAAACTCTGGGAGACATTGGTGTAGGGAAAGACTTCCTAAAGAAGACCCTCAAAGCAGAGTCCATCGTCCACAAAATAGACAAGTGGGATTACATCAGACTAAGAAGTTTCTGCATGGCCAAAGACACAGTAGTTAGTGTGAATCGACAGCCCTCAGAATGGGAAAATATTTTTGTAAATGTTGCATCAGATAAGGGACTGATAACCAGAATACACAAGGAACTAAAAAAGGTGTTTGGAAAAAAGATGACCAACCCTATTAAAAGATGGGAGAAGGAGATGAAGAAAACACTCTCTAAAGATGACATACGAATGGCCAAAAGGCATATGAAAAAATGTTCAACCTCCCTCATCGTAAGGGAAATGCAGATAAAAACAACAATGAGGTACCACCTAACCCCAGTCAGATTGTCTAATATTAAAAAAACAAAAAATGATAAGTGTTGGCGGGGGTGTGGTGAAAGGGGAACTCTTTTCCACTGCTGGTGGGAATGTAGATTGGTCCAACCACTGTGGAGAATAATTTGGAGATTCCTCAAAAATCTACAGATAGATCTGCCATATGATCCAGAGATCCCACTCCTCGGTATCTACCCAAAGGACAGAAGAATTCTTCATTGGAAAAGTGCTTGCACATCGATGTTTATTGCGGCACTATTCACAATTGCTAAGTCATGGAACCAACCCAGATGCCCCCGTATGGAGGAATGGATTGAAAAACTGTGGCACATATACTCTATGGAATACTACTCAGCCATAAAAACCAACAGAGCCCTGGCTTTTGACAGAAAGTGGAAGAATATGGAAGATGTACTGCTGAGTGAGGCAAGCCAGGCTATGAAGGAGAGACATTGTATGTCCCCACTTAACATATACCGTTTGTCTGCATTCTATATCTGAAACTGATTGACTAACAGTTGAACAAACACAAGAGATGGGTGTGAATGTCAGATGAGGTGTATGTGGAGGAGTGGGGCCCAACGAAAGACATTTGGAGAAGGGATACAGAGGTAGAGCATTGACGGGATGGGGAGGTGTGGTGTTATCTGTTGAAGATATTTCGATCAACGGGTCTGGGGAGAAATGTTCACATATCAAAATGGTCTCATTGTAAGCCAAACAATATGATTGAAAGTATATACAAAAATAAATAAATTAATTAATTAAAAAAAAAAAAAAAAAAAAAAGAATCTTGACTGCAAATGCAAATATAGGGCTGGCCTCCAAGCACAGTGGTTAAGGGAGCTGGATATCACATGGTCAACTGAAGGTCCTGGCTCTGGAGACTTGAAATCATACCGGGCACATGCGCATAAGTGTCTGGAATCATGAAAGGATGGAGAAATGGAGGAGAAAGGACTGCAGCATGGCCACACCCCATTGTGAGACATGTGGGGGAGCACATGCATGCACTCACAATTTAAAAAATGCAAATACACAAATATAGAAATGTGTTATTTTAAGAAAAGTATTTATAAGACCATGTTATAACTTTTAAAAAGAAGTTCAGATCAATATAACTAAAAGGCAATATGCCCAATGACTTTTTAACTTCATTCAAACATTTTCAATGAGCTAAATCTCAGGATATATTCACTATTCTAACATTCTGTGAACAAATAATAAATATTGAGAAGCAACAGATCAGCATTAGGAGGATAAAAACTTACAAGTATGTCTGGCCAGTGAGTAGTTGGATCCACCGCTAGTTAAACCAAATCCCTCAGGAATCTGACTAGAACTTCGAGGTCTGGTCAACAGTTTAGGAGGTTCAATTTCAGCACCAAATTCTGCTCCTATTACTCCAAGTAAAACAATAGCAGTAGCCTGCTTCCGTCTTTCCTCGTAAGAAGTGGAAATTTTTTTCATTTGTGGGACACTTGATAAGCAACCTAAAAGCAAAAACATAGGAAAAATAAATGAGAAGAATATCAATTTAAAAAAATACATATAATTACAAAACCTTTTGAGATGATTTATAGGAAATAACAGTATAATAAATATCAGAGGTCTTTAAAAAGTTCATGAGAAATGTTTACTATGAAACAACTATACGTGAATTTCAATTCTTCTGTACTAAGATAAATTCATACTTTAATTTCTTTCATTCATTTTTGACACTCCTTGGTATTTGCAACAAATGATAATAATAAGATTTATTATCCACATGCAAAAGAATGAATTTGGATGCCCATCTCTCACCATATAAAAAAATCAAGTAACAATAAAAACCTAAAAATAGGGAACCAGCAGTTAGCGTAATGGCTATGTTGCTGGACTCTCACGTAGTCGACTGCGGTTCGTGTCCCGAACCCGGTGGCTTAAAACTCACGCCGGGCGCGTGTGCGTGCATGCCCAAGATCCTGAGAGGAGAATGGAGGAGAAGTGATTGCAGCATGACCATCCCCCCTGGGGGGTGATTTCTCGCTTTCTGTCTCTGTGTCTCTGTCTGTCTGGCGAGCGTACGCACCCTACAGTGAAAACCTCTCAAAAAAAAAAAAAAACAACAAAAAACAAAAACCTAAAAATAAAGAATGCTCAGATGACAACATAGGTGTATACCATTTTGACCTTGGGTTAGGCAATGACTTCTTAGATCTGATACCAAAATACAATTTTAAAAAATTGGACGCCAGCCAGTGCTATGGTGGTTAGGGTAGCTGGATTCCACATGGCCAACTGTGTGGTTCAAGTTCTGGATCTAGCAGTTTGAGAAACAAGCTGGGAATGTGTACATGCACACACAAAATTCTGAGAGGAGAATGGAGAGGAATTTGTAGTGTGGCCATCCACCCAAGGAAGTGTTTTTTCATTTTGTCTCTCATTCTCTGCCTCTCCTGAGTTCACGTGCCCTATAGCAAAAATTAATAATAAAAACTTAGATGGAACATCACTGATATTAAAACTTTTTATGCTTGAAAAGACAGAATCAGCAAAGTATGAAAACAATGCATAGACTCAGAAAAAATATTTTCAATTTATATATCAAATTAGGATCATATCCAGCATAAAGAACTCTTATAACTGAATAAAAACAATTTGAATAGCTATTCTTCCAAGAATACATGAATGGTTAATAGGTGTAAGAAAAGAGGCTCAATATTGTTAGTTATTAGGAAAATGCAAGTCAAATGAGATACCACTTCACATCCACTAAAATGACTGCCAGAAAAATAAAATAAAAAGACAGGTAACTGGCAATTCCTCAAAAGTAAACATAGAATTATTATATAGCTCAGAAATTCTACTCCTAGGTGTCTGCCTGAGAAAAATGAAACAAATATGCACACAAAGCCTTGTATGTAAATCTTCATAGCAGTATTACTCCTAATAGCCTTGGAAACAACTTAAATGTCCATCAACCAATAAATGGCTAAATAATAATGTGATATCCATACAATAGAATATTTACTAAGCAATAAAAAGAAATGTTCTAATACATGCCCCAATATGGATGGCCTTGAAAATATCAAACTAAGGAAAAGAAATCAGAGCACTACATATTGTACTATGTCATTTATGTGAAATGTTCAGAATAGGCATTCCATTCTGAAGAGACAGAAAATAGATTAATATTTGTCTGGGATTTGAACAGAGGTAAATGGTTAATGATAGTTAATGAGTTCTAGTTTGGGGAGGTGACAAAAAATTATAAAACTAGATTATAGTAATATCTGCACAATCTTAACTATAATAAGAATAATTGAATTCTACATTTTCAAAACATGAATTTAAATCTGCTTTTTAAAAAGATTGCTCATTAACTGATTTTTAAAATTTGTCCATTGGTTTAACAAATACTTATTGAGCATCTATTTAGGGTCGTTAACCATAAACATCAACATAGATAGCCTAGATTCTCAAGACTCCCACAAGTATATGAAAAAAGGAGAATCTGTAAAGGACAAAATACAAGATTTAAAACTCAGAGGATAGGAAAGTATTTGCCAGACCAGCAGATGGCATAATGGTTACCTTGCTTGACTACAATATGGCTGACCATGGTTTGAGTCCTAGACCGTGTGGCTTGAAACTCACACTGGGTATGTGTATGTGCATGTCCAAAATGCCAAGAGAAAAATGGAGGAGAAGGGACTGCAGTGTGACCATCCACCCTGTGGGGTAATTTCTAGTTTTCTGTCTGTCTCTGTCTGCCTCTCTGGCGAGCAAACGCGCTCTATAGCAAAAATTTCTCTCTAAAAAAATATTTTTAATAAATAAGTAAATAAAAATTAATTTTAAAGTTAAGAAAATATTTGCCAGTCAATAAGGGATGAGCAATAGAGGAGAAGGATGATTATTTTGTCCAGATGAATCACAATGCAAAAAAGAAACTAACCATTTAAAGAAATTCTTGTACTTTGAACAAAGCTCTGCATAGTTTCACGTTCAGAAGTAATGCCAGTGTGACATCTGAACAATAATGAAAAACAATTTTGTATCTTTATTAAATAGGGACTCATGAGGAATGAACATTCCTAATACATAACACTGCTTCTTAACTTCCCTTTCTCAGCCTTTCTCTCAGTCTAGTAAATATATCTCGCTCACCTAAAATTGTCCTCAGATTATGTCCTTTGCTCAGTCTTACCCTCCTTTTTAGTTCTAATCCATTCTAAAAGTGGCCTATTCTTTATATTTTGTTTGATATTTATTACGCAATGTTCCAAGCATCAATAGAATTACCTAGAAAATATAGAAAGAGTATCTAATGACATACATCTATACAACACAGCTTATAAAATCTTAGTGTCTTTTCTTATATGTTTCAGATATCTAAAATGTAATTAATGTGTCAGCAGGTGGTGTAGAGTTTAAGGCATTGGATCCCACATGGCCAGTTTCGCAGTTGAGTTCCAGACCCAGGGGCTTGAAAATCACATAGAGTGCCTGTATATGCATCCCAAGAGGAGACGAGAGAAGGTTGTACAGCGTGGCCATTCCCCAAGAAGTGATTTTTCACTTTCTCTCTCAATGCACACGTATGTGAGTGCATGCGACAAGTGCACAAGTGCACGTACCCTATAGCAAAAACAAACAAAAGTATTCATAATTAACTAATATGAAGAGAACTAAGGACCACTGTGAATTGTGTCCTGATCTCAAGATACATTAGTGGCAAAATTAGTTTGTGACATGTATCAGAACTTCGTTCCTTTTATTACTTAATAATATTCTATTGTATTGATATATCACATTTTGTGTATCCATTTATTGATTGATGGATATTTAGGTTGTTTCTAAGGCTATTTAGAATGATGTTGCTGTACAGATTCATGTACTAGCCTTTGTGTGAATATCTGTTTCATTTTCCTTTGGTAGATACTAGGAGTAGAATTTCTGGGCCATGTGGTGACTCCATGTTTACTCTTTGAGGAAGTACCCAACTATTTTCCAAAGGAGGGCCACTGTCATCATCCCTGCCAACTGTGAGTGGAAATTTCAATTTCTGTACATCATTTCCTAACTTGATAAAGTTTTGTATCTATTACAGAATTATAGCAATGTTAGCTAAAAAATTACATTATGTTTTAGTTTAATTTAATTAAAAATTATAATTCTGCCTTGGAACTATGCCTGCATATCTAAGGACAACCCTGGGTGAATGTATGCATGGAGGATTGGTGATACTTAAGGAGACAGACTGATAGACAGAAAGAAAGACTTTGAAATAAATTTGGTAATGGGGGACTAGCAGGTGGCATGGTGGTTAAGGTACTGGATTCCCACATGGCCAGCCATGGTTTAAGTCCCAGACCTGGTGGCGTGCTTTCTCACTTTCCTTCTCTCTCTCTCTTAATTAAATAATAATAATAATAATAAAATAAATAATTCTTTTAAAAATTGGTAATAGGGTTTTCTACATCTATGTGCATAAATAAGATTAATATAAGATTTTCTTTTCATAAACTATATTTTTGGGATTCTGGTAGAAACATAACACAAGCCTCAAAAAAAGGGTTTAGTAACTTACCTCCTCCAGCTCTCTGTCTACCCCTATTCTTTTTTTTTTTTTTTTTTTTGATTGGTTTTTGCTATAGGGCGCGTGCGCTCGCCAGACAGACAGAGAGAGACAGAGAGATAGAAAGCGAGAAATCACCTCCCAGGGGGGATGGCCATGCCGTAATCCCTTCTCCTCCATTCTCCTCTCGGGACCTTGGGCACACACGCACATGCGCCCGGTGTGAGTTTAAGCCACCGGGTCCGGGACTCGAACCGCGGTCGACTACGTGGGAGTCCAGCGACATAGCCATTACGCTAACTGCTGGTCCCTAACCCTATTCTTTGTAAACAATTGGAGGAATCTTCAAGTTTGTTAAAACTCACCTCTAAAACTATCAGAATCTGCATCTCAGAACAATAAGATTAATCAAATTACCAATAACATTAATTACAAATAACATTAATTTCTGCTCTTATCTTCATTAATACTCTTTTCTTTTACTTTTGTGGTTTCTCTCTAGTCTGTTCTTGTTTTTGTTCTGAGATTCCAAGATTAAACACAGTTGACTTATTTTAACAATTTTCTATTATATTTAATAGCTGCCAGTCACATATTTAATAACCATTTTTCCTCTTCTTTAATAACACAACCACTATTATATTCTAAGTACCAATGTACTCAGATCCTTCCAGTGTTCTTTCAGGAACTAAGAAAGCCTAGCCTAGTTATTGGCTTTAAACTTTGTTCATTATGGGCTGGCAGGTGGCATGGTAGTTAAGGCATAGGACCCCCCCCCCCCCCCCCTCAATGGCTGACTGAGGTTTGAGTCCAGGCTTGGTGGCTAAAAATCATATCAGGCATGTGTACGTGTAGGATCAAAATCCCAGGAGGAGTAAGGAGAAGAGACTGCAGTGTGACCCTACCCAGAGGGGTGTGATTTCTTACTTTCCTCCTTATCTCTCTGTCTCTCTCTCTCTGGCAAGCACATACACCCTATAGAAAAAAAAAAAAAAAAAGAAAGAAAAGAAAAGAAAAAGAAAAAGAAAAAGAACAAACAAAAAACACATTTTTTAGAGAGAGATTTTTGCTATAGGAAGCATGAGTTCATCAGAGAGACAGAAAGCAAGGTCCCATCCCCGAATGGGGGCAAGCCATGCTGCAAGTCCTCCTCCATTCTTCTCTCAGGATTTTGAACATGTACATGCATGTGCCCAGTGTGAGTTTCAAGCAGCTGGGTCTGGGACTTGAACCAGGGTTGACTATGTGGGAGACCAGAGACATAACCATTATGTCATCTGCTGGTCCAAGGAAAAAAAAATCTTTAAAAAAAAAAAAAGAAAAACAAACTTTGTTCACGATGTATTGTAAGTCCTCTTTAACTCATAGGAGCCAAAAGCCAAAGCCTATTTCTAGAAAGCAGCTAAAGGTTTCAGCACAGATCATTATATTTCTATTTCATTATTGGTCTATAGAGATTTTTTTGAGCCTGGTTATATCTCTTTGTTTCTCTATTTGTATATTTTATCCATCATAGCTATGTATATGGCACAGAGGGATTAAAAAAATGAACTCTTGGAGACATCTTGATTGGAGGTCAGCTTTCTGCTCTTTCTAGTATTAATCCATCCAGCTTTTCTAGCCATTTTTAGTTCTTTGCTCTATACATTGATTAAATCAATACACCAAAGGGCATACAGAGCTCAATATGCCAACCAAGAAATTAGCAGCAGGGCTCTATGAATACTGTTAGGTGTTTCATTTTGTCCCTTTCTTATTGTGTTTTGCATTCTATATTATTGGAGGTATGGCAAACTAAAGAGATACCAAACCATGAAAGACCATGTATGGCAAACTGAAGACTTTTAACCTTTAGTTAATGGAAATCACTGAATAATTTTATATACGGCGATCACATTAGATTCATTAGCTGTTGGAAGGATCATGATAGTGGCAGTATGGAGGATGGATTGTGAGGTGAAACATGACCAGTGTTAAGGAGAGCTAAGAGGAGGCTCATGCAATAATCAGGTAGAAAACAGCAAATACCAGTGCTGGTAGCAGTCTGTTCAATCTGTCAGCTACTCAGTTGTTCAACATGTAAGACTTGCAGGCCTAGGCTATGCCTGACATTATGCGAGATATGCATTAATAGGGCTGAGAAAGGCAAGTCCTGCACTCACTCAACTCAAAGGCTGTTAAACAAGAAAGGGGAATGTGTATGTCACAGAGTCAATGAGTACTTTCTGAACTGAGAGAACAGTGTGTTTAAGAACGTGAAGCATGAAAGAACCTGTGGATTTCTATTTTAAGGATTTGTAAGTTGGCTGGAACTCCGTAACTCAAGAGAATGTCAAAACGTGAGGCAGGAGAGGCAGGCAAGGGCCAGATCATATATGGCCCTAAACATCAAACTCACATTTAAATTTTTCAAAAAAGAATTATCTATTTATATTTGTTATCATTATTATTTTTTAAATTTGCTATAGAGCATTTGTGCTCACCAGAGAGAGACAAAGAGAGACAGAGACAGAGAGAAAGAGAGAGAGTAAGAAAGAAAGAAAGTGAGAAAGCAAGTTGCCAGGTCCGAGACTTGAACTGTGGTCTGCCCTGTGAGAGTCCAGAACCTCAACCAGCACACCACCCGCTGGCCCCCACATTTCAATTTTTTTTTTTTTTTGGAGAGGTTTTTCGCTATAGGGCGCGTGCGCTCGCCAGACAGACAGAGAGAGACATAGAGAGAGAAAGCGAGAAATCACCCCCCAGGGGGGATGGTCACGCCGCAATCCCTTCTCCTCCATTCTCCTCTCGGGATCTTGGGCACGCACGCACACGCGCCCGGCGTGAGTTGTAAGCCACCGGGTCCGAGACGCGAACCGCGGTCGACTACGTGGGAGTCCAGCGACATAGCCATTACGCTAACTGCTGGTTCCCCCCACATTTCAATTTTTAACCTACAAACAATGAGAAAATACTCAGGGTAGGTTGTAAGCTATAGAGTAAACTAGACTGAGGTTTTCACAAATACTCTGAGAATGACATAAAGAATGTTGGAAGAGGGGTGATTAATTAGCAGGGCATCGTAGAAATCAGGGTGATGGCTTAAGGTTGCTGTAGTTTGGGAATATTAAACAGGAAATGTAGAGAGGTAGAAAGGTTCAAATTACACAGTGAGGTCTAGGTAGTTAATAGAAACACTGGCCTGACTTCCTTTTATGCTTTTTTTTAGTTTATTTACGTATTTCCTCAATGAGAAAGAGAGAGAGACAGACAGACAGACAGACAGAAACCATCAATAAGGTCTCCACACCATAATCCAATTCATTTCAGCCAGCCTGGGGCATGTGTGCCTGGTGTGCTCAGGGAGGGGCCAGGATGTGAACCCAGGCCTTTACCATGTGTGGACAGTTGTGTTACCACTGACCCATCACCTGGCCCCTTGAGTTCTTTTAAAAGTCCTTATTAACTAATACAAAAGAAGCTGAATTATAAAAGCACTTGGAGCATAGGACTTGTTAGTACATGCTTTAAATTCCACTGTCCCACTGTACTGGAAAGTGAAGTAGATCTGAATATGAGCAAGAAGACTCAGTTGTATGGGTCCAAGTCTAAGAAATGGAAATAGTGGAATTATAAAGAACCCATTTCATTAAAAAGGAATAACTAAGAAAATGGCATTAAAGTCCTCAAAAAAAAAAAAAAAAAAAAAGAGGGATTGGCTAGCTAGAAAACTAAGATGGTAATATCAAAGAGTAATTACTGTTTACATGGATTCTAAAAAAAGTCTGGTGCAACTGTGAGTACAAAAAAAAAATTGTTTTGGTTGCTGTTATAGTTCCTTAGTTCTGCACATCACTTTATTGGGTTTTGTTGTTATTAAAGTTAGTTCTGAAAATTTGCTATTCATTTTCAAGTAGTGTATAAAAAGACAAAAATCTAAAATAAGTCCACAGAAAATAGATTCATCCTTAATATTCTAATTCTTTCATTTAAATTGTAGTTATTACCCAATTTTTAAATTTGTTTAATTTTATACGGTGTATTTCAAATCACAAGCAGACAGCTTTATAATGATGCTCCTTCAGTGCTCGGATTTGTTTTTTAACGTTGCCAAGGTCATGACGTATCATATTTGATAAATTACATTTATTATGAAACCCTTAGATTTACATGTTCAAAATTAATTAAAATAATATTAAGAAATATCTTCTAATTGTCCCTTTTCATAGAAATTTTCTATTTTAAAGACAGAGGAAATGTTTGTAAAAAGTAACAGAAAGCACAGGATGATACAGATTCAAAGTATGACCGGGATCTGTGATAGTTATGGTAACAAAAGTGGGAAAAAACCACCTACAAGCTTAACCATACTAAGAAGGGAAAAAAAAATCAATAACCACTGCCTCCATGCTTAGAAGGACCCTAATTCTAGACAATTTAACAGTTTGATCATCTATATCTCCGCATATGCATTTAAAACCAACTGTATTTATGTACAAGAATAGACGCAGGGTGTAAGAGCCCTGTGCCACTGCATCTAGTTCTCCACTGTGTTTTACTCTTTACACAGTATTCTTGAAACAGGAAGCAAAGCAAGCTCCCCTCCCCCACGTCTCAGCAAGAGCATGCTCCATAACAATAGTTCAAAGGAAAGCTCTATTCTGCAGTTGCACTGATTGTTCTGTCAGCTGACCTCTGCAGAAGGGAATTGCTAACCGCTGCCTTGCTCCTTAGCTGACAAATGAATGATCGCAGCTCCATCTATTTTCACTATGGCTGCCTCTAGCCCAGGTGCTCAGACAGAGAGCCCGGTGTGACATCTTAGATCAAGATGAATTGGCACAAACTCCTGATCCAAGATTGTTTTATACCATTTAATTTAGTTTCTTCCCCTGCTTGGATGAGCACAGCTCTGGTTATGGATTTCTATTCTAATGTACTGAAGCAGGCCCTGAAAGAAGCCAATGAAGCAGCTGCTGGAGCAAGGGACTGCAGGGATACTGATCAATAGGCAAGGCATTGACCCCAGCCGTTCAGCCTCTGCGACGGCCACTGCTCAAAGGGGGAGGGTGCACAGAGGCACACATGGGCCGCTTCCAGTAGGAAATTAAACAACAGGGGCATTTGGAGAACTCCGCCTCCATCCCTGGTCCCCTACCTTCTCCATGTTCCTTTTGTTTAATTATCTCAATCCTGTCTGAACTCCCACTCCTCTAGAAAAAATTAAGACTTTAGGAAAGTTTTAATAATGTACTTTCAAACAGCCATTTGCGAATTTTATCCTTAAGCTAAGAGAAAGAATGGTAACAGGTGCCCGCTGCTAAGTGGCCAAAATATGAAATCTTAATTAGCTGTCATGTACATCACTTGATGTAATTTAAAGTTTGGCATGGGCACAGGCTCACGAGAACACTGCCCAACTGGCTATTAGCGCTACTGATGCTTAAATTCTACCAGTATGTAATTTTTGCCAATACTCAAATCTGAAAGATTATATATAGCTCTTTGCTTACAAGGAACAAAAAGAAGTCCCTAAAAGAGACACTGACTAGTGAGTATATAAGGTCTAACTGCTTATCCCTACTACTATTTTAAAAACAACACGTAATTAATTGTGCATTCTATAATTTTTCAAAGTTGGAAGCATCTTTAAATTACTGGTTTTGCCTGCGCTTTCTGTTCAGTTAGAAAAGAAAAATGGAATTAGCTGCAATGTTTTCCTATAAATAAACTGACAATCAAATGGAAGATTTTGAGATATTAAAAATAAAATAATTCTGTAAAAGTAAACCTCCCTACGGTTTCATTTGTCTCATGAAAATTTGGTATTTTTTCACAGAGACACAGCTCCCTTTAATCATGCTAAAGGGTGACATGGAGATCCATTTTCTTGACAGGACGGTTGATCACCCTATCACAGTAAGAAAATTAATACCTTCAACTAGCCTGTGTGGAAAACAGAAGCTACCTGCGATGGTAAAAGATATAAATGTTCTTTATTTTAAGTTGCAAACAGAATACATGTTCTGTATGAAAATGTTTCATTATTGGGTACTTTTAATAAAATAGGCTTTGATTTTATGACTTCAATAAAAACAACCACTTAATTCACACAGTGTTCCTCAAAAGTACATAATTGTCTTTAGGTTTAGCATAATTGACTCTAGATTTACAGGAACAGGGGTAAACACTTTACTTACAGCTTAACTAGAACACAGGTAAAATATTTGAGAAGTTTAAGCTATTTAAAGGGCTATGAGATATTGATTACTTCATTTAAAAAGCAGTCAGAGAGTGCAACCAAGAGGTCAAGATAAATTTAACAGTTTGAAGCACTTTACTAAATAACTCTAAAGATCATGTTAATTGGCTTTGTGCAGTTCTAGGGTAAAATTAATTTTATCCTGGCTTACTATAAAAGGATTAAAAGACATATTAAGTTCTTCAATTTTAACTGGAATAGGAATCAATGGATTTGAATTAAGGCTAAAGGCGGTTTTATGAGAGATGGACTACCAGCAGATACTTTATATCTGCTATTAGCCATATATTGATGAAGCTCTGTTATTGCATTAGGTTTTTAAACCTTAGATAAGCAGATACTACCAATTTGCTACTCTGAGAATATACTTTAAAAACTGTGGGTTGACTTGAGAAAATGTTTTCAAAAATGTGATTCTTGGTTTAGGATTGAGCGTAAGAATGCTTTTAAAATAATGGACATACATGTTGTAAACTTTGAGTAAAAATTAATAAAAGAATGTGGTTGAATTCAATTAGAATTCCCTTCAAGGTTATGTCCATAGTAAAATAAAACATATCCAATATTACAAATATGTTGGTACTTTTTTTTTCAACCAACACATTATATTAAGATTGGTGTTAGCATATCACTTTTACACCAGAAATTTCTGGCATCCAGTAAGAGTCCATGTAACATTTACAGTGATATAAATAGTTTCCAAATGTGATAGAAATTTTAATATGCCCTCAAATATCACTTTGAAAATTCAGAAATGTTTCTTTGTTCATGATAAATAAAAGTAAAATGTTTTTCTTTACTCTTTTAATACTTAATAGTGTTTTACAATCATATGCATAGAAAACAAATTGTTTTAATATGCATTGCCTATAAAGTGAAAAACACAATTTGCATTTAAAAAGACATGTTTTATAAATAAGTCACCATGACTTGATAAGACTATACATAAATGATCAGGAAAGCAGTGAATTGAAAGATACCATAGCAGAAAACTAAATGGTAGCACACAGAGATTACTTAAAATAATTTGGATTAAGCTAGAAAATACTTTTCATTGTAAGTGTTTAGAACCCTGTTTTATTTGCAAAAAGTATAATTGCTGTTATTTGGTTTTGATTAATTACTACAGAAAAAAAGTAAATTTAGCAAAATCAACTTTGTGAATACTGTCAATCTAGATTACAAGAAAACTTTCATAATTAGTAAACATGATTCGTAGGGCCAGCAGATGGCATAGTGGTTATATTGTTGGGCTCCCACATGGTGGACCACAGTTCAAGTACCAGACCAAGTGGCTTGAAAATCACACTGGGCATGTGCATACCCAGGATTCCAAGAGGAGAATGGAGAAGAGGGGTGATTTGTCACTTTCCCTCTCACTGTCTCTGTCTCTCTTCAATGAGTATATATCCCCGATGGCAAAAATCTCTTAAATAAAAGACACATGACTCATGTGTCAGCATACAGTTAGATTAATCTTACGACATGATTCAAAGTTCTACAAATATTAGTCAATAAAGCTATGAAAGATTTTGATTTTCAGGCCAGTAAAATCTTCTTAGTTTTTCATTTTTATCTATTTCTCTTTTCTCAGCACCAAGGATGTGTCATTATCAGCAGACACTAACTATGAAAACCATGGCATGATGGTTAACACTCTGCACAGAGGATACTGGATCCATATAGAAGATTGTGGTTTGGGTTCCCTAGTCAACCTGTACACCCTGGGTACATACTGATGACCCTGGCTGTCTGAGAAGGATTGGGAGCATTACCTAAGACCCTGTGGAAGGTGCTCATCTTTCTATCACTGTCTTTCATGATTAGTAAACTTAAAAAAAAATTAAAGCACATAAAATTGTATACTAAGTAAAGATGAATTTAAAACATAGGGCTGTCAGAAAAGTCATGATGCATTTTTGCATAGAAAAATATGCCAGGACTTTTCCAAGAATCCAATAATACAAGTCAGTGACATCTATCCAATCAAAATATATTTTAAACTAGATCTTTAAAAGAAAGTTGACTTAAAATTGCTTTTTAGATATACTTTAACCAAAATAACTTAGACTTCCCCCTGACTCACTATTATCTGAATTGATATACTTGGCTGCACTATGGAATATTGGCAATTGATTGATTGACTGGTTGCTATAAGGCATGTGCACTCATTGGAGACAGAGAGAAAGAGTGAGAAATTCCTTATCATGAGGGGATTTAGGACACACACACAGGTCTGGCATGTTTTTCATGCCACTGGGTCCTGGACTTGAACCACACAGCACACAGTCAGCCAGGTGAGATCCAGCTGCCTCATTTGGGGTCACCATGCCGCCTGCCTAGCCCAATTTATTTTTAAGATGTGCTTTTTTTTTTTTAAAAAAAAAAAAAAAAAGAGAGAGAGAGAGAGAGACAGTCTTGCTATGTTGACCAGACTGCCCACAAACCTTGCCATGGCTTTCAGAGCATCTAGGATTACAAGCAAATACCACCATGCCTGGCAAGATAGGCCTTTTCAACAATCGCTAAATGCTGTCATTTAAATATGTTAACTGTAAAAATTCATATATATACGTTACATATAACTATATACTTAAATAACATTCTTAGTGAGTGTACCAAGACATTATACCCTATGTGAGCTAGAACTACATTCCTGAGATTTTAAAATGTATTGCCCAGGAACCAGAAGGTAGAGTGGTGGTTAAGGTGCTAGACTCCCATATGACTGATCACAGTTCTAGTCCTGGACTAGATTTTTCAGTGCCTTGAAAATCACACCAGGTGTGTCTATGTATGTCCCCAAAATCCCAAGAGGAGAATGGCGGAGAAGGGATTGAAACACGGCTATCATTTGGGCGGGGGGTGATTTCTTGTTTTCCCTCTCAATGACTCTTTCTCAGGAGAATGTACATACCCTATGGCAAAAACATTAAAAAAAAAAAAAAAAAAAAAAAAAAAAAAAAAAAAAACTAATGAGAAAAATGCGCTCAGTGTCTTTTTCATTATGTAAATGAATTGGTGCCACATATATTTGATCCACTTTCCAAACAACTTGCTAGTCTCAGAATTACTTAAGATTGATAAAGTGCAATGCCATTAAAATGTTAATTTTTACCAGATATATAATAGTAGTCCTCTAAGCAAGCTTGTTAACAATGGGGAAAAGTCTTTAAAAGAAGTAAAAGCATTTAACATTAATTCATTTTAGAAACAATTTGGTTGGGGCGAACAGGTGGCATGGTGGTTAAGGTACTAGATGACTGTGGTTCAAGTCTTGGACTCGGTGGCTTGAAAATCATGATGGGTGCACATATGTGCACGCCCAGAATCCCAGGAGGAAAATGAATGAAAAGGGATCGTGGCATGGCCATCCCCTGGAGGTGATTTATCACTTTCCCTCTCATTCTCTCTCTCTCTCTCTCTCTCTGGCTAGCCAAAACACCTTATGGCAAAAGTGTAAAAAAAAAAAAAATACTAGCATCAAAAGAGTTTCAAGTATTACAGAATTCTAATTAAATTTCAGTTTATCTAATGTACCACAATTCTAGTCAAATATTTCAAAGATGAATTTGTGAAATGGTGACACAAAAAAGCATAGGTAGGTGATGACCCAGCATGTGAGAAAGGACCCAAAGACCTTGTCCTGATGGTGAATCATATTTCAGAGGCTCATGGGGAAGCTCTGTGGCTCTACGTCATTGTAAA
The DNA here is from genome assembly GCA_026018925.1 of Tupaia tana. Classification (NCBI taxonomy): domain Eukaryota; kingdom Metazoa; phylum Chordata; class Mammalia; order Scandentia; family Tupaiidae; genus Tupaia; species Tupaia tana. Next base: position 21,404,067 of record JAKSZU010000007.1, read on the forward strand.
CGCATATAATGAAGCTCCTTTATCCAAACCAAGTTCCTTTATATAAATATTTCATATTACTCGGTGGCATAATTTAGCTCTGCAATTTTCACCAAACTTGACAAATAAATTTTGGTGATATAAAAAAATTAATTCAATTGCAGATAGTTATATGGGCAATATGTACTTTTCTACCTGTGCATCAGAAGTAAATAAAATGTAGAGTACAAGGTTTCTGCAACTTCCTCTCTACCTCCAAAGAAAAATAGATGAATGGATTAAAAACTACCATGACGGGGCACTCCAACATAATTACCAAACTTTCAGATTACTACCAAAGCTAGTGTGTGTGCAGAACACTAGCAGCATAGTTTCCCCACTGCAGTAGAAATGTGTTTTGGCTGCTTTGTGACACATCTGCCTGAGTTTTCATCACATTTACTGACAGAGAACCTGGCTCCCCAAATCGATGAGGCTTTTACTGTAGTCAGTGCTGTTGCTGCTGCTGCACTATCCCCGCCCTCCATCACTGGATACTGAAGTAAACAAACATGCTATTAATTTGTATGTATGCACGGTAGCCCCCTGCTGGAACACGGTAGGTTCTACAAATGCGTATTTTTATCTGCTGCTGCTGATTAAGCCATTCTGAGATAATGCATTTTGCACATACGTGTACTATGTATGTGTATGTTTGACAAAATACAAACCATTTCCCACGAAATTAAGAGTAAAGGAAAACATGATATTTCAAAGAAAATGACTGCCTTTGAAAAAGAAAAAAACAAGTTGTCATCCCTACCCGGAAGGAATGTCAATTATTTTGATAATTAGACATCTTGAGCTTTGACAGCAAGCTTATATGTTTTTTCAGGTTTTCATGTAACAATTTCTGATTCCTCACACAAATACAGTTTTATACCTGTTTTTTTTTCACCATCCATTAACTAACTTTTTATTGTCTATCTCTTGAAAAGTCATTTTGTTTCTTTGCCTTTACTTTTAGTACAAGCATTCTCAGTTTGGAAGAAAAAAAGAGATTTAAAAAATTCCAAAAATCTAAGACATTTATGAAATCTCGTAGATAATAATTAACTCCAAAAACCTTCAATTCTTGGTCACATTTTACCCTCCAAAGATGAGTCTGAAACATGGCAAGTTTTAAAAGCTGTACAAATTTTGACCTTAAAAAGACTAACATCAGATTTTTCATGAGGAAAGGAGTACTTCAGAACACAGTGTTAGTACCTTGTAAAATTATATATCTCTGAAAACACAGCAAACCATTCTCCTAATCTTTTCTCATATAGCTATTGTTTAGAAAAATACCTGTGGAAACATTTACTTATAAAAACATGGGAGCAGACATGGTGTTTCTATAAAAGATCAAACAGAACACATGAGCCTGAACATTTGTTTGATGATTACAATGGATTTTATGAAGATCTTATACCTGTGTGTTATAGTACAATGAGAAACTATTATATCTGAAGTCAATTTTATTCATAAAATGAGAAATCATTTATTGGATTCATTTTTTAAAAATTTCCTCCTAGGTAATTATGTCTACAAACTCAGTGAAATAAAACTAAAATCAAAAGGGATAACTCCCTTGCACTGCCCCTGAGGAGTTAATCAGTACATCTATCCATTTATATGGAATATTTGGAACATTCATTTTTGTGAATTACTATACATTTGATCACAATAATAAAAAAATAGTATGTGACTAAAAATTACCTTTTACAAAACTTCTGTTTTTGAAGTAAATTAGAACTTCTAAGTGATTTCTGGCTTTTATTTTTTTTCTCAGCAGACTCCTTATAATGCTATCTACAATTTAGAAAAATAATTACCTTATTTCACTTTTTTTTTCCTTCACCATAAGTGAAATGTTAAATAGAAATAATGGGGACCGGCAGGTTGCATGGTGGTTAAGGCGCCGGATTCCCACATGGTCAATTGTGGTTCGACTCGTGGACTTGGCGGCTTTCTTTCTCCCTCTCCCTCTCTTTGTCTCCTTTTTCTGGTCAAATTGAATAATAATAATAAATAAAATTAAATAAATAATTTTTAAAAACATTTATAACAGAAATAATGAAGCATAATTAGGGGCAACATAATATCTTGGAAATTAATGACCATATTTTCATAGTAATAGTAGATCTGGAAAAAAATTGCGATGCTTAAACCCACCGCAAAGTTTTATAAGTAAAGACTTTTAATTACTCAGTTCACAAATAAAAGATATGTGAGATTTTATCTTTTTCTTTCTTATTTATTTGGGAAGCATTCTGTGAATTATTAACACTTAAAAAGATTAATACTCGGTACAATTGTACTAAGAACTACATAAGAAATCTAAAGGAGAAATGTTAAAAATTAAATTAAAGGAGAAATAAGAGAAAGAAGTAAAGAAATGTAAAGGAGAAATAAGGTCAAAAGCAATTTGGAGTTAAAATGTATTTATGTCATTAATAGATGATGAAGACAGTAAACCTTTGAAAAAGTACAAAGCAAACAAGTACCAGTAAACTAAAACATTCATGCTAATAGTCTAAAAGCCACTGAAAAAGTAAACCATGACCTCAAACTGTTAAATATTTACTCATTGTTAATCCACAACTTAAATAAATAAATAAATAAATAAATAAATAAATAAATAAATAAAGTAGCTGGTAAGTGGCTAATGCCCATTTTCCAGAGATTCCTAAGTGGGTTCATAAATCTTGAAGAAATTAAAAGCTTAAATTGTTCTTAGATATTTACTCAGAATTATCATTTCTGATCTTATTCTGCTTGTAGTTTCAGCATGTTCAAGCTACATGTAGAGAAATTATTCAGGTGCCTATAAGATCATTACACGATTTTAAAATTATTTTACATTTCCTTATTTTATAATGGTGATAACTAGTCTACCAAAGTAACTCAAGTTGTCATTTGGAAAATTTTTGCCTCACAAACCCCTTTTCTGTATATAGGATTCCTTTCACTATATGCCTTCTCAAATAAGCTACATGCATATTGAAATGTACTAATATTCTCTTTCATCTAACTATCTTACATGATTTCCTATTAAATAGGTGATTCCTTTTAGATTTTGAGTCAGAGTTGCTTATTTGTATGTATGAAACTAATACAGTTTTTGGACCTTGAATTTTGCAGTGTTTTCGATGTTTAACTTAGCATATACACTTAGAAATGCTGGATATTCAACTCATTGATCTGTTATGACTACAGATTTGGAAAAGCTACCACTCCTGAAATGAACACTAAGAGAAAAGTTGATCATCTTAGCCTATACAAGTACGTAGTAATATAAGGTTTGTAAGATGCCGTGTTACTTTGAAAGACTAGTTTTAAAACTGTTTCTGCTACCTGATTTAAAAAAATAACCATTTCCTCAAATCATTACATTACTTAGAAGTTGTAAAAGAGACAGTTTTCTAATGTTGTTATCTTAATTTTTATTAAGCTCAAAATATTCATAGATAATTCCATATGTAAAAACCTATTGTTCGTATTGTAGTGAACTGCTCTGAGAGTTTTTGGCAGGAAACAAAAAGGAACATAAAATGAAGATAGTATAGAATTTCCTGAGAACTCTTACTACCATCACTCCAAAGGATGACTGATGTTATTGCCGTATAAGAGTTGAGCACAGGAGGATTAAAAACAATCCAAAGCAAGAATTTAGTAAGTGCTTATAATCTCTTTCAAATATAACTTATTTCTCTTATTAACAAAAGAAAAAATGAGTAACTTCTCTAACACTATAATATTTTTATTCCCACAAAATACTTAAATAATAAGAAACATAATTTACCAACAGGAAACAAAAACTCTCGAAATATGTTTTTTAAAAAAAAGGATACTCATCTGAAAAACACCAGCAGAAAAAAATTGAAATCCACCTCTTAAATAATTTTAAAAACATTACATTAGGTCCATACAAATGCCATCAGCCTACTTAAAGTAGTTCACACATCTACCCATATTGAATTTGTTATAATGATAATTATATGCCAACCATAATCACTTTCCAAATTCTTTTACAAAAACAGAAATACCTTAAGTATTTTTTCAAAGGAAAAGAAAACAAATCAGAAGAAGAGTACGTAAAACATTTCCTAGGAGCAAGACATGAGGACTGTTTTGAAAGAATTTTAGGGAAAAAAAAAGGGGGAGGTTCTTCTACCTAAATCAATATCCATATTTTATAGATAAGGAAGGTTAAGTTGGTTATATGTTCAAGAGACAAGGTAAAGGGCACAAAGAGTGTGGGCACTGCTGGTAACATCATTCCAGATCAATCTCTAGAAATCTTTGCTGTCAATGTTTCAGTGTTTGTTGCATGGAGATTTGTTAATATCTGACAACATGTCTGAATCTCTAGTAGGTGCCTTCGCATCCTATATGATTTAAAATATTTCTCAAAAAACTGAAGAGCAAATAATATTAGTAATTTTTTAAGTCTTAAAATATTGGGTCGTCAGAAAAGTTATGATGCATCTTTGCATAGAAAAATATGTCATGACTTATCTGATGACCCAATAAGTTTTGGTCTTATTTATCTAATAATATTATAGTATTTTTTCCTACTGAGCTATCTAAAATTCGTATAAAATTTGGGGGAGATATTTTATCAAGCTTATAAAGTCATTGAACATAAACATCATTACCCTTCAGAGACCAAATACTTAGATAGTTTAACAGAGCTATAAAATCAGCGTGTTATCCATAGAAAGTTCAATAATTTTCACAGGAGAAAAAATTCTTGTAATATACTACATGGTGAAAAAGACTAATTCAAAATTTAAGTTAAAATATTAATTACTTCTATATATACCTTCCTGTACATTAATGTCTACCAGACGCATACATGCACAAGTATTTTCCAAAATCACATACTGAACTCCAAATACTGCAAATAAATTCACAATCATTTCCAAAGTTCACTTCTTAATATCAGGAATAGCTAAGAGTCACTATAAGGGTTAAGACAATCATTTTCTACTGCATACTGGTGCTATTCTAAGCCGATAGTGTGTTTAAATCCACACCAATGAAATCAATACAGCACTGTTCTATTCAAGGTGAGACCAAGTAAACCTGTCTGAAGCTTTGAGAAATAGGCTTTGCAGTATACTTTGAGTGCTAAATGCCTTTCAGTCCAGAGATCTGTCATTAAATAATCATTAGCCATCATTCACTCTTCCTAAAAAGCTTAACATCTAAACTTGTTCAGCATCCACTAAAGCATTAGTATAGACTACCAAGTACGTACTCATTAGCACTTAGAGATGCTTCAACCACTCTGTTTAACCATGCATTGTCTCATCAAAATAAATATTCCAAAATATTAATACATATTTATCACTGGATTAGAGTGCAATGGATACAAATGATTAGTAAAAAGGATATCGATGTAATGATCAGTCTCATTTGGATAACGCAGCATAACCTCACAGAGCAACGATCAACTCTTTCCTAGCCTATCTATCCAAATAAAACTCAGTGTCTTTCTTACCATTCAGCATCATATATTATTCAGTATCATATATTAAATCAAATAAAATTAAGCTAATCCTGATAGAGAATTCATCAGGAGGTAATTTTGGCCTTCGTTTTGATGCATTTTAAAATAATGTTTCCTTTACCAATACTATTCATATTTCAGTTCACTATATGATCATCTCAATTACTGGATATCTATCATAATGGACCTACATTATATTAGATATGAACTTGAAAGAGAAAATTAAGATGTATGTTTTTCTTATTTGAAATACCTGAAAGATAGAGAAAATAACACAGAATGGTCTGTATTTAGTAATGTTATTGAACAATATTCATAAATTATATGGTCATGATAATTTTCCTTTTACTTAGAAAAAATTAATTCTTGTATGCTATTACACTAATCCTCTCAATTTCAAGCCAATATTAATGAAAATGTCATTTCTGCAAGACATTAATTTGTTCTTCATTTTTAAAAGCTCAAATAAAAATATATGAGCAGATACTTATGATCTCATCTACAGTTTTACAACTTATCACTTTTAATTTATTTATTATAGATTTCAACCTAAATGAGAGTCATGACATTATATAAACATTTTATGTTATTGGATGCCTTTTGATATCGTCCCAAGGGTATTTAGATAATTAAATACCAAGTTAAAGTATTCTTTTAATTATTAGGTACTTTAAAATTCCAAATATACATTATATAAACAATAATTTTTGGAACCTTTCTAATATTCTTACCAGTCCATTTGCTCTATGACTTTTTCATCTTTCTGTCAACACCCCCACATAAAGTTTCAATTACTAAGATATGAACAAGTAAAATATTACTTGGCTGCTTGGTAAATACAGTATCTCAGTATTATATTTCAATTTATAAAACATTTTAAGACTCAGAAATTAATATGGTAATGTAAAACCAAATCTCTTCATAGATAATTTTTAATAGTCGAGATGTCCCTTCCTTGTAACATTGAGAGTTTTAGAACTTTCAACACACTATGGAATATAAAATAGCCATTGTTACTTGGTAAGGTACATCAAGAGGTGCACTGCATTGATCAAATAATTAATGAAAAAGAAAAGTACTAGTCTACTTATTATAACATGGAAAACATTTTTGGAAAAAATTTAAAAGAAATACTAAGACTAAAACTCATCTACCTATATAAAAGCATAATATAGATATAGAACAAGAGGAAAGGAGAATAGCCAAAGTTAGCATTAACTATTAAATATAGTCACCTTCCTAGAATAGCCTTGAATCTCACCAGTTTTGAAAATACACTCTTCCAGTAAAAATATAAAGCTTTACAATTATAATAATTTGCCAGAAAATGCACTCACTTTCCAAAAATGTAAAATTTATGAAAATTGCACCACTGAACCTGGCTCTGGTCTTGTCCTCCCTATGAAGGTAAATTCTTTCAGAACCTCAGGCAAATTCTTATTTTTTAACCTACAAAACAACACTGACGAAATGCTTTCATCCTTTTTGGATCCTATACATAAATCTCTTACTGCTAATGACTTACTGACCACAGAGTCAATATTTATACCGTCTTTCCTAAATTTAAAAAAATATTTTTTCCTCATCATTACAACTGTTTAATTAATTTAAAATGAAACTGATTTATTATGTATCCTAACAATTAAATTTAAGATCCTTTTTTAAAGGTAAAAATAAGAAGAGATTTCATTTGCCCTCTCTAGCACTTGTTTTGTATATAGTAAACAACTACGTTATGAAAAGAAACAAAACGTTGTTTTCAAATAATTCATGCCTTTAAAGATATGTTAGATTAACTGTTAATACAAAAACATGATCAATAAAAGCAATTCATTCTTGACTCGCCAATCTCACTGGGTATAGGTGAAACTTCAATAAAACCGGTACTCTTCTGGATTTTACATTTTGAAGCATGATTACTATTTTATTGGAAAGCATATAGGAGTAACACACTATTTTAAATTATAGTCATTTTGAAACTAAGTTGCAACTTATCCTGATTCTTTATGAATAGACTAGGTTTTTATTGGAAATCAATTGGAAGGCAGGTAAAATTAGATAGCCATGGTTACCAGAATATCAATAAGAGATACAGCAATATCCCAATTCCAAGTCTTATGCTAAACTAAAAAGAAAGTAAAAGATACTAAAATAAAAATACATTTTCTACATGCAAATGTGTAACATACAAACTATATTTTCAATGCCATTACATATAAAAATGTAATAAAATTGATATTTTCAATTAAAAACACATATTTTCATTATCAGTATTTAACTATCAAGATTATCAAATTTATTATATATTTTTCATTTGCATATGCTAAATCATAAAACAGGTACAACAGAGCATTAACAAGGCAATTTAAGCTTTATGATATTTCAAATATTTGTTTAGTGTAGACAATACTATGTAAACGAGAAAAATTTTCAAAGATGCAGATCTGCTATGCTGAACTTAAAACTTGATAGTATAATATTTAGATAAATAAAAAAACAAAAGAGAGAATTTATCACAAACACACTTAAATACCACTCAGTTTATCCAAAAAGCTGAAACTACAACGTAAACACATTACATGCTAAATTTACATGTTTAAGTTATTAAATCATTATCATAAAAATATTCCAATAAATAATCAAGAGTTCAAGGATATGTAACATAGTAGCTAACAATAATAAAAATGCTTTTAAAAATTATTTTAGTGCTGCTTCCGAATTCTTCTCTTTGTTAATGCATATTTATATGAAAATTTTCTTCTACTTTTTATTCAACTAGAAATATTTAAATTTATTTGGAAAAAAAGTGTAACTGAATTTTATAGAGCATATTTACAGATATTAATAATTCCTCTCATTTATTTCTTAAACATCAATTTAAAAAAAGAAATTCACATATCTACAAGGTACAAAAATCACTGAACTGTTTTTTAAATAGAAGTATTAAAAGCGTCTGACAATCTAGTTGTTATTGGGATGTAATAGTTACATTACACTGGAGGCTATTAAGCATGCATTCTTAATCCTAATTAAGTGTTCAAAATGACTAGATTTAATTTTCATAAGAGAGATCAATCAATACCATCATACTTATTTTTCTTAAAATATTTTTGAAATCCTTAAACACCCTATTTGTTCCAAAAGTGATAAATACAGAAAATCAGTAGGTTTCTGAAATATGCTACCACCGATTCTGTTCAGAAATGAAAGGCCAATACTATATTAAAGAAAAAAAAATGAAGCCGCAAATAAGTAACAGAATTATAGCCGGCCCCACAGTATTGTAGAAGCTCGATGCTTGACCGCTCTGCTGCTGGAACAACTCCAGAGAGAGTTAACCTGGTGTGATAAAAGACTCGACAAAGCAATTCTGACTGTGCAGCAATGCTAAGTTGTGGACTAACACAAGAACAGGAGGCCCAATCGCTGTCTTTCACCAGGCACAATTTACACATGGCTTTATCAATAGCCTGAGTGCTGAATACAGAACACACTCTATTTGGCTTTCAGTCAATTAAGCTTTAAGCTGTCAGCAAACAAGACTTTTAAGTTAATTTTGAATCACCACGAATCAAGTTGAAGGTTGTGAAAGGGCGGCTCACATGCCGGCATGAAAAAAGGCAGTTTAATTGCCTCTGAATAGCTATTATATGCTGCAATTGGCCTATTGAATCTTAGATGATCTATTTATTTATCAAAGTGCAACCATCAAAGATTAGTAAAAGAGTGAATAATATGAATTGTACTTTCACTATTTTGCATAAGAAATCGATCCATTTGCAAAAGTATAAAGAGCTCACATATTTAAAGTATCTTTAGGTTTTAATATAAAATTTAGTAAAATGATAGCAAAACAAATCATAAAATAGAGAATTGTACTTCTAGAAAATGCACTTTCTAAAAGACATTTTTATCATATAATATTTCATATATTGATACAGAATCGATTGTTTAGAATGCAGAGACTCCTTTATAAATGTCCATATGATAAATGTTCATCAAATTAAGAGACTCGAAAAGAACTATAAAAGTGAATTAAATCAGAGATGTTACAACATCTTAATTTACAATTCCTTAGATTAACTGCATCATTAATTGTGTGAAGGGAAAGACCATTAAACATATCATTTTAGTAAAGATGTTTTTTAACCACAATTAAGGATTTCTTAAGAAATGACATGATCAAGTCAGAAGGAGCATATATCCCTAATATTGCATCACATCTATTTTTAAGAAAGACTATGGTTGGCCACAGCCCTAATCAGTTTTTTCCTGAAATTATTGTTTTCAATTGCATGGACTCTGGTTTATTATTATAGGGCCACTCATGAGTGCAGGCAGCAGATATTGATTTTTTTATTAGAAGAGAGCACTGAAGCATTAGGTTGGTGGGGGGGAGGGAATGCTCAGATTTTGTAAACAGATGTAAACATAGATCAAATTTAGGGATGGTAAAACTGAACCATTTTGCTTGGGCTGGGATGAGCGATGATTCTTTTTTACCATTTCGACCCATTTTTAACTGTTAGTCCTTCTGCAGTAGATGTATTGAACCATGCACTCTTGGTAACATAGGGAAATCATATGTAAATTAATGGCTATAAAGTATTAATGGTTATATGAATTTGGATAGAATATGGGTTAATTTTAGTGTTCCCTCAAGAACAGACACATATTCTTGGAAACTTGGACCCGTCGTTTTGTATTTCCAGTCAACAGAGGCAATAGATGGGCTTGGGAATCAGCACTGACTGTCATCATTCCAGGAACTACCACACATTCGGGGGTTGAAATTCACGGACAGATTTTGAAAACTCCTTCTTCCCTTTGTCCCATCCATTATTATAAAATAATGCACTCATTTTTTGCATTTATATTCACAAAACATCTTATAATCATTTACTAGTTACTCCTGACAAAAATCAATGTTACTAAAGCCATAAATATAAAGACATTAGAGAATGCCTATATGACTTCCAAGAGAAACAGGTGAAGGAGGCAGATTAAGCATAAAAGCCGGTCTGCCTAGGATAAAGTAAAGTAGAAACCACATGAAGAGATATTCTTTTTCATCGTTACTAAGAGCAACAACAAAAGATCTCTTTGTGTTCAATGGTCACGAATGATCATTGCACATCTCCTGCTATTTTTATATATTTATATAAGACATGAAATATTCCAAATACTTTCATTTTACTCATATGAAATCCACTCACTCAAAGTGAAAGGGAGAACATAACATGGAGTAAGACAGACAATCATTAGAGCCTTCCTCTACCTTGTATTAGGGGAAGGCAGGCAAACACACAAATACAAATCATAAGGTATTTAATAAGGTGATTAATACCAAGAGACAGACAAGAGTGTGACACAGAGAATAAGGTATAAAACTCTCAACTGCAGAAAGAGGGGTCAAGGTAAGAAAGCTTAAATTTCGGGGTGAAATAAGTTACCCAAGTCTAACAGCTGTGAATGACAGAGTCAGAACACAAACCCAGTTAGACCAACCCTAAAACCAATGCCTTTAACTACTACCCCAAAGAAACAATTAAAAAAATCAGACATAATAAACCCTTTCCTTAAAGATCTCAGAGCTTAATAGGAAAGCAAAATAAAATAACAAACACTTGTCATTACGCAAGGGCAAGCAATAAGAAAGCCATGGACTTCCACAAGAAGAGAGGAGTTTCCACAGAGGTGCAAGTCCAGATAGGTCCCCAAATTCAGAATTGACAAGGAGAAATGGGCTGCCTGTGAAGAATAAGAAACTACAGCAGAAGTAGAGTCCTATCCTGACCACCATTCCATGGTCTCCTCTCTCTCTCTTTCTCTCTCTCTCTCTCTCTCTCTCTCTCTCTTTCTCTCTTTTTCGGGGGAAGGGTATAAGGTATGTGTGCTTACCAGAGAAAGGCAGAGAGAGAGAGAGCGTGAACACCCCAGAGACTATGGCTACACTGCAATCCCTTCTGCCCCTTCCTCTCCGGGGATTTTGGGCACATATGCACATGCACATGCGCCAGTGTGCATTTGTTGTGTTTTCCAAGCTGCCGAGTACAGGACTTCAACTGAGCAGTTGGCCCATGTGGGATCCAGCTGCCTTAACCACCATGCCACTGGCTGGTCTCATGGCCTCCCTCTTATTCCCCTTTCACTCTGCTAGATTCTTTTCCCATGGCATTTGCCAGCTTCTAATATACTTTAAAAAATACTCTTAATTTATTATGTTTATTGTTCCCTCACGACTGTTGCCCGTACTAGAATTTCACTGTATAAAGATAGGAATTGAGATTGTTGTCATTTCATCCACACGTGTGGGCCTAGAACAATGCCTGTCATGTTGAAGCTTAATAAATATTTGTTGAATTAGTAAGTAAGGCACAGAAGTAGAATGGCTCCAATCATACATGGGAAGAGGAACGAGTTTATTTTGGCTCAAGACAGAGATTATGAAGGCAAACATTGGGAGCTAAGGCTAGAATATGAAGTAGTTTGAGAATACAGGGGTCTTGACTACCAAGCTGATGAAATTATATTATAAAGTGATGCAAAATCAGTGGAAATGCTTTAGTCACTTGGTGATTATTAGGAAGGTCAACCAGGCAACTGTGCATTTAAGATATCTGAGATATGAGAGACAATAGCTACCCAAAGCCTCAAACAATGACAGTGAAAATGGAAGGGTGGTTACACAGCAATAAAACCTCTGTGTTGTTTTTCTGTGCTTAACAGAGCTCAGGAAAGAAAGCGAAGCATAAAATATAATTTTAAGTTTCAAATCTGAGTGAATGGTCCCATTAATAAAAATAAGTTCAGTTTAAACGTAATTGAGTTTAAAGTATCTTAAGGATATCCCAGTGAAGAGGTCTAGTAAGCACCTGAAAATAAAAGCTTGGAGCTCAGAGGTCTGGAGAGAAAAAGCTGAAAATTATTCAAGTGCTAAGTATTATTCAAGTGCTGTGAGCCTGGCTGAACGTCCAAGGAAAAGGAGAGAGAGAAGAGGAATGAGCAGAGAATGCCAGGAAAATCTTAATTACACACCGAACTTCAGGAGACAGAAAAGGAATTACAGACAATGCAGGAGCGGAAGTTCCCTTTCCCACTTCCTTCACCTGACAAACCTGGTCACACCTTTCACATTGCAGCCGAAATGCGAGGCGTGTAAGGTTGCTGTCTTCTCTGCTCCCATGGCACTTAGTGCAGTCTCCTAGTAGCATTCACAGGGTTTTTTTTTGTGATCTGTCACTTTATGTCTTTTTCTATATCCCTAGAAATGACATAGGGTGCCTAGGATGTGTGCAAGTGCACACATGCACGTGTATTATGAGTGTATTTATGTGTATCTGAGTGTGTATGTAAGAGTTTATTATTATCAACATGTCTACAAGTATGCATATGTTTCTGAGTGCATGTATGAAGTGTCATGCTACCGTAAGTTCTTTGTCTACTGTTTCATGCTGTGAGGGAAAATACTAAATCATAACCACTATTTGATAGTTCCATTCTAGTATTAAAGAAATAATAAGATATTTTAGAATAGCTGTGGTCTCAGCTAATAAGTGCTACTTCTCAAAAATATACCAGGGAGGGGAGAGCAAGTGGCACAGTGGTCAGGTCGCTGGACTACCACACGTGGTCTGAATCCTGGACCCAGAGGTTTGAACCTAACACTGGGTGTGTGTGTGTGTGTGTGTGTGTGTGTGTGTGCACGTGTGCATGCCCAAAATCCCAGGAAGAGAATGGAGGAGAAGAGATTGTGGCATGGCCATCCCCGCAGGGGGTGACTTCTCACTTTCTATATCTGTGTCTCCAGCAAGTGCATGTGCCTTACAGCAAAAATCTCTCTTAAGGAAAAAAAAAGTACCAAAAAAGGGGCAGGAAACACAGTAAAATGGCATTAAACTCTTACTTCAGAGTGTAATTTTTTTTTTTTCTAAACAGAGTTTTAGGGAATACAGAAGGCTACTCAATGCTTCATTATAATAAGCTATCAATGCAGGAAAGTCTTAGTAATTCTGGGATAATAGTCAAGAAATATAGACTATAATAACAAATGTTTTTCTTAAGTAAAATCTGAACCATTCTTATTTAAATCAACAAAGATTTCAGAAGCTATAGGATCTTTAAAACAACAGAAATTGATTTCTTCCATGGACTAAATATATACAAAAGACCATCTGCTGTGAGTCAGAGCACTCAGGGTTTGCTAAGACACACTGATTATTCCACAGTCAGCCCTGGAAATTTAAGAAAACTGCTGCAGGTCGGGAAGGTCTTAGTCACCGCTCCTCTGGTTTCCTTGGAGAGATTTTCCCTAAGATCCTGTAGGATCTCACTAGACCCCTCACTCAGTGTTTCCCAGAGATACCAGAGTCACTTTTCTGATGGATGAGTCTAGTATATAAAATTTGTCAGGAGTAGGCAGCCCCTACCCCTCTCTTTGGGAGACATTTACCTATAAAAAGCAGACACTCTACTCTGCCCTCAAAGTCATAGTTTAACAGACACGGGTGCACCAAGGGAAAGGCAGTGGTTTTCCAGCACAGTCTGTGATGAATAATTAATTTGACTGTAAAATGTATTATGGAAGAACAAAGAGGCAAGAATAAACAAGACACTTTTGAAAAAGAAAAAAGACATGCTCTCCTGGATATAAAGATTAATTATAAAGTCATAGTAATTAAAACAGCATGGTATTAATGCAGGGATAAACTTACAAATATAACAAAATGAAAAAAAAAACAGACTTCACAATGTGTATATATACACACAGATGTATACAATACAGATATATATATATATATATATATATATATATACACACACACACACACGTATTACAGAAAAATGGTTATTTATAGGAATAAAGATGAAATAGAACTCTATCATACACCATAAATAATGTAAATTACAAGTAGATTAAGAATTTATTTGCCAAGGCCAGTAGGTGGCATAGCGGTTAAGGGAGTAGACTCCCACATGGCTGACCATGGTTCGAGTCTTGGACTCAGCGGCTTGAAATCATACTGGGCACGTGTGTGCCCCACCAAAACTCTGAAAGGAGAATGAGAGAGAAGGGATTGTGGTGTGGCCACTACCTTCTCTGTCCTCACTCCCCCACCAAAGTTATTTCTCACTCTTTCTGTCTCTGTCTCTCTGGCAAGTACATGTACCTACAGCAAAAAATCTGTCTCTCTAAAAAGAAAAAGTCTTATTTATCTATAGTACAACTTTGAAGAAAGAATTTCCTAAGGTCCTAAAAGCACTAGCCATAAAAAGATGAATAAATTCAACTATATAAAAATTAAGAACTCATTTTCACTAAAAGTACCTTAAAAATGAAAATATAAGACATGAATTTATTTGTGAAAAGTAGTTCATTTAGACATAGTTGACAAACTATTAATATTCTAAAGTTATAAACAATTACAATTAGAAAGACAAATAATACAATGAATAAAATGAGTAAAAGATTTGAACAGGCATTTCACAGGAGAGGGAATGTGATCAAACTCATTAGTGAGCAGAGACATGCAAACCAAGAGCAAAATAAAGTACCACTCCCGCCTTATCAAGTGACCAGAGTGTGAAAGTCAAGTGTTGGAAAGAATGTAGACTAATAGAGCTTCTCATAAGCCTTGGATAAGAATTTGACATTAGGCGTGGTGGTGGACCAAGGAGTAGGGCCATAACTGTGCACTGCCTGAGACCATGTGTGAATATGCATCCCAGGTCTACCTTAAGACTCTGGTCACCCATAATCCTGGCTAGCTGCAGTACTTGTTAGGCAAGAGGGTCATATGAAGATTGTTAAGGGTGCCTGTCTTTCCTGTCTTTCTTCCTTTATTTCAAGAAATAACTAAAAAAAAAAAGAATCTGGGACCAGCCTCTGCTGTGTTAGTTAAAATGGCTGGATCCCACACGGCCAACTACACAGTTCAAGTCCTGGACCTGGCTTGAGAAACTTGCCAAAGGTATGTGTATGCAAGCTCCAAGTCCCAAAGGACAAAAAGATGGAGAAGGAATCTGTGGCATGACTATTCCCCATGGAGGATATTTTCTCACTTTCCTTCTTTCTCTCTGTCTAGCTCTAGCAAGCACATGCAGCCTCTGACAAAATTAAAATAATAAAAAAAGATTTCTACTCTATTTTTATGAAGTTGATCATTTGCATTTCCAAAGACAGTCATTTCAGTCTTAATTATATACTCAAGGGAAAATTGTATGTATATGCACAGAACACATGAATAAGATATTCATAACAACACTGTAATAACACAAATGTCTACTGATAAACTGTGATATTTTCCCTATTATTACTAAGTGACAAAAATGAACTATAGCTATGGGAACCAGCAGTTAGCGTAATGGCTATGTCGCTGGACTCCCACGTAGTCGACCGCGGTTCACGTCCCGGACCCGGTGGCTTAAAACTCACGCCGGGCACGTGTGCGTGCGTGCCCAAGATCCCGAGAGGAGAATGGAGGAGAAGGGATTGCGGCGTGACCATCCCCCCTGGGGGGTGATTTCTCGCTTTCTGTCTCTATGTCTCTCTCTCTCTGTCTGGCGAGCGCACGCGCCCTATAGCGAAAAAACCTCTCCAAAAAAAAAAAAATGAACTATAGCTACACACAAAATAAATTAACTTTTGCAATATGATTTTTAAAATAATTATTTATTTATTTAATTCCATTTGTTGTTATTATTTTTTAACTTGACCAGAGAGACAGAGAGAGGGAAAGTGAAAAAGCAAGCCACCAGGTCCAGGACTCGAACCGCAGTCACCCATGTGGGAATCCAGCACCTTTAACCACCACGCCCCTGCAAGCCCCCCTTTGTAATATGTTAAGTGAACACAAAGCAAAGTACTAACAAACCTCTATACTGAAATTCCCTTTTTTTTTTTTTTTTTAGAGGTTTTTGCTATAGGGCACGTGCGCTCAACAGAAAGACAGAGAGGGGAGACCAGCAGTTAATGTAATGGCTATGTCGCTGGACTCCCATGTAGTCGACCACGGTTCGTGTCCCGGACCTGGTGGCTTAAAACTCACACCAGGTGTGTGTGCGTGCCCAAGATCCTGAGAGGAGAATGGAGAAGAAGGGATTGCGGCATGGCCATCCCCCCCGGGGGGGTGATTTTTCGCTTTCTGTCTCTCTGTCTCTCTGGTGAACGCATGCGCCCTACAGCAAAACCTCCCCCCCCCCCCCAAAAAAAAAGACATACTGAGACAGAGAAATAGAAAGTAAGAAATCACCCCCCCCAGGGAGGATGGCCACACCGTAATCCCCTCTCCTCCATTCTCTTCTTGGGATCTTAGGCACACACGCACATGCACCTGGCGTGAGTTTAAGCCACCGGGTCCGGGACTCGAACCGCAGTCGGCTACATGGGAGTCCAGCGACATAGTCATTATGCTAACTGCTGCTCCCTGAAATTCCTTTTTTTAAAGTGTGAAACTAAGTAACATATTGTTTAGGCAAACCCATCCAGAAGACAGAAAAAATAAAAACTGAGAACAACTGTCACAAATTCTAGAGCAGTCACCTCTAGAAAGGGCAGGAAGATGGAACAGGGTAAGATTACATATGTGACACAAGTGATTGGCAATATTTTAGTTCCTACTTTCGGTATGACACAGCCATTCAAATTAGGTAACTGACTGGTTAAATAAAATATAGTTAAAATTAGGTAAATAAAACAGAGCTTTAATTTAAGGGATCAATGCTGTTTATTTTTATCTACTAGTGTGTTAAATAAGGGAAACATGCTGAAAGATAACAATAAAATGAAGAGGTAAATTATTTCCATGAATAAACTACATTCAACCTTTTAAAAAACAATTAAAATAGACGTTAAGAATGACACTTATAGGGACCAGCAGATGGCATAATGGTTACGTCACTGGACTCCTAGGTGGTTAACTGCAGTTTGATCTCGGACCTGGCAACTTCAAACTCATGCTGGGCACATGTGTGTGCATGTCTAAAATCCTGAGAGGAGACTGGAGGAGAAGGGATTGCAGTGTGGCTGTCCCTCCAGGGGGTAATTTCTCACTTTCTGTCTCTCTGTTTCTCTCTATCTCTCTGGTAAGCACATGTGCCCTGTAGCAACCATCTCTCTTAAAAAAATGCTTATAATATTGGGTTGTCGGAAATGTCATGATGTATTATTCTAAGTTTTTCTATGCAAAAATGAGACATGACTTTTCCAATAACCCAATATATGACTATGTGATGGAATAAAACACTAGGATAGAAAACTGTATTCCCTGTAAAAACTTTAAAAATGCATAGAAAAGAAGAATAAAAGAAATTTATCACTATGATAACAGATACTGTATTGAGGTGCTAGTATTCTACATTTTGTCACCTTTTCTTTAAGGTAATTTATGTTATTTTTATAGATTTTTAAAGTTTTAAAACTGTACACAACAAAGGAAAAAAATATTTTAGGGAAGTTTCTTATTTCTTCAGCATCCTTTTCCCCATAAACCAGTAACTAATATTTACAATTCAATGAATTTAAATATATCTGCATATTTTCCTAGGGCAAACAAATTATGTGACCATACTTAATGTTGGAACCTGCAGACATGAGAACAGTATAATTTCTTAACACAAGTAGAAAAACTTTAAAAAAAAAACTGTAACTATTCTAAAGTACTTAGTTAGAGCCTTACATTTATCAGCAAATGTGTCCTTTTATTTTAAATGTATGTAACTATCCACAGATATTCAGCAATCTAAATATTCTAATCTATATATCCATATATTTGTGTATGTGTATTTTTTTACATGTTAACTACACTTAATACACTTGAACTAGGTTCAGCATTTACATCAATGTGTCTCCAGAGTGCTTAAAACTTTAAAGATTATTCTGGTAATATGAAACCTAATTATAATCTCTTCATATTAAAAATATTAAAATATATTAAATTTCTAAGATGGGTAACTAGACACAGTTATGTGCTATTAACTAGAAATGATGTGCTCTGGACACATTCATGGATGAGACAACAGAATATAACTTCTTTAATTTAGGATTGTTTGTTTGTTTGTTTTTTGTCACAAGGTGTGTGTGCTCTCCAGAGAGAGACAAAGACAGAGATGAAAAATGAGAAATCACTCCCCAGGGGGAATGGCCATGACGCAATCCCTTACAGTCTCCTCTCAGCATTTTGGGCACACACGTACATGCACCTGGCATGGATTTTAAGCCATCACGTCTGTGACTCGAACCATAGTAGGCCATGTAGGAGTCCAGCACCTTAACAAATGGATCACCTGCTGGCTCCCGGAATGTAACTTCTAATTCAGGCTCTCTTGCCTCCTGAACGTATATATCACAGATCTAGACCATGATGTAGCCAGGCACAATTCATTCTTATTCAGCAACTCAAAATACCAGACTGAGGGAAAAATTTCTTTTCTTTTCTGTCCTGTCTAAAGGTAAACTAGGTTTCTCTGGTTCAATGTCTATTTTCACTTCAACGTCTATTTCACTTAGTGAAATAAAAGTGAAAATAGAAATTACGTGGACTTCATCCTCATAATTTTGATAAAGGCAAAGGTGAACTCAGTTGTGACGTAATCACCAAGTCTTCCTTGGTAAGGCCTTAACACTTGATCCCATGACCAAAACCCAGTGAGCTTCTGCACACCACATAGTCAAGCAGTCCACCTGCTGAGGAACTGGTTAAACCACTATGTGGAAGCAGAAATAGCAACTATGGTCTTGCAAAGAAAAAAAAAAAATCCTTCATCCCACATTTCTTAATTCCATCAGGATTTGGGGCACATATGCCCATGTGCCTAGTGAGTGTTTCAAGACTATCGGGCTGGGATTCAAATTGCAGTCAGCCTTTTAGGATCCAGCTCTAAAGGTTCTGTACTTAAACACTGCACAAAAGGCCGGTCCAGTTCAGTCATTCCCTTCGTGCCCTTGACTGTGATCACTGCGTATGTGTGTTAAGAGAGAAAATACAAATAAATGCTGAAATGTAGGATGTGATCTAATGGTGTAGCCCATCAAACCTAGCAGCTTGGTCTTCTGATAGGGTCCACTTCTATAGTATCACAAAGCGTAAATTGCTTTCAGCCACTAAGAAAATGACTAAATTCAAGTCTATAAGCTAAATAACCAACAAAAATGAGAAAACAGTGGCTACAGCAAAAAGACTAAATCAGAAAGGGAAATTTTCCAGGCAAGGTGCTTGGGGACTTAATTTCAGTGGTGTTGATTCTTTTCAGCATACCTCAACTGGAACTTTGAATAGGTTATGCTGAAGTGTTATTAATCATTTACTTGCAGTCCCCTACGCAATAGATTGTCAAGTGCCTAGAATCTGAAAAAACCTTAAACCTTTTCTGTTGACTGTAATAGCAAACACAGTGTCAGCCCTCCATTAAAAATTAAAATGCAAAGGATAAAGCTGTTGATGATGACTAATGTAAGGCTAGGAAAAATGAATCAGTGAGGAAAAATAGTTGTACTGAAGTAAATAAAAAGCACTTTCATAATCTAGACTCCTAACAAAGGAGGTATGTAGTCAATACTTACATATTTAATTATAGAAACATATTGGATTACTGAATCTGTAACATAATACATTTCCATAGAAAAGGGGCAGAAGATCTAATATTTCCTTATCTTCACATAATGTTATCTGCTCATAAAGACAATAGCAACACAGACACACAAACAAATGCACAGAATGAGCAAAGTAAAAATCCAGGATTCAAGGCTGGCCCTGTGGCCTAGTAGTTAAGTGAGTTGGGTTCAAATCTCAGCCCCAGCAGTTTGGAAAACATGCTAGACACCTGAGCATGCATGCCACAAATCCCAACAAGATGAGGTGGAGGAGAAGGAATTGTTGCATGACCACGTTCCACTAGGGGGTGCTATCTTGTTCTCCCTTGTCTCTGTCTTTCAGTCTCTGTCTAGGCTAGAATTTTAAAATTCTTTACTTCTCTGGAGAAACCCTCTAAGTTGATGCCAGAGATGGTTCTCTTTTCTCACAAACTCCCCCTTTTCCCCTTTGTCTCTCTCAGAGTAACCCTCTATCTCTCCTAAGTCAGTGTCCTAAAATAAATGCTATACACAGCTTTCTTCCTTGCCATCATGATTTCATTCAATCTTTTATTTCCATATACTCATCCCTTCATTTAAAAACACTCCACCTGGATAAAACTATACCAGGTACATCTAACTATCTATTTGCCACTGTCTGTCACTCTCAAAGGATAAGTGGCTAATTACCATAGCTTTCTGGTTTACACTGTAATTTTCTTTTCTAATGATATTTTCAGGTGCAGAAGAACTTAAGATTATTACAGCCTCACTAATGCTGTAGTATTTTATACCAATTAATTGCTCTAGTACTAGATAATATTAAAGAATATTAAACATTTTTTAAACTCACATTATAGTGAAGTCATTACTAAGGAATACATATTCAAGTATTAACTACAAAATAACATGATGTCTGGAGTTTGCTGTAAAATACTGGATTGTTGGAAAAGTCATGACATATTTTTCTGGTTTTCTATGCAAAAATGTGTCATGACTTTTTCAATGACCCAATATTACAGCCTGGGCCAGGTGGTGGATTCACATCTCAGAGTACTGGGTTCACATCCTGGCACCTCCCTGAGCAAGCCAGGTGCATGTGCGCATACTGTGATCCAAGCCAGCTGAGACTGGGGGTAGATTATGGTGTCCTGTTGGGTACATCTATCTCTCTGTTTCTGTTTCTCTCTTTCTCTTTCACGAAAGAAATATACTTTTAAAAATAATTATAATAATCCAGGGGTAGAATGGATGAAGCAAGACTGACTACATTTTGGTAACTGTGGAAGCAGGAAATCAGCAGATAGCCATTCATTACATTATTCACTTTAATTTTTTGTGTGCTTCCAAGTTTCTGTGATAAAAATAATTTTTGTTGACTCAAACTAGATTTCTTTCTTTTTAAAGAATTATTTATTTAATTTTATCCTTTTTCTTTTTTTTTTTTTTTTTTAATTTTGCTACAGGGCACATGTGCTCACCACAGACAGATAGGGAGAGAGAGAAAGAATGTAAGAAAACAAGCCACCTGGTCTGGGATTCAATTGCAGTTTGAGTTATTTAATCAATAAACATATCTTAAAAGTTTTCTGCTATGGGGGCAATTTTGATGTCTACATTGCCCAGTGCCCCAGGATTGAATTTACACACAAAAAATACAAATTAAGAAGCAGGTAAGAATTGTTCAATTCTTATATTCATACTCTATCAATAGATATCAAAAAATATAAAGGAAAACCATGCTTAATTTCCTCACACCATTTAATCATTCAAAGTAGGTAGGTCTGGTTGGGCACAACCAGGTCTCTTTGTTCAGGGCCTATAGTTAAAATTCTTTGAGCTATCTGCCGTGGTTTAGCATAAGATATATAAGAGCTTAAGGATCAAAGAACATGCTTTCAGGTATACAGAAGTAAAATGAAAGCAAAGTAAAGCTAGAATGATATAGAAATTTTATCACATATTCCAATGCTAAGTGCTCATGGAATTTCTAAGAAATAATTCATGTAAACCCAGCTTTTTCTTTTGTATCTCGTCATAATACAGTTTTTGAAATACCCTTGCTTTTTGTTCAGAACGCTGGCTATTAAGATGAATCTGCATTAATTGTGTCTTTTAGCACTTTCTCTGAATAGAAATGTACTAGGTTTCATTCTTTTACATTGATATATAGCCATATCTGTCTTAGAACAGTAGCATGTCAATTCTTAATGTCCTTTCATTCTTAAAATCCAATCAAATTTTTACTTAAAATGTTTAACTTTATGTTATGTGTGTGAATTTTATCTCAATCAAAATCAGAGTCCAAACCAATCCCCAAGCTGGTTTTTTTTTTTAAACTTCTTTCCTCTTATATTTTTTCTAAAGTCCACTATAATGATTTAATAAAGTAGTATTTTTAATACACTAATCAAAATTAGAGGTTACAAAACTTGTTTAAAATTTTACAATAACAAGTTGTTAAACAGATTCAGCTTGTGACATTTTTACTTAAATTTGTTGGTGATTATAGCTGATGAGAAACATTAATAAATCCAATAACATTTTTCTACACGGCCATTTTGAAATGTCAGCCATTACTAATCGATAGACTTCTTTTCTCACTGGTCACAATGGCTCACAAAATAGTCACAATGCCTAATTTTAAGATCTCTTTACAGCTCATATCCACAAAAAAAGCCTGATCCAAATAGCTACGAGTCTTGTGTGTCCCTGCTTCACAAAGGTAGGAGCCAATTATATTAATGGCAATAGTCACATTTGTTTTTCAAATGCAAATGATTAAAATGTGAGCTTCTTTTAGATTAACATTTCCAAATTAAATTGCATCTTAACTGCACTGACATATGTCATTCAAACAGATGTCAGCTCATAAACTTGACAAAGGACAAAGTGTTTATGCAAGTTTGTTGTGTGACAGATGTTTATTAGTCACAGCACTGAGAAGTCACCTTTCAGTACAAAATACTTAAGTGATTGTTAAGTTGTAAGAATTCAGTAAAGAATTAATACACTAATAAAAATTCTATTCCTATTAAAATGCCAATACAAATAGCCTCACTGAAAATGCTGTTAAATTATTTTAATTTGAAATTACATGCTGATATAAAAATTCACATTGACAAATGGGTTAAAAATTCTCTTTGAAGTTTTAGTTGAAAAGGTTGTTTCAAAAAAGTAAAAATATTATAAAGCATCAATCACCTATTAATAAAATAAAATGTCCTTTCTGTTCATTATATTCTTTTACTGATAGTTCTATGGAAAAAAAAAAAGATGGCAATTCAAGAATATGTATTTTCATATTTAACATTTAAAAAGGTTACATTCCTTTTGATTTCAAAAAATTACCTATGTTTGTGTGTTTGTTTTTTATACAATAGCTATTGCTGGATTTGGTGGACAGTTTTTCAGAGTAATTAAACACAAATTAAAAGCTTCTTTGATCTCTATATGACTGGCTGGTAAGGGAATCACATCTCAAAGTGTCTGCTGACAGGATCGGCCCTAACTCTCTGAAATGAGGCCCAGCAGGAACTCTATCCAGGGGCTGACTTGTAGGCCCCCACATTGTCCCCAACAGTGGGTTAGGGGCTCCTTGGATGGGAGTGCCAGATGGTTTCATTTGTTGTATATTTCCACTCTTCACCAAAATGTAGGTGAATCCTGGCCAGAGACGAGAGGCAAGTACTGTTACTGCACCTGTCACTTTTATTTAACTTCAGATGGAAGGGAATAAGAAAAAATCTGTTACATTTGGCTTTAACCACTCAATAAAATACTATACATAGGGTATATTACTACTTTGCACATGTGCACAAAACTTTAAATTAGCATTCATTCGCATTTTCTTTCCTTTAATTCTCTTTAAAATTAAATTAATAAAACTTTAAAGAAATATTTTAAAATATTATTCTCAGAAAAGTATAAAGTATGGTTATAAATATGTAAGTTCTTTCACTCTTTAATTATACATAGTCAATTGCAGATATGAGGGGACATTAAACATTTCATAGAAAAATGGAATTAAAAGTACAAATTTATTTTGATGAAAAAATATTTTAAAATCCACACATAACTTTTTCATAACATGCATTTTCCATAAACTGTTTGAAGACCCCCCCATATCTATGTATTAAAAAGACTCAAAACATTAGTACCATAGGGACTGAATTTCTATTTTTCTATCTAAAACCAAGTTTTATAAAGTGATATTTAAAACCAATATAGTACATGAATAATCTTATAACAACCTGCATTGTATCCTTTTGTCAACTTTAAAAACATAGTGACATCAGTTTAAATGAAACATTTACACATTCTTATACTCCATGAATACATTCTTATCATGAAAGTGACAGCAGATGTAGTTAGAAATGTTAGTTTTTACACACTGAGATACACATAACTTCCTGATACCCATGAGCAGATACTTCCATATCTCTGATTGCCATATATCAATCAAATGGCAATCATCCATGCAGTACCTCTGCAGGTAGTCCCTGACTATCCTGAATAAGATTACTACTGCTGATTGCTATTTCAACAACTGCACATCTTCAGTATTACTGCAACTCAATGCATTTCAAGAATGACTTAAAATCCCCTTATATGCTTTCATATTAGACACAATACTACACAAATGTAAAACATATTATCTTAAAAGTATAATTTCTGAGAATACAACATATTCTGAGGTCAGTAAGTCATTTGAAGAAAACTGGGAGCATGATTATGAAAAGATGGAGAAATGTGAGTTGGGTGATACTTTGAAAGGGTTGCTTTGTAGTAAATGGAAAACCCAGATGCACAGAGACTGGTGATGTCAGGGCTGGAGAGTAGGGGAAGTAACTCCTTACTCACGTGCTATAGGAGTCTCTTTGGGGCCTGGTCCGCAAAGAACTAGTTAACACAGATAACACAGATGGCTTGTTCATCATATTCACGGAGGACACAGAGATGACAGAAATAACTAATATACTGGCTGGCAGAGAAAAGATCCCTAGTCTAGATGGTGGACTGAAACCAACAAAATCCAAATCCAAAAAAGTATCAGGTCTTGATTCTAAACTGAGAAGGTGTAAATTGACAGCCCTTATGAAAAAACAGTCAGTTTTTGTGAATTCACATTTACTAGCAGTCAAAAATGTGGGGTGTCTTCTAAAGATTTTAATCAATTTAATTTTAGAATTATAGTAGCCAGTTTATAGACAATAGTATCAAAATACTTGTACTGGCCTGTTAGTGGTAGAAAGGTCAGTTTGGGGTGTCAAATTCTAAGGAAAACTGACAAAAAACAGAGTGAGTACACATACAAGAAGACATGGAGGGAAATCTCTCCTTCCCTCCTTCTTTCTCTCTCTCTCTCTCACACACACAAAACTGAAAAAATAATCATACAACTAGTGAGTTTCACAGCTGCATTGGTTTGTGTGGTGGAAGTGTTCTAAAGTGATCCCCCAATGAGTGACAACCTTATGCCATCCCTTTGCCTTGAGTGAGGGCAGGATTTGGGACTTGCTTCTAAACAAGTAGGATATAGCAAAAGTGGTGGGATTGCATTCTCATACTAAGGTTACTTTGTATGACCCTCCATGATTCAATTTCAGTATTATTTAAGATTGTAACTTGCTAGAACCCACTAGAGGACTCTTGTGCTGCAATGATGTGACATGCCTATGGAGAAGTCCACATGGCAGGGAACTGTGTGTGGTCTTTAGGAGCTAGGAACTTCAATCCTACAACTCCAAGGAACCAGATTCTTCCAATAAGCATGGGAAATTGAACGACCTCAAGCATCACATGAGACCTAGCCCTGGACAACACCTTGATTGTAGCCCTGTACAATCTAGAGCAGAAGATAAAGCTGTCATTCTCTAACCATGTGAACAGAGAGTAATGAATATGGGTATTTTAATCTACAACATTTTTGTTGATTTATTATAAAGCAGTAGAAAAATGAATAAAGTGAATAAGCAAAGGTGATCTTTACAATCAATTATATGGTATAACGAATTCCTTGCAATGGGCAAAAGATGGGTTTAGAATCTAGAATCCAGCTACTAAATTATGAATGGGTCTTTATGACTATAAGATACTAAACAGCAAAAGGGGAGTAAATAAAATAATTTTATCATTATTATTTTGTTTAATTACCAGAGGGCACATGCACTCACGAGAGAGAGAGACAGAGAAGAGAGCGCCCCTCAATGGGCCACAGTCATGCTTCAATCTTTTTCAATCCTTCCTTTATTTCTCCATCCTTTTGGGATTTGGGGCATGCACACACAAATAACCAGGGTTTTTTTTTCTTTTTTTCAAGTAACTAGGGATAGGATTCAAACTGCAGTTAGCCATGTGGGATTTGGCTCCCTTAACCACTAGTCTATGGGATCAGAATTTTATATAGCACATGAATCATATTAATATTCACACATTCAACTCATAATAAACTACCTATTTGGCATCATAACTTTATTTTAACTGATATTTAAAATGTAAATATTCATTTTACTGGAATATTTTATTTAATATTAGGTACCAATTAGCTTATTTTAATTATAAACCTAGAAGACTTTTTTTTTTTTTTGGAGAGGTTTTCGCTATAGGGCGCGTGCACTCGCCAGACAGAGAGAGACATAGAGACAGAAAGCGAGAAATCACCCCCCAGGGGGGATGGTCATGCTGCAATCCCTTCTCCTCCATTCTCCTCTCGGGATCTTGGGCACGCACGCACACGCGTCTGGCCTGAGTTTTAAGCCACAGGGTCCGGGACGCAAACCGTGGTCGACTATGTGGGAGTCCAGCGACATAGCCATTACGCTAACTGCTGGTTCCCAAACCTAGAAGACTTTAAGTCAGAAGGTTATAAGTAAATGTAAACAAGCGTTAGTCTAACAAAAGCAGTTTGGAGTATTAACCTAGTTCTCTGTTACTTTGTGTATTCATCTACTCAGCTGCACTTGCAGTATCTTGGTTCAGGCCCTCATCAGTGGGCACCTGGATACTGTGTATCCCCACTTTCCCTAACATTGTCCCTCAAAATATTTAGCACCTATAATCAGAGTGTTTTGACTAACTGCAAATCAGTTTATGCACTTATATAGCTTAAAACTCTTCAATGTTTGCTGGTTGTCCCTGAATAAGGATAAAGAACCAGACACCTCTTACACATGATCTCATTAGTTCTGACCTCACCCTTGCTTTATACATTTCCTCAAATGGCCACAACCCTTCTTGCTGTCACTTCCTCTCAAATCTTGAGTTCTACTTGGAAAGTCTCCCTCCACCACCACCCTTTTTGCCTGGCTAATTCCTTCAAGTTCAAATGTGATCAGCCAGTACATCATGAACCTTAGAAGGACTCCAAATCCTGTCCATGTACAAAGTTTTCAGTCTGGCTACACAGAAGATCATGGAGGGACAATCATCTCTCAGACACACCATTGAACTACAAAGAGTGAATATCACTTTCTGAATATTAAATATCAAAAGGTGTACTGAGACAGCAAGCTAGGCCCTCTGAAAGATCATTTGCTTACCAGTATGTAACAAAATCTCCCATATATATGTATATATATATATGTGTATATATGTGTTTGTGTGTGTGTATATATAATGTCAGACATCACAGTATCACAAGTACCAAAGATCCATGATATGGTATCCCGAGATGATTTGGAGTTAACTCTGTAGAGCGATTATAGTTGTGACATGTTTGTTTATTGAATCAAGTTGTATTGTTGGAATTTTCTTTATAGTCCTCTTCCTGTTTCTCAGAAATCCTTTTCTCTAATCTTAAATCAGTTGATAAATTCAGGGTGAGAAAGTAATGGGGAAGGCATTAGCAATGATGCTTGTACGAGTAATGTCAAACCAAATTTTTTTAAAAAATCTAAATTCCCCATGAAGCATAGCTTTCTACAGACGATGGAAGGACCCATTTCATTGTGTGCTGTATGTAGTGAAAACCTATAGAAGAGTATAAATGCCATTTTATGATGAATTGCATACATCAAAACATCAAAATTATTTTAGGTGATGGATGGTAACAAAGTCAACATAACTGAAACACCATGATAAAATTCAAGTGTGCAAGGCACCTGTACAGATTGTTTTTGTTTTACTAAGTGCCCCAAATCATATTTAATAATCCACCACAGATTTTTGGCATATTCGGGCAGTAATGTAACCAGTTTAGAGTTATTTAGGATCCAATTTTCCCAGTTTTTAAAAACAAAGACCTTTGTCTACTTACAGATTTTTTTTCTTTTCCACATTTTTGTTTACAAAATTAACTGGAGTCATTCTATTATCACTGTAGCAAATAAAGAGAGATGCAGTTTACGAGATCATAACTCTTGGTTTTTTTTTTTTTTTTTTTTTTTTTTTTTTTTTAGAGGTTTTTTGCTATAGGCGCGTGCGCTCGCCAGACAGACAGAGACATAGAGACAGAAAGCGAGAAATCACCCCCCAGGGGAGATGGTCACGCCGCAATCCCTTCTCCTCCATTCTCCTCTCGGGATCTTGGGCACGCACGCACACGCACCCGGCGTGAGTTGTAAGCCATCGGGTCCGAGACGCGAACCGCGGTCGACTACGTGGGAGTCCAGCGACATAGCCATTACGCTAACTGCTGGTTCCCGAGATCATAACTCTTTAAAAAAGACTTTATAATCACCCATACATCAATTGAGCATTTTTAATGTCTTTCCCACTCTTTCCATCCTATACTATCTTATATTTCTCTTCTTTGTGTGCCTCTTGTTTAAACTAGATCTAGGAAGAATGGATAGAAAGATGAGAGGGAAAAGAAACACACACCTGCTTCCTTCCAGCTTATTGTAGCTTGGACTTGATGACATTACTTCCGTTATCTTTCACTATCACCTTTGGCTATGTGCTCCTTTACTCTTTTGCTCCTTTACATTCCTAGCAAATGCTGGCTGGAATGGGCTTGCAAACACCCAAGAGTGAGCCAGGTTTCATAAGCTAGATTACCTGAATCCCTGGCTCTCAGCTTCCTCTTTCATGGTTTAGTCCCTTACATTGAGATGGGACATATCCTCCAATTCCTGAGAAAAGAGCATAGGACGTACTTTTTTTATTCTTGCATTCCTGAAAATGCCTACATTCTATTCTCACACTTAATTGGAATTTTGTTATAGTATATGTTCTAATTTTGAACGTACCCCTTTTTTTAAAAGAGAGATTTTTGCTGCAGGGTGGGTGCTTACTGGAGAGGCAGAAAGACAGAAAGCGAGAAATCACCCGCTGGGGGAGATAGCTGCACTGCAATCCCTTCTCCTTTCTTCTCCTTGTGGAATTTAGGGCACACATGCACATGCACCCAGCATGAGTTTTAAGCCACTGGGTCTGGGACTCAAACTGCAGGCAACTACGTGGAAGTCCAGCAAAATAACCATTATGCCATCTGCTGGTCCTGAACTTACCTTCTAAAAGATGAGCTAACAAGAAATAATTCTTCACAAATTTGAGACCTACATGAAATGCTTCCCCTTTTTCTTTCTAGGCAAGACTATTAATGACAGTGTGAGGATTCCCCCTTTTCTTTTCTCTTTTTTTTTTTTTTTTTTTTTTTTTTAAGTCAGGGTCTTGGTAGCTGAGACTGCAGGTGCAGGCCAGTACAGCCAGGCCCTTCAGTGTCTTGCTGTATTGCACAGGCTGGCCTCAAGCTTGCAATCCTCCTGCCTCAGTTTCCCATTGCTGGGGCTACAGGAGTGCCCACCTTACCCAGTGTTAGGGTTAGGCCAGCAATCCAAACTTGGCTTCCCACACGGCCTCAGCCTGCAGAGTAGCACTCTCCTCATGGCATGTACCAATATATTCTATCCTTCAGGTTTCATTGTCTTTTGAGGTATCTTTCTCCATGTCCGTCTTGTCAGTGATGTTTTTAAGCATGTTTTCCTGAGTTTAACAGTGACTCTCAAAAAAGGGCCACATCAGAATATTCATAAATCTTTTCTTTACCATCTCCTTCCTCTTCTTCCTGACCACTATTGACTGAACTTAGGTCTGAACATGCAAATTAACTCTTCCTTAGCTTACTTTCTTTTTTTAAGACTGTCATTTCTATTTCATCAAATAATTCACCATTTTTGGCTAGATTAAACTCAGATAGTATATACATTTTATAAAAGCCAATATAAATGTTTTTAAAAATATTTATTTAATTTTATCTATTATTAGTTGTTATTATTTTGTTTGCTACAGGCCACATGCACTCACTAGAGAGATAAAGTAGAAAACAAGACACCAGGTCTGGGATGTAAACCACAATTGGCCACATGGGAATCCAGTGCCTGCCTAAACCACCATGCCACCTGCTGGCCTCCCCAATATAAATGTTTTAAGAAAATGTAATAATTTAGCAACATTTTACAATACAACTTTTGGAAATGTCTGAAAATCTGGATAGAAGTTCAGGTAAAGCTTATTTACCCATAAAGCATAAATTTGTTTAACAAATTTATATCTTTGAGAGGAATATTCAAACTACCTAGAATAAATGCCATCAATTCACCTAGAAAACTGATACATAAATAATTTTTAAGTTAGAAACCATTTATTCTATTTATTAAAGCAAATTGTTCAAGTATTATGGTGGGAATTTGGGGAAAAGGAGGGAAGAGGCACAAACTATTTATTGATCACTTACTATGTGCCAGTTCTGCTAAGATTACATGTATCACCTCTGCTAATCCTCACAGCAATGTGATTATTCGCATAGGTTAGGTAAGAATACTGAGTCTTGACAAAGAAATTCATACAAAACCACACAATGAACAGAGAGGAGCTGAGATCTGAACACAGACAATGGAATTCTAGCGCCTAGGTCACAATGTATTCATTTCAAAATAGTATAATTAGACATTTACCATTGTACACTAGCTTTCTAACCAGTTGATTTGCTGGAAAAACTTTATACTTCATTTTATTTTTTCATTTTTATGAAAGCTATCAATTGACTCTTAGACATACACATGAAATGTAAGTTTTACATGATGGCAGCATGAGTTTATTAAAACTCCAAAACCAGAAGTTCTTCAAGTAAGATTTTTTCAACAGTCATTATTCTTGTTCTTTTTTTTGGAGAGGTTTTTGCTATAGGGCACGTGCGCTCGCCAGACAGACAGAGACAGAGAGATAGAAATCAAGAAATCACCCCCCAGGGGGGATTGCCACGCCACAATCCCTTCTCCTCCATTCTCCTCTCGGGATCTTGGGCATGCACGTACACACACCCGGCGTGAGTTTAAGCCACTGGGTCCGGGACGCGAACCACGGTCGACTATATGGGAGTCCAGCGACATAGCCATTACACTAACTGCTGGTCCCTATTCTTGCTCTTTAAGAGAAGAAACTCCAGTCTAATTCAGCATCTGCTAAGTGCATAACGCCTAGCAGGTATTCAGAAATATATGTTGAAATAAAAAAGCAAAACCATGGAACTGGAATTTAGTACATTAGGCATGTAGCCAATACATTCAAAATGATGTTTTATACCCTTTGTCTGTCTGATAAACAACATACAGTACAGGTTGTACCATCAGCTACTTTTTAATCTCACATGCCTGATTGATAGTAAACTCTCATTTCTTGGTAATACAGTCAGCTCCAACAAGATCATTCTTCTTCTCATTCCCTCTAGAGAAAATTTCTTTCTTTCCTTCCTTCCTTCTTTCTTCCTTTCTTTCTTCCTTTCTTTCTTTCTTTCTTCCCTTTTCTTTTCCTTTTTTTTTTTTTTAGAGGTTTTGGCCTTAGGACATGAGCACTTACAGGAGAGAGGAAGACAGAAACAGTGAGAGGGAAAGTGAGAAATCACCCCCACCCAGGGTGGATAGCCCTCCTGTACTCCCTTCTCCTCCATTTTCTTCCCAGGATCTTGGGCACGCATGCACACACATACGTTTAGCGTGATTTTCGACCCACTGGGTCCAGGACTCAAACAGTGGTCAGCCATAAGACAGTCCAGCCACGTGACCACTATGCCAATTGCTGGTCCCTAGAAAACTTGTTTATAAACCTATAAACTAGGGGCCGGCAGGTGGTATAGTGATTAAGGGGCTGGACTCCCACATAGTCCACCATGGTTCAAATCCCAGACCTGGTGGCTTGCTTTCTCACTCTCTCTCTCTCACACACACACTCTCTGTCCCTATGGTTAAATTAAAATAAATAAATAGGTGAAGTTAAATAAAATAATTCTTTTTAAAAAAATCTGTAAACTAGCACCTTTAGCTCAAAAGCCTTTCCCATGTCTCTCCATCACTGCCACAATGCAGACTTACCTCTTACATAACCCTTAATCTTAACTAAGCCCCAGTGCTTTGAATTCTCCTATTGAAATCTATAAAATGCAGGGACCAGCAGTTGGTGTAATGGCTATGTTGCTGGACTCCCATGTAGTTGACTGCCATTCGAGTTCTGGACCCAGTGGCTTAAACTCACAGCCAGGCACATGTGTGTGCGTGCCCAAGATCCATGGAGGAGAAGGGATTGTGGTGTGGCCATTCCCCCTTGGGGGGTGATTTCTTGTTTTCTGTCTCTCTGTCTCTCTGGTGAGCGTATGTACCCTATAGCAAAGCCTCTCCCTACCCCCCCAAAAAAGAAAAAGAAAGTCTATAAAATGCACATATATGTCATGTGTGCATGTGTGTGCGGGTATGTCTTATATACCTATATCTAAAGCTAGATCATTAGCTTCTAACTCAAGGCTCACTTTATTAAATACTTCACAGAAACGTGCTCATAGGAAATATAAGGTGCTCACTAATGATTTCTTGAATAAAATTTACTATGCTTTATACTTCATTTAAGTGGTATTAACCACAATGATAAACACATATACATTAAGAGCAAGCAGAGAGAGTAGCTGATTTAGATTGCCCGAGCCCTTTAGGTTTATTCCTTTAATTCATCTGCCTTCATTTAGGATATATAGCCATATACATTTTTTTTTTTTTCAAAAAGGTGAGAAAGCTTTCTCTCTTGATTTTTATTCTACCTGTGAGTGAGGAATTCTCTTTCTAGTATATCACATGACGAGAAAGCACAGTGAGGTTCAAGATAATCTTCACTTCAAATATTAAATGTTACCTTCCATTTGTGATTTTAAAATTCAAACTCAGAGTAAAAGCTCAGCTAGCTCCATGGTACAACAATAAAATACTAGTCAAGAGAAATAGGATCTCAATATTCAAAAGAGAGAGAGGGAGAGAAACAGGAGCTCACACAGGGGCCATGGTTCAAGACTCCAGCCCGGTCGGCCGGAAACGCGCAGGCATGCACTGAGTGCCGAGGACCCGTGGTCTAAGGGGTCACAGCACAGACACCATGTGGGGGCTTCCTCCCTTCTCTCTCTCATGCAAACGTTTATCATGAATAAAGAAAAACATTTTTTAAAAAAAGAGTAAATGTCTTTATGCTTAGCATAAAGATTTGAATCCAAGAAATCACTGGGCAAATTCAAGGATGTTAGCAAATTTAATTAACTTTTTTTTTGTATTTAAAGTGACTATTAAATATCAGGAAGAAGGACTCCTCATAACCCAACATCCATTTTAAAACCTGTTTTTCCCCTTTAACATGGTTTGCACAGTAAAAGTAATCATTCACAGGTATGACATAAAGTCTGTGAATTATGAGACATTGTTGTCATTACTTCTGTGAATTACAACTTTTGGTCATATGGGTTTGATATCAATTATAAGGGCAATTCATGTAATATACAGACATATAATAGTGTGCCACAATCTGCTGCAATCCATTCTTATCCGTGAGGTATTATCACATAGCTCACAAAGGGCCAAACTTTCAGTTCATCCTGAAGGTTATTCACTCACAGGGGAGCCCCACCCCCGCCCCTTAACTACACATTCTGACCCAACCATCTCTGCTCTTCCCCATTCAGTCTAAATTTAGCAAAAGGAATATAAAATATAAAATGTGAAAATCAAACCTTAAGCCTTTGTGATCTAGAACTGTGTATGTGTTGGTATATTTACGTGTGTGGTTTCATATGAATATAAAATAGAAATTCTAATTTATCTAAAGATATATAAAATTATCTTCATATACTGAATATCTGTGTTTATCATCTAAGAAAACAGAAAATATTTCCTTCACATTTAAAGTATTTTCTTATGTTACAGACAAAGTTAAACTATAGTAAAATTTAAAATAGGAGTTTCAATATCACATGGAAAGAAAATGAAATGCTGTAATAAAAACGTTTGTCTCTTTTTTCTCTTGCAAATTTTTTTATAGTTTTATTTAAATGTATTCTTTTTCATGAGTTTGCTAAGATGGTGTTAATTACTATTTATTTGCCAATCTGCTTATAAAAATGTAAAAATTAAAAGGGCTCTCACCAGAAAATATCATTATGAAAGATTGGGTGCTGACTAACTATAATCATCTCTACCACTTTATAATATTTAATTCATTTAAATACACAAACACGTTCTTGGTCACAAATACTAACATTAAGTAGATTCCTCATTTACAAAAGCCTAAACATTTAATTAAACAGAATCTAGACAAATTGTATGTATTAGCCATGTTATGCCCTTGCTCTTCTCTCCTTTTCTTTGGTACTTGTTCATAGACAAGTTCCCCCAGCCAGGCCTTCCTGTAAACGAACATGAAGTCACTAAATCTGAGTATGTAACTTGTAGTTTCCAATGAAAAATAAAAAAGCAGGTTTTTTTTTTTTTTTTTTTTTTTTTTTTTTTTAGTTTTTTTTTCCTATAGGGTGTGTGTGCTCGCCAGAAAGACAGAGAGAGACAGAAAGCAAGAAATCAGCACCCCCCTGGGGGGGATGGCCACACCACAATCTCTTCTCCTCCAGTCTCCTCTCGAGATCTTGGGGCACACATGCACACGCACCTGGCGTGAGTTTAAGCCACCAGGTCCAGGACTCGAACCGCGTCAACTACATGGGAATCCAGCGACACAGCCATTGCGCCAACTGCTGGTCCCAAGGCAGGTTTTCTTAATGTGAAACAGGCAATCACATCCACTCACAAATATACAATATAACCTCCCTCTATTCTTTTGTGGTGTGTGTTTAATTGTCTGGCTTCCTAGGGAAACTGTATTTCCTTCCTTCTGATGAGTATCTCCCTAGTTCTCCATTTCTCCGTTCATACA
Source organism: Tupaia tana (assembly GCA_026018925.1). Classification (NCBI taxonomy): domain Eukaryota; kingdom Metazoa; phylum Chordata; class Mammalia; order Scandentia; family Tupaiidae; genus Tupaia; species Tupaia tana. The sequence continues at coordinate 21,439,328 of JAKSZU010000007.1, forward strand.
AGCCACCTTGGTTCTCCTGCAGTGGGACCCCAAACCCCACGGGGATCTCTTGGACAATGGCTGCCCTGACATCTCTAGCTCCAGGAAGACCACAAGACACTTTCGGCTTTCACTGACAGAGCCCAGCCAGGAATGATGTTTTATATCTACCAAGGCAATGAGAAAGACAAGCTCAAAAGGAAGTAAGTGAGACTAAGAGATAGCAACCAAACATGGATTCACACTTACAAGAGACTAGGACTGTCACCCATAAATATATCTGAACTGCCTACCAAACCTACAGGGGCTGATGCAGACCACAGAAAGGGAACCCCGTGAAAGTTCTGAGAATCTCCATCTCTGCTTGTGCAACCCAAAATAGCACATCCCGCCTTCTAAGATTTAAGGTACCAAACACATTTGTTCCAGTAATCTTTTCCCTATATTTTCACATTTAAATCCTGTATATCACATCCTTTTACTAATTTTGAAGCCATTTTACTTTCCAAGAGAAAAAGACAAACTTTTAAATGGGAATCAAAAGAGACTAATTTAGTAATTACTTATGTTCTTAGATCTGTTCTAAGTCTCATCTTCACAATATCAAAAAGCAGTTTAGAGAAGAAGCCGGGCCTTTAGGAGAAGGTTCCACATGGCGCCAGTGAACTAGATTTTTCACGGAATGAAGATTTTCTACTGATAATTCAGCCTCTAACAAATGAGCTAGCAGCAGAAGAAGCCGGGCCTTCAGGAGAAGGTTCCACATGGCGCCAGCGAACTAGATTTTTCAGGGAATGAAGATTTTCTACTGATAATTCATCCTCCAACAAACGAGCTAGTGGTAGGGAGCCCCCCCACCACACCTCCAGCCTTCTATCTCTCTTTCTGTGTCTCAGTTCCTGTCTCTCCCTGCTTCCATCTTCCCTTTTTTTTGGTAATTTTTCCTTTTTACACTTTTTTTAAAAGGCACAGTTTTTCCCTGGTTCTTGGCTCCACCTCTTTTCTTGTTAATTATTGCTCTGGTCCTCCCACCAGGCAGAAGAAGCCGGGCCTTCAGGAGAAGGTTCCACATGGCGCCAGCGAACTAGATTTTCAAGCGTGCTGCGTAGTTTCCTATTTTGTGATTTTTTTTTTAAAAAAAAGAACAGTAATTACAATTTTTTAAAAATTTTTTGTCTTTTTTTCTCTTTTTGTTGTTGTTTCTCTCTCCCTTTTTCATTTTCCTTTTTCTTGTCTCTCCACCCCCCAATATCCATTCAATGTGTTCTTAGATGAATCTAAGAGCACTGTAGCTAAACATCCAAATACTAATAGGGTTAAAATATTCCCCAATATCTACTGAATCTGCTGCACCAGCAGTCACAACAGAATGGCAAAGAGATTCTAGATCACCTCTGTCTGCTTGCTCCTGAACATTTAGACTGAACTTCAAGAATTTGAAAGAAACACACCATCCCCATCAGATGACAAGAAATCACCGCTGGATCACGAGAAATATGGGAAAACGAGAAAATACCCCTCCTCCAAGGGAAAAGAGTAACTCTTCTTCATCCACAAGCAGTTCGGTACAAATCATGGAAATGTCTGATAAGGAATTCAGAGCATTCATAATGTCGAAGCTAACAGAGATGGAAGAGAAGAGAGATAATGAACTGCTAAAGAGAAAGGAGAAAGAAGTTGACGAGTTCCAGGAGATGAGGAAATTCTTGCAAGATCTAAAAGAGGAATTACACACTTTACAAAAGACTCAAATGGAACTGCTAGAGATGAAGTCTATAATACAAGAAGTCAAAATCTCCCTTGAAAGTATTAAAAGCAGACTAGATCATTCAGAAAATAGAATCTCAGATGTAGAAGAGAAAATGGCTGGCCTAGAAAAATCCACCACGAAGACTGGGAAAATGGCCCAAAAATTTGAGAATGATATGTGAGAAGTACTGGATACCATCCAACGTCCAAATATCCAGATAATTGGCATTCCAGAAGGTGAAGAGACCCATAAGGGCATTGATAATCTATTCCATGAAATCCTGCAAGAAAACTTTCCAAACCTAGAGAGGAATTCGAAGATCCAGTCCCAGGAAATACAAAGGACCCCAAATAGAATCAACCCAAGAAGATCTTCTCCAAGACACATTACAGCCAGGTTGACCAAAACCATAGACAAAGACAAGATACTAAGATTGGCAAGAGAAAAACATCAAGTTACCTACAAAGGACATCCCATCAGGCTAACAGCAGATCTCTCATCGGAAACAATGCGAGCAAGGAGAGAATGGGAAAATATATTCAAAGTGTTACGAGAGAAGCAATTTCAGCCAAGAATACTGTACCCAGCAAGATTATCTTTCAGGTGGGAAGAAAAGACAAGAACATTCTCAGATAAACAAAACCTGAAAGAATTTACCAGCACCAGACAAGATCTCCAAGAAGTTCTCAAGGGTGTGCTGTATCAGGAAAATTAAACACAGACACACAGAAATAAGAGTCCAAAAACTAAGAAAGTGGCCAACTTAATCATAGGGACAAGTCTGGAGTTGAATATTATATACCAGAATTTAATCAGGAAAATTGAACCAGAACAAAAGATAAAAGTACCTGAGACTGATAGGTTCATGCACCTACCATTTGAACAGAATCCTAACCTGTTTCCTGGCTTTAAGCAAAGTTCCTTGGCATTTCTTTGATTTAAGTTAAAACTGGTTTTCTTAGTAGTAATGAGTGAACTCACCATTGAAAGTAGTTAGATTATGTAGGAAATTGTGTGATCAATGCAATGTGGGTGGGAAGGGAATGAAGGACAATTGTGGACACCGGAGGTGGTGTGAGAGGAGGGTGGGAAGGGACAGAGAGTCAGAAAGAGGGGTGGAAATATTTCTAGGAACTAGAAATGGAAAATTTTTTGTAATGTGCATGATTTAGTCACTATGCAGTGTGTACAGGATGGGAGATCGCATTTTATGTGCTGTGATGATGCTTAGGGAAGGGATGTAAATTGAGTTACAAATAAAAAAGTTTCAGGAAAAAAAATATATATCTATTCAATGACTGCAGAAGGATATGTAGCCCCAGCTAGGTGCTACTTTATAGGATGCGTAAAGTTAGACTTGTGTTCATGGAAATGTGTATGTCACCTGTGTTTGCTATGAGGGTATTTGGATTGATTAGGGTCTTTGGTGATTCAATAAAATGTGGGGGGGAAAACAGTATAGAAAGCAAACATAGATACCAGAGACAGTGTGGGAGGAGAATGGGAGATGGCAGAGGGTAAAAGATAGGGAATCAAGGATGGGGGGAAAAAAAGCTAAACATACAGAAAACAAGAAATGGAAGATCATCTGCTGACAATAACATGTTTGTTGATGTGCTTGATTGAGACAATATACAGTGTACTCTGGATGGAAAATCTCATTTTGTATGCTGTAATGATGTACAGTGAATGAATACAAATAAATAAATTGAAATTAAAAAAACGGCAGTTTATCTGAAAATAAGCTTGTGTTCCTTCACTAAGCTGTTACGCTTTTTTTTTTTTTTTTTTTTTTTTTTGCTTTTTTTTTTTTAAAGGTTTTTGCCATAGGGTATGTACACTCATTGGAGAGGGACAGAGTGAGATGGTGAAAGAGAAAGAAAGAAATCACCCCTCAGAAGGGATGGCCACACCATAGTCCCTTCTCTTCCATTGCCCATCTGGAATTTTAGGAACACATGCACACACACACAGAATAATTTTCAAGCTGCTAGGTCTGAGACTTGAACTGTGTCTAGAGCCTTAACCACCATGCCACCTGCTGGCCCTTACAAACACTTTTTAAAGCCAGTAAATATCCATCAAGAAGAAGGGAGGGTAGCAGTTAAGGAGATACATACCAAATATAGAAAGTATACATAGGTAATAAATACCTATCAGTAAATATGTAGTATATAAGGGAGTACGATGTGAAATATGAGTAATGTTATACGTTCATTAATTCAATCATTTAATCAATAAACATTTATTGAAATGCTATGTGCCAGAGCATTGTGCTAGTGCTAGGGATACAAAAGGTAAAAGTCACATGTCCACATGTAACTGACAGAGGGCAGGTGAAATGATCACTTAACAATATTACAGATACTATTATTACTAATAATATTATTCTGTAAGAGCAGAAGTGCATATAATGAACTGGGAGATCTTCCAAAGGTGGGAAGCCAGAGGGTTCCACAAAGATGGTGATGCTCAAGCTGAATCTGAAGGGAACTCAGAATTTCCCCAATGCGTGAAAGAGTTGAGAGCATACCAGCCAGATGGAGGGGCTCAGGCAAAGCTTGAATCACGAAATGGTAGGGGACTCTGGAGACAGAAAATACTGCTATAGCAGCTCATGAAGCCATTTAGGAATTGGTCCTTGAAGGGCCCTCGGTTACTTGCTAAGGTGTTTGGATTTTGTGTTATAATCAACGGAAAGCCATTAAGCAGCAGTTAATAAGGGTGAAGGGTGATGAAGTGGCTTCTGAAACTCAGAGTAAAGGAAGACATGAACTGGATAGGGGAAAGACAATAGAGACAAGGAAATCATTGTAGGAGACTATGACAACAATCCGAAAAAAAAAAAATTACCTGAACCTAGATATTCACTGTGGAAAAGAGAGAGAGAGAGAGAGAGAGAGAGAGAAATCACTGAGAGATATTTAAGAGGTACTTTTTCATTTTTTAGAGAGATGTTTGCTATAGGTTGCATGTGCTCGCCAGAGAGAAAGAAAGCAAGCAATCATCCCTTAGGGGGATGGTCACGCCATAATCCCTTCTCCTATAGTCTCATCTTGGAATTTTGGGCATGCGTGCACATGTACCCAGCATGAGCTTCAAGCTGCCGGATCTGGGACTCAAGCCGCGATCGGTCACGTGAGAGTCCAGCAGCGTAACCATTACACCATCTGCTGGTCCCAAGAGGCACATTTTATAAGAACTGGTATCAACTACATGAGGACATTGTTGGAAAGTGGGAAAGCCGGGATTATTCCTTACTTTCTAATTTGGAATGTTGGGTGATTTATGGTACCATTAGCGATGCCTTTAACTGCAGTATAAATATAAAAGGTTGAAACCAGCAGATGGCCTAATGGTAATGTCTCTAGACTCTCATAGTAAACTGCAGTTTGAGTCTCAGATCTGGCAGCTTAAAACTCATGCCAGGTGAGTGTGCATGCGTGCCCAAGATCCCAAGAGTGGAATGGAGTAGAAAGGACTGAGATGTGGCCATCCCTCTTGTGGGGTGATTTCTTGTTTTCTGTCTCTCTTTCACTGTCTTTATGGCAAGCACACACTCCATATAGCAAAATTCTCTCTAAAAAAATAAATAAGGTGATGCATTTTAGGGGGAAATAGAAGGTCATTCTACACTTGCTATTTATGCATTCATGGGATATTCCAGCAGAAGGAAGACATGAATCTGATACTTAGAAGAGAAGCCTAAGTTGGAGATACGGGTTTGTAAGTAGTAGTTAAAACCAAAGAACAGGAAAATTAAGTCACCCAGAGAGAAAATGTAAGCAAAGAAAATGAATTTCAGTTTTATACAGGATCACTTTTACTATATTTTACTATTTATGTGAAAAAACTTTCAAGTCTATACAGGTTGAGTATACCTTATCCAAAATGCTTGGGACCAGGAATGTTTAAGATTCTGGATTTTTCATATTTTGGAATATTTGCATATACCTAATGAGATTTCTTGGGAATGGGACCTGAGTTAAAACAAGAAATGAACTGCTGTATCATACACACCTTATCATGTAGGCTAAACATAATTTTACATAATATTTTGTATTACAGCACTTTACAACCTGTCGTATAAGGTCAGGTGTGGAATTTTCTACTTGTTGCTCAGGAAGCTTTAGATTTTGGAGCATTTCGGAAACTGGATTTTGGAATTACAAATGTGCAACCTGTATTTAGAAAGATTCTATTTATCCTATCAAAATACAACTAAAGAAAAGCATAAGTACTAAATAAGAAAGGAATATTTTAATTTACAATTTCTTTCCCCAGATTAAAAAAAAAAAGAAAAAGTACAAAAGATCTTCACAAAGCTCATGGGAAATGTGTAAAAAGGAAAAAAAAAAAAAAAAAAAAAAGCATGGATTTCAAAATTTTAGGCACCAAAATAAGCTTTTACTTTATCTATATCCATGAACTTTTGGAAGTACCCTCATATAGAAAGGTAAATTACTTGAAATGACATGTTTCACTCACAAAACTATGAAATCCACGCTTTTCATTTTTCTCAAAATTTATTTCCTTGAAAACTGCATGGTAAATAAACCACAGCTTCAGTCCTTTACAATTACCCAAGAGCTTTGATACAGTAAACTGGGGCTGGCTAGGTTGCCTGATGGTTAAGGCAGCTGGATCGCACGTGGACAACCACAGAAACCTGGAGGCATGAGAAACATGCCAAGCCGTGTGCACGGAGGGCCAAAATCCTGAAAAGAGGGAAAGATGGAGAATAGATTTTAGTGTGACCACTGCCTTTGAGGGTAGGTGTTTTCTCTTCTCCCTCTCTCTCTTTCTCTGACAGGACTATGTACCCTCAGGCAAAAATTATTAAGTTAAAACACATGCACATATATTGGGTGTAGGAAAAGTCGTGATGCACTTTTGCACAGAAAACTACATCATGACTTTCCAAACAACCTAACATACATAGAGAGAACAAAAAAAAAAACCTCAAGATATTCTGTGATAGCTAATGTTCTGAGTCAAGTGCAAGGGTTGTGAGAACAATTTAGCCACGTGATTTAAAATCCACAGAGCTAATACTAACATGTAGACTGTTAAGTTAAAGAATGAGAAATGCAACGGTACAGTTAGAAGTCTTATTCCTATTTACTAATTACCAACTAAGCCTCCAATGTTCATTAGAAAAGTACTTCTGATTTCTGAATACATAATGCCTAGTATTTTGTCCCTTGAAGCTTATTTGTATTTTAACAGGTTAAATTTCCAAGCTTTCAGTCACAACAAATGTATGAACATCTTATAAATAGGGTCTTTAGTATGTAGTAAAATGCACAAATCAATATTCCATCTCAGAGTAGATGTCCTTTGCAGCGCTACCTTGTGAGAGTGTGTGTATGAATGTGTGTGTGTGTGTGCATGTGTGTGTGTGTACAGTGTGCACGTGTGCGCGTGTGTCTGTGTTGCTTTGTTTTCTCAGACAATGTCTGGCCATGTCGCAATCCTTGTGGCTCAGCCTCCCTTATAGCTACGACCAGTACCTGGATCTTTTAGGGAGGGTCAGGAATTGAACCTGGAACTCTCACGGGTGTCAGAGTTCAACACATGCTACCAAGACTAGGCCACTATCTTAATCACCTATACCAGCAGGTGGTGTGGTGGCTAAGGCGCTGGACTCAGATATGGCTGACTACAGTTCGTATCCCAGACCTGGCAGCTCATTTTCTCACTTTCCCTTTCTCTTTCTCACTCTGTCTCTCTCTGGTGAGCACACATGCCCTATAGAAATTAAATAATAGTAAGATTAATAAAATTAAATAAATAATTCTTACAAAATATAACCTATAGATGTTACTTTGGTGGAAACTACATTAAGGGGTCAGTTTTATATGGATAACTTCAGAAAACTAGTCAGAACAATGAACATTTCATTTTACATGTATGTAAAAATAAAAGATTATTTATTCTTATATGACAGTAGTCTAAATAATGTCTGAAAATTAAAGAATGTATATGTGATGTTTTTTTTTTTTTACTTAAGAAGATCATTTCCTGGTTTCTTGGTTTAAATCTGGAGAAATGAGTTTGCATTTTAATAATGAGATTAGATAGCTGCAATGTAGTTACCTGAATCATAAGCGATAAAGGTAGACTATGACATCATCTCACATTTAAAAAAAAAAAAAACGGAACTTTCCCAAAGTTTAAACAAGTTTGTGTGAGACTGTGGGGCAGTGCAAGGTAGTTCTTAAAACTACACATAAACTTTGGCATCAGGTAGGATTCATTTTAAGTACAGATCTGTTATCAGGTAAGTATCAGGTCATCAGGAAAGTCATGACGGATTTTTCTATGCAAAAATGCATCATGAGCTTTCTTACGCCCGGATATATGCCTCTATAAAAGTTACTTCTTGGGGCCAGTAGGTGGCATGGTGGTTAAGGCACTGGATTCCCACATGGCCAACCACGGTTTGAGTCTTGGACCTGGCAGCTTGTCTATCATGTTGAAAGCATGTACATGTTATCCCCAGAATCCTTAGGCAAAAGTTGAGGAGAGGGCGGTGTAGCATGGCGACCCCTCCTGGGGATTGATTTCTTACTTTCCTTCTCTCTGTCTCTCTCTGGCAATATCACGTGCCAGATGGCAAAAACCCAAAAACAAGAGGTACTTCTCTGAGTTTGTTTCCTCATACTCATTCCTCATGAGCTCATTTACTGGAAAAGTCATGATGCATTTTTTGCCTAGGAAAACAGAAAACTACGTCATGATTTTCCAGATTATCTAATATGTCAGGAGAAATATCAGTTTCTACTTCAAAGCAATTTCATAAGAATATGGGACCAGTAATTGGCATAATGGCTATCTCCCTGGACTCCCATGTAGTCAACGGTGGTTCAAGTCCCAGACCTGGTGGCTTAAATTTATGCAGGACGTGTGTGTGTGTGCATACCTAAGAAACTGAGAGGAGAACTGAGGAGAAGGGATTGTGGTGTGGCCATTGCCCCTGGGCAGTAATTTCTCCCTTTCTGTCTCTCTGACTTTCTGGAGAGCACAGGCACCGTATAGCAGAAACCTCAAAAAAAGAAAAAAAGAGTTAAGTGTAAAGTACTCAGTATGCAGAAAGTCATCATTAGTATTACTTTTAATTTCTTTGGCTCTTCTCATTTTTTTCCCTTCATTCTCTAGTATTTCAATCTTCTAACACAGTGTACAGATACTTGTTATTATTACCATCTGCTTCCTGCCACTAGAACTTAAGCTCCACAGGGACAAATATTGTTGTCTACTTTATTCAATGGTATATCCTAAAATGTCTGGTACAGGAGTACTTGAAAAATATTTATCAAATGAATGACTGAATGAGCACGAAGACAATTACGACATACTATTAATATTATGTCGTTGGGAAAGTCATGACGTATTTTTCTGTTTTTTTAAAGAATTATTTTATTTAACTTTATTTATTTATTTATTTTAACTTGACCAGAGAGGACACAGTGAGTGAACGAGTGAGAGAGAAAGAGACAGAAAGAGAGAGAGAGAGAGAGAGAGAGAGAGAGAGAGAGAGGGAGGGAAAGTGAGAAAGCAAGTCACCAGGTCTGGGACTCAAACCACAGTTGGCCATGTTGGAGTCCAGCGCCCTTAACCACCACACCACTTGCTGGCCCTGTTTTCTATGTCTTTTTTTTTTAATGCAAAAATGTATCATGATTTTCTCGATGACCCAATAATAATACATATAATATTACAGATTTTCCTTTGTGTGAGAGAAGATGGAGAGAAGAGAGAGACAAAGACGTTCTTTTTGTTTTGTTTTTGTTTTTGCTATGCAGTGCATGCATTACCAGAGAGACAGACTTGCATGAGAAAGAGGGAAAGTGAGAAATCACTCCTAAGGCAGAGTGGGGAGGGATGGCCATACCATAATCATTTCTCCTCCAGTCTTCTCTCGGGATTTTGGGCATACGCACACGTGCCTGGTATGATCTGCAAACTGCTGAGTCTGGAGTTGACCATGTGAGATCCTCCTTGCCACCTGCTGGCCCAAGGTAGTTATTTTTTTTATTTATTTTTTTTTTGGAGAGGTTTTTCGCTATAGGGCAAGTGCGCTCGCCAGACAGACAGAGATATAGAGACAGAAAGGGAGAAATCACCCCCCAGGGGGGATGGTCACGCCGCAATCCCTTCTCCTCCATTCTCCTCTCGGGATCTTGGGCACGCACGCACACGCGCCCGGCGTGAGTTGTAAGCCACCGGGTCCGAGACGCGAACCGCGGTCGACTACGTGGGAGTCCAGCGACATAGCCATTACACTAACTGCTGGTTCCCAAGGTAGTTATTTTTGATGAGCCTCATCATGTTGCGATTCTCCTGCCCCAGTTTCACAATTACCTTATAATATTATTTGTAATCATTGCTAGAACTTTTCATGTTCAATCATGCTATTATTCTACTTGAAAGGTCTAATAACATATTTTGAGGCACTGAGTATAAAACATATAAGTTCTTTTTTAAAAAATAATATTAACTTGAGCATAAAATGAGAGGATTAGATAAAGTAGTATTAATGGCCCCATCTCCAAAAAAAAAACCTTAAATTCTATGAGCCAGAAAAAGGGCATGATTATAAAAAGCTATACATCAATTTATCATAAAAATGGCTGTTCTCTCCGAAATTTAAAACTTTAGTATATATGCTGCTAAAACAGTCCACTATCTAAACTTCAAATCGGTAAAATACACAACTGCAAAGATTTAAAACATACATCAGTGGAATGCAACTTGTGCGGGCAGGAAGGGAAACAAGCACACAGAGGTTCTGTCAACACTAAATCATGGTGGTTAAGGCGCAGGCCTCCCACATAGCTAACTACAGTTTGAGTCTCGGATCCGGCAGTTTGCTTTCTCACTTTCGCTCTCTGGTGAGTGCATGTGCCCTATAGCAAATTAAAAATAATAGTAATAACAAATTAAATTAAATAAATAATGTTTAAGAAGAAATACATGTATCTTGTGTACCTATTAATCAGTAACAGAGAAAATGGTCTGCTCCTGAATTAGTAATAACAATAAAATGTAGTTAATTGCAATTTTACAAAAAAATATATCAGAAAGTAAACAAGTATAGATAATATACCCATTCAGATTCATGGACCATTGTTGTTTTTCTTCTAAATAGTTAAACCTATCAACTGTGCTACTAATCTGATGTCAAGCTGTCCCTCTGGACAATGTCAGTGACTCTTGACCCTTTATCTCTATTATATATGATCAGGCTATGTCCTTGCTATATTGAACAAGAGGCAAAACACTGAAATATGACCTTCAGAAGAAAATAGTGACTTCTTGGAGGCCAGTAGACGGCATAGTTATTAAGTTGCTGGACTCCCAAAAGGCCGACTACAGTTCGAGTCCTGGACTAGTGGCTTCAAACTCATATCAGGTGTAGGTGCGTGCATGTCCAAGATTCCGGGAACTGCAGCACAGCCATCCTCCTGGGGGTGATTTCTCGCTTTCCCTCTCATTCTCTCTCTCTCTCTGTTTCTCTTTCTTTCTCTCTTTCTCTCTCTCTCCCCGGCTAGCTCATGTGCCTTAAAGCAAAAACTTCTTTAAAAATAAAATATATGTGTGCGTGTGTGTGTGTGTGTGTGTGTATATGTGTGTGTGTGTGTGTGTGTTTGTGTGTGTATGTATATATATATAGTGACTTCTATAAATGGACTCCTGCAGGTTTGTGAATGAAACCCTTCCAAAATTCTATTTAGCCAGAGTTAGGGGAAGATTAAGGATGCATGGCTTCATTCTCAGTGAGAATGTCATCCTTTACCACAATAAAAGCCACATAAAGAAAAATTAACTAAGTTACACAAAAGGTCCACCTTAAATGAGATGATTCATCTAAAATTTTTTTCTGTGTATGTTGGTTTTTGGTGAGGTTTAATTTGTTAATATAAGCATGACCTATTATTACCATCACAATGAAAATAAAAACACTATTTACAAATATTGGTTATATATTATATCTATCTAACATTTAAGTTGCAATACTAAAAATAAACTATACTTAATGAAGGAAAGATAGAGGTATAGAATAATATTCTTGTGACTAAAAAGACCAGTAATCTAGAAACAATCTTCGAGCTATTGTCATTACTTTAAAGAAAACACTATTTTAATAGTCAAAAATATTTTTTAATTTTAGAATATTGTAAAACCTAAAGCAACTACATTGAAAAAATACATTTTCCATTTATACAACACAATATAAAAATGTAGAATAGTTTTTAATATTTCTGTACATAAAACAATATTAATCTAACAAAACGGCTAATATAGCTATAATACGCAATTTCAAACATGTGGTTAAAAGGAAATCTGAGGAGCCTTAAGATAGAATGCAAAGTATAATAAATCCGAGAGTGTGTGTTGGCCAAGGCACATCAGCATTACTTTATAGAGCTGATCAATAGGCATTAGCTTTAAAAAGAGAAATATAGAAAGAAGCTGTAGCATATTTTCTAAATGACAAGGTGAACACCTAAATTGTCTCAATCAAGATCCAATTTTTTTTCCTCCCAACTTTTCCAGCTGTTCGCTGCCAGTTAAGACTCTTCATTTCAAATAAATTTAATTAGTTTCAATTGACTCCGGCCAACACTTACGATGCTTTATCCTTGCTTCTTTACTTTTATAAGGCAAATACTACCAAAGCCTACGAGGCTCTGATTCAAGGTCACAAGTCAACATTTATACCTCATTCATTCTCACTCAGAACAAAATTTCAGAAATGATTATTCTGTCATTAACAGAAGCGCTAAATTATACTTATTTTAATTGTTATCTTGGTCAATATGTTTCTAAAATGTCCCAGATTACTCTGAAAATAAAATTACCATGATACATATTAGCCTAACTATAGTTTCCAAGTAAGAATTCACTCAAAATACAGGCAACTCTCTGTCATGATATGATTTTATGAAGGGATATTTTTAGAAAAATTCCGTTTAAGAAATTTTTAAAAATAATATTTTTCAAAGTAAATGTTGCAAGCTGGCCAGCTTTTCCTTTTGTAGTACTGGTATTCTACAAAGCTGGTTACCCCAAAATGAGATTATTGTGCTTGAAACAGGTTTCTCTCAATGCATCTACCATATTTTTCATAACACAATTTATATAGGATTCTAGTCAATAAAAAGAAATATGATTTTCTTCTAAACCCTCACAAAAATCTATACCACAGCTTAATCAAGTCACACAATCTAAAGGTAACCTGAACGATCTACAGACTGCAGTATGCTAGTTGCTTTGACAACATGTTAAGGAAGGCTTTTTTTTAGTTATTTAAATTCTCTAGATATTGAACATTCTTGCCTCTAGTACTCGTGGCATAAAATGAATAAATCAACTAATAAAAGCTATTCTCACATTCGTTTAACCAAACTTCTTACAGATTAAAATACAGTGCAAGAGCATTAATTGACTCTCTAAACCAGATTTGCATTTTTAAGCTTTTTGATTTTAACAATAAAATAAAAACACAGTTTTATGCTAGCTCCAATGCTATCTCATGATTTTGGCAGTATGTAATTCAAAATTTCAATTTACTGATTTAATAATGCTTACCTGACTGCTCAAAAATTCAGCTTTTATTCTAGACTATTGAGCTATTCTACTATGAAAAAGGTAAACACTTTTTATTGTGAATTAAACATAGATTAGAAGGTCTTTAAATTTTACATCATAAGGGAATTAAAATGTAACAAAATAAATCTGAAACAAGGTAAAAACCCATGAAAAAGTGAAATAAACAAGAACTGAAAAACAAAACTTAGTTATAAAAGATCTGCAAAGTTTCAGGAAAAAAAAATATATCTATTCAATGACTGCAGTAAGATATGTAGCCCCAGCTAAGTGCTACTTTATAGGATGCGTAAAGTTAGACTTGTGTTCATGGAAATGTGTATGTCACCTGTGTTTGCTATGAGGGTATTTGGATTGATTAGGGTCTTTGGTGATTCAATAAAATGTGGGGGAAAACAGTATAGAAAGCAAACATAGATACCAGAGACAGTGTGGGAGGAGAATGGGAGATGGCAGAGGGTAAAAGATAGGGAATCAAGGATGGGGGGGAAGCAAAACATACAGAAAACAAGAAATGGAAGATCATCTGCTAACAATAACATGTTTGTTGATGTGCTTGATTGAGACAACATACAGTGTACTCTGGATGGAAAAATCTCATTTTGTATGCTGTAATGATGTACAGTGAATGAATGCAAATAAATAAATTGAAATAAAAAAAAAAAGATCTACAAGTGAAACAGATTTCCTTTAGTAGCTACTGAAATAAATTCTGTAATTGCAAAGCATTAGATGATTTCAGAAGTCACTTGGAAGTTTCTGAAATAATTTATATTTAATTCAGTTATATTTTTCATCAATGAACTTTTACATTAAGAAAAATTAAAAGAAACAAGTAAATAACACCATCATCTTTATTGAAAACCAGATGCTTCCCTACTTAGGCAACACCGATTTGCAGCAGTAGCGCAAGGCTATATCTTTTGTTGCTGTTGTTTTGTTATAGGACATGCACACTCACCAGAGAGAGACAAAGAGAGAGAGAGAAAGTGAGAAAACAAGCTGCCAGGTCTGGGACTCGAACTGCAGTCATCCATGTGGGAATCTAGTACCTTATTCATCATGCCACCTGCTAACCCAGGCTCTAGGTTTTTAAATACAGACTTCGTAAATTTTCAAGGGAGACTATTAGGACCCCTCAACTTCTTCCCAGTGGAACCAAGTTAAAGGGATTTAGGTGGTAACATTAAACAACCTGTCACATAGAGCTTTCAAACAAATAAACAGACAAAATCTACCTTTAATTGTGTGTGTGTATGTGTGTGCATATATATCCTTGATTTGATTTTTTTGTTATTCTTAATATTTTTTTAAACATTCAATCACCTTACATCATTTGGCTTATAAGGAGACCTACCTTTAATTTCTGTTGAAAACATTCTAGTGTTTTCTGACTATATTTCTTTTTAAATAATTCATTACTGTTAAGTAAATATTTGTTGCTTGATAATAATTACAGATTTTATAGCCATATTTAAAATTTTAAGTATCTCCATCAAACACAAAGTTTATCATTCTTAGTACCAGTCTATCAGGTTGTTCTTAATCCTCTGTGCATTCAAAGAAATTGATCTGAATGCACCTAGAGATCCAATCATTGAAACTGGCTTAACTCTGTGAAAAGACAGGCTAACCACCTATCATGTGTAGGTTTCTAAAAATTTACTATATGCCTGGTTAGGTGATAGATAACTCAGACAAGAATGTTTAATATCCAAACAAGAAAATAACTTTAAAAAGCAGCACTTGTTTGTATAATATAGGTACAGTGTCTGTAAGCATCCTTAGGTAGTCCACATTTATATATGCATTGCTATTCAATAATACAACTTCATTATTCTTTAGTTTGTCATTAAATTGAAGAACTTTTATAACATAATGGGTGTATGTATTCTTCTACATGTCTCAAGGCTCTAGTAATGATCCCAGCTTCTGAATTAAAAGGTTTCCAGAAAAATCAAGAGCAGGTTCATTGTTACAGTGGCAATGAGCAAACCTGAACCAAATACACAGTTCCACTTCACTTCAAGATCAAAAAGAACAATGAAGAGTCTCATAAAACTAAATACACCATCAATACGAGTTTACATCTTTTCCATCAAAATACTTAGTCCCACTATAAATGACCTAAAAACATACCGCAGTATTGAACAAATCTCCATCCAGATTATGTTGAAGATATTCACACTTACCAGCAGTGATGTCATCATCGACAAGGTCATGCTCTTCCTCCTGGACTTTGGCTTCGGGCCCCGAGGCGTCTGGGGCAGTGGTGATAGTCTGCATGGCTTCTGCTGTGACTCCAGCTAAAATAAATAGGAATTATAAGACTTCATTTAAAAACAGGAGAGGAAAGGTGTTAACTTACTGGATACAAATACACATATTTAAAACAAAAACAATAGACTCACTGAAATTAGGACAAGAAACAAATCAAGGAACAAAACATTCAATGTGTGCTCTATTTACTAATGTGAGTACATGTATATGGGTATATACCTTATTTACTTTTTTTTTTTTATTTTTGGAGAGGTTTTTGCTATAGGGCACGTGTACTTGCCAGAAAGACAGAGAGAGACAGAGAGATAGAAAGCGAGAAATCACCCCCCAGAGGGGATGGCCACGCCTCAATCCCTTCTCCTCCATCCTCCTCTCAGGATCTTAGGCATTCACGCACACACGCCCAGCATGAGTTTAAGCCACCGGGTTTGGGACTCGAACCGCAGTCGACTACATGGGAGTTCAGCGACATAGCCATTACGCTAACTGCTGGTCCCAATACCTTATTTACTTTTAACTGAGATCTGGGAGAAAAAAACAGAAACAGGATGTGGAAATAAATTACTTTTTTTTTTTAAGGTTTTTGCCATCAGGAATGTGAGCTCACAAGAGGGAAGAGAGACAGAGAGAGACAGTGAGAGGGAAAAATGAGAAATCGGCCTTCTGGGTGTATGGACACACTGCAATCCCTTCTCCTTCATTCTCTTCTTGGGATTTGGGGCATGCATGCATATGTACCCAGCCTAATTTTCAAGCCACAGGGTCCGAGACTCAAACCACCGTCAGCTATGTGGGAATCCAGCATTCCAACCACCACTCTACTTGCTGGTTCATAAAATACATTTTTATCTGATTGCTTTCAATGTTTTTGCTACAGGTACATTAGCTGACTTAGACATATTCAAAGAGGAGGAAAAAAAAAAACCAACTAGAAAGTGATGTACTATTTTAAAAGTTTATTTATCTTTCATATTAGATTGTTTGTAGCCTGGAGGTTGAGAGGAAGAATTATGACAAAGGAAGAATTTATGCCCTGGATCTAAATGAGAGACCAGAAATACACTCCCTAAAAATAGTATAACATTTTCCTCTCTGAAAGAATTAAAGATGAGGCCATATTATTATCACACAGAAAGAACTGAACTGAAAGCAGACAGATGAAATAGACCAGAGGCCAGAAGTTTCCATCCTGTAAATCACCTGAGAATATGCCAGTTTATAAAAATGTCTTTTTCTTATTAAACTATCTTTTCATTTTGGTGAAATATTTTGTTATTAATTTGCAGCTCCCACTTTATTTATAATTTCGCAATGGATATTTGGGTGTATTTTTCTTTGGTTACAAATAGGTACTGCTAAATCATGGTATTTGTTTTGTCTTTGAGAGATTTTTGCTATAGGGCATGTGTGCTCGCCAGAGAGAGAGAGAGACAGAATCAGAGACAGAAAGTGAGAAATCACCTCCCGGAGGATGGCCATGCTGCAATTCCTTCTTCATTCTCCTCTCAGGATTTTGGGCACACACGCACATGAGCCCGGCAAGAGTTTGAAGCCACCGGGCCCAGGACTTGAACCACAATCAACTACATGAGTCCAGTGATGAAACCATTATGCCATCTGCTGGTCCCATATCATGGTATATTTTTTAAAATCTCACCATTATATGTTACTTTAGGAGTTGAACTTTCTAATGAAATTTTCTTAATAAGTACTCCAATAACTGACTATAGAGGACCTGCCCAAATATATATCTTTATAGTGTATTTATTTTATTTCAGTGATTTATTTATAGTTGTTCTTAAAAAAATGCCAAAGAATAATCCATGATGGATGAAAAATGGTAAAACCATTCTTTTACAGAAGCATTTTTTAAAGAGATCCTTGCCATAAGGCATGTATGCTCACTGGAGAGAGACAGACAGAGAGGGGAAGTGAAAAATCACCCCCTAGTGAGGATGACCACATCAAAAACCCTTTTCTGTTCTCCTCTCAGTGTCTCAGGCAAACAAGCACACGTGCCCAGTGTGACTTTCAAGTCTCCAGGCCCAGGACTCAAACCTCACAGTTGGCCAGGTGGGATTCAACTGCCTTAACCACCATGCCACCTGCTGACCCTACAGAAGCATTTTTATTGTTGCATATTTAGTAGGAGATAAACTTTACCATTAAAGAGGGGATTTATTAGAAAACTGATATTGTTAATTACATAATTAAAGATGGCTATCAGTAAAATAATCACAAGAGGAGAAGGTAAATGCCACATTTGTAAATAGAAACATTGCTCAAATCCTAAAATCAAAGATCAATATTTCATATTATTAAATCAAAATATAAAATTCTGAAATATCTCAGTCTTTTTCCTTGCTTAACACATGGTAATTTTGAAAATGGTAAGAAAAACAGGGAAAAGATACTAAGGAAAGGTTTTGATAATAACAATCATTACTATTAGTATTTTTCCCATCTTATAAAATTAAGAAGAAATTCAGTGAAAACAAACCGTGACTGTGATTTGTGTAATAAGACATTCACAATCTATTTACATTTATCTCATTTAGGAAGCGAGATTAATTGCCCAAGATAACAAAGCTACTTAAGTCGGAAGCCAGGGTTGAGATGTAAGCATTCTAATTCCAAACCCCCACATCCTTATAGCACCAAGTTCTTCCAGGAGCTGCATTTCTGGAAGCAGGATGGGAGGTATAACAGAAGAACCATGAAAAATCCTGGAATCACACAATTCTGAGTATAAGTGCGATCATACTCTTCATGGAGTACCTGTGCTATGCCAGGGAACTATTCAACTGAGGCCGTTTAATATTTTGGCATAGAGCTTAAGGGGAAACACATATATTGCAAAAGAAACTAAGGTTGAAAGACCAAGAATCTATGCTGAAATCAATTCCTTCCAAATTAAGTAAGGGTCATAAAATCCTTGGCAAAAAAAAAAAAAGTAAAATGTAAAGAATGAAAGAAAAGAATTCAACAGATCAATATTTCTAAGCATAGTCTCAAAATTCATTAATAAAATGTAAGCAAACAGAACTCAGAATTCAAAATTCAGAGGAACCAATAAAAAAATTTCCTAAAACAAATGAGTGAGTTAAGCAGAACTATAAAAGGAATTATCCTCCATAACTAAACAGAATTTACTCTGGGAGTGGAAATCTGTTTCAACTTTTGAAAAAGCAATGTAATCCAAAATATTAAGACAAAAGAAGAAAAGAATCATGTGATCATAAAAATCATCTAACAAAATTCAATAACCATTCATGATTTAAAAAAAAAAAAAAAATCTGGCACCAGCAGGTGGGGTGGTGGTTAAAGTGCTGGATTACACAAGGCTGACTTCAGTTTCATTCCCAAGCCCGGTGGCTTGAAAAACACTCCAGGTGTGAGTGCATATGTTCCCAAAATCCAGAGAAGTGAGACAGGATTGTGGCGTGGCCATCTCCCTCAAGGAGTGATTTCTCACTTTCCCTCTCTCTCTCTTTGGTGAGCACACATACACACGGGTAAAAATCTAAAAAACAAACAAACAAACAAACAAAAACAAAAACAAACTAAGAAAAACAGAAATGGAATATCCTTCACTTCATCAAGAGCATCTACTAAAAACCTACAACGAACATTATTCTTTTTTTTTTTTTTTTTTTTGGAGAGGTATAGGGCGCGTTCGCCAGACAGACAGAGAGAGACAGAGAGATAGAAAGCGAGAAATCATCCACGCCGCAATCCCTTCTCCTCCATTCTCCTCTCAGGATCTTGCCACGCACGCACATGCGCCCGGCGTGAGTTCAAGCCACCAGGTCCGGGACTCGAAACGGTCGACTACGTGGGAGTGCAGCGACATAGCCATTACGCTAACTGCTGGTCCCCAATGAACATTATTCTTAATGGTGAAAGTCTGAATACTTTTAGCCTTTGAATAGGAACAAAGTAATGATGTTCACATTTACCACTCTTAGTTAATATGCGACACCGAAATCTCCAGAAGTTGCAACAAAGCAAGAAAAGGTAATGAAACACATACACCACGGAAAGGATGACGCAAGTTGTCGCTGTTGAGAGTTCATTGTAGGGTTAACTTGATGGCATTAAGGGATACCTGGATAGCTGTACAGCATTATTTCCACAAGTGTCATTGAGGGTGATTCTAGAGCTTGTGTGTAAGCAGACTGACTGGAGAGATCTACCTTCAGTGTGGAGCCTTCATCTAATCACCTGGAGGCCCAGGTAGAACAAAAAGACAGAAGTAAGATTAATTCATTCTTCTTCCTGAAGTTGGACCACTTCTTTTCTTGCCCTTGAACATAAGAACTACAGATTTTCTAGCCTTTGGACTTGTGGATCTGCACCAGCAGCTCCAGAGTTCTTAGGCCTTTGGTCTCAAATTGATGATTACACCATCCGCTTTCCTCGTTCTGAGGCTATTGGATGTAGACTGACACATTTCACAAGCTTCCCTGGGTCTCCAGCTTGCAGCCAGCCTATTGTGAGACTCTTCAGTCTCCAAAACTGTGTGAAACAACTTGCCTAATAAGGTCCCTCTCATATACATATTTTATTTGTTCTGCCTCTTTGGGGAACACTGACTAATATATCCTATTCAAAAATGAAATAATAATCTGCACAGAAAATTCAGAGGAACTAGTAAAAATTTTCCTAAAACTAATAAGTGAGTTAAAGAAAACTATGGAATACAAAGAAAATGTTAATTCTATTTCTATATGTTAGTAAAAAAACAAATAGACATCAACATTTAAAAAATACTATAAACAATGGCTCAAAAATTGAAATACTTAGATGTAAATACAAAAAGAAAAAAGAGAAAAGACTCCTTCATTGCTGCTGAGAACTACTCATTTCAGAGAAAAAAGAGAAATGAAGATTTTCTACTGATAATTCAGCCTCCAGCTCCCAAAATCGAGCAGTAGGGAGCCCCTCTCGCCTTCTCTCTGTCTCTGTCTGTCTCTCTCTGCCTCTCTCTCTGTCTTCTCATTTTTTTTTGTAATATTTCCTTTTAAAAATTTTTTAAGGTAAAGTATTCTCTTGGCTTTCAGATCCTCCTTTATCTTGCTAATAATCCAACCTCCCCCCCCCCAGAAGAGGCAAGTGGAAGGCCTTCAGAAGAAGATTCCTCCATTGCTGCTGAGAACTAGTTATTTTGCACAGCACACAAGCATGCCACATGGCTATTTATTTTTTGCCTTTTTTAAAAAAAATAAATTTTTTTTATTGTTTTATGAGAAAGCTATACATGAATTACAAAATGCTTTACAGCAAAATCAGCGCCACTTTAACTGCATTTTTTCACACACTTTCTGAAATCCCCTTGTATAAAGCTTTTATCTCATCTACCAAAGAGAAAGAAAGTTATTTTTTCAGTTTTGTCCTACAAAGGACTGAGATGGCTTACTGACAGGGGTTTAGTGCACCTATGCAGAGAAAAATAAGAAAAATATGTGGTTAGCCCCATAGTCTAATGGTTTGGGCAGCTGGATCACACATGCCCAACCATGGTAAAGTCCCAGCCCTGGTACCTTAAAAAACATGCCAGATGAAAAACTGGAGGACATACAAGCATTAAAAATTGTTGGGACCAGCAGTTACAGTAATGGCTATGTTGCGGAACTCCCATGTAGTCGATTGTGGTTCGAGTCCCAGACCCAGTGGCTTAAACTCACACCGGGCGCGTGTGCATGCGTGCCCAAGATCCCAAGAGGAGAATGGAGGAGAAGGGATTGTGGCATGGCCATCCCCCTGGGGGGTGATTTCTCGCTTTCTGTCTCTCTGTCTCTCTCTGTCTTTCTGGCGAGCGCAAACGCCCTATAGCAAAATCCTCTCAAAAAAAAAAAAAAGAATAAAAATTGTTATGGACATTAGAGCCAACATGGAAAGATTGGGGGAGGGGAAGAGCATAGGACAGGAAATCTGGGGGAAAATGGAGAGGTAAGGCATTTGTGGGATGCAGATATGGTTTATTATTTGTTGATGAGGACGTGCGTACGTTCTCAACTGGGCTGGACTGAGGTGTGTGTCACGCTGGGTAAAGTCTCTTTAAAATCTAAATAATATATAGCGATTAAATGTATAAATAATAATTAAAATTAATAAATTAAAATTATTTTTAAAAATTATCTAAAAGTGTATGGAGAGATAAAGGAACTATAAAGCAATTTTGAAAAAAAAAGTATAAAAAAACTGTCTACTATATTTTAAGAGATATTACAGTTAAACTATTAAAATTATGTGGCTTTGGCAGAAGGGGTAAACATGTAGTTAACAGAATAGAGAACCCAGGAACAGACACACAACAACATGCCCAACTGATTTTAAACAGAGGTGCAAAAGCAATTAAATGAAAGAAAATCTCTTCAATAACAGGAAATGAAGTAATTGTATATTCACAGGCAAGAAAGTGAATCTTGACTTGGGCTCACATCTTGGATAAAAATTACCACAAAATAGATCATGGATTTAAATGTAAAAATAAAACTACAATACTTTTGGAAAGAAAAATCGGGAAAAAAGCCTTTGAGATCTGAGGATAGACTTCATACCAAAAGCACAATTCATAAAAAGAAAAACTGACAATGTAAATCTAATCAAAACTCAAAACAATTTTTGTTCTGTAAAATTCTTAAGGGGATGAATAGGCATATTACAGACTGCAAGCAAAGATTCACAAATCATATATCCCACAAGGGACTATTACCTAGACTATATAAGAAACTCTTAAAACTCAATGGTAAACAGTCTGACAGTTCTTCAGAAGGTTAAACATAGTTATCATATGATCCAGAAATTCACTAATAGGAAATAAAAACATATGTACACACAAAAGCTTGTGCTTGAATATTCACACCAGCATAATTTGTAAACGTGAAAAAAGAACCCATACGTCAATCAACTGATGAACAGGTTGTGATGTGGTCACACAATGGGATATTATACAGCAATACAAGGAAATGAACTTCTGATACATAAACATTGAAAACATTATGTTAAGAGAACCTGGCCATAAAACACCATATGTTGCACTATTCCATTTATATAACAAGTGTAGAACAGCCAAATCTATCAAGACAGAAAGTAGATTCAATTAGCCTAGGGCTGAGGGGAAGGGGCGGGAAAAGGGGAGTGATGCTAATGGATACTGGGGTTTCACTTTGGGGAGATGGAAATATCCTCAAATTGATTACGATGATGGCTACACAACTCTGTGATAAAGCTAAAAATCACTGAATTGCACACTTTCAAGGGTGTATTTAATGGTATGTGAATTATATCTCAATAAAGGTGCTTTAAAAAACCAATTGGTTTTGGGAACCAGCAGTTAGCGTAATGGCTATGTGGCTGGACTCCCACATAGTCGACCGCGGTTCGCGTCTCGGACCCGGTGGCTTACAACTCACACCGGGCGCGTGTGCGTGCGTGCCCAGGATCCCGAGAGGAGAATGGAGGAGAAGGGATTGCGGCGTGACCATCCCCCCTGGGGGGTGATTTCTCGCTTTCTGTCTCTCTGTCTCTCTCTGTCTGTCTGGCGAGCGCACGCGCCCTATAGCGAAAAACCTCTCAAAAAAAAAAAAAAAAATTGGTTTGGGCCAGCAGGTGGAGTGGTGATTAAGGTGCTAGATTTCCACATGGAGGACCACAGTTCGAGTCCTGGACTTGCTGGCTTGAAAATCATGCTGGGCATGGTATGGTATGGGTACATGTCCAAAATCCCAAGAGGAAAATGGAGGAGAAGGGATTATGGCATGGCCATCCTCCCCAGAGGGGAGGTGATTTCTCACTTTCCCTCTCACTGTTGCTATCTCTCTTCAGTGAGCACGCATACTCTATAAAAAATCTTAAAAATTTTAAAATTTATTTTCTGACATTTGAGACCAACTAAGGCACTCATGCCTATTTTGTGTACCAGGCTGGTACTTTTTCTGACATATAATTGAAGAAAAAAGGGAGGAAAGCAGCCATGTAGAACATTCATATAATAAAAAACCAAAATTCCCCATGAATATTTTCTTAGATCAGGAAGGCATGATGTTCTATTTTTAATTTTTTTATAAACAATGTTCTTGATTTTGACCGTATTTTAATTGATTATTAATCCTCATGGTCAGAATTTCTGTTATTTTCTTATCAACCAGTAAAGAGAGATTAATTTTGTTACTTTAAGATTATATTTATTTCATTTTTAAAAATCAGCCAAATATCCTAACTGCCTCAGACCTGGTTGCCATGATGGTAACAAACTACTTAAGATTCCTAATCTTTTGGGGAGGATGGTAAAGGTAACAAATAACTGAGAATGAACAGACCAAATTACTATACTCAATTCTCAAATCCAAATGGCACAGCTCATTCAATAAAATTTTAATAGTCTACTTTAAGAAAATGATAGATATCTTTAATTTTGAAATTTTGGACCACATAGTTATGGTTTGAAATTGTTTTAAAATATTAGTTAATAATATTAGTTCGTCAGAAAGACATGACAAACTTTTCTGTTTTATATGTAAACATGTGTCATGACTTTCCTGTCAACCCAATACTTCTCAGCATAGTAATCATTCTCGCCAAAAAAGTAAAAGTGAATAATAAGATTTTAAAATGCCAAGACATAGCTTGGCTATTTCTAATCTGCACAGTATTGTTACATGCCATTTTACTATCTTATGACAATAGGTAAACATTACAATAGGTAGTCTATAAAAGGCAAAACTATAAGACAGGAATAAAATCAGTAGTTGCCAGTGACTTGAGGTATGGTAGAAGGATTGAAGACAAAGAGGTAGAGCAAAATTCTTTTAAAGAAGTATTTTATTTAATTGTGAGAGTGTGAGAGAGAGAGAGAGAGAGAGACAAAGTGAGAAAGCCATGAGGTTCGGGACTCGAACCATGGTTGGCCATGTGGGAGTCTAGTGAATCACCACACCACCTGCCAGCCTCAAGAGCAAATTTTTTTAGAAAAATAAAAATAATCAGTAGCTTGACTGTGGGAGTAGGTACATGACTATCGACATTTATTTAAAACTCAGTAATATGTATTTAAAAGGAAAGACCATAACATGTGTACATTATACCTAAATAAACTTTTTATTATAAAAATTACAACAGAAGGTACTACATCTGTTACAAAAGAGCAATGATGATTATGTCAGAATCCAATGTTATTTTCAATGAAACATAAATACTAGAAATAATTATTTGACTTTCTCCCTAAAAGCTTGTCAAAGCATGAAAATAATTTCCTCACTATCCACTATCAAAGAAAATGGAATATTCCTGGAAATATTTTTTAAGTTCACTTAGAAAATACAGAATATGGAAACCTTCATTTCTTACAATATTGATAATCAAGATTTTAAATGTCAATTAATTACATGATGACACTTTGCTCTCTTATGTACTTGAGGTAAGCTAGCTTATATAACAAATGACACCATAAAAAATCTAACAACACTTAGTTCTTTGAGAGAATCACCAAAGTATTTGGCAGTAATGAATAACTCATAAAGGTTGAACAAATACAGCTTGACTACAATGAAATACCTTCAAGACCATGATTTAAATTGTATTATCTAAATATACTGGAAAATAATAGAGTAGTTGGAAGAAAGAGATACAATACAAAGATATAATAAATATACAAATACAGTAAAGAGAGTGTATCGATAGACACAATGAATTAAAAGAAAGATGTGAGATATTTCAAAAACCAAACATTCCCTAAATCCAGATTTCACAAAGTAAAAAACTAAAAGTACATCATACTAGAAATGAGGCCTCTACAAACGAGTTATATAGGATGAATTCAGGGGGTGCGGAGAATGGAATAAAGCATAAAACTGGTTTAAGTAAATCTGGACAAAGCAGCAAGAGAGGAGGGAGAGTTGTGACTAGTTGCAGGGTGAGAAACCGAGTGAAAAAGGAAGACTATTACCACATCTTGACATCATCTCGGTTTCTAAATACTTATTCCATTTTTCAATATGAGAAATCAATATACATAAAACTTTCTCATTTGTATGCAATATTTTTAATTAATTTAAGAGAATCGTTTTGAGAAATTTGAATTGCAGTCTTCAAAATCAATGGCATACAACTGCATTCAACAATCCCCACCAGTAAAATCTAATACGTTATTCTAAAACTTAACCTTTCATAAGCTTGTAAATTATCTTTAAAAACATTTTTTCCAACTGGCTAACAATATCTGAATAACAACATGTAATAAGAAGTCAAAAGACTACAATGTCATGTGATTAACTTAATAATCAAGGGTAAATTACTAAATTTCAATATAGTAACATTTAAAATACAGCACTTCAGCCAATACTGGAATATAAAACCACTTCTACTCATAATACTTTTATTATTTTATTGACGATTAGATGGAAGTGGTAAACAATACTGTTAGGATTGAGAACAAAAAAGAAAGTAAATAAACCAGGATGTTTATAAATATTAACAAAAATTGCATTTCTCATTCTTTTAGTAATAAAGATTTCCACTGAGAATGAAAAATAGATCCAAAAGAATAGCAGATATTTTTCTCTCTTCAATTGCTCACAACTGTGGCTTTCCAGTGATGCAATTATGTATACCGGAAGCAATAATTTGATATAAACATTTGTTTTAAATGAAGTAAAATTTAACAATCGGGAAGAGAATATATCAGTATCTATAGTTTCTTCTTTTCAGGCAGAAGGCTTGAATTTATTGGAAGCAGATCTCTGCGGTGACTGACCAACACTGCCCCACATTCCCCACAATCCTTATGACAGACAGACAGCCTGCCTCACATTAATTCACTTCACACCACTTCTATCGATCCACAGCCGGTTCCCTAGTCTCTCTGCACACATTGCCTGTCTGGCTGCCTACATCCACATCAGCACATACACACAAAGGCCATAGAAAGATAACCTTTTGCTTTCCATTAAAGACACAGTATCCACTTTTCCTTCTGCAAGAACATCAAAAATATAAAATTTAACAGTACAGATGTCCTGGAGAAAAGTCTTCCTGTAAGAAGTGTTGAGCATATTTTTTGCTTATTCTACATAAAGATCATTTCAATCTCTCCAAAAAAAAGTTAGTGTGTTAAAGGCCACAAAGCAATTACAGTAATAAAAACATAATTAAAACTAAGCAAATGTTTTCAAGCTTGAATAAGAATAAAATAATTATTTGGTAATGTGAGTTTGACTTTAAAATACATTTTTTCCCAACTAGCATTTTAATTGTTTAGAAAACTGTTCCTATATAAAATATAACTATAAACAATTTTAAAAGCAACAAAGAGGACATATTTACTGAAAAATACACATAAACAGAAAACATAGAAAGTGCACTATATCAACAATATTTTTTTCTTTTGAGAGATTTCTGCAATGGGGGCATGTGTTCGCTGGACAGACAGAGAGAGACACAGCAACAGAAAGAGAGAAATCACCTCCCAGGGGGCGTGGCCACACCACAATCCCTTCTCCTCCATTCTCTTCTCGGGATCTTAGGCATGCATGCACACGCACCCGTTGTGAGTTTAAACCATGGGGTTTGGGACTCAAATTGCAGTCAACTACATGAAGAGTACAGCAAAGTAACCATTACGCCATCTGCTGGTCCCACATCAACATAATATTAATGTGCCAGTATAAACCTTTATTATTCCTCTTTCACCAAAAAAGAGCCTCAAAATGATAATACTTCTAATTCATTGCATATACTTTTTTCAAATATTTCTGTTTGATTTGTAGGCTATGAGCTGACTTAACACCAATTTTGGTTTCATAAGGCACAAATAAAAGATTTATATTGTTGAACTTACAAAGTGTTGAGAAACTGTCTTGATTAATAACTGTACTAAAGCATAAATTTAAAATTATAATCTCTGGCTGATTTAAAAGCCCAAATAATAATCAGAATGGTATTATTTCAGAACTGTGCAAAAAGATACAAAGATTTTTGAAACCCTTCATGAATTTTTGTTTTTCCCTAGGATTCTCTAGGTGGAGTATACACCACCAAGTGGTAGGAAAAGCAGTGTACTAAATATATATCGTATGCTAAATGTGTTGTTATTTATAATTACAGTAAGATAATTTGGAAATCAAAGAAAGGGAAGTTAATGCTCAAGCAAATGGTTTTAAAAGGAGGAAGTGAAGATTTGGGCTGAACCTAAAGGATGGCACAGATTTGAGTGAGAGAGAGCCTGGTATAGCCAATATGAGTTAAGCAAAATCACTGGAATGGTGGGGAACCAGAAGTTAGCGTAATGGCTATGTCGCTGGACTCCCACGTAGTCGACCGCGGTTCGCGTCCCAGACCCAGTGGCTTAAAACTCACGCCGGGCGCGTGTGCGCGCATACCCAAGATCCCAAGAGGAGAATGGAGGAGAAGGGATTGTGGCGTGACCATCCCCCCGGGGGGTGATTTCTCGCTTTCTGTCTCTATGTCTCTCTCTCTCTCTGTCTGGCGAGCGCACGCCCCCTATAGAGAAATCCTCTCAAAAAAAAAAAAAAATCACTGGAATGGTGAAGACAGACAAGTAGACAACATTCCCCCATTATCTTAAACATTCATGAAGTGCAGAGGCTACTAGGTAACAACCTCTGTACCAGGTTGTCTCAGTTTATTTTCTACTGTGGTAATAGAAAACCACAGACTGGGTAATTATAAAAGACAGAAATGTATTTGGCTCACAGTTCTGGAGGCTGGGAAGTCCAAGAGAATTGTGCTAGCACCTCATAAGGGTCATCCCATGGTGGGAGGATAAAAGGCAGAGGTAAGCGCACGTACATACAGACATACAGAGAGAAAACCAGTCCAATCCGTCCTTTCATAACTATCATACTCTCACAATAATGGCTTTATGAAGGTGGTGCCCTCATGATCTGATCACCTCAAAAAGGTCCCACTTCTTTTTTTTTTTTTTTGAGAGGTTTTTGCTATAGGGCACGTGCGCTCGCCAGACAGACAGAGAGAGACAGAGAGACAGAAAGCGAGAAGTCACCCCCCAGGGGGGATGGTCACGCTGCAATCCCTTCTCCTCCATTCTCCTCTCGGGATCCTGGGCACGCACGCACACGCGCCCGGCGTGAGTTTTAAGCCACCGGGTCCGGAACACGAACGCGGTCGACTGCGTGGGAGTCCAGTGACATAGCCATTACGCTAACTGCTAGTCCCAAGGTCCCACTTATTAATACTGTGAAGATGGCAATCAGGGTCAACCCCAAAGTGCAGCAGTTATGCCCTATGCTTAGGGAGCTAGATCCCACCTGATCAACTATAGTAAAAAGTCCCAGACCCAGCAACTTGAGAACTGAGCCGAGCACACATATGCAAGCGCCAAGGTTTCTAATGGAATAAAGTAATGGAGGAAAGGACATTATGGTGTGACCAGGCCTTACTGGTGGGCGCTTTTCCGCTCTTTCTCTCTTTCTCTCTCTCTTTCACCCTCTCTCTAGCAAGAATATACGCACTTTGACAAAAACTACTACTAATAAAATGACAATTAAATTTCAACGTGAGTTTTAGTTACTATATTCAAACCACAGCATGAAGGTCAAACAGACAGTCCTAGCTTCCAAGAAGCTCACATGTGAGTTGAGGTCATGGGAGTCATTAAAAAGTTGTGCATGAGAAATAATTTAATCTGTTAGTGTTTTAGAAAGAGCTCTTCTGTAGCAACATAAAGAATGACTAGAGGGACCAGCAGTTGGCATAATGGCTATGTTGCTGGACTCCCATGTAGTGGACCACAGTTTGAGTCCCTGACCTGGTGGCTTAAACTCATGCCAGATACGTGTGCATACAAGCCCAAAATCCCAAGAGGAGAATGGAGGAGAAAGGATTGCGGCATGGCCACCCACCCCCACCCCCCCCAGAGGGTTGGTTTCTCACTTTCTGTCTCTCTCTCTGTCTCTGTCTTTCTGGTGAACACGCACACCCTAAAGCAAAAACCTCTCCAAAAAACAAACAACAAAAAAAGAATGACTAGAAAGGGGACAACCAAGAGGCCAGTATTTTCTTTTTTTTTTTTTTTGTGAGTTTTTTGCTATAGGGCGCGTGCCCTCGCCAGACAGAGAGAGACATAGAGACAGAAAGCAAGAAATCACCCCCCAGGGGGGATGGCCACGACACAATCCCTTCTCCTCCATTCTCCTCTCGGGATCTTGGGCACGCATGCACACGCGCCCGGCGTGAGTTTAAGCCACCGGGTCTGGGACGCGAACCGCGGTCAACTACGTGGGAGTCCAGCAACATAGCCATTACTGCTGGTCCCAAGGCCAGTATTTTCAAACTGTGCTTCTTGAAGCCCAAGGAGCTCCTTGAAGGTGCCAAAAAAAGACATGACACTTCCAAGCTCCCTTACTTTTACTTCATTTTCTGAGGGAATGTTGCTGACTTATCTGTCTTCACCATTCTAGTGATTTTGCACATATACACATATACACATACACACAAAAAACTGTATGTGGTTATATTAGGCTGTCAAAAAAGAAAAATGCATATTTTTGAATACAAAAAAATGTGTCACAACTTTTCCAACAACCCAATGTATGTGTATGCACACACAAACATTTTATAGAAGTTTTCATTTGAAGAAAGAACCTTTAAGAAATAATTGAAAACCTATTAATCTACAGTATGGGTTTGTTTGTTTGTTTAAAGAATTACATATAAATAAGAGAAGATCAAGAGTGGTTTTCAGATAAAACATTCAGAAGGGAGGGCTATTTGAACATGACAAATAACAAGAAGGGAAGATTCATTCATTCAAATTTTTTTAATGATGGTTATAATAAGCAAAGGAGATGAAAATGAAGAGAGGATGTAGCACAAGGACTTTACAGTAGGGACACTAACAGTCATATGGAAATTAAATATTTATAAATGCATAGTTGAAAATAGAGTTTACATATGAAAAAAATTAATTAAGTCTTCCTGGCATGAGGTGAGGAAGAGAACATATATCAAAAACAACCACAAAAGAGAATATTTGAATTGGATTTTGAAGGATGTTTAAGAAGTTATGATGGAATGACACTGAATGAAGAAAATTTCAGGGAAGAAAAGACATTATGCTAAAAGATTGGGATGTAGGGACCAGCCGATGGTCTAATGGTTGTTACATCACTAGACTCCCATGTAGTAGACCGCAGTTCGAGCCCCATACTCAGGGGCTTAAAACTCATGCCGGGCACACGTGATTGTGTGCCCAAGTTCCTGAGAGGAGAATGGTGTAGAAAGAATTGCAGCATGGCCATACCCCTGGGGGATGCTTTCTGTCTCTGTCTCTGTGTCTATCTGGCAAGTGCACATGCCCTATAGCAAAAATCTCTCTAAAAAAGGGGGGGGAGAACCTAGAGAGCAGGAGTGTAAAAGGTGTGGAAGAAGGTGGATAATGAGGCCAATATGACATAGAAGGTAAAAGTGCCAAAGGCAATGAGAAAGTGAATGCCAGCAGAATAGGTGAAACAGAGGGCCAGCAGGTGGCATGGTGGTTAATGCACTGGACTCCCACATGGCTAATCACAGTTCAAGTCCTAGACCTGGTGGCTTGCTTTCTCTTTCTCTCTCTCATGCGTGCACATGCCCTATAGCAAATTAAGAAAATAAATAATTCTTTGAAAGAAAAAAAAGAATATTTGAAACAGAAAAGTACTAACTTTTTATTCTGAAGGTAGACAACTTGCTCCAGTTTGGTAGACCAAGTAGAATGTTGGTACACATAATCATGAGGTTGCTAGGGTTGGTGACTATGCAATACAGTAACTAATTAATACCTGAGATTTGGGGATAAGTAAAGATAATCTGAACATTTCTTTCTGGCCATCAGAAAAGCACAGGAGTACTTCTGCTTGGATAAAGCCAGACCAGCTATCTGAAGAAAATTACGGAGGTAGAGAATTTGAGCCATAGCAGCAGATAGTCCGACAGAAGCAACCCATGAAATGCAGTAATTTCTGGCAACCCAGTTTGGCTGCTTTATAGCCTGTATACAATCCTATGACTACAATAAAAGACAGTGACATGTTGCATATTCAATCCAATGATAGAGACAAGAAGTTTAGTTTAGCACAGTGCCTGAGACATTGTAAGTGTGCAATTAATCATATTATTACTATCATTAACTTTATGATTGCTTTTGTTATTACTAATTTTTGCTTTATGTCATAATATTGGTTTTTCTACTACTGACAAAGAAATATTCAAAATTTGGCCTTTTTTCTCCATTTGATGAACCCACTTATTCAAGTCTTTTTAAATTTCTATTAAGTATCATTTTTCTCCTTTTAAAGCTGTATTTCCATACATCTTATTACATCCATTTATACAAAAGTCACTTATGTCAAAACAATTTAAAATATTTCCATTTCTAGATAACCAACTCACCTTCTGTTACTTCCACATATTTTACTTTCAGATACCTACATACGTGTCAGGAGGAAAGCTTTCACTTCACTCATAGTGAATAACTGATTTGAAAACAATACACAAGCATCTTGCTTTAATAGTATCCTAGTAGATGACATGTTTAATTAGCAGTGATATGCTATGATATCACATTATAACATATTTGTGATAGTCTAACAATTTCCTCACAAGCTCTTCAAGTGAGCTGAAAATTTATTTTCATACAAAATCCTACACATGAATAGTTATGATGCTTTATTTATAATCACCAAAACCTGGAAATGACCCAGGTAGACCTAAACATGTGAACAGATAAACAGACTTCAGTATAGCCACATAGCCAAACACTAGACATAAAAAGAATAAATTTGTAATCATGTGATAATGTGGATGAGTTTTAAATGAATTTGCTAAGTGAAAGAAGCCAAACTAAAAGGTTTCCTATTATAATATGAAATTTTAGAAGAGGCAAAGGTTTAGTGATAAAAAATAGATCTGTGGCTGCCAAGGATTAGGGGAGAAAGGGTTGGTGACAAAGGAGCTACATTTTTAAGGTGTGGAGAATGTCCTGAATGAAACTATAGGTACCTGATTATTCATTTGTCAAAACTGAAAGGACTATATTGTACAGAGTAAACTTTATTGCATGCAAATAGAAATATTAATTATCCAAAAGGCTAGGGGAACCAAGAATACACTGAAGACTCTGACAGTGGAATCTAGCTATACAGCAGTTACTCCTAATCCACAGGATATACATTCCAAGGCCCCCATTGGAGGTCTGAAAGGACCAAACCCTATAAAGTAGATCTTCAAAAGGTTCAATGGAAAATGCCTATTATGAAAAAGCAATGCAAGAATTCGAAAATTTTCTGTACCACACAAAACTCGTACTTTAATTTCATGTTTCTGTGAACATTTTGAGGTCCCCTCATATATATTTTTTCAGTCTGATAATCAAGAGAGCTACTAAGTGACTGACAAGCAAGATAACAGTATATACACCATGGATACATTGAATATAGGCATACGTAATTCACCTCCTTAGTGGGATAGAGTGGGACAGGCATGGGATTTCATCAAGCGACACGGAATGGCATGTAATCTAAAACTTATGAATTGTTTACATTTTTTAAAGAATTATTTTATTGAACTTTTAATTAATTAATTTAATTTGACCAGAGAGGGACAGAGAGAGAGAGAGAGAGAGAGAAAGGAAGCTGCCAGGTCCGGGACTCGAACTGCAGTCAGCCACGTGGGAGTCCAGTGCCCTTAACAAACATGCCACCTGCCGGCCCTGAATTGTTTACTTTAAGAATTTCCATTTAATATTTTTGAGAGGTTTTTGCTATAGGGCATGTGCACTTGCCAGAGAGACAGAGAGACAAAGAGAAACAAGAGCAAAAATCACCCCCCTATCGGGGATGAGCATGCTGCAATCCCTTCTCCTCTGTTCTCCTCTTGGAATTTTGGGCATATGTGTGCACATGCAGCATGAATTTTAAGCTGCCAGGTCTGGGACTTGAACTATGGTTGATCACATGGGAGTCCAGCAACATAACCATTATGCCATCTGCTGGTACTTCCATTTAATATTTCTGAACCATAGTTGATCATAGGTAACTGAAATGACAGAAAGTAAAACTTTGGATAAGGGGAACTACTGTACTTTAAATGGAAGATAAAACTTCATCAAAAGATATAAAGAAAAAGAGGTGACTTAAAAAACTTCAAGACTGGTTAATGTCTCAAATATAAATATATTAGGTCATCAGGAAAGTTGTGACGTATCTTCTATGTGAAAGCATGTCATGACTTTCCTGGCAACCCAATAAATTCATGGACTATAACGAAAGAAGTAAACTGGAAGGCCTCAGGAAAAACTACGTAAACAGGTGCATGACATACACGTACTTCAGCCTGGAAACATGATAAAGTGGCATCAAACTGCTGAAGATACGAACATTCGTGTATGTAATGGGCATAATGCATCTATAGAAGCACATCATTATTCCACTACATTACACTGATTAAATCTCACAATTCATTTTAAAGACTATTCATATCTACCCCATGATTTAATGGAGAATGAAAAGCTGAATTAACTAAAGGAGCACCAATCATTGCTTCTGGCAGAGCTTTTAAAGAATTAACTTGCAAACAAAGTTATCAAAAGAATGAAAAATAAGCCAAACAACTACTACTAAGATAAAAGACACGCTACAATGGATATGGAGAATAAAAACTTGCATTTTTAACCCTATCCCACAAATAATAAACCAAACGAAATACATTTTAAACTAGTCACTCACTCCACCTTTTTCCCTAGTCTGGTGGAGGTGGGGGGCAGGAAGGGGGGCACCAGGAAAGTAAGAACAGAATCACAACAAATAAACCATTACTAAAGAAAACTTGAAAAGCTTAACCAAAGTAGATCAGCTACCCTTACTGAGAACGCCAACAATAAAGAACAATGCTTTAAATAAGCTAATTGAAGGGCTGGCAGGTGGCATGGTGGTTAAGGTGCTAGATTCACACATGGTCGACTGCAA
Source organism: Tupaia tana (assembly GCA_026018925.1). NCBI lineage: Eukaryota > Metazoa > Chordata > Mammalia > Scandentia > Tupaiidae > Tupaia > Tupaia tana. The sequence continues at coordinate 21,473,936 of JAKSZU010000007.1, forward strand.
TTTGAGCCCTGGACCTGGCTGCTTACTTTCTCACTTTCCCTTTCCCTCTTTCTCTGGTCAAATTAGAAAAAATTTAACAATAAATAAAAATAAATAAATAATTATTTAAATAGAATAAGAAGTTAAATGAGTGATTCTGACCTACTTGGTGTCATGCAAATTTGTGATATTTGATTTTGCAACCAAGTCATCCTACTATTAATTCCAGCTAGAGTGCTTCACTGCATATTTTAAAAAATGTGTTTAATACTTCCAGTATAAGCAGGTCTATAGATAGATAGATAGATGTTATCAAGTTGGCATACGTATTTTTCTGAAATGTTCTTTACTTAATGATGAAATAAAATAATAGCAGAGACCAATGTAAAAAAATACATAATGTGGGAGCCAGCAGGTGGTGTGATGATTAAGGCACTAGACTCTCACATGTCCAATACGGTCTTACCACTTTGAAGATGATATGGAGGTTACTCAGAAACCTACAAATAGAATTACCATATGACTCACTAATTCCATTCTTAAGTATTTACCCAAAGGACAGAAAAACCCTCAGTTGGAAAAACATCTACGTTTATTACAGCACATCTACGTTTATTACAGCATTATTTACAATTGCTAGGATATGGAATCAACCCAAATGTCTAAAAATAGATTATTAGATTGAAAAAATGTGGCATATATACTCTTTGAAATACTATTCACTCATAAAAAGCAATAAGACCCTGACATTTGATACAAGGTGGATGAATAAGTAAATCTTAATGCTAAGTGAAGCAAGACAGACTATATGGAAGACAGACTTTGTATGTCCCCACTCAGTATATACCGATTGTGCTCTATGTTCTTTCCCTTTTTCCCCTCTCTCTTTGTCTCTCTCTAGTCAAATAAAAAAATAGTAATAATAAATAAAATTAAAATAATTTTTAAATAAAGAAAATGAGAGGAAATAGCTGCAAATCACATATCCAATAATAAGTTAACATAGAGAATATATAAAACGTTCCTACAACTAATAACAACAAATTTTTAAATGGAACATGACTTAGACATGTCTCTAAAGAAGATACATGGGACCAGCAGTTAGCATAATATGTCGCTGGACTCCCACGTAGTCGACCGCAGTTCGAGTCCTGGACCTGGCGGCTTAAGCTCATGCCCGACTCATGTGCGTGGGTGCCCAAGATGCTGAGAGGAGAATAGAGGAGAAGGGATTGCGGCGTGATCTTCCCCCTTGGGGGGTGATTTCTCGCTTTCTGTCTCTCTCTCTCTCTCTGTCTGGCGAGCGTACGCGCCCTATAGTTAAAAAAAAAAAAGAAAAAAGAAAAAGAAAATCAGTACATTGGTTCCTCAAAAAAATTAAAAATAGGATTACCATATGAGTCAGCAAAATTCACTTCTGAATATATACTCAAGAGAACTAAATGCAGGGTCTTTTAAGAGATATTTGTACATCAAAGTTCATAGCAGCAATATTCACGACAGTCAAAAGGTCTGAGGCAAACAAATGTTCACTGATAGATGAATGTATAAGCAAAATGTGGTACATCGGTACATCCATACAATGAAATATTATTCACCCTTAAAAGGAAGAAAATTCTGACACATACTACAACTTGGATAAAATTCGAAGATGTTATCTTAAGTAAACAAACTAGAACTACTGTATGATTTCACTTATGTAATGAATCAAGAGTGGTCAAACTCACAAAAACAATTAATAAACTGGCGATTGTCAAGCACAAGAGAAGGGAAGTAGGGGACAGTCTGTTAAATGGGTGTGTTTCAGTTTTGTGGTGCAAATGTTCTGGAGTCAGGTGCACAACATGATTATATTTAACACTACTGAATTGTGCACTTAGAAATGGTTAAGATGGTAAAGTTTATGCTACTTGTATTTTACCATGATTAAAAATCTTCACAAAAGAGGATGGGGAGGAGATGACTCTCAATGTAAAAAAAACAACAACAACAACAAAAAAACTCCTATAATGAGAAAAAGGAAATGGAGTAAAGAACACCAGGAAGGACAGAAACTTCTCTGAATATGATGCATTTCATTATTTGAATTTGGAATTATACATCACTATTTTAAAAAGTAGATTTTTTTAAAAAGGCAATCAAAAAAGTGAAGGAAAAATGAACCAAAATGTATATCAAGTTGGTGGTATAAACACACAGAAAGAAATTATTCATAAGTGACTTCAAAGTTCAGGAATTTAACTGTTCACCTCTAGTCCTAAGAAGGAAAAGAAATGGAAAAAAAAGAACACATGCATTGTTTTTGGAAATTGTATTGTCTGTAGTGATGCTGATAGTATTCTGAACGGTTGTGAAAGTGAGGTAAAGCAGATGAGTAATTACATAGGTGCGTGCCACTTAGAACCAAGATCATAAGAATGGGAGAAGGTAGATACAAATGTCACCTTCATGAAATTAAATAAAAATTATTTCGTTCTAAACTTAATGGGAAGTATCAATATAAACTCAAAGTATTACATATACTTTGAGATCCAAACAAAATTGTGTATATGCATGTGACTATGCAGAAGGCCAGCAACGGTGAACAACCAAATAACAAGGAGCATGTCTCACACTTAGTTTGTGATCTTAAAATATCATTTTCCACTGGGGCTAGTAGGTGGCATGGTGGCTAAGGTGTTGGACTTCCACGTGATCTACCACATTTCAAGTCCTGGACCAGGTAGCTTGAAATACGTCAGTCATGTGTGCATGCATGTCCAAAATCCCATGAGGAAAATGGAGGAGAAGGGATTAAACCATGGCCATTCCCCCGGGATGATTTCTCACTTTCCCTCTCTCTGTCACTTTCTTTCTCTCCCTGGCAAGCACACACACCCTATGACAATAACAACAAAAAAATCCTTTTCCACTAAAAGCACTAAGGTCCCAGCGACTTGACTCAAATCTGAGTCAGGAAATGCATAAAATATCTTATCAGCAAGTAAACTATGAAAGACTACCAGAATTTGGGAGTTAACTAAAGAGGCTTCCATTGATAAAAGGTGGGGAAATTTGAACAATGATAAGAATTACTACAATAGGTCAAAACCTAAGTATGTTTAATCCATGAATTCATACAAATCGATAAATTTTAAAAAACTTTTTTTTTAATCACCATGAGTCATTGTTCTGTTCTTCCTGAAGTATTTATAGCCCAGTGCAGTATCCCAGACCAGAGTAACATTCTCAGAGAACTGTAATGCATTGCTTAACAACAGGGATACATTTCTGAGAGATGCACCAGAAGATTTCACCACTGTGTGCACATTACAGACTTATATAGTATAGCCTACTACACATCTAGGCCATGTGGTATAAACTACATGTACCTTACGAGACTACTTGTTTTATATGAGGTCCATCATTGACTCAAACCTTTTTATGTAGCATATGACTCTTATTCTAGCTAACAAATTAAGAGAACATGTTAGAATTTAGTTGCCACTCTAGTGAAAAGAAAAGAAATTATTATTGCAATACAAACTCCTAATTTATCCCACAAACAATCATGTGGAAATGGAGGAGTGAGGGAAGAGATAAATAGATGCTGGATCGATCGATTGATTGACAGATAGGAATCCTAGAGATGAAAAGAAATGGAAGAGATATATCAACCAACTGTAACATATAGACTTACTTGAATCCTAAATTGAATAACAGATTGTAAAAAAGTAATTATGAGACTTATTAGGGAAATATAAACACTGACTGAGTTATAGAACAACATTAAGAAATTAGTTTGAATTTTTTTAGCATCTTAATAGAATTGCAAGTTCTTTTAAAAGAGTACTTATCTTTTAAGATACAGACTCAGATAGTTTTTGGTAAGTGATACTGTGTGTGAGAATTCTAGCCAAAGAATCCATCCACTTCATAAAGGAGAACCTTAGGATGGTCTTGGAACCCTGCTTACTCCTAAAAATAGGTGACATCAGGTCCAGCAGATGGCATAATGGTTAGGTCATTGGACTCCCACGTAGTTGACTGTGGTTCGAGTCCCAGAACAAGTGGCTTAAAACTCATGCCAGGTGCATGTGAGTGCATGACCAAAACACCAAGAGGAGAACAGAGAGAAGGGTTTGTGGCATGGCCATTCCTCCTAGGGGATGATTTCTTGCTTTTTGTGTCTCTGTCTCTCCAATGAGCGCATGTACCTTATAGCGAAAATCTGTCTAAAAAAATAGGTGATATCTGAGATTATGTGGTCACTTTTAACTTTAAATATTTTATGAAAAGCATCATGATTCTTCAGATTAAGGCTATAAATGTCCAAACCACTTATCATCCAGAATCAAAAGATGCATTTCTAGTTTAGTTTCTCTGAGTTGATATTGTTTTGAAGACTGACCCTACCTTAAAAGAGAAAGAAATAAATAAAAACAAAAGCTGGGTAAGACATGCTAGTCACCCTCTAGCAGGAAATAAAGAAAAAGCATTCTTTATTTCATGCCTGAAATAGAAAACTATCTCAAAAATAAACTAATTTACATCTTTGTAGCCACGAGCTATATCAGAACTTGTCTGATAATGTTTAATTATTAGAAGGATGTAATTTAAGTGTATTTTTTAAACCAGCAGGAACATTCATGTAATAAGAAACATTCATTTTATTCCACTCACATTCCTCAAAGCTGGATGTTCTTTAACCCAAGTACATATTTCACATATAGGTCTCATCTTTTCCTTGTTAAACAAAAAGTCCTTTCATAAGATTACGTAAAGAACTACAATTACAGTACTCACACTGACTATGGAAACAGTTTTTAAAAACAACAAACAATAATTTAGGTGGTTGTGATTGTTTTTATCTCTACATCAAGCAAGGAAAGTCTTATCAAGTGAGGAGTAAGTTTCACATAACAAACAAAAAATATGTACAGAAAAATTACAAAAATACTAAGTACTGTTACAGATGACTGGATTGGCATTTAACAGGCTGAAAGAAACCAGATCAATCTCAATCTTGCTGGGGTCAATTCGGGTGCTCAAACAAATAAAACAGATTTTGTTCTTTATGTCTGTGGACCAGAGGTACTAAAATATTAACAAGTCTGCAAATGTCATGCACAATGAAACCATTTATAAATATTAAAACACATTTAAAATATAAATTTGTATCAAAGTCTGGTTAGTAAAAATAAATTATGGATATAAGAAATCATTAGGCCAATATCACTAAAAGATACAAAAATACGATATTTCCAAATTAGCAAAAGAAAGAGAGAGATGGATTAGGCAAGGATAGTTGGTGTGTAATTTGATCATTTTAATCCCAGATTTGTAAACAATACCAGAACAAAATTGATCATTAGCTATTACAATCAATACATGACAGGTAAAAGAGGTTGATACAATTTTCTTACAGTAATTTTAAGTTGCTACTGTTTATCCAAACCATAAAAATCTATCCTGTCACATGCAGATTACAACAAAGCTTCACACTAAAATATTAAAGCAAAGAAAATACATATATATCTAATTAACATAAAGAGATAGGAAAATTAGAAATAAGGCATTAAACTGCAAATGTCTCACAATCTAATCAAAATTGGATTTGTGTATGTATAATCAGTGTCTAAAGGTTAAAACATCACAAGATTATCAACTCAGCTTTTTTCTCTGTTAAAATAAGTTTCATAGGACTGTGGGTATTTGTATGAAATAATCTGTATTAGAATAAAGAAAATTTATACTTAAAAGCTTATGAGATACTTTCCTATTATAAAGATATTTTCCTGTATTCATGTGCAGTGTTTTGTAAAGTACTTTATTTCCATTAGCATTATAAATTTTTGTTCTTCAGCAAATCAGCAAGAGAATAATGGCACAAATCAATATCATACTCTTCATAGCAAAGAATATTGGGTCATTTATTAAAGCAAAGGCCACTGGAACTTCAGCTAAAGGTCTATCAGGCATTTCCATTGAAACACCATTTTTTAAAAGAATGTGTCACAGATTGAATGAGTGTTTTTCTTTTATAAAAAATATCTTCATAGGCTGAAACATCTTCAACTTCTTAAAACAGATAGGAAGTTTACAAACACCTCCATGAAAGTCAGTTGTGCCTCCTAGAGGCCTTGCTACTAACTACAGCTCCAGGAGAGGGACACATTTTTGCGTGGAAGGAATGGAAATATATAGAGAAAAGGGGAATGAGGAAATAACTTAAATTATTTCAAACTCTTTCAGCCCCATCAGCTTTGCCACAGGGGCCAGATAATTACCAGTGTCCCCCTAAGAGGGATGAAATGGAGAGACAGGCAAAGACTTCCACATTCAGTGGAATCCCCCCATTTGCTCACTGTAATACAAGGAACGATGGACTGAACTTCCTTATGCTTCACTCTTTGCTTCGTTCCCCACAATGGCAAACTGTCATGGGGTTCCTATTGCTAACCTGAAAGCAGACTGCTGGTTCTATTGCTACAGTACCTCTTACATAGAAGAGTTTCCTGGCAGCATGAAGTTGCTTAATGCTGTGGAGTTCGAAATCCACAGCACTACTAGACAACAGAGCAGTTTTTTTCTGCTTATTTACTTAGAAGGAAAGCCTAAATAACCAATCCACTCAGTAGGACTTTCATTCTTAATTTGTTACTTTACTACTCTAATTTCTATGACTTATTAGAGAGATATAAGGAAAATCAGAAAAATAGTAAATATTATCTCAAAGACCTTAATATACATGGACAGGATTTTCTTTAGATAGCTGTGACCAATTAAGAAGAAATTTCATTGTTATTCCATTAGGTTAGTGGCCAACTATAGATAAGTAGAACACTTTAATGTTGTTAAATACATGATCAGTCTAGAGCGCTTAAAATTAAGCTCAATAGCTCTGACACTCTGGAAGAAAAAAGAGGAACAAATCCCGTAGGTCCCAGTGAAGCACTACAAACAGATACAATACAGACACAGTGTGCTTTGCATAATACAGCCTTAAGACAAACCCTTTCTGCCTCGCAATATAAAAATTTGCCCAGGAGTAGTTTTTATCTCTATCATTCAGTCCTACTTTAATGCTTTTCCTTTCCGATCACAATGCACAACCCTTTCCAACCGGCTTTGTGAGCACTGGAAGACAACTAGGAAGGATATCTGTGAGGAAACCTTAATCTTTCATTTCACCTAATTAACAAAACCAGTATTACCAACAGGGAACCTTAGAATTATCTAATATTCGAGAGCAACCAAAGGTTCTTCCTTTCTCTCCCCAATTTTAACTATAATATTCTTGCTCCACAAGAAAGAGACACCCAGAATGCTACAAAAGACCTGAGAAAGTGTCAAGTGAGCAGAAAGTGAGGAGGCACCACAAAGTGCTTCCAGTAAAGCTGATGTATTTTTTCATCAGAGAGCCTTTATGCTTAATTTACTCTCATATTTAACTCAGATAAGCTTGGTTACCTGGCTTCCATACTCCCACAATCCTGGAAACAGCAAATTAAAAACCAGGGCCAAAGTTACTGGAAGTGAGACAAGATAGCCCATAACACTACAAGTTGGTAGTAATTACTAGATAATCAAAAGAGGAAGAAGGAAAAATTACCAAAAAATAAAAAAAATAATAATACAATATAAAATGCAAAAGGCATTCTGAGGACATCATTCAGATAAAGGGGTACCCTCCCTTTAAGTAATCTTACAACATAGGCCAAAACAGTGACTCTAGTTACTAAGCTATTTAGAAAGCCGAGGCTTTTAGCAATATTTCAAGAACAGCAAAAAAGGATAAACTTTTAAAAATAATTTAAACATTTAGTGACTTAAAAACCCGCTGTTATTCAGAAGTCATCCCTAAAAATGATTATTTTAAAGAGTTCCAAATAACTGAGGTATATATTTTTTTAAAAAATAAGGAAGGAATCCTGTGCAGTTTAAGGCCTTTCGGAGTAGGGGAATAGACGCTTATATTTATCAAACCCACTCTCTATGTTTTTCCCCATCCTCTTCCCACCAACAAACCCTGAAAACATCTGGCTACAAAGAATACACTAGTATCTAAGTTATTTTTACCAGCTACCTCTGTTACATACAGTTCCATCTTACCTTCTTGTATATCGTTGGTCCATCCACATTTGTGCTCTGAATGACACTACTTTATAATCATCAGAAAAGTGACTTCAATTCCAGGTTAAAATAGGTACTACAGTGTGGCTTGTTGAAAACTCAAACCCAAAACATTTTACTAGGAGTGTCTTTCACTGAACAAAGAAATCCTATTCTGTTTCCAAGGGGAATAAAAAGATGAGCCTAACCCTGGTAACCTTAACACAAAAGCAAGCTAAAAGGCAGGGACTCAATAAGAACAAAGGATTGTGCTTTCTGATGACATCAATACGTATTAAACACGATGTGTTACACATCCTTCTATCAATATCTGAAATGATAAATTTGCAAATTAATACTACTTTGGCTGTAACTGCATAAAATTAGAGCAGTACTCTCTCTGGAAGAGATTTTGATTTACAAAATGGTAGTGACATTTACGTGTTTAATGTTTCTGAAACTGAGAGAGGAGATGAGCCACCATGAGCAAGCAGAATACAATGTACGAGAAATAATTACGTGTGTGACCTAATGCCCTGTAAGGTCACCGTGCAGCACAGGCCAGAGGAAATCAGGAACCATCAGCATTTACCTCAGGGTAGTCACTGACGGCAGAGAAGGGCAAGCGTGGGTGTATTTCATAAACTAGCAAGTGCTTGACCTCATAAAAAAAGCCAATCATCAAAATGTGGCATATAGAATGTCACAAGTAAGAAATATATAAAATTAGGTTCTGCAAAACACCTTTACTTCAAGATTAACCTGAGACAACTTATAATATTTATCTCCAGCTGAACTATAATGCAAGAATATTTTAAAAAATAACATTAATCCCCATTTAGTAAACATAATCAATAGAACTGTTTAAAAGTGTTTGGGAACATAATAGTGACTGTACAGGCTCAGCCACCGTAATGCAGACATTAGAGCACCACTCGGCAATCCTGAAGCCAACATGGAAGACCACCATTAAGATCCCGGGTTGGAGACCAGCAGATGGCATAATGGCTACGTCGCTGGACTCCCATGTAGTCAACTATGGCTCAAGTCTTGGAGCCGGTGGCTTAAACTCATGCCGGGTGTGTGTGCGTTTATGCCCAAGATCCTGAGAGGAGAATGGAGGAGAAGGGACTGTGGCTTGGTCATCCGCCCTGGGGGTGATTTTTCGCTGTCTCTCTGTCTCTGTGTCTTTCTGGTGAGCACACATGCCCTATAGCAAAAATCTCCCCCTCCCCCCAAAAAAAATTCCCAGGTCAAACTCACATGGAAGAACACTATTCAGATCCTGGGTCAACATGAAATACACTGGGAGCATGTGCACACACACATGCACACACACCTCTGAGCCAACTGGCTGAAAAGATGGAAGAAGTAGAAACAGCAGAATGATGAGACCAAGTCAAGGATGCCTGTTTCTCTCTCTTATGTAAGAAATACAATACTAAAAAAAATACTGTATATGTTTATACATGCTAAAAAGTGACTCAAAAATTTATAATATTTATATAAGTCAGTATGACTTGTCATACTGACAAGAGGATTTGTAGTATTTATAATGTAAGTCCAATTTCCATTAGCATAGGAATAAAGTGCACTTACTTTCCTCAAAAGTCTTATCAGGAAGTAGGCATCATGGGTTTAAATTTGCAGAGGATAAAATAAAGTGTCCTGAATGGTTCGAGGACAGAGCTGCATTACCAGAAACACAATTCTCATACCGTTCAATTAGGGCTTGGTTTCATGAAACTGTGAGCTGGCTTTTCAGTTATGGAGGACTGTTTCTCCTTCTCCTTCCCCAGTGATCTCTAGTCTCTTGCCAGAACCCTTGAGTGATCCAGATTAAAGTGAATTCTAAGGCAATGGCACTAGATACAAATCAGAGAAAACTAGTACAGGATAGAAAGGGGGATAGCTGCCAGCATTCACTGCTTGTATTATTCACTGTGCTGGACATTTCACAAAAAATTTCCCATTTAGTTCTTGGAGGTCCTGAGAGAAGCATCTGGCTCTGGCCCATTGCTTTCCTTAGGTTTTCAGACAAACCTGCAAAGGGCTTTTTACTGCCTATTGTACCTAAGTAAAACACAGAGATCCCAGTCAATATGACCAGTTAACTTGAGTTGTCATCTGTCCCAGCTCAGGAATCAGCTGTGATTTCAGAGAAAGTTACTTCCCACATTAAACTTCTGAAAACAGATCTCTAAGATAAAGAGTTATCACGATCCATCAGCCCATTATGACATTCTGTGCTTCAGGTAAAGGCACTGTCTAAATTTCAGACAAATATCTAATAAAGGGTCTCTTACACAAAGCCCAGTCCTACTGTTAGGAGCTGCCAATATTATTTAGGCAATTACTGAATATTTTTAAATGCTTAAAATGATTAGAAAGATTCCTATGCTAAAAATGGGTTTCCAATTTCTAAGACAATGTTTTACTGTGTAACTTGCCGCACTGATCTCCTCAAGCATTAATGACAATGGTAGAGGCGATCTCACTGCAAGCACGTGGATGGCAGGTGTGGGCTGTCCACCAGCTGGCGCCATAACCTTTTGATCCCTCTGGACAGCAAATCTGTTCAACAGCCCTATGTGGTCATCCCTCATTTGCTGTATGCTTTCTTCTCCTTTCATACATTCAGAACCCCTACTCCTTTAGCTTGACGTCCTTTTATTAAAATAGAAAGCTCCCAGTAAAGCAAACTAAAACTAATTTTACACTCAATGTAAAAGTCCCAGAAACAATTAATACATTAGATCAAGAGTAGTGTGTGATGTTTTGTTTACATGTAGAATGCATGTTTGTTTATTCTTTCACTTAAAAAAAATGAGTCAGAGGATTAAGATTTTAAGTAAGCCAGCATTTAGTTAATTATGGAGTACTCTAGGTTACTATAATGAAATACAAATGATTTAATCACATTTAATTAAGAAAGACTTAAATTTTACCTAAGAACAATCTAATTTATAATTAAACAATGATGAAAACTATCAAAAAGTAGTCTTCTAACAGTTACTTTTCTGCTTAATTTTGATGTTGATATAAACCTAATATGGCTGGAAAGGACACTATCTGAAATCAGCATTAGTTCAATCAAATATCTACTCATTCTTCCACTCAATCCACATCATCATTTAAGATCTAAGGATTCTAGAGCAAGCAGGAAAGACTAAATACATTAATGGTTAAGAAAACGAGTTTTGGAGCCTGACAGTTGCTATTAAGGACCTTCAGAAAGTTCTTTATTTTGGGGCCAGCAGGTGGCATGATGAAAGGTGCTGGACTCCCACATAGCTGACCACAGTTCGAGTCCTGGACACAGCAGCTTGAAAAGCACACTTGCCACGTGTGCATGAGTGTCCAAAGTTCCAGAGGAGAATGGAAGAGAAGGGATTGGAGTGTGGCTATCCTGCCAGGGAATGATTTTTTATTTTTCCACTCATTCTCTCTCTCTATCTCTCTTTGGCAAGTGCACACACCCTAAGGCAAAAATCTTAAGAAAAAATAAGTTCTTTAATTCTAAAAGAAAACAAAAATGAGGATAGAATAGTGTATGGTAACAGTAGTATGTATTTTACTGGGTTACTATAATGGTTAAATGAAACAACACAGACCAGACATTTAGCTAAAGCCCAAAACAGATATAATGTCTAATTAATGGTAGAAATCATCACTATTTTATTTATACCTTCATCCTCTCTGGAATCACTAACAAACCTTCTGCCTAGAATCATTTGCATTTTTATCATTGTTTTAGGAAGTAATTTGTGGTTATATTATGTCTTTATCTTGTAGCTAACTCATTCTCTTTTTTTTCAGGAACAAAATAAAATAGTGTTCACTACAATTGCTAATGGTACCTCTCTTCACAAATTGACCATTACACAATCCTGCACTAATCTTGCGGGTTTTTCCTAGGCCTTCATAAGAATCAGTCTTCAAGGTTTAGAAATTTTCTTTTACTCTACCCTATGTACCTGCAAGTGTGAGTCCCCTGTGCCCTTCTATAATACTTAGCATTCCCAGCTATTTTTCCTACTCTAATCTGCTCCCTTTACATACCGTACAGAAGTCTACTCTGAACACAGATGTCTTGAAAATGTTTCTCAATATCTCCCTATTAGTTTTTTCTTTTAAAAGGAATTTCTAGTGACTTGCTACTGTCAAATTTTACTTTCAACCAACTCTACAGTACTAAACTCACAGTATGCCCTTTACTTTGGAGATCTTTTAGTCAATAAGGTTTATGATGATCTGAATCCTTTAATTTTGTTTTATGGAATATTATGCAATGAATGATCATAAATTATGACCAGAAATGCTGCTCCAGACTGTTTATTCAAATAATCAAAAGCAGAGCTTTTTTTGGTCCTAATCTGATTTAACAGTGTTCTTTTACATTATGGAAATTTATATTTAAAATACTATTTTTTAAAGATTTTTGAGCCTAATGTCTTACAGAGACTCCATATGTCTGGAGACCTTGCTTCTTTTCAACTTAATTTCTTTTTATTAAAATGGAAAAATTCCCAGGAAGCAAATGAAAATATTTACTGAATAAATATTCTATTACTCAAAAAGATAAGGATTTTAGAGTTTTTAATGTGTGATGTTTGGTTATATGTGAAATATAGATTTGAATTTTAATATACTATAAAGTATTTATCTAACAAATTCAAAGTACTTACTGTAAAATAGGTCCTGTTCTATGCACATAACAAAACTTAACTCATTTCCCATTCATAGTAACTCTATAAAGTAGTATTATGATCGTTATTTAATCTGTGAACGAAACCGAAGAAAGTGGGACCGGGACCAGCAGTTGGCGTAATGGCTACGTTGCTGGACTCCTATGTAGTTGACTGCGGTTCAAGTCTCAGACCGGGTGGCTTAAACTCATACCAGGTGTGTGTGCATGCATGCCCAAGATCCCGATAGGAGAATGGAGAAGGAATTGTGGATGGCCATTCCCCCTGGGGGGTGATTTCTCACTTTCTATCTCTCTGTCTCTCTCTGTCTTTCTGCACACACCCTTTAGCAAAAACCTTTCCCAAAAAAAAAGAAAGCGGGAAGCGGGACCAGCAGATGGCATAATGGTTACGTCGCTGGATGTACACATAGTTGACAGTGGGTTGAGTTCCGGACCAGGTGGCTAAAAACTCATGCTGGTGCATGCTTCTCCCAGGAGGAGAAGGGATTGCAGCATGGCCATCCCCACTGGGGGGTGATTTCTCATTTTCTGTCTCTCTGTTTCTCTGGTGAGTGCACAAACATGCTCTATAACAAAAATCTCTCTTAGGAAAAAAAAAAAGCTTACTGAAGTGTACAAGGTCACACGCCTAATTATACATCCACTATAGTTACTATTGGCACACATGTGTTTGAGTTAGACAAGTTATAACAGTAATAACCCTTTCTGAATTTTGAGTTTTCTTTCTCATATAATCGTATAATATTTATCTTGATAAGTGGAAAGAGCATGAAGGAACTTTAAAAAGTTTGAGAAAATAAAATTAAAAGTCTAAGTTCATTTGGTGCCCGAAAAAAGTTTAAATTTATATATTTAAAAATATATCATAGCTTTTACATAAGCATAATATATTCTATCCATGAGCTTTTTGAAGACCCTTCATATTTTGTTGCCAAGAATAACTGGTATTGGCAAAAGATAATTTAATGTGAATCTAGGCCTAATGTTCATGGTAAAAACACCTTTTATAAGTTAAGAGACCTTATCTTAAAAAAGGTAAAAGTAATTTATCTTATCAATATAATCTGTGAAAGCAACATATGAATTTTCTCCAATGCACGTTTGACCCAACAACATGATTACAAAGGCTTTATTATGGAAAAAAAATTTAATTTCAACATTTCTCCAATCCATTCAAGTTATACTTTGGAAAAATCCATCAGTAAAAATCCTTGCTAATTTTCTCTTTTTCAACAGCATCCTGGTCTAACTCTACTAGATCTTTGTTTTATCGTTATTATCATCTTTTAGTTTGCTAGAGGATGCATGTGATCATTGGAGAGAGAGAGAAAGAAAGTAGAAAATCATCCCCTCATCTTGTGATTTTGGGCATATGCATCCAGTGTGTTTTTCAAGCCACCAGGTCTGGGGCTGGAACCGTTCAGTCAGCCATGTGGGATCCAGCTGCCTTAACCTCTACACCATTTTTGGCCCCAGATCTTTGTTTTTAAGGGTTCACAATTCCGACGTCAATTTGGAAGGGATGTGTCTTGTATTTGTGCCTTCATATCACCAGACCAATATAAAATAAGTTGGTACCATAGTCATAATAATGTGATAGGCACAGACAGATGCTAGTGATAATATTAAGTAGGATTTTTCATTGAAAGTTCATTTTATAAGGGGGCCAGTTCATCAGTGAATATTTTGAAATTGTACAACTTTGTTTTGTTTTGTTTTTTAACATACTCTAAACTGTGCAGATTGGAAAAACAAAAAGAGTAGAATTTAAAGACTCTTTCTTTCACTTTAAGGTAAATGACTCACTTTATGTATGGGTAGTAGTATGCATATTTGTGAGTTTGAGTACTTTTCCTACATGTGTCTGCAAAGATTTGTGGAAAAGCATGGAACTCTTACGTGATATGACATGGTCCATGTACTGAGGTAAATAAGGAGCCCAGGCATCTATGGCTTCCTTCCGGCCTGCCTGCTCAATTCTTCTCAGCTCTGCTAGAAGGAGGGCTTGTGCGGCTTCTCTTACCTAAGGGCACAGAATCGGGTATAGAAAGAGAATGCAGATCAATTCATGAGGTGGATATATGCTAGAAAGTTAATAATACAATAAAACTAGAAACTACAAAAAACACTTATTTACATGATGAAAGCTACTAAACAAATAAGTAGTTAAAGTGGAATAAATTAAATATTAGCAAATCAAAGAAATCTTAATGACTGCATTGAAAAATATTTTAACACTAATGGAAAAAACAATTAAATGCAAGAACATTTAACTGGTTTTGAATTTATAACATTGTTTTCAAAAAGATTCTTCCGCCTGGGGGTGAGTTTAAGCCACCAGGTCTAGGACTCGAACCACAGTTGGCTACATGTGAGTACAGTGACATAGCCATTATGCCAACTGCTAATCCTGACTCTTCCACATTAATATAGCATTTTTAATCTTAAAATTTCCATGTAAGTATTAATGTTAAAAGTCACTGTTAGAAACTATTAAATTTATTTTCTTTTAGCCAAAGAAATTTAATCTTACCTAGTAAATTATATTATAAATGCTAAATAGGCACTGTTTGTATAAATAGGTTGTACAAACCACATAATTCATGTATACCTAAAACATGCTTAAATGATTGCTTCCAACAATGAGGAAAATATGATTCTGTGTAGTGGCATAATCTCCTTTAGTTTGGTAAAGAAAATAATTTATCAAAATCGTATCAATTTTTCTTTCAATGTGGTATACAACTTTTATTTTACATTTTTTGTTTTGTTTTGTTAAAAATACCACTGGCAATTGGTCAAAGAAGTGCTAACCATTATTTGTGATGTACCAATCAATTTATTAACTATTGGGTCATTGGAAAAGTCATGACACGTTTTTGCATATGAAAACATAAAAAAAAAAACCACGGCATGACTTTTCCAATGACCCAATATTTCTAATTGAAAACATGGCAGCATCTGAATAAGAGTTCAAGTAAAAAAGCTGTTTTTTAACGTATAGTTGATTTTTGTTTTCCTTTATAGGAGAAACAGACATATACTGATATTTTTTTTTAAAGATTTATTTTTATTTATTTATTCATTCATTCCTTCATTTTAATTTGACCAGAGAGAGACACAGAGAGGGAGAGAGGAAAGTGAGAAAGGAAGCCCCCAGGTCCAGGACTTGAACCGTGGTCGGCCATGTGGGAGTGTCCAGCATCTTAACCACCACGCCACCTGCTGGTCCCCGATATACTGATATTTTTTGACAGGGTCTCTCTGCATCATTATCCCCCTGCCCTAATTCCTGATTAGCTAGGAGTTATAGGCATGCACAACTGTATCTGACATGTTCAGGTTGGCCCAGGGACAGAACTCAGGCCTCCAATGTGGCTTCCAGGCTCCCATGCAGTGGCACAATCTGTAGACCATCACATCTTGGCCAGTACAGTATCTTCTGATGTGAATTCAAATCTTACTAAATGCAAATCCACAAAAGTGTTTGTACGCTGCCATCCTACTTGGGGTTGAAGAAAGGGAGACCAGGAAAGGGGCAAATGTTGATCATATTTGGAAAATTAAAAGTCCTCAATGATACAAACTACTGCTGCCATGCTGGACAAATACCATTATAAGGAAAATGTCTAGAAAACATTTTTTAGTCCCTGATGATATTAAATTCCAAGTAATACCTAATATAGTAATATCTAATTATTAACACAAAATAATGACTGCCATTTACTGAGTTCCTACCATGTGTTGGGCTCTGTACCTACTGCTTTACTTGCATTATTGTATTTGATTGTGATAGCAATCCTATGGGGAATATACTACTATCCATACTTTGTATGTGAGCTTCAGATGGGTTAAGTAAATGGCCCAGGATCACAAAAGTAATCATTGGTGAGACTGATTTTTAAATCCATGTCTTGAGCATACAGATGATTTAGAGGTTATATCACTGGACTCCCACATGGCCAACTATGGTTCGAGTCCTGTACCCAGTGATTGAAACCCACACCGGACATGTGAGCATGTGTACCCAAGATCATGGGAGGAAAATGGAGAAGGGATTGTGGCATGGCAATCCTCCCCTAGGGAGTGATTTCTCATGTTCCCTCTCAATGTCTCTATCTCTCTCTCTGGTGATTATATGTGCCCTAAGGCAAAAATCTATACAAAAAAAAAATTAGGCCCACATCTCTTCTAATTCCAAAGACCTTCTCCATCTGCTATGCAAAGCATCTTTCAATGGACTTTGGCTATTTACTTAGAATTCAATTCACGTGATTATACTGAGTATGCTATTTTTGAGATAGGTGGGTAAATGTGTTCATGCATGTGTGTGTGTGATTGCATAATGAACCAACACCTAAGAAACAGTTTCATAAAGCATATGAAACTTTTTATCAAATAGTCACTGGATTAAAAATAATAATAACTGAGGCTGGCCCAGTGGTTAAGGTAGCCTTTATCCCACATGGCAACCTCAGTTCAAGCCCTGGACCTGGAGACTTAGCAAACATGCCAGGCACCTGTGTGTGTGCCAAAATCCCCACAAAAGAGAGAGATGGAGGAGAAGGATTGCAATATGACCACTCCCCAAGGTGTTTTACCCTCTCCCTCTGTCTCTGGTGAGCACACATGCCCCAAATAATAACAATAATAATAACAAATGAATAAATAAGCTGCAACATTACTAAATCATGTAAACTGAAAAAGAAAAATACAGAAATCATGAATCCATATTTTCTACCACATAATAAATTAGATATATATTAACCATTTTTGTTCCAAACCTACATTTGATCAATGCATTTTTAATATTTTTGCTTTCTATCCTTATCACCTAGACATTACCTCCAGGCATCGATCTTGCCATCTCCGAGCCAGCATCTCTAGAAGGGGAGGCCTAAACTTATCCAATCCCAGCAGGTCTGGCAACATGACGCAATGCATAGCAGCCAACTGACTCCATCCTGTTAAAATGTAATACATTATGACTACTTTAAACATTCTGGCATTCCCTAAGTCAAAAGTTTTTCATTATGTAAGTATACCAAAAACAAACAAAAAAGATAGATGCACTAAACTGTTACAAACTATTTCAATTTAATATTAGATGTTTTGCACAAAGAATTATACCAAATGTACTTCAGTCCTAAATCATGTATTTGGGATCTTCAAGAACTCTAAATTCTACATAAAATATATCTGAATTCACAAGGAAAATACATTTCTCCAAAGTCCCTCTAAAATGAAACAGGTATTAAGGATAAGAAAGCATAGAAATAAATGCACTAGAGCTGTCCACTTAAAACAGTGCAGTTAAAAGGGCATTCACACAGATAGCCAAAGATAGGCTCTTGTCACTTAAGGCATCACCACCTGCGTGTTGCCACTGTATCAGTCCAACAGATGTGTTTAATCCTGTCAGAGGGCCTTTAGGGAAGGTATTTATTGAACATTTAGCTTACAAAATGAATCAGCTATTTCACAACAATCACAACAGAAATAAGTAACATCACACTAATTTTGAGAAGAAAAATTAATTTAGACATTCCACAAAATAAAAACCTGACAATTCAAAATTTACAATGTTTTAAACATAATTAACTTTAATCTATGGTAATAAAAGTTACTTTTTCTAAAATTGTAGTTGACAATATAAAACTTGACTATATGAAAAAGGCAAACACTATATCCCTATAATATTTGCAAGTACTAGTATACAGTCTCAATCATTTCAACCCTATTTTGAAGGTATCTGAAAAACATATACACAATGAATGTCATATTCTTCCCAAATTATGTATGAGACCATTATTAATTTACAATGAATACAGTCACCTCCTGGGAATAACATTTAAGGACAAATAATCAAAAACAGACAAAAAAAGAAAACACAAAAAACTCCACCACCATATTACAAGGTGCGCTATCTATAAACATAGGATAATAAATTAATGTTTTAAAATAATCTAAAACTGTCTAAAATAATGACAAAAACCCATCTTACAAGTTAAAATGATCACTGAAATTGTTAATGAGAGAAAAAAAAAAGAACAGATACAAACAAACCACCTAACTAAAGATTCACAGTTTCGATAAGGAAATTCTCACTGGTGATAATAAATGTGTAATTATACTAAGATGATGGGCACACACATTTCAGATGATAATTTATGGCAGAGGAATATATATATAACTGTGCATGTGTGTATATAGAAATTACTACTTTGTAATTTCTTAAAGTATTTTTATGTTTCATAGATTTATAAAATGTATTTATGAGTTAAGTTTTAATATAATGAGGATTTTCTTTCTTTCTTTTTTTTTTTTTTTGAGAAGTTTTTGCTATAGGGTGCATGCGCTTGCCAAAAAGACCGAGAGACACAGAGAGACAGAAAGCGAGAAATCGCCCCCCAGGGGGGATGGCCACGCCGCAATCCCCTCTCCTCCATTCTCCTCTTGGGATTTTGAACACACATGCACTCACAGGTACCTGGTGTGAGTTTAAGCCACCAGGTCTGGGACTCGAACCACAGTCGACTACATGGGAGTCCAGTGACATAGCCACTATGCCATCTGCTGGCCCCAATAATGAGGATTTTCTAAGGCCTGAAGTCTAACAGCTCATTCTTTAATAAATGACTATCTTTCACCATAGCTTAATAAATATAGCCTAAATCATTTTGTCACAGTCTTAATACACAAATCTTACTACAGTTCTATGACTAGTAAACCAATCAAGAACTGAAGTTATACTTTGCGTCCCCATGTTTTCTGTCCAAAGGAGTAGTCTTTGCTACATGGGCTCTGTATTTCATAGGTATTGCAACATTTCTTCCATTTGAATGGAATTATGATATTTTACCTTTTAGTAAAGAGTAAAAATCATTCTGAGTTTAGATTTTATAAATTTCCTCCTTTTCATATTATACAAACTGGTAAAGATCAAAACCACAGCAATGACAGTGAACATAACTGAGCTCACACTTCCATTGAATTTCCAGGCAGTATAAATAATCCTACATGGGTCTCGTGGAATAAAGGTTTGTAGACCCCACTCCCATTTTCAGAGCTCCAAAAATACTTTACATGTATGAAACTCCACAAGGAATAAAAGGGCACCCAACCAACCATATTTTAAAAATTGAACATTAAGGATTTTTACCTCTGCCTGAAATGGAAATAGTAAGGATAATAAACAATTGAATTCCTATCAGTTTATAATCACTACTGCTGATCCTCAATCTGAAGACTTTTCAAATACAAATGTAAATTAAGAGACTCACTCACATAACCCTCTAACCAGAGCACACATCTGTATTCATAAAACCAAGTATGTATGTCACAGAGTAATGGTATATATAAAATAAACTTAGTTCTAATCTCAGAGATCATGTGGAGAACATCATTATGAAAACAAATCCACCTTTTAGCACTAATGTCACATCAAAGATTAGCATCTTTGTTCTTTTTTAATAGCACTCTAATTTATAGAAAAACATGGTTCATATCACCCAGAGTGACATTACATTTTTATAACTGGCACTTGTCATTGACATTAGCAAAAAAAGTTATAAAATGGGAACTTTGGGGTCTCATATATAACAAAGCAGATGAATGTATAAATCAGGTAAAAAAAAGAACTTGTCTACTAGAATAAAGCATAGGTTGAAAGAGAGTTGTTAGAAAGTTGAGAGAGAATACCTTCATTTACTAAGAAACAGGTATGTAAAGCAGGAGTAGAAGCGGGGTCAGAGCCAGAGTGATCAGCCTCAGGCCGAACGGAAACGACAGGTGCAGCAACTTGCAGAGGAGAATAGAAGAAATAAAGAGGAGAGAAGTGAGGTACAGCGGATTCTGGAAAAAAGCTCAGTATTAGTGAAGAATGAAAAACAAAGTTGGCAAAAATATAGAGAACGCAGAACTAAAAAATGATGTTTTAATCAGAAGGGCATGATCATTAAAGATTATAGCGGGGAATAGGCATATTCTATTGAATACCAATTAGGATGTCGTTCAAATTCCTGTTAAAGTCAAAATCCACTTAATATAACAGAAAAATGGTTTGTCAACTAATGTGAAGGGGTTCTAAAACAACCAAGGCAGTAATGAAAAAATAATAACATATTAAGAATAAACAAGACTATAATTCAATTTTTAAAATGTATCACATAATAAAAAAGTTTGTTGGTCCTCATATTGCCAATTACATTTCTCTAATAATATATTCTCTACATTTTATGTAGTTATTTTTAAATCTTAAACCAGTGTTTACAGATAATTTCCATTTTCTAAATTCATTTTACAAAAACACTCAACTTCAAATATATTGACTTATAAAGAATATATATATATATATGTATATATATATATATATATAATACTTAAGTCATGTTAGAATAAATAAACAGATTCATTCATTGGAGTTAAAATATTTTTATGATACAATTGCTTTATACACTAAATGTAATTATTGTGCATTTTATAATTTTTATAGAGAGTAAATGCACCACCCTCCACTTCTCCCAAAAAAGTTACATTGCCAGGAAAATGCTTCAGTTTAAATTATCATATGAAAAAGCAAAAGGACCGTATGGCACACACATTCTACAACTGGGGGTCAGTGTTAAGATTTAGAGGTCACCATTTGACACTTCCTTCCTATGGAGAAATTACCATATGTCATGCACAAGCATCTTCAAATTAATCCCTCTCCTTTCTTCTGTCATTGAACAGCAATAGGTTTGGGCTCCTGAACAGATTAAGCATTGTCCGCTGAATGATATGTTTGCTTTTCATGCAGTGAAGTTCTTTTGTGACGATAGGACAGCTGCATGAAAACAACTTTTTCATAATTTCCACACGAATGCATCATAATGTCAGCTAGGCACGTGTGAGGTAAACAGCAGAACTAAAAGTAATCCATAAACAGTAACAAAAAAAAATCTAATTTTCTCAATACTAAGAAGAACATGTTACACACATGAAAGTTTTATCTGAAATTATAATTATTTTTTATTATGAGAGTCCTGGGATTTTTTTGTTCCTTATGAAATTACAATTATCTTATAATTTTATACTGACAAATAGAGCTGCATTTAATTTTATATTTCATAAGCTCTAAGAGCTCCATTATAAAGTGTTCTTACCAAGAAAGCTCAAACATTTCTATATTCAATTGAATATGTTCATTTCTTATAATTTTAAATTACAAATTTAGTCATTATGACCTATAAAATATTCACCCCCTCCATGCAAAAAGTGGGTGAGCCTTGATAGTGAGGAGCAAATTTTGAGGTTTTAGCTATCATGCCACCAAAATGTGGAAAAGGTTTTTCTAGTGGTTTCTAATAGTTGGAACATTCTATAATTTTACCTTTTTGAAATAGGAAGATGTTATTAGTCCTGGAAATACTGTGTTGATTACATGCAATTTTTACACTTAACCCTGTAAGCACACTAGAATCAGATGGTAAGGAAACTGAATGTAATTGAATAGAAGTTTAGAACTCAGTGATCATTATCTTAGTAAGTCAAATAGGTGGTGGGATTAAACCATAATATATTCTGTAAAGGACAAGTATAACAGAAAACTAGAAGTGGTACTGGCAGACCTGCTATATTTAAGTATAACACATCTTAATAGAATAATTGTCAACATATATAATCACTTTCAATGAGAGAAAAACTCAGATTCTGGTATTATATTTTTGGAGTGATGTTTAAATAATACTTCATATTTTTAAAAAGGCATTTATATCTGTCTTTTAATAAATTCTGTAGGCATGAACAATCAAGAAAAACTATAATAGAAGTCAAAGAATCATATTTACTATGCTTTACAAACCTGAACATCACCACTAGTAAATATTCTATTCACAGTATTTGATAACTGAAATGGCAGAACCTAGAACCACTTTCAGAATTTGTTGAGAAATTAAACTCTGCTGAAGCTTTAACCACTATCCACATATAGAAAAACCAGCAACAGAAATGAAAAGAAAAACATACTACTTCAAAAGAGAAGCTCAAACATTAATGATAAATAATAAATCTAAAAAGTTATATGTGACACCTATCAAAGATTTACATCATAAAAAACAGTTAACTAAGCATTTGATCTCTTAAAACAAAAAAGCTGCTAGATCACTTATCAATTCGCTTTTCTTTTTAAGGATTAGCAAAACATAAAGGAAAACAGTTTCAGCATAACTTCAAAAAGGTGACAGAACTGACACAAAGTCTATTGTGGGAGGGTCATTTAAGTAATTTTGCGACTCAGAGTCTCTAACTGCTTACTCTCACACGGAAAGACAGAGGAAGACAAACTCATGTGATAACGTACGTATACAAACATTCACTGTTTCTATATCTCACAGGTGTATTTCAATCTTCATTTGAAATTTTATAGTACACTTCGTTTTCCCTACTGCCACTGTGATATTAAAAATGTACAGTCAATAAAGAACACAAAATTAACACACTTTGGATTGGGTAGCAAGTGCCTTCTGTATATTACTTTAAAAATCTCATTAGCTTCCCAGTACAAAAACACAGATAGCCCTTTCAAACATTATTCAGAGTGAAAAATGAAGATATCTTAGAGTAACATCACCTTTCTACAAGCTTCCTTTATGTCTATACGCTTATGTGTTAGGTAGATGGACATTCCAGTCATCTTTTAAATCAACATGATATTTTTTACTCTGCTGTGGTACATTCCATAACTTACTTTACTCTTTGCACGCATTCTTGTGTCTGTTAATCATTCCTGATGCCCCCACACCCAGCCTCATGTAGCTTCTGGTCAGTTTCCACTACAGAGTGCAGACATTCAGTATATGTTAAAATGGGAGCACATAACATTGTTTTTTGTGTGTTTTGGTTCGTTTTGTTTCATTTTTGTTATTTGATAGGGACATGCACTTGCCTGAGAGAGACAGAAGGAGACAGGGAAACTGAAAACTCAAATTCAACCCCCAGGGGCATGACCACGCCACAATCCCTTCTCCTACATTCTCCTTTTGAGATTTTTTGAGAGATGTTTGCTATAGGGCACATGCACTCACCAGAGAGATAGACAGAGAAAGTGAGAAAGCATCCTCTCCTCCCTCCCCCTCCACCACCCGGGGGATGGCCATGCTACAACTCCTTCTCCTCTTGGGAATCTGGGCAGGTATGCACATGTGTCTGGTGTGAATTTCAAGCCACTGGGTCCAGGACTAGAACTGCAGTTAGCCATGTGGGAGTCCAGCATCCCAACCACTATGCCACATGCTGGCCCATCTTCTCTCTGGATTTTGGGAATGTGCGCGCGCACACACACACACACACACACACACACACACACCTGGCATGATTTTCAAGATGGCTGGATCCAGGACTTTAACCATGGTAGACCATGTGAGAGTCCAGCAGCTTAACCACTATACCACCTGCTGGCCCACCCACAAATAATTTTTGGTCAAATCAAAATTAAGAGTTTATTACCATATAAATACTGTTTAAGGTTGACCCCAGTAACTTATTAAGTTCACATTTCTTTTTTTGGAAACCTGTTGCTTTTTTCTGACTTGAAACATTTTTATTTGGGGGGCCAGCATGTAGCATGATGTTAAGGCACTGGACTCCCATGTGGTTGACCATGGTTCAAGTCCTGGACCCAGTGACTTAAAATTCACACCAGACACGTGTGTGCATGCATGCCCAAAATTTAGAGAGGAAAATGGAAGAGCTGAGATTGAGACATAGGCATCTCCCTGAGGGATGATTTCTCATTTTCCCTCTCTCTCTGTCTCTGGCAAGTGCATGTGCCATATGGCAAAAACAAAGAGATAGGCATTATCAGAAACTACACCTCTCTGGATTGCCTCCAACAGACACAAGCTCCTTGAGGCAGTGCTCTGAGCCTTTATAGGCTCAGCACCTAGTTACTGACCTACTGACTCCAAGCATAAAGAGAGGGAGCTTACAGGTTAATTCTTTCAGTAAGTATTTACTGAGCTTATTTTATGTATCAGCCACCATTCCAAGCACTTGCAATGAAGAGTGAACAAAATTGGAAACAATGTCCCTGCCCTATGAGCTTCCACAGCAAATCAAACTTATAAGCCAACCAAAAAGAGAAAGGTACATAAACTTAAACACAAAAGTTTAAGGGATTCTCAGGTCTATTCACTGACCTGACATATATTAATACATTCCAGGTTAAGTACAGATTTTTTTGTTATAGACTGAGAAAGGATAATAATAAACAGTTAATTGGAGTAAATATTAAATCACTGAGCTAATTTAACAATGACTACCTCTTATTTCTCAGTATAGACAATCTAAATTGAACTCATTTTTAAAAAATAAATGTTGCAAAGAACGTAACATAACCTTAAATCTTGAGGAAGCGTAGGCTTGCTTGAGCAACTCCCATCGCCTTACATCTATGGGAGGCTTTGACTCACAGGGCTGTAACTACTGAACATAAAGCCATGGTTACAATCCAGACAAGCACTACAGACACAAACGAGAGACTCCGGCTCTGAGGTTAGTGAAAGTGATTAGAGAGAAGCACAGTAGGGCAGAATACAGAAAAGGCTGAAGCCACAAGCAGATTTCAGCCTGTGTTGTTGTGACAAAAATTTTGTCACTCCACATCTCTAATCCCTTTTTCAAGTAGAATGTTTCATAAACCACAAAATCAAATATTTTATAAATAAATACCATTTCTATCAAAAAAGTAGATGACTGACTATAAATGGTTTTGATGAACAATAATCTAATGAGTTTGTGTTAGACAAAATAAGCCTCTTATAAATAATTTATTTTTCAATGAAATGTCCCAGCATTTTTTATGGAAAATTATATAAGCTCAATTATCAATATCACCTTTATTCCCAAATTCTAATGTCTGTGAAAGGGGGATAGCCACACCACAATCCCTTCTCCTTCATTCTCCTCTCGGGATCTTGGGCACACTCACACACATGCCCGGCGTGAGTTTAAGCCACCGAGTTCAGGACTCAACCGCGGTCAGTTACATGGGAGTCCAGTGACATAGCCATTACACCAACTGCTGGTTCCCTAAACTGTTTTTTTTTTTTTTTTTTATGTTCACGCTATCTACTAGTTGTACATAAACTACTCAAGAGACTATACATCAGACTAATAGCTGTAACTTACCAAAACAGAACTGTCAGGAAGTAAAAGTACTCAACAAATAGTGTTGAAGAAATAATTACATCATATATTCTTTTCAATATAAAATATAAAGTGAGTTTCATAATGCCATTGAAAAGTGGGTGAGAAATGCAAGTACAATAGTATAAGGTTTTCATATTAAATGCTAAATACTATAATGCTTGAGGATAGACTGTGATAAGTTAAAGAAACTATAAATGATAAACTTCTTAAACTGGACACAAAAATATTAATCATGAATGAGAATATCGATACATTAGATCCCACTAAAATTTAAAAACACTAAATTTCAAAAACAAGAGTGGGAGGAGAAAAATATTTGCAATACATATAACAAAGGTTTATATCAAGAATAGTGTGGGAGGGACCAGCAGTTAGCGTAATGGCTATGTCGCTGGACTCCTACGTAGTCTACCGCAGTTCGAGTCCCGGACCCGGTGGCTTAAACTCACGCTGGGCATGTGTGCGTGCATGCCCAAGATCCCAAGAGGAGAATGGAGGAGAAGGGATTGCAGTGTGGCCATCCCCCCTGGGGGGTGATTTCTTGCTTTCTATCTCTCTATCTCTCTCTGTCTGGCGAGCACATGTGCCCTATAGCAAAAAAAAAAAAAAAAAAAAAAAAAAAAGAATAGTGTGGGATACCTACAAAACTATTTTTTAAAACAAAAACTAATAGAAAAATAAGGAGTTGGACAAATACTTCATAAAAAAGACATAGAAATGGGTGATAAATATACAAAAAGATGTTCGACTCTTAATTTGCATTCCCTAATACTACTGTATTAGGGAATGCAAATTAAACAGATAAAGACTATCACAAGCACACTCATCAAAAGGCTAAAGTGAAAAAAATGGAATATAATAGTGGATGCTGGCTACCATATCTCACCAGTTGTGTGTAAGAGTTCTCATTACTCCACATCATAGCCAACACTTAATATTTTCCACCTTTTTCATGTGGGCCATTTTGGTGAACATATATTATCAGTCCCTCACTTAGAAAAACATTTCAATATTATCTACTAAAACTGAAGATGTGAACATATCCAGAAATCTCACTCTTAATTACATACATAACAAAAATAACGTACACTAAGATTAAAATTCAAGAATAGTAGAATTATTTATGAAAATCAGAGGACATAATTCAGGTGTCTATCAAGAGAGTAAAAATGAATGAGTCACTTGTGATCTATTCAACAGAATACTGTAAAGCAATGAAAATTAACAAACCGTAGTTAAACGCCCTCATAAGTCTCATAAAAGAAGCCAAACACAAAGGAATACATGCTGACAGAATTTATATGAAAAGCAAAAGACAAGCAAAACCAAACAAAAGAATTTAGGAATTTAAATTTAGGGGATACATTTATTTAAAAAAAAAGAAAAGCAAGGAAGTAACTTCATGAAAGCAATTATTTTTTTAAGGGGAAGGCATAATGACTGGAAGAGAACATGCAAGGCGCTTCTGAAGTGCTAGCAATGTTCTAACCCTTGTCCAAGGATATAGTTACAAGGGTTTTCAGCTGATAAAAATCACTTAAAATTTTGTTTTGTACACTTTTCTATACATGTATTTCATACACGCTTGAATACTGAAAGTTATGAAACCAAACTATTATTTAACTTTTATATATTGGAAAACTCATGACATATTTTTCTATGCAAAAATGTGTCATGAGCTTTCCGATGACCTGATAGTTTAAACTGCGAGACAGGGAAAGGAGAAGAGTGACCATGTGAAGTTGGAAATGAAGGCTGGAAATGACATAGAGAGTTTGGAAGCTTATCTTCCATACTGAGAACCCACAAACAGTGTCTGACACTGGGTATCAGGCACACCATTTAAAGACGCTCAAGTAAGTACAAAATAATCAGTTAGGGAGATCAAAGTACTTGTCCTAGGGAAGGAGAAAACTGGAGACACAAAGGTGAGAGCTAATGCTTATTTAACAAACTTTGTATACTCTCTGTGATCCTTTTAAACTAAAACAAAACAAAACAAAACAAAAACTTAAAGGAGTCTGAAAGGAGTAAAGGAAACTTGAAGATGTCAACCATTTATAAGCAGAACCTTCATGATCCCATCTCTTGCTTTCTTCTTTACTTCTCTCTATCATGTCCGGTGAGAGTCAGCATTAAGTCTTGGCCTAAGGGAAAGCTCTCTCATCAGAAGAGACTCCTCAACTCTTTCAAACTTTTTTAAAAAATTTGCCAGAGGGTGTGTGAGCTCACTGGAGAGAGACAGAGAAAGAGAAACAGAAAGCAAGAAAGCACCCCACCATAGGGGATGGTCTCGCTGCAATCTCTTCTCCTCCATTCCTCCTTCCTTTGGGGATTTTGGGCATGCATTTTCAAGCCAGGGATCAGACGTGAACATGTGGATGGCCATGTGGGATCCAGCAGCGTTAATCACCATGCCACCTTCTGGCTCACATCTGTCAGTCTTAAAGGGAATATAAAATATATACTCAGGAGTATCTGTGTGTATTTATTAATTATATTGAAGACTGTATGGAAATAATAAAGGAATAAAACAGAGAGCTTTAACCCTTCTTCTCTACTATCCTCTAATGAAAAACAAAACTATAGATGAAAGTTAAGTAAAATAATTATTTAAATCCAAAAAAAAAAAGAGATTAAAAAAAAGAATAATTTAACAAGGATTTCTACTTATGAATCGCAATGCATAAACTACGGCAAATTAGCTACATGGAGTATGGAATTATGAATTAAAACATTCTTAACTGAAGTTTAAAAATAGGTATAACTATTAAACTCAAGATATACACAAGTAAAACACAAGCATTGTCAAGTTAAGGTGCCCCTAATGCATAAAAATTGGGCCAAAGATAGAACAATAAAATTATATGAAACATGCTCATTTGTCAATTTCTAAATAAATCTGATTTATTTTTAACTGACATCTTAATTATCTAGATTTACATCTGGAATATAACAATATTTCTCTCTTTTAACAATCTAAGACAAATAAATGTTATGATTATACATTAGCTATGCCTCCTTAGTTTTGAGAGCTGAAATGCCACATCAATTACTTAATAAGATTTAATTTTACCTTGTTTAATCTGTCCTTGCACAACATTACTGGAAGTTGGAGGAGAACCCCTGGCCTTTGAAAGGTCTGGGGTGCTTGGTCTAGGTGGCCTTAAAAGAGAAGGAAAAAAAAAATGAATATATTTTTTTGCATTGTTGCTTTTCTAGAACTATTTAAAATATTAAATTTCCTTGTTTCAAAAGAAATGCATACAGAACATTTTCAACTTACTGTTCTAAAGTGTTTCTATACCCATTAATATTTTCTCTTTTAAAATGGTAAGGACCAGCAGATAGTATAACGGTTATGTCACTGGACTCCCAGGGAGTCGATTGCAGTTCAAGTCCCAGACCCAGAGGCTTAAAACTCAACACTGGGCGCGTGTGCTTGCGTGCCTAAGATCCAAAGAGGAGAACGGAGAAGGGACTGGGGGATGGCCATCCTCCCTGGAGGGTGATTTCTTGCTTTCTCTCTTTCTGTCTCTCTCTGTCTCTCTGGCAAGCACATGCACCCTATAACAAAAATCTCTCTTAAAAACCTTTTTTAATATGGTAAAATAAATGATTAGCAAGTAATGTGCAAAAATTTTACAATTTATGCTATGTATTTAAAAAATTTATAAATACTCAATGTACTGTCACTGGAAATTAAATATCGTACTTACTTATTCTTTCTTCAGTATTAGCATGCTGAGATTTCAGCCTAACCATATGTTTTGATCCATATAAATTCAAGGAATAATACATTGTTCTCTTTACCCTAAAAGGGTTCAAAAATCACTAAAAAATTGTGGACCCTAGAGAAGGACTCAGTTTAAATTTATCTACCATTTAACAAACTGTGTGACCTTGGGCAAGTTATTTTACTTCTCTGTGTCTTGGTGGGTTTTTTGCTTGTTTGTTTCATTTTTAGGTGTTTTTTTGTTTTCTTTCTCATAGGGCTTGTGTGCTCTCCAGAGAGAGACAGAGAAAGAGAAAGTGAGAAAACTCCCCCACCCCCACCCCCAGGGGTGACGGCCACAGCACAGTCCCTTCTCCATTTTCCTCTCAGGATTTTGGGCATGCACACACACGTGCCCAGCAGGATTCTCAAGCCACCAGGTGCAGGACTGGAATTGCTGTCAGCCATGTGGGAGTCCAGCACCTTAACCACTACACCACCTGCTGGTCCCCTGTGTCTTGGTTTTATATGTAATAAAAAGATACTAAAAGTACCTACCTTATAAGGTCAAGAGCATTAATGAGTTTTTATCTAGTGCTTACAAAAGAGCCTAATACAAAGGAAGTGTTACAGAAGTATTTGTTAAATTCAAATAAATTCATGATAATATGATATATTCAGTAGCATATATAATAAAAAATTGTCTTTATAACTTTTGAATAATAAAACATAAGCAATTCAGATTAAGTGCTCCAGAAATACTAAAATAATATCCCCCTGAATTTTAAAATGCTGTTTTTTCTTTGCCTATTGAAACATTCTTACTATATTTCTCACAATATTCTGATGCCAATCATTGAACATATGCTGCTCACTGTATATGAGCCATAAGAAGCAGCAGCATTTTAACCAAATGTATTGGGTCATTGGAAAAGTCATGACATATTTTTCCATGTTTTTCTAGGCAAAATGTGACACAACTTTTCCGATGACCCCATACATTTTGAATTGTTAGTGCAAACTTCCAATAGATATATTTTTTTCTTGCTAGAGTATGTGTGCAGTCACACCACCAAGAGGAAAGTGCAGTCGTGCTACAATCCTTCTCCTTCATTTCTCTCTCCTTTTTGGGACTTTGGGCATGCATACATGTACCCAGCATATTTCTGTAGCTGCTGAATATGGGACTCCTACATGCAATCATCCATGTAGGATCCAGCTGCCTTAACCACCAGGCCACAGAGCTAGCCCAGCTACATAACCAGATCTATCATTCCAAATTCTTTTTTTTTTTTTTTTTTTTTACATAGCTACTAATTATATCTGCCTATATAAAAAAATTTTATTATGTTTTAAACCCGTCATTTTAGAGATCTATGTCTTAAAATTTACAGATGAGCTCTGATGTGGTAGGGCATGCTGGTTTATGATGCTACTTGGGAGGTTCTGACAATGTGGGAGGTCTGGGTTCTGTTGCCAGCTCACCCTGAAAGCTAGACACAGTGGTGCATGCCTGCAGTCCCAGTTATGCGGGAGGCTGAGGCAGGAGGAGAGAGACACATAACGCAACATGCTGAAAAAGAACTTAATGGGGAAACACTGAGGTAATACTAAAATGTGTATAAAGCTAAAACAAAAACAAACAAAAAAAAACAAGTAGTAAGCAATGAAAAAAATAAAACAGATTTCTTTTTTTGAAACTTAAGGAAAACATTAAACCATCATGGTCACACCTGGTAGGGCCCTTCTTCATATGGTCACCAATAAAAGTTGCATTGGTCATACTCATTAGAGTATTTGCCAAAGATATGATGGAGAGGAGGTGTTGGGTGGTGACAGCTCGCGACACTCCGTAAGTTCCCTTTCCTAATCCCTCGGTGGCTGGAAGCTTCCTTCCTACTTCTGCTTTTCCCTGTGAATGTTTACAAGCAGCTTGAT
The DNA here is from genome assembly GCA_026018925.1 of Tupaia tana. Classification (NCBI taxonomy): domain Eukaryota; kingdom Metazoa; phylum Chordata; class Mammalia; order Scandentia; family Tupaiidae; genus Tupaia; species Tupaia tana. The sequence continues at coordinate 21,505,564 of JAKSZU010000007.1, forward strand.
TATAACCAGGAAGCATCAGTGACATATGGCCTCCTCTTGATAAGAGACCAAAGGATACTGTGCAATGGGGCTTCAGCATTCCAAGGCGATCGAGACACACTTCATCCAGAACTTCATTCAAACCCCAGGCATGAAGACAGGACATGAACAGTTTTGCAGTGTCCATGGTTAAATTGTATTCTAATAGGGTCAGTGGCTTAGATTTGCTGGCACGATATTCAGGATCACTTTCTTCCCTTCTTTGCCTCATTATCTCCTCATCCTCCTCTTCATCATCAAGGAGGTGCTCCTTTATGTTCTCTTTGATAGTTTCTTTCACTTGTTGGAAGAGAACTGCTGCTCGTTTTCCAGTTAGGAAAGAGCCCCCTTTGTCTGAACTGCCAGATGCTTTTTGCAAATTCTCTGGGGAAATAAGCGCAGTGTTCGGCCTAGAGGCTTCTTCAGTCAGAAGTTGAATAATCAACGCTTCCACATCAAAGAAAAGCACATGTATGTCCGGATCTGTTAGGTTTGTCTTTATTGCTTGAACCATCAGGGAGTTATGAGAATATTTAGGTAAATTCCCCTGCAATAAATATTTGTAAACGATTGTTATAATCAAAGATGTTTCATTTTCATTTCATTAGCAAATAAAAAATACAGGAATTAAAATGCTTATTAAGCTGTCATTTCATGAACTTCTATCATTAAAAGTAACATAGGACTTTGCCAATCAACAGCATATAAAAGAGCTTGTACAATTAGAAGAACTTCATGCTGAAACAAGCACTAAATTGTCAATTAATTTAAAAAACTAAGACAAACATTTTATTGGCTAGAACCAGAGGGTCTTCTTCCTAATAATACAGAGAAAAATTTGCTTCAATAACTTAGAAGCTGATTCTATCTCAGAGAATGAGCATATTGTTCCACCTGAAAGAAAAATGCATTCATTACGATTACTAATCCTTCTAAGTTGTTGTACCATCGCATTCCTCCTTTTCCTATTTTACCTTCCATCTCTCCATCTCCAAAGATTCCTATCCCTTCATAAAGAATACATTCAAGTCTGTTAGAGCCTAACAAATGTAGTTACCCCTTGATCATGCCTTTTCAGTTTTCTTCCCTCTGCTGTCCCTTTTAGCCAGATTTTCTAAAGCAGTAGACTAACAGAAACTCTTCAGTGCTCCTCCTCCTCCTTAATCATTTTGCAGAATCCGTCACTGTGGTTTTTTGCCAAGAGGGCAGTGGTGTGTTTTCTCTGTGTGTGTGCGTACATGTGTACATGAGCATGTACATACATAAAGAACGAATGAGACCAGCTTTGGTGGCACAGTCAGTATCGCACCGAACAGCAGTGCTGAAAGCTACAAGGCTGGCTGCAGGTTCAGATCCCTGGACTGGTTGACCTGAAACATCCTGGACATACTCATGATGAAATTGGAGGGTGGGGGAGATGAGATGCTCCAGGAAGAAGATTGGAACATGAAGAGACCCTGTTGAGAATACCAAGCGCATTTTTCTCTACCATAAAGTAAATATAATATTAAAAAAAAAGAAAAAGAAAAAGAAAAAATGGAACGAGCAGATGACATAATGGTTACATGGCTGGACTCCCATGTAGTTGATCACGGTTTGAGTCCCGAACCCACCACCTTAAAACTCGTGCTGGGCATGTGTGCATGCATACACAAAGTCCTGAAGAGGTGGCTTTTCATCCTTTTTTTTTTTTTTTTTGAAAAGTCATTTGGCAAAATGCCTCAGGAGCCCTTAAGATTAATATTGCTTGATCCAGTATATTTATTTCCAGGATCCTATCATTAACAGTCAGAAATGCAGGCATGGGTTTAATGATATTCAGAGTAACAGTAGCCATTATTTTAAATTGGAAATAACCTAAATATCTAGCATTAAGGAAATAGGAAAATAATTCAAGCATAGCTATATAATAGAATAAATACTGCAATCACTACAAATCATGCTTTCCAGCACCTTTAACCACATGGCAAAACATCCCATATTCCAATTTCAAGTGAGATAAAACTTTGCACGTGCATAAACTAGCTCTCTCTCAAACACACAAAGTATTATTCCAATTTCCACTGTTTAATGTTTTAAGCATATATGTCACCATGGAAAGAAAAATATGAAGCTAATAGTTATTACATTTTTGTGGTAGAATTTTAGAACATTTTATTCATATTTCTACAATTTCATAAGTTGTATATAACCAATATATATTAATTTCATAATTAGAAAATAAAGGGCTAGAATAAAATTTAAACTCCTTCAGCAAAACATTCAAGATTTGATACCAAATACTTTTTCAGTTTTAACAAACAGGCTCTAGTAACATAACTATGCTCCCTCTTATATAAATCTTTTTATTTGTCCTTTTGCCCACAATATAGTATTCTTCTTACTACAATCCCTTCTCTTCCATGATGACTGTAATTCTACTAATCACAATATATTCGCACAGCAAATTACCACATTACATACTCTGAATATATGTAATTTTTGGCAATTGGACCTGAGTAAACCTGGGGAGAGGGGTATAATTTTCCCAAGGGAAGGTAGTACACAATGAATCCAGTTCCTGTAACATTTTATATCTTCTATGTAGCACATATTTGTATATCATTGCCACATTTATATAACTAATTGTTTTAAGTATTTACATTTTCCTCGATAGTACCATTTCAAAATCAAGGCCATATCTTACTCATCTTGTATAATCGTAAACCTTTCAGAATACCTACCAGAATGAACAAAGAGCATTATATTATTTTAAACTATTAATCAACTCTTCTGTCATAAAATTACAACAAATCCCCTTAAACTGGTCTCTCTTCTGTCTCAATTCTTCTCCCATCGAACATGTTTCTTTCTAGCCTAAATGGCTTCACTAGCATTTCATAACCCAACAATGAAATCCAGACTTTGCAAGCATAAGACATCCTTCAAGATATAATGTTGCCTATACCTCCAATTTCCTCTCTGACCACAATTCCTATAACTTCTGCCAAATTAAATCACTTGTACTTTCCAGATCACAGCATTACAGACATTTATATTTTTGCCTCTACATTCATTGATGCCAGAATCATGTTCCTTCCTGTCTTCTTCCTGCCGTTCAGGTCATACATACCTCTACTTGTCCTTCAAATTACTAGCAGAATTTGTCAAGCAAGTTTTAGCGCTATCTGCTTTGTAGAAACTTCTGCTCTGAACCAAATGAATGCTGTTTACAGGGGGGTAGAAAATAAATATTTGGAGACCAGCAGATGGTATAATGGTTATGTTGCTGGACTCCCACGATTTGAGTCTTGAACCCAGCAACTTAAAACTCACACCGGGTGTGTATGTGTACATGCCCAAGACCTCAAGAGGAGAATGAAGGAAAAGGGACTGTGGTGAGGTCATCTCCCCTGGGGAGTGATTTCTTGCTTTCTGTCTCTTCATTTCTCCAGCAAGTGCATGTGTCCTATAGCAAAAAAATCTCTCTTTCTAAAAAAAAGAAATATTTGCATTCATATGAAAACAACCTAAGGTGCCTAAGTTACATGATAAATTTACCCTACATAATGGTAAATATGAAGTAAAAACAAACAGGAATTTCTAAATTGCATTCCTCTATTTGATTTATTCATTCCACTGTCACCTAACCCCTCTTATGTTCTTATGTCCTATATTTGTGCAAGACACTGAGGATACAAAGGTGAATAAGAAATAGTTCACCTAGTCATGGAACTCAAAACTAAACGATAATGACACTCAAAGTACTACAAGGTAGTATGAACAGCACTATAAAGAAAGGGGAGTTGTGAAGTATAAGAAAGGTATCCATTGATGAAGTACCAATTCCATCTTGGGTGATCAGGCAGAGCCTCATGGAAGGCATAACTTGAGCTATGAAGGGTAATTCTGGCAGAAAGACAGCAGAATGTGAAAAAGAATAAAGTCAGGAAACATCACGAGATGGATGTTGAGGAAACCAGAGGTGACCAAGATGGAAAACTTATGGAGGGCCACTCTAAGGCTTCTGAACTTTACCTTATGGACTTGAGAGCCACTCAAGCAGTACTTCTCTCAGACCTACCAAGCATCCTTGGTAAACACAGGTTCCTGTACCTGAGAGCAGACCTGAATCAGGATCTCTAGGGGTGTGCCAGAACGTGTCTTATGAGTACCTATGATAACTATGCAGTAGAGTTTGAGAGCTATTGTCTAAAGCCCTTAACGCAGGGAATGATATGATCAAATTTAATTGTATAAATGTTTGTCCACCAGCAATGCTAGATGAAAAGGAGCAAGAGCCATGAATATAAAATGGGAAGAAACAGAAGCTATCCAGGTGAAGGAACATAAAAGTATGCAATGGCACTGAGAATGTGGAAGATGAGATATACTGAAGAATGTATATATCACCCTTTCACTTCTTGCAGAATTGCTTTATAATCACTTTTCTAAACACTGAAAGTGTAACAGCACACACTCTGCTTAATTCTTGATATCTTCAAACACTATATTAATGATACATAAAAATATATATACCGATATTATATATATATATATATATATATATATATATATATACATTTTTATAATTACTTTATTCAACTTGGTTTATTTATTTATTTTTTAATTTGACCAGAGAGGGATGGTGAGGGGGGGGAAGAGAGAGAGAAAGAGAGAGAAAGTGAGAAACCAAGCTGCCAGGTCCAGGACTCAAACCATGGTCAATCATGTGGGAGTTCAGCGCCCTTAACCACTTTGCCTTCTGTCGGTCTCCTGATACTATATATTGATTGATATGAAAATTATTAATAATTATAGCTACCACATACTAAGGTGTTACTATAGCCCAGGCACTATGCTATGTATTCAGGATGGTTATGTCACAGGAAAGACAAAATATCATCTTACATCAATATGAAGTAGACAAACCTGATATGAGGTAGGATGGAAAAGGTTAGAACATTAGGTAAAATGGACAGCCTACCACCATGCTTTAGTGGACGCTGTCTTTGCTGTAAAGATCTGTTAAATTCTTTTAGGAGAAATCTAGACACCATTACTACCAAGAATATGAAATCAAACAAGCTTAGTAAAGAAATTATTGAAGCAGCAAGAATAGGCTGAAAGAAAAAAAAAAAAAAAAAAAGGCAGGCAAGATTGAGGATGCAAGGCCAATTTTTAAGCTCTGAGGTCAACTGCACATCAGATGTGCCCTTTCAGCAACCCCAGATCTCCCCATGTTTCAGTCTCTTTTTGGGAGGGGTGCCAGCAGCTAGCCGTGCTCTTGGATAATTAAAAGGTTATATGGTTTCTGGTACCATGATATCTGGATGCAATTGTGTGTGACTCTTCTTACCATAACTTCTTAGTGCGACTGATTATGTCATGTGATAAAAGCTGCACCTCATAGCAAGCCACAGGGGGGATAAAGGATAAGAAAACAACAATAGCAATAGATGAAAACAGGGGGAGACAGTCAAGATGAGAGAAAATGACTTATCCTCAAAGCCGACAGATGAGCTGTAATTTCTGACACCAAGTTCCACGTTACTCGGAATGCTTGGCCACAGGGTCTTCTAAACTATTTAACAGTCTTGTTACAACAAAGTAAAGATATCCAGAATAGTTGTGAGGATAATATTTTGGCTAAATGCATGAAGCCAACATATTAAACAGCAAATAAGTCTAATATCTTAATATGTTAAACTAAGGTCAGCCACATGGAAATGAACAAAAAACATCTGTTATGGGCCAGACTTAACCACTGTTATGGTGCAATGGTTGAGCACTGTGCACAGAATGCCAGATCCCAAATGGCCAACTGTGGTTCAAATCCAGGCATAGGCGATTGAAAAACACGCTGGATTTAGGTGCGCGTGTGCCCCAAATCCCGAAGGAGAAACCAAGGAAAGGGGACTGCAGCAGGACCATGCCCTGTTTAGGGTGTGCTTTCTCCATTTCTCTCTTTCTCCCTCGTAAGCACGTGCACTCTCATGCAATTAAAATAAATAAATGAAAAAATAAATCTGTCAAACAACAAAGATCTCAAACAAACAAAAAAGAAACAAGAAAAAAGAAAACCAGGAACAAAAATGATAACGCCAAGGGTCTTTGGATGACACATATGCCTAGAGAAAACTCACTGATAAAATAATTCCACATTTTAATTTCAAACACAGGCTATCTGACCCATGAAGTGCTTTAAAAGGAACTACAGTATGCTTGTTCTGCCACTTTTATTAAGAACATATGAAATGTGTGTTCACATACTCACTTGCACATTATCAGAGAAGATTAAATTCAATTCAACAAATATTTGTGGAGTGTCTATTATACACAAGATGCTTGTAGAAGATAAAGCCTCTGTCCTTAAGACAAGTTTAAAAACTTACTATAAAGAAGGCAAACAAGAGGGAGGCCAGCAGGTGACGCAGAGGTTAAGACAGCTAGGTCCCATATGGTTTGAGTCCCAGACCTGGCATTTTGAAAGACATGCTGGATACTTATTTTATTGAATAAAACTCTTTAAAAGAATTTCTAAAGTCCTGATGTATAATATTGTACGTAAAACTTCATTGAATAAAAACAAGCTGATGAAATAGTTTTAAAATATTTTGAAATTAGCTAAGGGAAAACATCATCTAAAAAGTACTCACAATATGGTTTCAATAATAACTATTTTAAATATGGGGGGGGAGGAAGAAAGGTAGGAAGGAAAGGAGAAAAGTGGAGAGCAAGACACAAAATCTAGAGAAAAATTCAGTAGATTGTACAAGACTGAAATGGGTATTTGGTGCCCTCTGCTGTTCTGCTGCTATTACTTAACACTAATCGTTAGGATAATAACAAAGTGACATCAGTTCTTCAGAAAACCCATTGACCTTTAGAATTAAACAGTATACTATCTACTATGCTAAATATTTGGTTTGGGATAGGCTACGCTTTCTTGATTACGTGATTAGGTATGAATGGCAATACAATCAGAGAGTTCATACTATGTTACTTCTTATCATTAGCAAATATATTAACAAATAAATATAAACTAGTCAGAGATATTTAACCTATAGTAGGGTGATTTTTTATACAATTATTTATTTTATTTTATTTTAAAAATTATTTTATTTTATTTATTTTTATTATTGTTTAACTTGATCAGAGAGAAAGAGACAGAGAGAGGGAAAGTGAGACGATAAACCGCCAGGTGGTAGGCCATGTGGGAGTTCAGTGCCTCACCCAAAATGTCACCTGCTGACCCCATGATAGAGAAATTTTTAAGGTTTGATACTATAGTATAATTTATTTCGTTTGACATAAAAATGTAGCACACAAAATAAAAGTAAATTATAAGTATTAAATTTAAGTCTTTGAATCATGGTTTTCTTTTATAAAGAAAATATGTTCCAAAGATATTTCTACAGACTATGTCTTTCTGGATAATGATACATAAATGGTATTAACATATTAAGAGATTAGAAGAATAACTTATTAAGAGTTACCATAACAGGGAACCAGCAGTTAGCGTAATGGCTATGTCGCTGGACTCCCACATAGTCGACCGCAGTTCAAGTCCCGGACCCAGTGGCTTAAAAAACTCACGCTGGGCGCGTGTGCGTGCGTGCCCAAGATCCCGAGAGGAGAATGGAGGAGAAGGGATTGCGGCGTGACCATCCCTCCTGGGGGGTGATTTCTCGCTTTCTGTCTCTCTGTCTCTCTCTGTCTGTCTGGCAAGCGCACGCGCCCTATAGCGAAAACCTCTCCAAAAAAAAAAAAAAAAAAAAGAAGAAAAAAAAAGAGTTACCATAACAGTGGCACAAAGACTGATTTTTAACTCTTCCCAAAGGACCAAGTTACTGAAGTGACAAGACCAGCAGCACTGCTCCATTATACAGACCATTACATGAACCAGTTAACCACCCTAGCATCTATTTTTGTCTTCCAAATAAAGAGAAGATGACGTACCTCAGAGAGGTGTGAAAACCGCTAATAGACAATACAAGCAGTATTTCTTTCATCAGTAGCAGAGAGATAAAACCCAAATAATTTTATGTCCAATGAATGTATTAAAAATAAATGCAAGGGGGCCAAAAGGTGGCATGGTGATTAAGGCACTGGATTTCCACATGGCCGACTGCAGTTTGAGTGCCAGACATGGTGGCTTGAAGATCATGCTGGGTACATGTGGGTGCATGGCCAAAAATCCCAGGAGGAGAATGGGGGAGAAGGGATCGTGCCATGGCCATCTCCCCTGGGGAGTGATTTCTCACTTTCACTCTCACTCTCTCTGTCTCTCTCCAGAGAGCACACACATCCTGTGGCAAAAACCTTAAAAAAAAGAAAATACACACAAAAATATTAATAGTTTAAACCAACTAAAGGAAAGAAACTATAAAAATCCAAAGGTATCCTATTATAATATATTCCAAAACCCTAAATACATGTTAAATAAGTAGAAAAAGGTACAATTCTAGGAGGCAGATTTAGTAAGACAAAAGATAAGACTAATAACAACAAAATGAAAATAAGAAAAAAAAAAATTGCTTTAACATATCCTGGGTCACTGTGGCGTGCAATCCCTAACGTCAGAAGTACTCGTGCTTAAGTGGATCCTAAACTTTGTTTTAATCATCTGCTCTCATCAGTCCCCAACGTGGCCCATATCTCACTATTCTCACTAATCCCATTCATCATCCCCACCCACATCTATGAATGCTGTTACCTTTGCCTGGGATGGCCTTCTTGTTTTTCTTCCTGATATCAAGCCTCCCTCTCTTCAGAAAAGCCTTCCCAATGACCCTTCAAGTCAGTTGTCTTGTTAGGGCTCTCTCTGAGTTGCCTCACAGTTTACTTATATAAAGTTCACCACAGTGAACTGCACACCTCTCGCCCTCATCTGAGCAGAAGCTCCTCAATGCCAGGGCCTGCTGGGTGTGAATGTGATTAATCACTCTCCAACTGGCTCTAGCTTGGGGCCAAGTTCATAGTAAGCACTCAATGTGTGCTGAACCAATACATCAATCAATCACGAGAATTAAACTCATGCTTGTTGAACACCCCTTGTGAAAATATTTTTAAACATGTTATCACATTGAAGTTGACTCCAACCCTATTATCCTTATGTTAAAGCTAAAACAAATTGAAGCTAAGAGGTAAGTCAGTCACCCAGGGTCACACAGCAAGACAATGGTGACAACATAGGAAAAAGTAAGGTTCCTTCTATATCTGTCAGGCATGTCCCACGTTTTGACTAATTCTCAACATCAAGGGCTTCTCATTAGTTTTGCAGAGATTCTAAAGACCAGGGGAGGTGGTTAGAAAAGAAGGAATCCACTCGACATTAGCCAACACTCAAATAATGTGTTATTTATAGTTATTTGGCACTTTGTGCTGAGCATAGGAAATAGCAAAAGGTACAGCATATGGCCCTTTGAGGAGCTCTTAGTCTGGTATAGAGCAGTGGTTCTCAGCCAGGGGTGATGTTCCCCCAGCCCCAAGGGACATTTGGCAATGTCTGGAGACAACTTGTTAGTCACAACTGGGACAGGGTGCTATTAGCATCTATTGGGTAAAGGCTAAGGATGGTACAAGAACATCCCGTCACACCACAGAACCATTCAGCCCAAGACATCTATAGTGCCAAGGTTGAGAAGCCCTGATATAGAGAAAGACACAGAAATAAATCATCTATTTGCTTACATACACTGGTACAACAGAACAAGTACTAGGACAGAAATATAAACCGAGTGCCAGGAGATCAGAGAGGAAGAGCCACTTGTCTGCCTGATCGCTGACTAACTGAAACACTGCAGAAAAACATCACAGCGCTCAGGCTCACGAGATGAGAAGGGGTCTGCCAGCTAAAGAAGGGGCCAAGGGCATTCCAAACACAGCAAATAGCACGTACTATGTTTACAGAAATGTAAGTGAAGGAGACTGGAGAACCAAGTTATATTACACTGTATGAAACTAAATCCTGATTTATCCTCCTTTCCTTGTCCTTTCTTTTCTCTACCTTTTCCTTTCCAGCCACCCACTTGCTGAGAAAATAACTGAGTGCTAAAATATTAAGAAACAGGTATTGGGACACAAGCGTAATGCTATGTCTAATTGTGCTATCAAGCTGTGGTTGAAGTGTGGATGTGATTAAGCGCAATAGCCAGAAACCAGGTATTTGGGGGCTGGCCCCACAGCATACTGGTTAAAGGAGCCAGATCCCACATGGTCAACTGTGGTTCAAATCCTAGCCCCTGTGACTTCACAAAGGTAACAGGCATGGTAAATGTATGCCCTAAATCCAGTCACCAGAAAAATGCAGAAGAAGGGATTGCAGTGTGAACATGTCACATTAGAGGGTACTTTCTCTATCTCTCCCTCCCTCTGTTTTTCCAACTCCCTCTGGAAAGTGCAAGCACCCTCTAGCAATTAAAAGAGAGAGAGAGAAAAGAAGTGAAACAGGTATTTTTATATAAAATAAGAAAGAGATAAATGAGTGCAAGACATTAGTGGAAAGATCTTTGGGCATGTTTTGCATATTCCAGCCTGCTGAGGCACTGTATAGAATTCCAACCACAACCAAATGATCCGTTTTCCTTCGTACCTTTGGACACTGCAATAAACTGCCTCCTGAGATGACTGACTAACCACCTGAAGCTAATTTTAGGACCTGGAATATCATGTCACATAAATCATCTTCTGTTTCAAAAAGAGAAAAAATTTAAAACCTCCAAATCATTATCACTGGCTTCTGGCCTTGCTGACCTTCCATCACTTTAGGAAATTTCCACTCACACAGGTCAGCAGTGACTACAGTCTGGCAGCTCTGCTGGTGGTCAAGGGGCAACCTTATGTAAAAGGTGAAAAAGGATTCAAAGAGGGTGAATGACACAATATTAAACACTGGGTCATTTAGTAACAAAGTGAGATACTAAAATTACATTTACTAATTTTGCTGTATGTACTTTTTTATTAATTAATTTATTTATATACATTCAATCACATTGTTTAGCTTACAAAGTGAACATTTCAGTATGTGAACATTTCTCCCAGTCCGGTTGATCAAAATATCTTCAACAAATAACACCACGCCTCCCCAAGCCGTCAATGCTCTGCCTCTGTATCCCTCCTCCAAATGTCCTTTCCTAGGCTCCACTCCTCCACACACACCACATCTGGCATTCACACCCATCTCTTCTGTTTATATATCTTTTAGTCAATCAGATTATCTAGGTAAAAAATAGGTAAAGAGATCAAGGATCTAAAAGACACTATAAATCAAATGGACTTAACAAATATCTATATAGAACTTTCCATCCAAAAACCACAAGATACACTTTTTTCTCATCCCGACATGGAACCCTTTCAAAAATTGACCACATCATAGGGTACAAAGCAAGCCTCTACAGATTCAGAGGCATAGAAACTATATCCAGCATCTTCTCCGACCATGATGGAATTAAACTTGATTTTAATTTCAAGAGAAATCCTCGAAAATACCCAAATACATGGAAACTAAATAACCTACTCCTGAATGACTCCACTACTACTGAAAAAATAAAGACTGAAATCAAAAGATTCATGGAAGCCAATGACAATGAGGACACGAGTTTCCATAATCTTAAGCTATCATAAGACGAAATTCATAGCAATTAGTGCACATAAGAAGATGACGGAAAGAAGGCTAGTGGATCACCTAACATCATGCCTCATCAGAGAACTGGGAAAGCAACAGCAAAAAAATCCAAAAAACTCCAGGAGAAAGGAAATAATAAAGATCCGAGCAGAAATAAATGAAAAAGAAAATAAACATACTATACAGAAAATAAATGGAAGTAAAGGCTGGTTCTTTGAAAGGATAAACAAAATTGATACACCACTAGCGAGACTTATTAAGAAGAAGAGAGAAAGGAACCAGGTGAATCAAATCTGCAATGAAGCTGGTAATATAACAACAGACATAGTAGAAATTCAAAACATCATTAGAGGATACAAAACATCTATATGCTAAGAAACGAGACAATCTGTATGAGATGGACAAATTCCTGGACAAATATAATCTATCAAGAATGAGCCAGGAGGATATAGAAAGTCTGAATAGGCCCATAACAAGCCAGGAGATTGAATTAGTAATAAATAACCTCCCAACAAAGAAAAGCCCTGGCCCTGATGGATTCACCTCTGAATTCTACAAAACTTTCAAAGAAGAGTTACCCCCATTCTGCTCAAGTTATTTTTAAAGATCCAAAAGGGTGAATCTCTCCCTAATTCATTTTATGAAGCCTCTATCACCCTTATCCTTAAAACAGATAAGGACAGGACAAGGAAGGAAAACTATAGACCAATATCCCTGATGAATATAGATGCAAAGATTTTCAACAAGATACTAGCAAATCATATCCAAGAACTTATAAAAAAGATCATACACCATGATCAGGTAGGCTTTATTCTAGGAATGCAAGGTTGGTTCAACATATGCAAAACCATAAATGTAATACATCATATTAACAGAAATGAAGATAAAAACAATATGGTCATATCACTTGATTCAGAAAAAGCATTTGATAAGATACAACATCCCTTCATGATCAAGACTCAGCAAAATCGGCATAGAAGGGCCAATTCTCAACACAATAAAAGCCATCTATGAAAAGCCCATAGCAAACATCATCCTGAATGGAAAAAAGCAGAAAGCTTTCCCACTAAACACAGGAATAAGACAAGGAAGCCCACTTTCTCCCCTCCTTTTTAATATAGTACTGGAAGTCCTAGCCAACGCAATCAGAAAAGAGGAAAAAATAAAAGGCATCCAAATAGGAAAAGAAGAAGTGAAACTCTCTTTATTCACAGATGACATGATTATATACATAGAAGACCCAATGGTCTCCATGGAAAAATTACTGGAAGTAATACATGATTACAGTAAAATTATAGGATATAAAATCAATATACAGAAATCGATAGCATTTCTATATACGAATAACAGGCAGACTGAGATGGAACTGAAAAAGTTATTACATTTACCATAGCCACCAAAAGTATAAGATATTTAGGAATAAATCTAACCAAAGAAGTTAAAGACCTCCATAAGGAAAACTATGAGAAGCTAAAAAAAAAAGAAATTAAAATGATACAAAAAAGTGGAAGGATGTCTCATGTTCCTGAATTGGAAGAATTAATATAATCAAAATGGCAATTCTACCCAAATTAATATACATATTTATTGCAATGCCAATCAAAGTATCAGACACATTCTTCACAGATCTAGAAAAGACAATCATAAAATTCATCTGTAATCATAAATAGCTATGTCCCTCGTAGTTGCCTGGAAAAAAAGATCCTGAGAGGAGAATGGAGGAGAAGGGATTGCTATCACATCTCTCTGTCTCTCTCTGTCTGTCTGGCGAGAGTATAGCAAAAAAACCTCTCCAAAAAAAAAAAAAAAAAAAAAAAAAAAAAAAATTCATCTGTAATCATAAAAGACCCCGTATTGCCAAAAAAATTCTACACAAGAGTGCAGTGGGTGGCATCTCACTCCCTGACCCAAAAATATACTACAAAGCTGTGGTAATCAAAACAGCATGGTACTGGCACAGAAACAGACACGTGGACCAATGGCTGTACGTACTATTTTTATACTTTATTTGTCATCTGATATTAGCATATGACTATAGTTTACTAGAGACTTTCAGCATTCTAATTAGATGTAATACTATTTCAAAATGTAGAATAATATTATTAAAAACTATATTGCAAATAAACACACAAATACCATACACAAGGATGTTTTGATATTGGTGTGTCATAAACGCTGACTTTCAAGAGCCAGCAGGTGGCATGAGTGTTAAGGTGCTGGACTCCTACATGGTCAACCACAATTTGAGTCCTGGACCTGGCAACTTGCTCTCTCACTACCCTCCTCAGTATCTCTCTGGTGAGTGCATGTACTCCATGGAAAATTAAATAAGAATATAAAATTAAATTAAATAAATAATCTCTAAAAAATAGTAATAGATAAACAAATGCTGACTTTCAAGTGCTATTGCTTTTTAATTCTATTCATTTAATCACTTAGTTGATGTGGTGTTTTATTTGTATCAACAATATTTTAAGCTATCATTTTCCAAAACACAAGAAAAGCATACGTGAATCCTACTGTAAAATCATATAATCAGTCCTTGCTTCCAAATTAGCCTATGATGGCACTGTATTTCGATCACAAGGCTCTTTACACAGTAGGAAAGAGAAAAAGCTGAGAAAGAGAGCTGTAGGGTCTTTCGCATCTCCAAAGTTTGAGAGCCACACTGATCCCCACAACTCCTTGACTGTCTCACTCCCCTGGACCTCCCCTAAAATTCCACCTCAGTCAACCACTCCCAGGTACACTGGGTCCTGATCTGATAACTCTGAATGCTACTATTCCCACCCTGACCACAACCGCTATAGTTCCAGATCTTCCACCATACCTGCTCTTCAACCTCTTAAAACAGTGTCTCACAAACTTCTGCACATTAGAATCACTTGGGGGCCTTTTAAAACACACTACATATAGGTTGTGCCCCATGCCAATTAAATCAAGAAGTCCACAGATAGAAGCAAGGCACTAGTAGTTTGATTTAGTTTAAATTTTTAGATTTTTGCCATAGGGATTGTGGGCTCTGAGGCATAGAGAGAAAGACAGAGGGAAAGTGAGAAATTGCCCTCCATGGGGCATGGCCATGAAACAATCCCTTCTTCACTATTGTCCTCTTGGGATTCTGAGTAAGTATATACACTCATCTGGTGTGATTTTCTAGCCACTGGGTCCAGGACTCTAACAGTGGTCAGCCATGTGGGAGTTTGCCCCCTTAACCACCAAGCCACCTACTGGCTCTGGTACCAGTAGATCTTAAAGATCCCCTTAAATTTTGCTTTAAGATCCCTCAGGTGATTTCATTTTGGGAACCACTATGATAGGGACAGTGTCCTTGGATCCCAGAATTTCTTCAAAGACTACTGCCCTCTTCTTCCACCTTCTTTTCCTATTCAGCCTTGACCCCATGGTTAATCTAACAATCTTTCACAACTACCCGCCATTCTCTTTCACCTCAGAATTTAAAAACTGCAATTCTGGAGCAGTGATACTTAATTTTTCCCCTACACCTTTTTCTCCAGCTTACTACCGTCTGTCACAACCACAAATTCAGTCATGCCTAGTACTTATTCTCAGTGCTCTTTCTCTCCTTTTTTTTTTTTTTTTCTGAGAGAGATTTTTGCTATTGGGCACGTGTGCTTGCCAGAGAGACAGAGACAGAAAATGATAAATTAGCCCCTAGGGGGTATGGCCATACTGCAATCCTTTCTCCATTCTCCTCTCGAGATTTTGGGCATGCATACACATGCACCCATGAGTTTTTAACTGCCGGATCTGGGACTCAACCCACAGTCAGCTCCATGGGAATCCAGTGACAAAACCATTATGCCACCTTCTGATCCCTCGGTGCTCATTTTTATTCCCCAATTTCTACTCTACTCTCATCAAGTTCACTACTCAGGTGCTTACTTCGTCCTCCCTCCCCAAAGACAACCTTAACTCTGATTTCTGGGAAAGACCCAAAGTCTTCAGGAATGTCCTCTCTCAACACTACACACTCATCTACTACACACAGAAACACATACCCATCCAGACATCTAGCTTGTGTTCTTTAGCTTTAGTTTGGGTACTTCTCCACTTCAAAGTCAGTTCCCTCTGCCTTTGAAAGTTCTCATTCTCTCATCCCCTGGGGAACCTAGTTTATCAATGATCAATTCTTCCCTATCCTGGTCTTGATCTCTCCTCTCTCACTGGCTCTTCACCCTTGCCCACAAATATTCTCAACTGGCTTTAAAACAGCATCTTCCTCTAGCTATTCTTTTCTTCTGTTCACACATAAACTTTTCAAAACTATTCTGCACTTGCCATTTCTATTTCCACAGTTCTCATTCACTTCTTGCCCCATTGAAATCAAAGTTCTGCCCCAGTGTCCTGGGAAGAGAGTTCTGAAAAAGGATATTAACACTGACACACATGTTTCTATCCCTCTGTTGCATCTGACTAAGTGACTGCTGTCTACACTTCCTGAAACTCACGGCTCCCTCTGTTTGGAGATTACATTCTCCTCGTCCTCTTCATATGCCTCACACCTCTCCTTCTCTGAACTGTTTCCTCTCCCTCATCCCCTAAGGCTGCTATCCCTGAAAGTCTAGCTCTGAATATCTCATCCATTTTCATGGTTTTAAGTACCTTCTATATGTTAGAGATTCCTCCTTCTGGAGGTGTTGTCATTAAACTACTCAACAGATTTCACATAGAAATCCCATAGGAAACTCATACTCACCACTAACAAAGCAATTCATCTACATCCCACGCAAAATTGGCTTTTATTGGGTGGTCGGAAAAGTCATGTCCCATTTTTGCATGGAAAAACATGTCATGACAACCTAATCTAGTCAGTATCAATTCGTTAAAGCCATTTTCTATTCAATCACCCAGTTATAAAATCTGTGAGTCAATCTTCCTCATCACCCATACCCAATCAATCAGTAGTTCCCACCAAATATAACTCACAAACAAGTCTTGAAAATAAACTCTCATATTTCCTCTTATCTGTTTTATATACTGGCTTTTATACAAAAATTCTTGAGAAAAAGATTCCAAAGCTAATTAAAAAAAAAAAAAAGTTTGGGACCAGCAGTTAGTATAATGGCTATGTTGCTGGACTCCCACGTAGTCAACCACGGTGGCTTAAACTCACTCTGGGCGCGTGTGCGTGCGTGCCCAAGATCCTAAGAGGAGAATGGAGGAGAAGGGATTGTGGCATGGCCATCCCCCCGAGGGGTGATTTCTCGCTTTCTGTCTCTCTGTCTCTCTCTGTCTGTCTGGCAAGCGCACGTGCCCTATAGCAAAAACCTCTCCAAAAAATAAAGTTTGTGAGCCATGGAGGTAAAAGATACAGTTTGAGCACTTCTATCACCACCTATCTCCTCTGATCCTCCAGCAGTCCCCAATACACTTGGTGCTTCCCACGGGGCTCTTGGCTTTACATCTCGGATGCAACCTATCTCCATCCATCATCCAACATTCTACTTATCCTGTAATTTCTCCTCCGAGAATCCAGTTCCTGAACACCTCAGATTTCAATAGGTTTCTCCAGTACTTTATTTTCAGCATTGTACTGTATGGTATTTATCTGTTTATATTTCCTGCGGGTAAATATAATGTCTTTTTCATTTGGTTCTCCAGTGCCTAACACAGTACCTACCAGTCAATAAATGTTTCCTGAAGTAAGCCGATTCTATTAATTTCTAATGGAGGCTATAAAAGCCAAGAAGTTCAAAAATATTTTGGTCTAATAAAAAGCAGATTTTCAAGCATATTAGAAGAGTACTAAAATATTAATATTCAGCCACAAATCTTTATAGTGCTATCAAATTATTTCACAATACCTTCAGGTTCCCAAATAAGACATAAATAAAGTATCATACACAAAGGCAAGAGAGATCTGATCTGCCTCCTGAAAAGGTCAGAGTTTAATCTACATAGTATTCCTATTCTTTTAGCAATCTGCTACTTGATTTATTGTGTGAGATGGTGAAAGAATCTCTCCTTCACTAGATCTTGCATATATCCCTCAACAAACTAAATTTCTTCCCAGCACAGTGTATTTTCATTAATGTATTTTCAAGGAAAAAACAAAACTAATTGGAATTTTAAACCATCACAGAACAAGTGCTTTTCCTTGGTTCAGAATATGATAAATTATATTTAATATAAACTATGAATTTCATTCCTAACTCCACTGAACACTTATTGTGTGTAAGGCAGAGGGCCAATGAGGCACTAGATCCATGAGACTTATGAGGTTTCTAGAAGGAAAGTTCCATTGTTTATGTCATTATCTGAAGATGTTACAGAATCATCACAACAAATCCAGTCTTGCCTAATTCAAGATCCTTTATAAAGAAAAAGGAACCAAAAACCCTGTAGTCACCAAAATATTTAGTAAATATAAACTGAATACTAGTTGTAAAGGTTTGGTTTTATTCTATAATGAAATCAGTTTTATTGTGTTCACAGTAGTCAATTTCCTTCAAACTGGAGGAAAAAAAAACGGTGTAACGCTAACTTGAGCTGGAGAGTTTCAAAGCATTCATTCCTAATTCCATATAATATACACATAGAGTGCACAAACAGCTCCACCACAGGAGCACATACACTCACAACCTACAGACAGTACACTTTCTAATGTGTGTAAGAGACTAGAAAAGCAAACTTTTATCTTCTGGGAGAATTTGGAGCAGATGTCAGATTTGTGGGGGCAGGGAAGGTCAAATGCATGCAGAAAGATCAGTTATAAGGTATTATCTGGAAAAAAGATGATGGCAGAGGCAGAGAAAGACTGCTTTAGGGCAAGAGGTAAAAATGATGAAAGTTTATTTTCAATTGGTTTTCAAGGAAGAGGGACTGGATAATACCTATTATTTTTACCATCTATGATGGGACAAACAGTGGTGTCATTTACTAGGACAGAGGAAAAGTGTCAGCAAACTTTTTCTGTAGAAAGTCACATAGCAAATATTTTACGCTTTTAGGACCACACACGTTTTCTGTCACATAATCTATTTTATTTTAAAGAATTCTCTGAAGCCTTTCCACTAAGATGGCACTGAAAGCAAAGAAGGAAACTCCTGTCCCCCAACCCCGTCCCTACCAAAGCTGAAGCCAAAGCAAAAGCTTCCAAGGGCAAGAAGACAAAGAAGGCAGTGCTGGAAAGCATCCGTAGCCACACATGCGCACCACACACACACCACACACACACACACACACACACACACACACACAAAAAAAAAAAAAAAAGATCTCTGCACATCACCCCCTTTCTGGTGGCCCAAGATACTGCGCCTCCTGGGGCAGTCCAGAAGAGCGCCCCAGGTGAAGCAAGCTTGACCACCAGGCCATCATGAAGTTCCCTCAACCACCGATTCTGCCATGAAGAAGACAGAAGACAACAACACACTTGTGTCCATTGTGGATGTCAAGGCCAACAAGCACCAGATCACACAGGCTGTGAAGCTCTATGATATTGATGTGGCCAAGGCTAACACCCTGATCAGGCCTGACGGAGAGAAGAAGGCATATGTGTGACTGGCCCCTGATTATGATGCTTTGGATGCTTTGAATGTTGCCAACAAAATTGGAATCACCAAAACTGAGTCCAGCAAACTAGTTCTAAATACACACTTTTCACTTTTTTAAAAAAAAAAGAAGAATCCTTTTAAAATATTAAAAATATGTTTAGCTCAAGGGCCCTATTGACTTCTAGGCCACAGTTTGCAGAGAATAATGAGGACTGGAAGATTCTGGGGTAATAATTATGAGTTCAATCTTAGACATGTTGATTTTACAGGCATAAATCAAAAGGAAGATAAAGCAAGCATTAGGATAATCACTGGGAACAGAGAAATCAACAGAGCTTTCAAAAGTCTTGCAGGTTTGGAGAGAAAACTGAATAGTCAAGGAATCAAAATTCTGTTGAGAAGGGAAGGGAAGAACACTGAGGCTGACACAAAGCCATTCTCCTCATGTCATTTGGCAAATACTAAAGGTATAGATGGAGCCTAAGAAGCTAAGCAGAAAGTCTCTAATGGTCAAAGTGGAGTTTGTGGCAGCGTTTTCATGCTAACAAGATAAGGATTCAACATTCAAAAGAGCCCTGTAAAATAACCCAGGGTCTTTTAGAAGCTTGGGAAGGCTATGATTCATGAGTAAAGGCTAAATCACAGCTAGGCAGAGCTTCAAAACTGCAACGAAGACTAGCAGAGGGTATAACACTTACGTCTGAAATCCTGAGAGGAGAATGGAGGAGAAGGGACTGTGGCATGGCCATCCCCCCAGGGGGGTGATTTCTTGTTTTCTGTCCCTGTCTCTCCAGCAAGCACACACACCCTATAACAAAAATCTCTCAAAAAAATGGCTGCACCTAGCCTTGACTCAAGTTAGGTTTTATTGGATTAAGTTGATCAGCCTT
Source organism: Tupaia tana (assembly GCA_026018925.1). NCBI lineage: Eukaryota > Metazoa > Chordata > Mammalia > Scandentia > Tupaiidae > Tupaia > Tupaia tana. The sequence continues at coordinate 21,525,600 of JAKSZU010000007.1, forward strand.
TATTCCATCTGTCCAGCAGAGAAAAGGTGAAAATTCTATAAAAGAAGATATGGCCTGAACATGACATAATTTGCCTGGTATATAATAAAAAATTACTGGCTGAACGATTAGTACATATGATTAAAAATGTAGCAATAGAGGGACCAGCAGATGCTGTAATGGTTATGTTGCTGAACTCTCAGGTACTGGACCACAGTTCAAGTCCTGGACCTGGTAGCTTAAAAGTCAGGCTGGGCGCATGTATGTGTGTGCCCAAAATCGTTAGAGAAGATTGGAGGAGAAGAAACTGCAGCATGCCCATTCCCCCTGGGGAGTCATTTTTCACTTCCTGTCTCTATGTCTCTCTCTATCTCTCAGACAAGCACACAAGCCCTCCAGCAAATTTCTCTCTAAAGAATATAAAAAATATAGCAATAGAAAGAGATTCATCAGTTATTCAGATATTAGAGCTTGCAGACAAAAAGTTTAAAATAAGTAGGATTAACATATTCAGGGAAATGTAGAAAATGGTGGAGAAAAAAGGTGAAAAGGTGGAGAATTTCACTAGACAACTGAAATTTATTTTAAAAAAGGATCAAATGAGAATTCTAGAAATAAAAAGTAGTAATAATTCAAAGTAAAAACTCAGAGTTTAGTTGTGGAGAAACACAACAGAAAACATTAGTGATGTGAAACATGGAATACGTTGCACATGAAACACATACAGAAAAAAAGATAAGTAGCTACAGAGAGCATGAGACCTGTACGATACAGTTTAGAAGAAGATGGGGGGGGGAAAGTCGACACATTTTTCTATGTTTTTTAATGCAAAAATGTGCCATGACTTTCTCAACAACCTAATACATGTAATTTTGAAAAAGGGTTGAAAATGATGAAACAGGAGCATCATTTGGAAAGCTAATGGCCAAGAATTTCCTTATACTAGTGAAAGACACAAACTTACAGATTTAAGAAGCTCTTGCAATGCCAAACAGGATATATTCAAAGAAAACCACACTAGACACTTCATATTTAAACTGTTAGGAGCCAAAGAAAAGAAAAAAAATCTTAAATGCAACAGAAGAAAAAAATTACCTTTAAAGGAGCAAAAATAGGAAGGAGGACTGATTGCTCAAGGTAAAAAAAAAAAAAAAAGATAACTAAATCTTTAAAGTGTTGAAAGAAAATAACCAGCAACCTAGAAATCTGTAATTGGCAAAAATATCCTTCAAAAACAAAGGGTATTACCAGCAGATGGAATAATGGTTACATTGCTGGACTCCCACATAGTCGACCATGGCTCGAGTGCCTGACCTGGCGGCTTAAAACTCATGTCTGGCATATGTGTATGTATGCCCAAGATCCCAAGAGGAGAAGGGATTGTGGCATGGCCATCCCCCTTGCGGGTGATATCTCCCCTTCTGTCTCACTGTCTCTCCAGTGAGCGAGCGCACATGCCCCATGGCAAAAAAATAAAAAGTAAAAAATAAAAATAAACCCTCTCTCAAAAAAATAAAAAATAGAGGGTATTTTCAGACAATCAAAATCTGACAAGGTTCACTGCCAGCAGACTTATACTAAAAGAAATGAGTAGTTTTCCAGGCAGAAGAACAATGATCTTAAATAAAAATATAAAAACAAGAGACAAAAAGAATAAAGAAAGGTTAAATATGAGGGTAAATTTTAAATAATTTTGACTGAACAAACAATAATAGTAAACTCTAATGGAGTTTAAAATATATGTAGAATAATAAAGCACTACAACTAAATGTAAAAACAAGAAGAGAAGAAATGGAGTTACAGTATTCTAAAGCCCCAGCACTATCAGAGAAATTCTAACAGTAATCATTTATTTTAGAGTGTAGAAAGTCAAAGATACATTTATGATCTCTAAAATAAATTAAAATATTAACGGAATTTATAACCACCAAGTACAGGGAGGAGATAATAAAACTTTAAAAGATCTGCTTAATATGGGCCAGGAGGTGGTGGCACAGTGGTTAAAGTGCTGGATCCCACATGGCCAACTCCAAGGTTTGAATCCCAGACCTGGCAGCCTAAAAAATATGTACACTGTGCATGTGCACGTGTGTCCAAAATCCAGAGAGGAGAATGGAGGAGAAGGGACTGCGGTGTGACCATCCCCCTTGGAGGTTGATTTCTTACTTTCCTTCCCACTGCCTTTCTCTCTCCAGTGAGCATATGTGCCCTACAGCAAAAATCTAAAACAAAACAAAACAAAATAAAAAAGCTAGGCATGCATGTTTCTCAAGCAAAAAGTTCAATTTTAAAAGAAGCAGGTGGTGCAGCAGTGATGCAACTGAACCCACATGGGAAGATCCTGGGAAATGTCCTTGGGCCTCCCCATACATTTACATGCCATATGCAGGCATGCCCATGACCTGGGCTGTCTGAGATTGGGGGTGGATGGCAGCATGAAGACCCTGTTGGAGGTGCCTGTCTTTTTGTCTTTCTCTCTCTCTGTCTCTCTCCTTTTTGTCATGGAAGGGATAAATGAATAAGGCTTCAAAATATATATATATATATATATATATATATATATATATATCCTTACAAAGAAATAAAAAAGAAGTTTATGCTACCTAAATGATGTGAACACCTAAGAGAATTCACAAAGTCCAAATTTTTAAAAAATATTTATTAGATTTTATTTATTCTTATTATTTTTTTATCTGACCAGAGAGAGACACACACAGAGAGAGAGAGAGAGGGAAAGTGAGAAAGCAAGCTCCTAAGTCCAAGACTCAAACTGTGTTGGCCATGTGGGAGTCCAGCGCTTCAACCACCATGCCACCTGCTGGCCCCCTACAAAACCCATATTTTAATATGGCAATAATCAATGCAGAGGAAAAAATAATTTCTGATTTATGTTCTCACCTTCAGAAAGTAATCAAAATTCTGAGTGTAACTAAGATACCTAAAACATTACTTTTTCAGGGCATCATATCTGTTATTTTGTCAGAGAATAGAAAAACAAAAACAAATTTAAAAATATCTTCATATTACATAATCACCAAAGCTAATAAAAAGAATTCTGCATGTTAGAAGATCATGATTATTTTTATTGTTGGCAACATATTACTTCTCATATTTCTCTACACTTCTCACAGAATGGAAGGTGACAAACATTTCCTTATTCAACTGAGAAGATGTATTTTCCCTCCTACAGTCATAGACATTCCTTCTTTAAGACTAGACAGCACAGGGTTGGGCCATGGCATGGAAGTTAAGGTGGCTGAATCCCACATGGTTAGCTGCATGGTTTGAATCCCAGACCTGGCAGCTTGAAAAACATTGGGTGCATGTGTGAACATGCCCAAAATTCCAACAGTAGGGAGAGGTGGAGGGGGGATTATGGTATGCTCTTCTCCCATGGAGGGTGCTTTCCTACTTTGCCTCTCTAACTCTCTCTAGTGAGTCTATGTACCCTCTGGCAAATTGAAAAAGAAAAAAAGCTTTAAATATATCATTAATAAATAAAAGATCAAACAGCATAGCTAAGGCTTCTTAACTTTACTTACTAAAGAACGTACAATGGGGTCAACCTCACAGCCTAGTGGTTAAAAGAACTAAATCCCACATGGCTAACCGTAGTTCAAATCCCAGTCCTAGCAGCTTGAAAACATGCCAGGCACATGTGTATGCATGTCCCAAATCCTGACAGGATGGAGAAATGAAGAGAAGAGATTATGTGTAACCATGCCCCATTAGCAGGACACTTTCTCCCTCTTCCTCTCTCTTTGTTTCTAACTGGAGAGCAATGTGCTCTCTAGAAATAAAAATGTTTTAGAAGACTGCATAGCAGCAATTCATGTAATATAAAATTTTATTCTAGTAACCATTTAGAACCAAAACTGAATTTATATATACTTATGAATAGATATGTAATCAACATATTTATATTTTCTATTAAATATTATTAAACTGTTGAGGTAGACAGTTAAGCAACTTTAATTGATTCTTCAAAGGTCATACATATCATAAGACTTCTTCCATGGACAAAACTTGTTCACTAGACAAGGCCTGGTGTACTGTCATTTTGCTTGTCCTGTCGGTACCCCACGGTGCCCTTTTCACAGTGAATCATAAAGTCAATTCAATCCATGTAAAATTTTTTTACAGAGTGAATTTTGCAAGCAAAAACCACATAGTATGTTCTTGGTAGGTTACATTTGACTCCTAAATTCCATTCTCTCATCTAGTTACAGAGAATACAAAGTAACTGACCTTTGCAAATACAGCTCATTCATTTTTCACATTTTTGACTAATTAAAGAACAGAGAGAAATGTAAAGTAGAAAATAAATCCTCCTAGTCATTTTTCAAATTCTTCACCATCATCATTTTTCCACATAATTAGGGTTATTCTGATTGGTATAATGATGCCCGTGATGTAAAGGTGCTAAAAAAGAAAATCACACACACACTCAGCCTGAGGAATTAATTTCATGGCAGAAAGAGCTTTCTAATTTTACTAAAATAAAATTTCTTTGGCCCAAGACATTCTGCCAAGAACCAGCATCTGTGGCTAATCTTTACAAGAAAACTTGATGAGCCAGCCCCCACGTAGCCTCGAGGTTAAGAGAGCTGAATCCCACATTGCCAACTGTGGTTCAAATCCCAGATGTTCCAACGGCTTGACAAGCAAGCGGGGCACATGTGTGTGTACGCCCCAAATCCTGACAGCATGGAGAAATGGAGAATGGACTGTGGCTTGATCATGCTCTATTGGGGGGGTGATTTCTCTCTCGGTCTCTATGTCTCTGACAAGTACATATGCACTCTGGCAATTAAAAATTTTAAAAAACAGAATATTGTTGAAAAGATCACCCAATATACTCAGACAATCTTCTTAACATACTCATTTATGCATCATTAAATATCACTATATGCAATCTCTGGTTGACTAGTTATTTATATTTTATGAACCTTCTAACTCCTTTATCCCCCCTCTCTTCTAACTCCTAATCCAGTACATTACTTATGCAGAGTGTTGTGGGGATTAAAAAAGAAGGTGGCTCTACTGTCAAGGGATTACAACCACTTCCTTCTTTTTAACAGATGCCACAGCCCACTTTTATCCTCTTCCACTGAAAATAGCTTGGCATATTCAACCCAACCCCCTTTCATCACTACCAATTTCAAGGGAACAATTTCTAGTAAGGGTGAATTCTTCAACTCTTCTCAACACCACATACTCCTATATAGTTCCGCCAACTACCCTCTCCATCAACACAAATGCTCCGTATTTACCTAAACAAAGTATAAGCCCTGCTCATAACTTTGTGGCCATGGAAACTATTGTCCTCGCTGTTTTTCCACCAAAAGCTAATTTCTTCCACACTTTTTATCTCCACTTCTCGTACTAATTCCCAATATAATACCCTAATTTTTAACCCAACTAGCTCTCTTAATGATCACCAATGAGTTGACTAATTATTTGTAATAAATTTAAATGTTCTTCTTTATTCCCTAATTCTTAATATTATTTCTTTTCTCTCACCAACTGACAATCTTACTTCCTTTAAAAAAACTTCTTTCAATTATATGTGTGATCTAGAATCTGCCTTTATCATTTCTTCTTCTCTGACTTGTATCCTAGTATAAATAACACAATTAGCAAAATAAAATATTTGTTACTTTCAAATAGCACTGATTGCTAACACTATTCTAAGAGGGCAAAAGCAGGACACTTCCTACAGAGAATCCCATAAAGATTTTCCTGTCCATTGTAAGACTGATGTAACAAAACTGAAAAAAAAAAAAAAAAAAAAAAAAATTAGATACGATATCCTAGAGTAAGTCTCATACCACTGATAGGCTCTTTTATGTTTTGGGTTTTGCTTAAACTGTGTAGGTTTATTCCTCCTATGGTTAGAAGGCCATTCAGAGGACAGCTCTTTAAATATTCCCCTTAGGAGCCTCAAACTCAACATGAGAAAATAGTTAGAGAAATCCCTAATGGTCCAGCCAACATACATTTTTCATAAAGTGATTATCCTCCTGCAGCCTCAGCTTCCTCAGCCTTTATCCCCCCTTCTGTAATTGTTTTCCTTGTCGGCCAGGCAACAATTACCACTGCTACAAGACTGAGGAGGTTCAAAAGCAATATATTTTACAATACATAAGTGTAGTGTCGCTGATATCTGGTGCTTTTATCACTAATTGCACTATAAAATGCGCTATTAAAACAGGGACAAACAACATTGTAAAAATCACATAATGGACCATGACCACTTATATAAGCCATTCATAAATGTTACTGTACCACTTATTTTTCTTTAATTTTCCAGGTAAATAATTATTTTTCCCAAGTTTTACTTCTAGAGCATGCCACCAAGAAAAAGAAAGTATCTGAGAACTATATGCATGTTCTTAAATATATTATTTTATAAATTTACTCAAAATTAAAATAATATAGCATGTCAGACAATGTACTCCTATAAACACCGAATTCCTAGGAAGAACATATGGTTCCTTGAAATAAAGTACAGCCATCGCAAAGGCATTTAAGCTGTGATTTCTTTCCACACTTTAGGAACTGAAAGAATAGAGAAAAAATGCAGAACTTCACAATGACAATTCATGAAATATACAACACAGCAGGTAAAACATGTATTATTATCCTGGAAAAGAAAAGAATGATCAAAGGATGATATTACTGCCAAGTACAGGAAGATGTGGGTCAGTGGAACTGCCTACAGTATTCCACCTATCATCAGCACTCACTAACTCACAGCTAATTTTCAAATATGCAGATGGGCCTTTTCAACTTCTTTGCCATTTATTCACATGGCTAACTCTTAAGAAAATGGAAATCGAGAATAAGAGAATAAAAATAAAAGCTTTTGTGCTATCCATTAGTAACACTAATGACTACTTAGTTTCAACTAGAATATAAAGTAGCGATTCACATGAAATACGAAATTTCTAGACTTCATTTACCCACCACCAGAAACAAACTAGTTCTAATAATTCTACAGAACACAAATACCACAAACCAAGCAGTGGCTAGTCTCTAAAAAGCTAATTTAGGCAATTAATGAACTGAGATTATGCATTTTTTTAAATAGGACAATCTCCTCTTAACTAAAGAAGTAATTTATGCCTTGTTTTTTTTTTTTTTGTTTGTGGTTTGCTTGTTTTTTTTTTTTGGGGTTTTTTTTTTGTTTTTTTTTGTTTTGTTTTTTTTTTTTTTTTTTTTTTTGGAGAGGTTTTTGCTATAGGGTACATGCGCTCGCCAGAAAGACAGAGACAGAAAGGGAGAAATCACCCCCCAGGGGGGATGGCCACACGGCAATCCCCTCTCCTCCATTCTCCTCTCGGGATCTTAGGCACGCAGGCACATGCGCCCTATGCCTTGGTTTTAAATGTCAGTTGGAAAAGTGTGAGTGAGCTTGGGTCTCAGAAAAATTCCAGCACTTGTGCAACTCCACCATACCTACTCTCAAATATTTTCTTAACTCCTTATAACGGCCTACCCTTACTAAAACCAGAGCTGAATTTCCAAACAAATATATGTCATCACTATAGCCATTTTAGCTGTACCAAAATTACTGTTTTTCTTCCTAAGGACATTAGCTAGTGCACAATCATTCAACAGAAAAACTATAAAAAGTCAAACAGAGAGAGTATACATATATACAATATTTGCTCTAATTTCAGAAACTAAAGTAATTTAATTCACTAAGAGTGATTTTAAAACATTTGAATAGTAAGAATAATTTACTTTTTCAACATGCCAACTACTGCAAGTACTCTAAAACCTGGATAAAATGTAAACAAAAACGAGAAGCTTAGTTTTCAACATCACCTCTCAAAAATTCCACACTAAGATATGTCAAAGCTACAAATGAAGTTAAACAGACACGCTATGTGAGCCCACATGCAGAACTTGCCTTGTCTGATGCCTCGGAGGCCAAGAGGTTAGTTGCGAGGGTCTGTAGCTTGTGGTGGGCCATGTTTTTGAGAGCAGCCAGACTACGTCTCGTCATCGCTTGCTTCAGGTTGACGGCTGGGTGACTGAGTGAGTCAACTGCGGCAGGAACTGCTTCATCACACGCGTTCAGGATCTCGACAGCTGTGATCCCCATCACACAACGATCCAGCGCTCCTGAAAGGCACAGGCATTCACAGATACCACTTTAATAGTGTTTTAATCATTTTAATGCTTTTTAAGTAAAGAAAAATGTAAGAAAATTTCAATGTAAAATTATGCTTTATCAATGCCTCCCCAAACATCTTGTACTTCTTTCCTCTAATGACCGTCCAAGCAGCATTGCCTCTCCCCGAGGTCCCTATCACAACTTCCCAATAAAGTCAAGCTCAGAGCAAAGATTTCAACAGCCTTCTCCAGCTTTTCCACTTTCTTCCTGAACTTGCCAGATGGTTTCCTTGACTACTCCCACATCATTACAACAATAAAAACACCAAATTCTAGACCTTGACCTCCCTCCAAATTGTATATCGATATTTAACAAAAAAAAAAAGATTCTTATAAAAATGTATTCCTTTTTCTGCTTCAATAATTCTTGAAACTCTTTTTCTCTATGAATCCTCCATAAAGCAGAAAAAAAATATTATAAAATTTCCATCTGTCTGCAAACTTCTTATTTCCACCACTCAGGCGAACATTTCCCCGTGTGTTTGTGAACCGAACTATAATGTCTACTTACAATTGCTTCGAAGCTTCTTCATCTGGCCATTCTTCCCAGTTATCTCCATTTAAGCATTTGCTGTCTATGTTAGGCCACAAACCTGCTCCTGGATGATGCAGGTTTTATCACTACCTTTCATGCCTTTCAAGCCTTCACTCTTAAGGTTGTTACATTTATAAAGCTGAACATCACCTAACATACTATATATTTTAAATATCTGTTTGTTTTGATATGTCTCTCCCACCCAGAAAGTACTTTTAATAAGAGCTAGAGAGTTTTAGTGCTTTGTTCAGTTATATCCCTGGCACAGTGAACAAAGCCTGGCACATAAGTAAATATTTGTTGATTAAATGGAGACAGAGTTAACAGCTTTAGAATACAGTATTCTAGCCAATCTATGAGACAAATATATGCATACCAATATAATAATGTTCAAAGAATATAAACAATTAAGAAAAGAAATTCAGGGACTGGCAGGTGGCATGGTAGTTAAGGACACTGGAGTCCCACATGGCCAACTGCAGTTCAAGTCCTGGGATCTAGTGGCTTGCTTTCTCACTTTCCCCTTCTCTCTCTGGTCAAATTAAAATAATAACAATAATAAATAAAGTTAAATGAAAAAAATCATTAAAAACAGAACAAATACAAATGAGTAATAGTCATATAAAATGTGTCAATGTAATATTGGTATATTATGTGGCAATAATAAAGAAAAAATCCAAACTGAAGCAACAATGAAATAACATTTATCTCTTATCTTGATAGATATTTAGCATTCTTAAGGGACTATGAAAACTGGTCACATACTTCGGTACAAATAAAAATTAGTAATTTTTCTTTTTTGACAAATTAAATTTAAAACTCATATTTTCTTTAACACAGAAATTCCCATTCTAAGATTTATGCTACTAATCATACTATATATAAACATATGTTGGGTACATGTATAGCTATTCTCATCTTAATTATAATAGGAAAAATTTTAAAAACCTTAACATTGGGGACCAGCAGGTGGTGTGGTAGTTAAGGTGCTAGACACTCCCACATGGCTGACCACAGTTTGAGTCCCGGACCTGGAGACTTGCTTTCTCACTTTCTCTCTCTCTTTCTTTGTGTGTGTGTGTGGGGGGGTGTGGGGTGTGTTTGTGTGTGTGTCTGGTCAAATTAAAAAATGAATGAATAAATAAAATTAAAATTAAAATAAGTACAGGGCCAGTAAATTGTGATATATCCACTAAAAGAAATACTGTGAAATTATAAAAACAATAAATATTGAAGTCCAACTCTGTATATTAACATAGAATAAAAACCACAACATATTGTTAGATGAAAAAGGCAAATTAGAGAACAATATTAATAATATTCAAAGGGAAAAGGGAGTCTGCAGTTGAAAAAAAATTCTCAGTAGACATACACCCAATAATAAACAGGTATATATATATTTTTTCTTAATTTCATAGAGGGCCCATGTGTTCGCCAAAGGTTGGGTGATGGTGACAAAGAGCCCCCTGAAAGCATGACCATTCTGCAGTCCCTTCCCTTCCATTCTCCTCTGGAGATTTTGGATATACATGCATTCATGCTCCATGTGTTTTTCAAGCCAATAGGTCCAGGATTCAGACCACACCGATGGCTGTACGGGATCCAGGTGCCTTAATCAGCACACCACTGGCTGGCCCATCAGGTATATTAATTAGGGAATTTCAGATTCTTCTACATGTTTTTAAATATTGTGGAAAAAGTAGGATTACCTTAAATGAATTAAAATTAATTGGATTTTGACAGTGATATTTACAATATTCTTTCATTTCTTTAAGATATCTTTTTCTTTTTTTTTTTTGGAGAGGTTCTTTTTTTTTTGCTATAGGGCACGTGCGCTCGCCAGAGAGATAGAAAGCGAGAAATCACCCCCCGGGGGGATGGCCACGCCGCAATCCCTTTTCCTCCATTCCCCTCTCGGGATCTTGGGCACGCACGCACACGCGCCCGGCGTGAGTTTAAGCCACCGGGTCTGGGACTCGAACCACAGTCGACTACGTGGGAGTCCAGCGACATAGCCATTACACTAACTGCTGGTCCCTCTTTAAGATATCTTAAAGCTTAGCAGAAATATATTTAGAGTTTACTATTCTAGTTGTCTTTATTAAATATGGTTTGTGGGGCCAGCAGGTGGTATGGCAGTTAAGGCACTGGTCTCCCATATGGACGACCATGATTCAATTCCCAGACCTGGTGACTTGCTTTCTTACTTACTTTCTCTTTCTGTTGTCTGTCTCTGGTGGGTGTACATGTCCTATAGCAAATTTAAAATAATGACAATAAATAAAATTAAATAAATAATTCTTTGGTTTGTGGGACCAGCAAGTGGCATAGTGGTTAAGGCACTGGACTCCGACCATGGTTTGAGTCCCAGATGCAGAGGCTTAAAACTCACACTGGGCACGTGTGCATGTGTGCCCAAAATCCCAAGAGGAGAATGGAGAAGGGACTGTAGCATGGCCATCCTCCCTGGAGAATGGGGTGGAGTGATTTCTTGCTTTCTGTATCTCTGGCTCTCCGACTCTGGCAAGCAAGTGTGCCCTATAGCAAAAATCTCTTTAAATTTTTTAAAATAAAACATGTGGTTTCTAATCAGAATAGAAAGCCTTAAGTGACTCTTCCTGTTACTCAAAATAGAATCATTAGTTCACAAATAAGAATGTACTACACTCAGAGCACAAAGTATCTAATTTGCTTCCTCAATCAAAAGCTTATACTCCCTCTTTTCTTTTGAGCAACTGGCCCAGGGCAGGATGTCAGAGCCTAAGAACATAAAGAGGAAAGTAAAACAAGAATGAATGTTAAACAAGAATGCGACGTGGTGCATGGGTGAAGCTGCAGAAGCAAGTGCACGACAGACAGTGTTGGAGCCTGAACAGAAAGAGGGCGAAGTTCACACAAGGAGGCAGTTCAGCACAAAACCCAAGGGAGGAGTCAAGGAGTCCAGGCTCTAAGGCTGTGTGTCATAGTGTTGAAGTCTCAGAGAGATGAGAAGGGCATCCACATGGTGAGGGGAAATGGTGTGGGGCCCAAGAGGGTGGGCAGCTTTGCATGGGGGTTCCAGGTCCCCAGAGGAGAGAGAGAATATCCATGTTGGGGAGAGGGAAGGCCTGTCACAGGGTATCAGAACCCAGCTGGATGAAAAAAGTGTCAAAGAGGCAGCATCACACTGTGCTGGAAGACAAGTCAGTGCTCAAAATAAACCACGTGCAACTCGAATGGACTCACACTGACCAAATCCAGAACACCAAAGTAATAGTTTAGATTATAATCCATTGAATAAAATAGGAACCCAAGAGTATATAATGATATAAATAATTAAACTGTAAGTTTCATGATTAACAGATAATTACACTGTTACAAAGTACCTCCCCTCAAAATGCTTACTAATTACAAAAAGAAAAAAATTACTTTCCATTGAAGAAGCTGGAAATACTACCTTGACTAAGTGACCTTAGTAAATGCCAGTGACAAAGCAAATTAAAATCATATGCCTAATAGGACATAGTGAGAACAATTTCTGTAATATTCCTGCAACCATAAAAAATACAGACAAACTAGGAACATTTTACAAAACAAAGGACCAGTAATAGTCACAAATTTCATTCTTGGGGACCAGGAGATAGTAGAATGGTTATGTCACTGGACTCCCACAGGGCCAATCATAGTTCAAGTCCCAGACTCTGTGGCTTGACACTCACACTGGGCATGTGTGCATGTGTGTCCAAAATTCTGAGAGGAGAATAGAGAGAAGGAACTGCGGCCAGGCCATTGACCCCAGGGGATGATTTCTCACTTTCTGTCTGTCTGTCTGTCTCTCTCTCTGTCTGTCTTTCTGGCGAGTGCAAGCACCCTATACTAAAAATCTCTCTTAAAAATATTAATTTAAGCCGGCGGTTAGCGATGCCCAACACCGGTGCAAACGAAAAAAAAAGTGAACAAGAATTGAAAGATGAAGAAATGGATTTATTTACCAAATACTACTCAGAATGGAATGGAGGTAGAAAAAACACAAATAAATTTTATAAGACCATTTGCCAGTTTTATTATAGGCTGCCAGCTGAAGATAAAGTTTTGCTACAGAAATTAAGAGAGGAATCCAGAGCTGTCTTTCTACAAAGAAAAAGCAGAGAACTCTTAGATAATGAAGAATTACAGAATTTATGGGTTTTGCTGGACAAACACCAAACACCACCTATGATTGGAGAAGAAGCAATGATCAATTATGAAAGTTTTTTGAAAGTTGGTGAAAAAGCTGGACCAAAGTGCAAGCAGTTTTTCACAGCAAAGATCTTTGCTAAACTCCTTCATACAGATTCATATGAAGAATTTCCATCATGCAGTTCTTTAATTATGTCATGAGAAAAGTTTGACTTCATCAAACAAGAATAGGCCTCAGTTTATATGATGTCACTGGGCAAGAGTACCTTCGGGAATTTGATTTAGAAAACTACATACTGGAACTTATCCCCACCTTGCCACAATTAGATGGGCTGGAAAAATCTTTTTACTCCTTTTATGTTTGTACAGCAGTTCGGAAATTCTTCTTTTTAGATCCTCTAAGAACAGGGAAGATAAAAATTCAAGATATTTTAGCATGCAGCTTCCTAGATGATTTATTGGAGCTAAGGGATGAGGAACTATCCAAGGAAAGTCAAGAAACAAATTGGTTTTCTGCTCCTTCTGCCCTAAGGGTTTATGGCCAGTATTTGAATCTTGATAAGGATCACAATGGCATGCTAAGTAAAGAAGAACGCTCCTGCTCTGGAACAGCAACCATGACAAACGTCTTCTTAGATCCTGTTTTCCAGGAGTGTCTCACTTATGATGGAGGAATGGATTATAAGACCTACTTGGACTTTGTTCTTGCATTAGAAAACAGAAAGGAAGCTGCAGCTCTACAGTACATTTTCAAACTTCTTGATATTGAGAACAAGGGATATCTGAATGTCTTTTCCCTTAATTATTTCTTTAGGGCCATACAGGAACTAATGAAAATCCATGGACAAGATCCTGTTTCATTTCAAGATGTCAAGGATGAAATCTTTGACATGGTAAAACCAAAGGATCCTCTGACAATCTCTCTTCAAGATTTAATCGATAGTAATCAAGGTGACACAGTTACCACCATTCTAATTGATCTGAATGGCTTCTGGACCTATGAGAACAGAGAAGCTCTTGTTGCGAATGAAAATGAAAACTCTGCAGAACTTGATGACACATGATCTTTGAAAGACTAGACTGTCTTCATTAATGTCTGGTGCAGTGGTACATGCACAACCTTTGAAGCACAATCTTAGAAATGGTCTAAATAAAACACTTCATATGCCTATAGATCACAGCATATGTTTTGGTTCCTGGCATTTTGGTTGTGACAGTATGGAAGCAGTAGGATCAAATATTGCTTCTGAGGAGATGGTTAAGTTCTTGTTCCATTTAGTTCAAAATAAACCTTTGTGGTTTGATGTTTGATGAAGGTGTTCAGTTTAAGTTTATGTAATCTTTAAAGGTAAAGGAAGTTTTCATGGACTGTTTTTTATATTAGTCATTCAGAATTTGAATATTTGAAAGAGTTTCTCTTGGGATGTTTTAATAAAAAGTATTCAAATTTTAAAAAAAATTAATTTAAAAAAATAAAATAAAATAAATTTCATACTTGAAGTAAATAGAGATTGAAGAACTATTTTAGATGAAAAGAGTCAAAAGTAAATACCTTGTACAAATTAGAAAAGGTCAGTAAACTTGAAGACACAATAATAAAAACTATATAAAATGAAGGAAATAAAAACTCATTTTGAAAAATGGAAAGATCATCAGTAATCTGTGGAACAACTTCCAATTGCCTACCAGAAATATAATGCTACTTTCTGCCAAATAGGATTGTGACACTGCCAAAGGCCTTGGAAGTGGCATGCCCACTTACTAGGAATAACAAACGTGAAGAATGAGACCAGCATCTGAAAGGGAGGGGACTGGATGCTAGGGGGTAGGTGGGGAGGGGCAGAGGGAAAACACTTAGCAGAATGTAAAGTATCTCTACTAGAAATGATGTTTATGGTAATAATATCCTTAATCTGATAGCAATGTACTGTGTGCATACTTTGAAAAACCATACTGTGCACTAAAGAGATGTGCCATGACTGAATGTAAATAAGAAAATTTAAAAATGAGAGAAAAAGAGACAGTTGATCACTGAAGCACATAAATAGTCCCATGTAGAAGTGGCCATGCTCTGGGACCAGCAGTTAGCATAATGGCTATGTCGCTGGACTCCCACATAGTAGACCATGGTTCGCGTCTCGGACCCGGTGGCTTAAAACTCACGCCAGGCACATGTGCGTGCATGCCCAAGATCCCGAGAGGAAAATGGAGGAGAAGGGATTGTGGCATGGCCATCCCCCTGGGGGGTGATTTCTCGCTTTCTGTCTCTCTGTCTCTCTGTCTGGCAAGCGCACACACCCTATAGCAAAAACCTCTCAAAAAAAAAAAAAAAAAAAAAAGAAGTGGCCATGCTCTAGTCAACAGCTAACTTTTAATAAATTTGTAAGTGGAAGTCAAGAAGTTCACCTAGCCAAACCTTTTGTTAATGACTTCCACGGCTTTACATCACTGTTAAATTGTTATTGCATATAATAAAGATGTCACAATAAAAGAACAAAAGATTCTCGACCTTCCTCTTTCATTAAATTTTGTATCACTACTTTTGACTTTGTTTTGTTAGGAAACAGACATTGAAACATTACCTATCTGAAGGGGGGAAAATGAAAGAAAATGCTGTATAAATGTATAAAATAAAATATTTGAAGTGTTTTTAAGTGAAAAACAAGAGTATAACTCAAAACAGCAAATAGAAAATTGCCCATATGCATGAATGGGTTTAATGCCACATGGTTTCATTTGTAAAACTACAATCCTAAAACACTAAAAGGGATCAAGTATCTCCTCAGAGTTTAAATACACTTCATACATCAAACCCTGGCTGAATCTGATTTATCTAGCTTCATTTTTTATTTACTTAATAAATAAATAAATTTAATAAATAAATAATGTCAATACCTTTAGGATGTACCTTACTGACTCCCCAAGGACGTTTATATTACTAGCTACAGTTGAACAACAAGGAGGAAAAAAAGGAACGCATACCTCCTATTATGGTTGAAATCTAAAATAAATTTATTTTTATCTTGATTTAAGCATATCATACTGACTGACTGCTTACCCAAAGCCTCCTAAAGGTCAAAAGGTAACTGTAAAATTTCAATGTTATATATTTGTGTTTAATTTAAATCAGGCTTAATTATACTAAACTCATTATTAAGAATAACATCTTCTAGTACCCCTATAGTTAGGGGTCATTCATTATTTCCTTTTAGAAAAATAAATGAAAAAGTAACTTTGTCATTCAGTAAGGTCTCATTTATAATGAATTTCATAGTTCATTCTATATTTTTTACAAAAAATATATTTAAAGTATCTGACATAGTCAAATATAAATTATCTAAAAATTTTAAGAAAACGGCATTTTCTTCTTTTAGCCTATTTATTTAAACAAGTCTTAGACCAATTTCTACTTAAAATGTATCAACGATTTAATGTTTACAGTATTTTAACAGTGTTTAACAAGTGTCATTATTACTATAGAACTTACTTTCCCTAATACTGATTCTAAAAGAAATTATTTCTAAATATGAGTAAAGGCATGTGCCCATATTCAACTGAGTAATGAGATGCCATGTTTTTTTTAAGAACAATCATAGAAAATACATACATGCATGAATGTACACACACTTTCTGTTTACCACACACCAGGAAATTTTATCTCATTTTATCTTCCTGGTAACATTATGGAATAGAATATATTATCCTAATTTTACAAATGAGGATACTGAGAGACAAAAGTCCAGTGACTTGCAGTGGTCACAGTGTAGGAAGCAGTCCAATCCTAGAACCAAACCAAACCAGTCTGATTCCAGCACAGAAGACAAACACTGCATATCTAGTTTGAGGTGGACCAAAGCCAACCCAAGGCTGTACTATTCAGCAGATAAAAATGAATATTGAAGAGCACAATGTAAGACACAAGGTGGCAGACATCGTATGTGCACAAATCTATTTTTTGGTGTATGTTTGTTTTGTTTTGTTTTCCTTGTAAATGACCAGATACAGACTATGCCAGAAGGAAATAAGCCAAAATGTTAATATTTAGCACTGCACAATAAGATCTGGACACATTGTTCTTCCTTTCTAATTTTTGTCCTTTTAAAAACTGACAAAAAGTGTGAATCCTTTTTATAACCAAACAAGAGAAAGAAATTTGCAAAAGGAAAGAAGTTTGACAGACTTCAAGAATGCTTTATTTTTGTCACTATGGCTGATGCACTTATTTATGGTTGAAGGTGATAAAAGATGGCTGAAGATTATGGCTATTTATTCCAAAAAGGTTTAAGAGAACTCCGTACTATAGGAGAGCAAAAGCAGAAATATATATATATAGTCTGAATTCGAAAAGGACCATTTAAAACAAAAAAAGATGAAGCAAAGGAAAATATTAGTAGTACAACTAAAAATCTGAAGAAAGATTTTAATGACTGATACATGAGTACTTAAGATTACAAAAGTAAAAACGAATGTGTTTCAAAAATGTCTGAGCTAATAAACATTTAGTTACATATTTAAAGATTTCCCAGGGAAACCACGGCAGTCTGTGGAGAATCATTATCGCTGTGCTTCTAGAAGCTATGCATTTTGTGCTCTGTATTACACCGACCGCTAGGCATTATTTGCTCCTACCATACATAGATTTCCTGAAACTTGAAATTTTAATTTTTCACTCTCGGACTTGAAACCTTCATTTCAACCACCTCCTATATTAACTTCCTAGCACTGCTTTTTCTGCTGTTCAAATTAAATAAGGCTTTATAATTTTTGTACTGTTTCCGAACCTAAGACAAAACTGATTCCTTCATCTTTTTCACAAAATTCACTTCATAAATTACATAAAAATCACTTATATTCTATATGAGTGTCCTCAGAGGTATATTACCTTCAATTACATGCCTTTAAAAAATTAGTAGGCCTGGGAACCAGCAGTTAGCGTAATGGCTATGTCGCTGGACTCCCACGTAGTCGACCGCGGTTCGTGTCCCGGACCCGGTGGCTTAAAACTCACGCCGGGCGCGTGTGCGTGTGTGCCCAAGATCCCGAGAGGAGAATGGAGGAGAAGGGATTGCGGTGTGACCATCCCCCCTGGGGGGTGATTTCTCGCTTTCTGTCTCTATGTCTCTCTCTGTCTGTCTGGCGAGCGCACACGCCCTATAGCAAAAAAATCTCTCCAAAAAAAAAAAGAAAAAAAAAAAATTAGTAGGCCTGGGGCCAGCAGTTGTCATGGTGGTTAAAGTGCTGGACTCCCACATGACCAACCGTAGTTCAAGTTCCAGACCTTCGCAGCTTGAAAATCACACCAGGCACGAATGTGCATGCATGCATAAAATCATCAGAGGAGACTGGAGGGGAAGGAACTGAGGCCTGGTCATCTCCCCTAGGAAGTGATTTCTCACTTTCCCTCTCACTGTCTCTTTCTGGAGAGCATACATGCCCTTTGGCAAAAACCTAAATAAATAAAAAATTTTAAAAAGATTGGTAAACTGTAAGTATTTTGTATAGTACAATAAATGAGAGGACATTTAAGTATTTCTTTGATAGTAATAATGAAACTGCTTAGAAAAAAGTGATTAGAAATAAAAGTAGCAATCTTTTTACATTTGGGGCATCTTCTTCATATAAACATTTTTACTTACTAGGAAATTAAATATACTCATTCAATTTTGTGTTCTATGGCTTCACATTTGTTCTTACCAGTATCCATTTGCCAGACATACACGGAGCCATCTGAACATCCCACTACTAGGTAATCATCAGAAGGCCTCCATTTGATTACTTGAATAGGGAAAAGGTGACGAGAAGCCAGCATGATGCATTTTTTCTCTCGCAAACTTAGAAGTCCTACTGAGTGGTCACTGGCTACAGAGCAGATGCAATGCTGCACTCTTGCCTGAAAAGAAAAACAAACCTTAAATATATTTACATTAAATGCAGAATTTGAAATGAATCCAGTATTCAACCACTTAAACCAAAATTAATTATATATTCACTACCACTGAAAAATAACCTTAATATTAGGTGGTGTTGAAAATGTCTATCTTTATATTATGTACGAAATTTCTAGTTCAATCATCAAAACACTTTTAAAAATACAAAATTAATCCTTGGTTAAAGATTGCAAAAGAAGCCTTGGAAAATCTGCTGTTCACATGTGAAGATAACCTTACAGAAATGATTGCTATTTCTGAGCAGGCAAAGCTGGAAAAAATTGATCTGTTATTATGTGTTCTTTCCACAGTACCAACTTGCCTTTGTCTGCTGCTAGTGCTGCTCTCTGCAGTGTTTCTTTCTGTCCGTGACTCTGTCGTTTAGACCCAATGTTCTTCCCTGCCACCTTTGCTCAAAAACAATACCCTCACGAGCCCTCTCTCACAGTCATTTCTATGGGGCTGGGGCACAGATCTTCTGCATTCTCTGTAGGTACGTGTCCCTGTTTCCTTCACAGATTCTGTCTCTAATGTTAGCAGGTGCACCACCTTGGCCAACCACACAATAGCTGATTAAACATTCTATGTATTTTCTGCTTGTCTCTAATTTTCGACCTTCAGTTCCTTTTTGGAATGAGATAAATAAAGACAGTGAAGATTCACATTAGCAAAAGAGAGAGGAATCCAGAACCTAGAAAATTAAGAATTAAAGTCTTTAAATTTGTGTATGACAATTTATAAACTGATTAAACCTTAACTTAAAAAGAAAGAAAAAAATTTAAGTGAAATTACAGTACTCTGTCATGTCATCCTAAGGTAAATCATATGAAAACAGTCATCTGAAGCTCATTATTGTATATAATGTGGTTATTTAAGGAAGATGAAACTTGCTACACTGTATATTCTCCCTTCTTTGGGATTTAAAGGAAAAATTTGCCAAACCTCAACAGGCTG
Source organism: Tupaia tana (assembly GCA_026018925.1). Lineage (NCBI taxonomy): Eukaryota > Metazoa > Chordata > Mammalia > Scandentia > Tupaiidae > Tupaia > Tupaia tana. Next base: position 21,545,337 of record JAKSZU010000007.1, read on the forward strand.
GGTTTTTCCTAAGTAAACAGACTGTTTTTCTACCTAAAGATCAATATCTTGCTGATTCCCCAAATGGGGAATGTTGACAGGTATTAGGTGAAAAAAGAGGGGAAGGCTGGTAGCCAAATATGCATGGGAAACACTGATGCTACCTAGTCATTGTTTTCAATGTTTCTTTCTTTCTTTCTTTCTTTCTTTCTCTCTTTCATGAGAAAGAGATGAGCACGTTCAAACAGGGTGGCACACAACAATCCTACCCGCTGCCTTTCCCAGCCAGTCCTTCCCATACATGCCCCATGTCGACCAATGGAACAAACTCCAATGTTCCACGTGACTGCCAGCTTACAGAACGTTGGTGTCATTGTGTTTTTAAGCACAGAACTTCCAAGAACCTTCAAAATGCTGATAAGAATTGTAATAATCTCTACAAGGGGATGCATCATTCACCTCTAAATTTGTCTGACCTTGGTAGTCTTGTTAGACCTTGTTTTAGAGGAACACACTTGGGGGAAAGCTGCTTTAACTGGCCCCTTCTACGTTTTGACCTCTAAGAAACTCAGGACTCAGTGTTCAGCCAACCGGAGTGCTGAGGCTAGGGATGGATCTTGGACACATATACCCAAACATGACTGGTCAGTGGCCTCCTCCCTTTACCACTTTTCCCTTTATTTTTAACTTACTAAATTAGGTTCATTTCTGTAAATAACCTAATATCAATTTTTCAATGAAGAAGGGCATTACTAAAACAAAGATAACAGTAAGACTTAACCATTTACTATGTCCTTAAATTCAGGTGTTTTAATCTTCTATTCCTTGTGACTAGTTTATTTGTACTTCCTGTTTTATAATTTAAACACAATACTTAGCACAGCGAGTGTTTACTAATTTTAAAAGTACAGTAAGTTCAGAAAAATGGTGTAGTAAACCTTTCTAAAATACAGAATTTTCTTAAGCATTTGTTAAGACTACTTCATTTCCTCTGATAAACATTCGACTGAAACATGAAACATGATTTCATTTAAATATATATATATATATATATATATATATAAAGAAGAGAGGAGGGGAGGCCAGACTCGTACAGTAGTAAAACACAATACTCTGCAAGACTGACCCACATGGCAAGGTTCCAGGTTCATGTCCAGAGACCTCCCTGACTATGCCAAACATGTATAAGCCCATGACCTGTGTCTAGCTGAGGCTAGGGGTGGATCAAGATCCCTGTCAGGGATAATGTCTCTATGTCTTTCTATTTCTGTCAGACATAGAAGAAATAAATAAACTTAAAAACAAAAACAAAAACAAAAACAAAGGACAGGTGAATTTGGGCACATAAAAATTACTTTTATAGTTAACAAAGTGGCAAGTTTAAAAAAAATCATTTAAATTTAGGCTTATTAGAATAAAACTCGGTAAATATACAAGGTGGGAATCTTAAAAGCTCATGAAAAATGTGTATTATGGAATAACTGTGCATGGATTTCAAAATGTTTTATACTTAAATAAACTTGCACTTTGATTCCATTTTCCATTAACTTTTTGAAGTCTCCCAATACAAGTATCATGCTTCTTTTATTCCCAGTTATTTCCACAGTACATAAAATACTTATCTGTTGCACCAGATATCATTTAAAACAATAGACAGTTTATACCACAGCTGCTTTGCATTTCTAGATTATCATTAATACTAACTCTGCATTTATCAAATAAATCCATTTTTCATTTTATAAAAAGGGATTGTTGCTGAATTGATGATTAATTGTTAATTTCTATTTTGCAACATCAATCTGCCAAAAAGTATGCATTTTATTTGTTTCTCTCATCAGAGAAACAGTGATATTTTCCTCTAGGTATGATTAATCAAAAAGAATGATTGCTCAACAGCATTCCCTTTAATATTCACATCCTTCCGTCAGGCAATGGTCAGCCACAGTGCTCACATTAGTCACTATTTTTTATTCTGCTATTTCCATTCATGGAGCTCTCCAAAGTTTTGGGGCCAGCAGGTGCCATGGTGATTAAGGTGTTGGACTCCCACAAGGCCAACCACAGTTCGAATCCTGGACCTTGCAGCTTGCTTTCTTGCTTTCCCTCTCTCCCTCTCTCTGTCTGTCTGGTGAGTGCACATGCCCTATGGCATAACTGAAAAAGAATAATAATACTAAATAAAATAAATAATTCTTAAAATAAGTATTAAAAAAAGAAAAAGTGCTAATCCTTAATTAGTACCACACATCTAACTGGCATACTTGCTAGTCCCCAAGTTTAAAGTCATTTCATTAATGTTCACATATACTCTATTCATTCCTTTTCAAAATGTAGAGAAAATGAAGAATGAATCAATATGAACTTTTGCCAGTATGGTTTACTACGTTAGCTGTTCCTACAATTAAGATCTATCATAGACGTCAACATCTGAGGTGATATCATTGAGCTACGCGTGCTCTCTGCTAAATATCTCCCTCCAGGGAACCAGCAGTTAGCATAATGGCTGTGTCGCTGGACTCCCACGTGGTCGACCGTGGTTCATGTCCCAGATCCGGTGGCTTAGAACTCACGCCGGGCGCGTGTGCGTACGTGCCCAAGATCCCGAGAGGAGAATGGAGGAGAAGGGATTACGGCGTGACCATCCCCTCTGGGGGGGTGATTTCTCGCTTTCTGTCTCTATGTCTCTCTCTGTCTGTCTGGCGAGTGCACGCGCCCTATAGCAAAAAACCTCTAAAAAAAAAAAAAAATATATATATATATATATATATCTCCCTCCACAGCTTATAACCTAGTACTGAGAGGACCAGAGCCATTAAGCAGACAAAAACGGCTTTTCCATTCCTATGAGAAACTTGACCTTTGGCATTACAACCCCTCAAGAGAAGTTTCACTGTCAGAACTTTCACCCTCTCCATAGATATGCAGCAGATAATTTCAAAGATTCAAGAAGATGCAATCCATCTTCATGAGAAGATTTAAAAGCTCTACATCAAGCTCTTCCTCTTATATAGAAGAAATAAAGAATATACCAGACAAATATTAAATAATAGCATAGAATCAGCCTTTAAAAGTAGATTATGGGCTGGGACCAACAACAGTTAGCGTAATGGCTATGTCCCTGGACTCCCACGTAGTCGACCACGGTTTGCGTCCCGGACCCGGTGGCTTAAACTCACACTGGGTGCGTGTGCGTGCGTGCCCAAGATCCCGAGAGGAGAATGGATTGTGGCGTGGCCATCCCCCCTGGGGGGTGATTTCTCGCTTTCTATCTCTCTGTCTCTGTCTGTCTGGAGAGTGCACGTGCCCTATAGCAAAAACCTCTCCAAAAAAAAAAAAAACAAAAGTAGATTATGGGGCCAGGTCATGGCATGGTGGTTTGGGTGGCTGCATCTCTCAGGGCTAACCCACTCCCCGTGGAAGATGCTTGCTCGCTCGCTCTCTCTCTCCCCACCCCCTCCTTTCCATCTCTCTCTAGCAAGTGCACATGCATGCTGGCAAAATTAAAAACACACACACAAATGATAGTAGATTATAAAGTGTAATTTTATAAAGGTTATAAAAGAGAGCTCTAGCTCCAAAAATTCCGGCTTTGTTTCCACAAGATGCCTTCTCTTCTAACACATATTATTAACCTAGGTATGTATTAAAGAATAATTTTATTCCTCTTTCTCGTATTGTGATAATGATGAAAACTGGCAAATAATATGCTCTACCCTCTAAAAAATTTTGATCAAAAATAAAAATTACATATCCCTGTAAATTATAGTAAATAACTGAAGCATTAACTTTAGCTTTACTGTAATAAAAAAAAAAGTCTGGAAATAGCCAAAATGATCAAGAATAAAAACAAAAAAAAATCAATATTACTAAGCCCAAGAAAGCATAGTTATTAGAGGTACTTAACTCACAAGAAAAGATGGGTCTCTGCTTTTTAAATATGGATTAAAATAAATGTAATTTTTCTTCTTTCAAGAAAATGCCAGTCCAACTTGTATAAAGAAAACTGACCTAGAGTGGAAATGGCCCGTACAGTAACAAACCTCATTAATTTTGACTCCACTAATTAATTCTGAGTTGATGGTTACCTTTGTAGCCTGTGTGAAAACAAATTAATAGTATAAACAAAGCAACTGTCTAGCCTACTTAAATTTAAAGGAAAAAAGACCATTAAAGACTCACTTTGGTATTAATTTTAATACAAACAATGAACAGAGTAATGATAAATAATTCCCAGCTATCTGTTAAATGAAAGCACTTAAATAAGTTGCTAAAACACAATTGACTTGGTTTTCTCTTATTTGTCCTTAAAATTACTGAAAAAGAACATCATAAAAATATTTATAACTTATATTTCTTCTGGATTAGGACACAGCTTCCCTGCACATGGGTTGAATTATCACAATTCCTTTATCGTTACATTCTGGAGATCTGGGTTACTGAACATGTACTTCATCTACAATGACTAATTCTACAATTTCATTAATCCCACTCTACTTGACTTTCTTCCCCCATTTCTACCTGATGCTAAACATGATTTAACACTAAGAGCATTATAAAAAGAAAATGCATACAACATCAAAACTGAAATAAAAATAATGGTACAAATAGAAATGTGCATCTCAAATATTTTAAAGTATTTGTAAAGCATTGATGTGCCAAATTTCTTTGATCACAAAATGATATATTTTAAAATACATGAAATGTATTCCCAATATATGTATATTTATAATTATATATGTATTTCTGTGTTAACATATCATGCACATTGTAAAACATGAATATATACTTTAAAAGGAGGACTTCAAGTTTAAATAAACAAATTTAAGAAGAAATGGAAAAATTCTTAAATGTCTTCACTAATGTTAATAATTGTTAGATTAGCCAATACTTCCAGGCACAATGTATATCCTTAGGAAGGTTTCACTGTTAATGACAGTGGATGTCAGTGCATATTTTATATGATTGTTTTTTTTGGCTGCCCTCCTGCCAGGTTGATCAAATAAGCATTGTTTGAAACTCAAAAAGTTGCTGATGAACAGGTATTTTGCATTAGAAATCTTTTTCCACCACAATCAGTCACATGGCCTAGTGGTTAAGGGAGCTAGATCCCACATGGCCAGATGCATAGTTTAAATCCCAACCCAGAAGCTTGAAAAACAAATGGGGCATGCATGTATGCCCTAGACCCTGACAGAAAGAAGCACAGGAGAAGGGATCATGGCATGAGCACGCCCAGCTAGGGCATGCTTTCCCCTCTCCCCCTCTCCAGGAAGTGCATGCACCTTCTGGCTTACACACAGAAAGAAGAAAGAAAGAGAGAGAGAGAGAGAGAGAGAGAGAGAAAGAAAGAAAGAAAGAAAGAAAGAAAGAAAGAAAGAAAGAAAGAAAGACCGACCTTCCATTAATATTTTTTCTGCCTATTTTGTAATGGCTAGGTTAAGAACTACACATAATATAGGGGCCAGCCCAAGGCTTGGTGGTTATGTAGTTTGAGTCCCAGATCCAGGTGGCTTAGAAAACAGTCCAGACACATGTGTAAGCATGCCCAAAATCCCAAAAGGAGAGAGAGAAGAGAAGGGATTACAGTCTGTGTACCACTGAGGGTGCTTTCTCATTTTTTTTTCCTCTGGTCTCTTTCTCTCTCTCCCTCCCTCTGTCATTTTCTGATAAGAGCACATGCCTTCTGGCAAAATTATTTTAAATAACACAAAGAACTAATGAAATACAGTCATCTGCAAATCGTAAGCACAATAGGTAACAGCATCACTGTTGCCCTCCTTGTGCCAAGTCCACTTTTAACCACCCAATATGTGAAAGGAATGAAGGCAACAGCATCTGTCCATCTACTAAATGCTCATGAAGCACCATTACCTCAGATTAAAAAAAAAAAAAAAAAAAAAAAAAAGTAAAGTTCTAGTATGTTCTTCCCATATGCCAACTGACTTTCTCATAGTCTACTTTGGCAACCATTGTTACCAACTGACTTTATGAGTATAAAATGAATTCTGCTGAAAATTTATTGTTATGGAGCAGAGCTTATAAGGGACCAATGCATCATCCCATCAACTTGGCTAGTATCTTACGGGCAAAAATTATGTAAATCTGTCTTCCAAACACTTAATTCTGTCTTAGAACCAATATGTACCATGACATCAAACGCTAAGTAAAAGGCTAACAAACAATAAAGGCAACAGAATATTTCCCAAGTAAAAATCTTATTTTTAGTTGTTGAAAAAAGTAAGATAACTGGGGCAAGGAGAAGGTAGGAGATACTGGAACCAAACAAGTATACACCGAAGCCAATTATTATTTTTCAAAGAATTCTAATACTACACTAAAGTCGGTAGTATTTGCCGGTAAATAATCCTCACAGTACATTAGTGCTGAACAGCAGAATGCCACAAGCTATCACAGAATCTGATAGAGTCAGAATATACCACCTAGGTCATCCAGTCTGACCTGGCACATTTTACAGGACTTCATTTTAAACCATTCCCAGAAACCTCTTATGTAACCTGTTCCTAAGCATCTGCTGTGAGTTACAGAAAGTAGAGACAGCTAGTTTATACCATCTACTAGCTCCCTGGGGAAATGATTCCACTTTCCAATGGTTCCTGATGTAAATAATATATTTTTAATCTTCTACTTTGCTAATCGGCTTTCTAAACTAAATTATCCACGTTCTTCATATCATTTCAGCAGCCATCTCTTATTTATTCCAAACGATTTTTACCTTTGTTGGAATATTCTGTGAATATATCAACAATCTACTGTCTCTCCTTTTAAATATGCCCATCATCCGACAAACTATAAATGACCAGCTTCTTTGCTCATAAATCAATCCCACTATTCTCTTAATCATTATTTCTTGCACTTCCCAGAACTCTTTCTATGGAACATAAACGTGCAGCTAAGATGCATCATTTATCATTTCTAAATACTCAATCTGAAAAGAAAAAAGAACTTAATGAAATTAAATGTTAATTGCATCTGCACAAAACTAGATTTAAAAATAAAGTTTCAGAAAACCACCCTTCTTTAAAAAACAAAAACAGTAGAATACTGTTTCTTTAATAGCTGTTTTAGAAAAAAAGACAATGTGGTCCAACCAAAACACTGACTAACCAACTAATTGGATAATTATATTCTATATGACAATAAGACTTTTAAGGACTAGTTTTAACAGCTTCCTTTATTCACTGTATACAAAAGAAAACAATGCAGAAATAGTGTGCTAATTGGTTCTCCATCTTTCTTCAACTGCTTCCTTATTAGGAAAACAGCAAACGAATGCAAAATATTTAAACAAGATTAAGAAGATACCGTCTATTAGAGAAAAAAAAGTTTCACTTATTCAATGACATTGTGATGTCAGCTTAGGGAAGAACAGACCATTTTATCCTTACCTCACCCCTGCCACAAACATAAATAAATTTCTGCCATAAACATATATAAATTTCAGACAGATTAAAATATTTTCTTTGTTTTTAAGTCAGCCATTGTTTTTAATCAAATTTTATCAAATTTCTGGGTAAGATTCTCAGTTTCAAAAATATGAAACAAACTATGCAGATAAAAAGATAAACTGGATTACATAAAAAAACAAAATTAACTGTAGTTTAAAAAATGCAAAAGTGGGACCAGCAGATGGCATAATGGTTAAATCACTGGACTCCCAGAAAGTTGACTGTGGTTAGAACTCCGGAACTGACGGCTTGTAATTCATGTCAGGCATGTGTGTATGTGTGCCCAATATACTAAGAGAAGAATGGAGGAGAAGGGATTGCAGTGTGACCATCCCCCCCAGGGGCTGATTTCTCACTTTCTGTCTCTGTCTTTCTCTGTCCCTCCAGTGAGTACCCTCACCCTATAACAAATACACACAGAAAACTCTTAAAAAATAAAAAGTAAATAATAAACCAGAAGAAAATTCCAACTACGACAGAAACCAACATAAGCTTAACGTTTTAATTAGTAGCTCATAAAAGCACTTATAAAGATGAAAGGACAAGAAGAAATACATTTTTAACAATTATCACTAATATCCTTATAGAAAATTTTCAATATCTGTAGTAATCAAAGAAAAGCAAATTCAAACAATAAGATACTATTTCCACCTGGCAACTTAGCCAAAAATTCTAAAAATGACATTAGCAAACAGTCAACATTATGGGGTTCTTACTCTGTGCTAAGTGATGTTCTAAATGCTTAACAGTAATTCATTATAGCCTATCAACAGCCCTTTCAGGTATGTATTAATACTGTTTCCTTTAGACAGAGGTAGAAACTACACAGCATGGAAGTAGTAACATCTTAGGGTAGTAAGGGGCAATAAAACAGGCAATGAATGCACAAGATAATTGATAAGATACTTCAGCACCCTTAAAAATGTTAATAACCTGGGCCAGCAGATGATGTGGTGGTTAAGGCACTGGACTCCCATACAGCCAACCACAGTTTGAGTCCCAGATCCAGCAGCTTGAAATTCATGGTATGAGCATGTGTGTGCATGCCCAAGATCCCAAGAGAACTGAGAAGGGATTGCAGCGTGGCCATTCCCCCGAGGGGTGATTTTTCACTTTTTGTCTCTCTGGCAAGCACGTGCACCCTACAGCAAAAATCTCTCTAAAAAAACAAACAAACAAACAAACAAACAAACAAAAAAAAACAGCTAGGAACCTATTACACAAAAATACTGAAGTTTTAATCTGGAAAATATTCGAGGAGGGACAGCCCTGTAATGTAGTGTTTAGTGAGTGCTGCACATAGAAAGCTAGAACCTACAGGGACAACAGTGGTTTGACTCCTGTACCTGAGAGCTTGAAAACTCGTGTGCACGCAAGTCCAAAATCCTGACAGGATGTTGAAACAGAGGAAAAGAACTGCAATGTGACCATGCCCCATTGGGAGGGGTGTTCGCATGTGTTCTCTCTCTGGCAAGTGCACATGGCCGCTGACAATTAAAAAAGAAAGAAAGAAAGAAAGAAAGAAAGAAAGAAAGAAAGAAAGAAAGAAAGAAAGAGAGAAAAGTACTCACAGAATCTATCTAAAAGGTATAATCCTAAATGGAAGAAAATTTTTATACACAAAGATGTTCACTATTGGATTATTTACAATAGTAGAAATTGTGAATAATTCATTTCCAAGGTAGGAGAAATGTTGAGTGAATAGTGTCCACAATGAGGCAAGAAAGTTGTGCTTAGCCTATGATGTTTACCCTAAAAGAACCAATAAATGGGTCAAACGTCTATTCTCATTTTTTTTTTTTTTTTATTTGAGAGAGAGATTTTTGCTATAGGGCATGTGCACTCGCCAGAGAGAAAGAAAACAAGAAATCACAACTACCTCCCGGGGGGATGGCCAGGCCACAATCCCTTCTCCTCCATTTTCCTCTCGGGACTTCGGGCATACATGCACATGTGCCTGGTGTGCATTTCAAGCTGCTGGGTCTGGGACTCGAACTATGGTCAACCATGTGAGAGTCCAGCAAGTAACCATTATACCATCTGCTTGACCCCAAACGTCCACTCTTGATCATTAGGTCATGCTGGCAAGTCCTAGCAAGAGTCATACTCCTCTATGACCTATCCACAAATGTCCAGACAAAAGGACCCTGTCAGACAATTGATATATCTAATGCTCAGGACTACAATTTCCAAGATATTAGAACAGAGTAAAATCCTTTTATCCAGTCGCTGTCTCTTGGTAACTCGCACCAGCTATCTCATATAATAAAAAGATGTGAAGTCAGACTGGCAGAGAAAGGAGACTCATTTCTAATATGGACAGATTTTTTGTTATTATTATTAATATTTTTAGAGATTTTTGCTATAGGACGCATGTGTTTGCCAGAGAGACAGAGAGAAAATGAAAAACCAGTCCCCAGGGGCGGGGGGTGGGGTGGGGGAGATGGCCACAGTGAAATCCCTTCTCCTCCATTCGCCTCCCAGGATTTTGGGCACGCACGCACATACACCCAGTGTGAGTTTTACACAACTCGAACCCCAGTCAACTACGTGGGATTCCAGTGACATAAACATTATGCCATCTGCTGGTCCCTAGGACAGGTTTTTAAACCACTGGGTCATAGATGGGAAATAAGAAAATGAAAGCAGTTCCTGATAAAGGAACAAAGTACATCCCCAATACAGGCATACAGATTTGGGAATTAATGAACAATGGCCCAGATTTAGGCCTTTAATACCCAAATAAGGATGAAGATAAATGAAAATAGAAACAATAACAACAGTAATGATCTAATAAGCTCCTCTTATAGGCCAGGCATGACTCCTAAAGTTAAACCAGTGCTTCACAGAACATGCTCAAAGGTATTAAGTAACTTGCTAATGTCACCACAAGACAAAAGCACAAATCCAAGTCTGTCTGGTTCTAAAGACCCTGCGGACTGAACTGACTAATCAGTCAGGGTTCCATTATTTCAAACTCCATATACGCACTTCAAGGTTTTCGTCAACTCCTTTTGAAAGTGTTCACTATTGGCTAGGAAAAAATATTAATAAAGAAGGCAATGATATAAAAAACAATTTTTTTGTCTGCTTTTACTACACATTCTTCCCCCTCCAACCTTCTATCACTCCATTTTCATTTCACTTTGTTAGCGTGTTAAATCTTTCTTTAGACAAATACCTTGAATATTTTACCTTTCAGTACAGTTTCATATTATTTTAACTTTTTTCTTCTAGAAATCCTTCCTAAAAAGGAGCTGATGCCCACATACACCTCTCTTTCAGTACATATAAAACCATTATTCTGATCTCTTAGTTATTATTTTCAAAGTAAAGTATATATGATCAAATTACTGCTAGTATTTGCCTAATTTCAAATGACAGTCTTTATAAGTCATAGATAGGTCCATCTAATACTAGTCAGGAAAGTCTATCAAGTGCTCCGGACTCCTCTACACAGCATACAAAACTCTAAGTCCACCTGCAAACATAGACTGCTCAGGTACCATGGAAGACTTTATATACACCCACAAAATTAATATATCTAAATACTATAGATAACGCCCTTCTTCAAACTCTGAAGGCTGACTTCTTAATAATCTTTGCTATATATTTCTTCAAGATTTAAATAAATAAATAAATAAACAAAATTACCATAATTTTTCTCAAGTTGCTTTATAACTGCCTGTTTGCTATTCTAACTCCCTAACTAAATTCCAGCAAACAGAACAATAGCTTATCCACTATTATACCATTGGTTCTAAAAAGTACACGGCACACAATAGGTAGTCAGGTACTTGCTGAATGAATGTCTAATAAAAAACATGATGTACCTAAACATGATTGTTCCTTTTTTCCTAACAATTCTACCATTTTAAAATAAATTTTGGGCTGGACTCAGTTTAGTGCTTAAAGGATCCAGATCTCATATGGTTAACTGGTTCAAATCCTGGACCTGGCAGCTTGAAAAACAATGAGTACATGTGCATGGGTGGCCAAATTCCTGACAGGAGAGGAGTAGAAGTAAAAGGACTGTGGCATGACACACCCCACTGATGGGTGCTTTCTCTCTCTCTCTCTCTCTCTCTGGTGAGCACACATACCCTCAGGCAATAAAAGGAACAAAGAGAAGATATACTTTAAACCATCTTGAAATTGCTTGTGATCAAGCTCCTCGAGAAAAATTAGTCTGCTTCGTATATTACTTTCTTTTTAACCCCCAAAACACATCAGTTTAAACAACTATTCCATTCACAGGGTTTGGTAACAAATCTCTCTATTACTAAAAACACATTTCATGCTTGATGGAGTCTTCTCTATTACCAAAGATATGATTTAGTGAATGGCAAAAAATGTGTGTGATCTGAAAAGAAACTAGAATATAAAGAGATTTAATTTAAGATCTAAGGAAACATCCCAAAACAAAAAATTACTAAATTTCTGAAATGTTTGGCATGGTACGAGCACAGCCAGGTAAGGATACACTCTTTCTCGGGACGTCTCACCGACAGTCCCGCTGTGTAGCACTGACTTTTCAGCCTCCTACACAAAAGATAGTATGGTGTTACAAAATAAAAATATAGGGAAAATATATATATTAGGAAATAATTAACTTTCACTTGAATACCATAACACTTGATAAGAGTGAAAAATGTGGGAAAGATAAAATCATAAAGAATGTAACCTACTCAGAATGCACAACCAATATAGTATTAACCTACTAATACACTTGGGATTGTAAATAAGAATAAGAGCTATATTTACATAAACTCTATGTAAAGTCATTTACAGGGCTAGAAAATGGGCAAGGTTTTAAACTATTACAAACAAGATGATAGAGAACTTGGGTTAAAATGGTTCCTGTACAAACCTATTACTAATCTTTTGAAATGCAATTTGGCAATACATATTCAAAAGCCTTTAAAAATTAATATGTTCCTTTTTTACACTAATCCCAAATTTAAGGATTTATCCTAAGAAGCCATTCTAGACTTACAAGAATATTTAGCCACACTAATTCTCATGCCAACTGTTGATAAGAGGAAAACTACTTAAAAAGCAATTTTTTTAAATTTCCAATAAAATTAAATAAAGAAGGACCAGCAGGTAACACAGTAGTTAAGGTGCTGAACTCCCACATTGTCAACCATGGCTTGAATCTAGTTCCTGGTGGTTTGAATCATGCCAGGGACCAGCAGATGGTGTAATGGCTACGTTGCTGAACTCCTGTGTGGTTGACCACAGTTTGAAGACCAGACCCAGTGGCTTAAACTTACGCTGGGCACATGTGCGTGTGTGCCCAAGATCCCAAGAGGAGAATGGAGGAGAAAGAATTGGATTATGATGTGGCCATCCCCCCTGGGGGGTGATTTCTCATTTTCTGTATCTCTATCTCTCTCTGTCTTTCTAGAGAGCATACACGCCCTATAGCAAAAACCTCTCTAAAAAAAAAAAATTGGAGCCAGCAGATGGCATAATGGTGACATCACTGGACTCCCACATAGTAGAATGTGGTTCGAATCCCCGACCCGGAGGCTTGAGACTCACACCAGACGTGTGTGTATACATGCCTAAAGTCCTGAGAGGAGAATGGAGGAGAAGGGATTGCAGTGTGGCCATCCCCCCGAGGAGTGATTTCTCACTGTCTCTCTGTCTCTCTGTCTCTGGCAAGTGCATGTGCCCTATAGCAAAAATCTCTCTTAAATAAAAAAAAAAGATAATCAGACCATCTCTAGAAATACCTGTATCTCCCATTATTTGCATTAATTTAAAAAAAACACAATTTCCAATTATGGTGCTTGATGCACAAAAATATAAGAAAACGGTCTCAAAATCTAAGAGAATTAAGTGTGAAGGGAAAAAGGAATGTCATAGGATATTTTGTTCTCATAATGTAGCTTATTAGAAAAATGTTAGATCTCTTTCCTGCTTTTTCTTAATTTATATTAACAAAGTTTACTCTGCTTGGCTTCAAAGATTGTGCTATAATTGTAGATACTATTAAAAGTAATATTCATTAAATTATAAACAAAAATTCTGATTAAAAAATGTGAGATTAAGGACTAATTCAGACAAAAGCTTTTGGAAATTTTTCAGAATAAAAATACAATATATTACAAAGAAAACCTAATTTGTTAATTTCCCTTACTAGCTGTGAATATTTGCCACAGATAGCCACACATACCATTTTACCAGGCCTGTCTCTAACAGCTAGGAATCTGATATTGTCAAACAGAAGGCGCAAACATTGACGTTCAGGTTAGATACCTGACATTCTTGTTTTCACGAATCCATGCTGCCCCCTTCTGGATGTATCTGGAGATTATGTAACAATAGAAGTTTAATAAACTATAAGACTAAGGGACTTTAAAAGGCTCATGGAAAATGCATGCTATGGAAAACAAACAAGCAAAAAAACACATCAAATAAGATGAGTATGTTTATATCCTTGATATCCTTTATATCCTCGTACACTGTATGCAGGCTTCGTAGAACCACACTGTACCCCACAAAGATGAACAATGATTACACATAAACCTGAAATGACAATAGGAAAAGGAAAAACAAAAACAACTATGCTTGAATATCAAAATATTTTACACCAAAATTAACTCATATTTTAATTTCATTTTTCTGCAAGCTTCTGAAGTACTCTCATAAATAAAAAGTAATCACTTTTCACTGTTATACTGAAAACTTAGTCTAAGTGCTCATGGAAAGAAACATACTGGTAGTAAATAATTTTTTTAAATTATTTTTATTATTCAATTTCATTTATTCATTCATTATTTTAATTTGACCAGAGAGACAGAGAGAGAGAGAGAGAGAAAGAGGGAGGGAGGGAGGGAGGGAGGGAGAGAGAGAGAGAGAGAGAGAGAGAGAGAGGAAAGTGAGAAAGCAAGCCACCAGGTCCGGGACTCAAACCATGGTCGGCCATGTGGGAGTATCCCAGCGCCTTAACCACTACGCCACCTTTTGGTCCCCAGTAAATAATTTATTTTAAAAACATTTTCCAAAAATTCTATTCTGAATAGTTCAAACAACAGAAGGAAAAAAAGCTCTTATAACTTAACTATCAAGGCAAATGAGAAGAAAATAAATATCAAATACATATTTGAATAATTAAATAAAACATGACACTTAAGTCATTTATTTATTCCTTCCCTTCCACACTCTTCTCTTCACTCCCAAAAGAAAACCAAGATCTGAATTTGGCACTTATCTTTCCAGTTCAAGTCTCATACCTGTACTACATATACATATATGTATCTATATAGCTAAATGTTTTTAAGATGTAAATAAGTGGTACCATAATGCATTACAACATACGAATGTTCCAAGCTGAAGGCTGTACTTGGAAATCCAGCCCCCAATCCAGCCGCAAATCATCTAAGGAAATGTGGACAGCTCTATGCAAAGACAGTACAATTTTCTACTGGATAACTAGTGTTCTTTTTTAATTTCTGAATTTGTATCCCTGTCAGTCATATAGACCTGCTTATTAAGGGAAATATTTTTAAAAACACTATTGATATTTTAAAATTATTTTGTTAGTGTATTTTCCAAAGTCTAGTATCCTTCTCGGAGAGTAACCTATGTGGGGGGAAGAAAGGATTCTGGGTCTTGAAGAGTAGACACCTTTGTAGTAGAATTTATAGTGAAAGGAAAACAATATATAATAGGGGAAGGGAAAACAAACTGGCAGGGAGGTGGGCAGAGGTGGGCAGAAGTTGGATCATGCTCACGTGTATTGACGTAGTTTTAATATAGAGACTTAGAGGATGGTTTCGGTTTCCACATGCCACAGGCATTAGAAATATCTGCCTTCCCTCATTCCATCTCCCATCCTCAGATTTCAGAGGCAACTGGGACACTCTTTTGGCCTCCCATCCTGGAGTTCAAATTTTGATCATTCATCCAATTCAAACTCTGATAGCTATTTAAATCTAGGAAGCAGTCTATCTTTAAGCACTCTATTGTTTAAATTATTTAGTTATCAGAATAAGATTAAACTAAAATTCTAGACTTCTAAAGTATTTAAAAACATGATAGTATAGAAAATCTCTAAACGATGAATAAGATATTGCACTGAGATTTAAGAGAACCACAAAGCTAGAGAACAGGAGAGAAAAAATGGAGAAAGAAGGTGAGGGTAGAGAAGGATAGACATGCTTCATATAAGTAACCTTTAATACTAGTTCATCATTATCTATTTACAAAATATCTGAAGGTATGATAATAAGCAAAGTGCAGGTGATAATTTAATAAGCCTGTTAAAATTTTAGCAAACCTTTTTTTGTTTTATTTTTTGGATTTTTTTTAGTTTTGCTCTAGGGCACATGTACTTGACAGAGAGAGACAGACAGAGAGGGAAAGTGAGAAATCACTCCCCAGGGGGTATGGCCACACCACAGTCCTCTCTCCTTTAGTCTCCTCTTGAGATCTGGGGCAAGCACACACACACACACCTGGTGTGATTTCCAAACCATCAGGTCTGGGCTCAAACCATGCAATGTCCATATAGAATCCAGCATCTCAACCTCTAAGCCACCTGCTGGCCCAGCAAACCTGTTTTGAAAAAGATTTTTCTAAAAAGATTCCTACATGATCTTTGCAGTGGCAATCTAATTTAATAATAATATAAAGGTGCTGTTTTAAATATGAATCCTATAAAACTATGTAAGAACTGTCACTTCTGAACAGCAATATGGAAAGACTAAACCACTCATTTAAAAACAAAACAAAATCAACTTATAATAATAAACGAAAATTATGTGGGACCTTCTTTTCTATTTATGGTATATAACTTGTATTATTTAAGTGAATAGTTTCATTTCAAAGAAATGTTTCATTTCAGTTACTTCTGTAAGTATATATAGTACATTTTGTTTTCTCAAAAAAAAAAAAAAAAAAAAAAAAAAAAAAAAAAACACCAAAAAGGGAAAAAAATCAAACTGGATCAACTGGGTATTTTTTCCCCCACTACATTTGGTAATTTAAGAAACAGAGAAGCCTGCAGGTAGCATGGTGGTTAAGGCACTGGACTTCCACATGGCCAACTGTGGTGTGAGTCCTGGACTTTGTGGCTTGAAACTCATGCTGGGTGTATGTGCATATGTGCCCAAAATCCTGAGAGGGGAATGGGAATGGAAGAGAAGGGAATGCAGCGTGGCCATCCCCCTGGAGCATGATTTCTCACCTTCCCTCTGTCTGTCTGTCTGTCTGTCTCTCTCTCTCTCTCTCCCTCTTTCTCTGGCCACCACACACAGTCCATGGCAAAAACCTAAAAGAAAGAGAGAGAGAGAGAGAGAGAGAGAGAGAGAGAGAGAGAGAAAGAAAGAAAGAAAGAAAGAAAGAAAGAAAGAAAGAAAGAAAGAAAGAAAGAAAGAAAGAAAGAAGAGAGAGAGAAATGGCAAATAACCTAATATTACAGATCTCAAAACTACCAATCCCAGCACCCCTCATGAAGGCAGTATAGTCAAGCCTCACAGCTCTTTCTGAGTAGTTTACTGGAGCTCCCTGTTTCTCTGAGGCATTCTGATATGCTCCTGCCCTCATCCACCACATTTTTTAGTACTTCTCCTTTGCCACTGACCATCTGCCTTGCAGCAAATTTACTTAACACCCTGCCCCATCCTCCTCCTGACAAGCAAGTTTACATTCCCTGGAACACTTAAACACTTTACTTGGCAGAGAATACTCCCCCAAAAACTTTCTTAATTCTTCTCAATAACCCTTGGACATCACATAATGAATTACTTCAATATTTTATGTGTTCAAAGAGTATCTACCTTCAAAGGGTATCTTAATTTTCTTATTACAGTTTAATTCTTTAAAATAATCAGTAACAGGTAAAAATTTAAATATCAGCTAACCAGATTATTCAATGAATCAAACTCAATTTCAAAGCTCTCTTCCTATAAGATTTTTACTATTCTGGAAAAACAATATTAAATGAATGACTTTAAAAAAATGAGAGACAAGGAATCAGCGGATGGCATAGCGGTTACGTCTCTGCACTCCCACATGACTGACCACGGTTGGAGTTCCAGACCTGGTGGCTCAAAAAAACATGCCGGGTGCATGTGGGGGGCATGCCCAAGATCCTAGAAGGAGAATGAAGCAGAAGGGATCGTGGCATGGCCATTCCTGCTGGGGGGTGATTTCTCACTTTCCTTCTCATTGTCTCTGTCTGTCTCACTCCCCAGCAAGCACACACACCCTAAGGCAAAAACCTCTTTTAAAAAATGTCTAAGTAAATAAGAAACAAAAAATATTCAACCTATTGATAAAAGTAAAATCTATCTATTAAGGTGCTCTACATACTATCTGCAGATTTTATTTATCACATATGAACACATTATTTATTCTTTATGAGGGAGGGGAGAGTAAGGTAGGTATTCTTTTTGACAGGTTCTGGCCACTGTGATCCCGTGTCCTAGCTCCTCCCTCCCAGTTAGCTAGGATTGCAGGTGCACACTACCATGGCCAGTCTGTTCAGGATGGGCCACAGCCTCGCACAACGGCAACCTACCACTTACGTCGCCACACGGAAGCCACCATGTCAATTTTTTAAATAATTACAACTATCATAATAATAAAAAAAGAACTATAACATTAAAAAATAAAATATATAGAAGTCAGGTAAGGCACAGCAGTAATACCACTAGGCTACAAGGGAAAGGCCTTGGGTTTGCTTCCCAGGACCCACCTAAGTATACTAGGTGTACATGTGAGCCCATGATGTGAGCTGGCTGAGACTAAGTGATCTGCAGCACTTGGGCCCTATTGGGTCTCTCTCTCTCTCTTTCCCATTGAAGAAATAAATAAACTTTAAAAAGTAAACAAGTATATAGAACCATTGAGTCTAGCACTGAATTAATGCTAAAGTAGGAATTTAGATTAAAACATTTAGAATAGTTCATAAAAGAAGAAGTAGGGAAAGAAAAGATAAATAAGCTTTCAGACAGCAGAGAAAAAGTACATCTTATTTGTCTACTGAGATATGGATGTGGAGCTGAGAAACAGGATATGGAGTCTGTCTTCAGGCCTGGTCTCCATCTGCAGCATCAGTTCTAACTAGGAGATCAGACTTCAGTTTTCCTTCACTGTCTATCTAAGCTAAGAGATAATGAATCACTGTGCTTAGTGTCTAATCTTAACCACTTTGTTTTAGGAAACATGAAATGTGACTCTAAAATGGGAAAGGAGAAGTCATCAGCTCTGTACAATCTTAATCATAGTCTAAGTAATTTTTAAACACAACTGACATTTCTGTTTTTGAAGATCTTTTTATGAAAAATTAAGTTATGAGAAATCAAAAATCAACTTCTTTCTGAATTTAACTAACAAAAACCCTCAAATTCTATTCTACTCAAAAAAGTAGAGGGGCAAGCAGGTGGTTAAGGTGCTGGACTCCCACATGACCAACAGTGGTTCAAATACCAGATGCAGTGGCTTGAAACTCAAGCCAGGTGCATGTGTGTCCATGCCCAAAATCCTTAGAGGAAAAGGGAGGAGAAGGGATTGTGGCATGGTCATCCCCTATGGTGGGCGATTTCTCACTTTTCTCTCTGTCTCCCTCTGTCTCTCCTGTGAGCACATATGCCCTATAGCAAAAATCTCTTAAAAGAAAAAAAAGTACATAAACTTTTTGGCACTTATCTTTAATCATTACTTTTGGTAATCTTTCAACTGAAAACAGTTGATTTACTTCCTGCCAGACTGAAACTTTGAAACAAAAATAAAAACATATATTGCTAAAAAAATGACAATCACTTTATGAGAGGGACAATTCAAGCATTAGAAACAGTATACAATATGACTAATTCCAATCTCAATAAAACAGAATTTTCTAAACATTTAGAAAATAGCAAATACTTCTTTTCTTTTTTATTAATCAGTTAACTTTTTTTAAAAGAATAATTAAACTTTATTCATTTTTTTAGAGATTTTTGCTATAAACCGTGTGTGCTTGACAGAGACAGAAAGAGACAGAGAGATAGAAAGCAAGACACCTCCCATGGGGGATGGCCATGCCGCAATCCCTTCTCCTCCATTCTCCTCTTGGGATTTTTGGGCATGCACACGCACATGTCTGGTGTGTTTTAAGCTCCCAGGTCCAGGACTCGAACCACAGGTGACTACGTGGAAGTCCAGTGACATAACTATTACACCATCTTCTGGTCTTATATTATTATTACTTTTTTAAATCTGACCAGAGAGAGGTAAAATGAGAAAGCAAGCCTCCAGGCCCAGGACTCAAACCACGGTTGGTCATGCGCAAGTCAAGCACCTTAATCACCACATCACCTGCCGATCCCTCATAGATCATTAAACACCAGATTTTGTATCTTCTTATGCCCTAGGTCTATCCCAGTTTAACACAGAGCATATTCTCTATTTATTTGCATCTATAACTAATACACAGTTTTTAACTCACTACATATTATTGTTAAATACAATCGGTCAAAAACATTTTATTATACTAAATAACCACTTTAAAATTTTTTTGGTTTAATTTGCTATAGGGCATATGCGCTCACCAGAAGGAGACAGAGGTGGGGTTGAGAAATGATCCCCAGAAGGGATGGCCATACTGTAATCTCTTCTCCCCCATTCTCCTCTAGGGATTTTTGGCACGCATGCACATGTACCCAGTGTATTTCTCATGCTGCAAGGTCTGAGACACGAACCACACAGTGGGACACGTGGGATCAAGGTGCCTCAACTACCATGCCACTGGATGGCCCCCTACTTAAAATTTTTAAAAAAAGAAATTATGAAACAGTCACATAGAAATATGTAAGTGACAAAATGTGTATGTTAACATAATTCAGAGAACATGACTTCTATAAGCCATTCCAAACCTTCCCTTTTTTTTTTTGTTTTGGAGAGGTTTCAGCTATAGGGTGCGTGTGTTCGCTAGAAAGAGAGAGAAAGAGAGACAGAAAGCAAGAAATCACCCCCCGGGGGGATAGCCATGCCGCAATCCCTTCTCCTTCATTTTCCTCCTGGGATCTTGGGCACACACGCACACACACCCAGTGTGAGTTTAAGCCACCAGGTCCGCGACTCGAACCGTGGTCGACTACATGGTAGTCCAGTGACATAGCCATTACACCAACTGCTGCTCCTCCAAACCTTTTTAATCACATTTGTAATTTAAATAAAAAAAGCACAAACTATTGGATCGTCAGAAAAGTCATGACATATTTGTCATGTTTTTCTATGCAATAATCCATCTTGCTTTTTCCAACAATCCATCTAACACTTAAAATGTTTTATTTTTATGAAGAATATAAGGCAAAAAAGCCAAATCAGAAATGCTTGTTCCACACTGGTATAAAATAATCTAAACTATCAATTTTAGCACTGAAAAAATAAAGATTTCACTAATTGTGTATTCAGAGTTGAAATTCTCTGTTTTCCCTACAGAGCATAACTGCTATGAAATACAGTTTAGGACAGGGGCTGTAAGAGTACTTTAGCTTCTGCGCACAATTACAGTGGCATCTATGTCATGAAAATAAGACACAAAATTAGTTATCCAAGTACATACTTAGCAATTTTTCAGTGATTTAATAAGAAACTAATAACCAAAAGAGAAGAAGGGACAAATAGGAAGGAGAAGAGGCCCAGCCATCACAGCACAGCAGTCTGCACGGCACTGAAATGCTGGAGCCATGTGGAAGATCGGGGTTCAGTTCCTGGTCAACTCATACATGCTGCCCGTGCACAGGCGCCCATGATATTGGCTGCTGGGAAGGCTACGAGAGAGGGTTGCAGCATGGGACCCCATAGAGGGTGCTTCTGTCTTTCTTGTTCTCTCTCTCTCTCTTAAGAATTATTTAATTTTATTTATAATTATTATTATTTTCTAATTTGTCATGGGGCACACGTGGTCACCAGAGAGAGAGAGAGTGGGACAGTGAGAAAGCAAACCTCTAGGTCCAGGACTCAAACCTTAGTCAGCTATGTGGGAGCTCAGTGCCTTAACCACCACGCCATCCGCCAGTCCCTCATTTTCTTTTTCAACCAGCAGGCCACAGAGCCAATCCCCAACACCTCCTATTTCTAAAATTACTAACTTTTTATTTGACATTATATCCTAACTAAAACATATCACTAAAAACTCAATCTGGAGGCCAGCCTCAGACCTGGTGGTTAAGGTAGCCAGATCTCACATATGGTTCAAGTCCCAGACCCAAGAACTTGAAAAACACATCAGGCACACATGTGTACACGGCCAAAATCCCAAAAGGAGGGAGGAAAGGCAAGAAATCTCCTTCCACAAACATGTACAAAATTTTCCAAAATCATGATCCTTGATGTCATACTTTCTTCCCATCACTACACCTGTTTACTTAAAAAGACTCTATTGAAAACTACTCACATATTTCCTCTGAAAAATACATGTTCACTGTCTTTTTGCTTGAATAGATCCTAAAATAAGAAAACTGTAGAACACCTTTGGGAATATTTAAATTATTATTTTTTTTTAAATTGAAACAATTCAATAAACTGCTACTGTTTCAGGGACAAGCTATGTCATTTAAGAGCCAGTAACACTAGAAAGAAACACTATATCCATCTTCTCGTTCCCTCTACCCTACAGTAAATGATCGCTAACTTTGCTGGTTATATGTTATTATTTTACTTTTAAAATTGAAAGAGTTTGGGATCAGCAAATGGTGTAATGGTTACGTCACTGGACTCCCAGGTAGTCTACTGTGGTTTGAGTCCTGGACCCAGTGGCTTAAATCTCATGCCAGGCAGGTGTGTAAAAATCCTGAAAGGAGAATGGAAGAGAAGGGATTGCAGTATGACCATCCCCTGGAGGACTGATTTCTCACTTTCTGTCTCTCTGTCTCTCTCTGTCTTTCTGGCGAGTGCACGTGCACTATAGCAAAAATCTTTATTGAAAAAAAAAAATTGAAACAGTTTAATTCTCTTGTCACATTTTCTTTAAATTATTCTAGACTGACAGTAACGTAAATTGGATCTAGCACAGTGAATTAATCTCTTATGTAAATTGACTTACACTGCAGTTTTCAGGTGGAACTAGAAGTTGAGTAATCTCACCACCATGAACACAGAAGATATGTTTCATTTCTCCAGAAAATATGTCCCAAATGATGACTGAAAAGTCCACACCTCCAGATATCAGGTATCTTTGATCATAACGAGCTGAGACCTGATGAGGATATAGCAAACATGTGACTTTGTTCCGATGACCACGGAGCGTCCTGTGAGGGGGCCAACCTGCAGAGGAGGTTTTGGATTTAAAATGGGAAAATTAAAGTCTTACAAAGCTTCAAAAGTAAAAAGTAAACACTTATTTCCAGAATAGCTATAAATTTTATCACAGAAAAAGTTTCTAATTCGATCTTCTAAAATGGCTGTGTCCAATACAGTAGCTCCTAGCCACATGAGACTACTGAATGTGTGGAATGGAGCTAATCTGATTCTTATGTGCTGCAAAAGTAAAACAGTCAAAAGATTTTTCAAAATTTATTGTAAAAAGAAATTTTTAATTTCATTAATAATTTTCATATTCATTGCAAGTTGAAAATAGTTTTCTATATTGATGACATATATTATCATAGTTACTTGCACCTCTCTTATTTTACATTTTAACATGCCTATTACAAAATTACATATGGGGCCAGCAGATGGCATGGAGGTTAAGGCACTGGATCCCATAGCTGAGTACACAATTCAAGTCTTGGACCCAACAGGTTGAAATGTTGGGCACGTGTGTGTGTGTGTGTGTGTGTGTGTGTGTGTGTGTGAGCCTGAAATCCCGAGAGGGAAATGGAGGAGAAGGGATTGTGATGTGGCCATGACCCCTGGGGGAGAGAGGGCGGGGGTGACTTATCAAGTTCCCTCTCTCTCTGGTGAGCACATGTACCCTATAGCAAAAAAAAAAAAAAAATTACATTAAATTAAAAATTATATATATGGTTATAGATATCATTCACATTAGATTTCTAGTGGGTAGCACTGTTTAGACTCAGTATTATCAGTACTGTAGTAACTTTTTAATAATCCATAGATATAACTAATAATAGATGAAAATATTAGCATATATCAGAGATAAAATTTGATACTTCTTTATTTATAGTCACTAACAGGAATTTATTCCAATAATAGGTGTTGAATATTTTATTGAACTCTATCAACTCCACAGCACATTAGCAAATACACTTTTTCATAGCACTAGTTCATTACAAAACATAGACACATTTTGATAACAGGGTCAAGAGTTCGGAAAACACTGCAGCCCTCTGTATACCATGTACCTCTTCTGAGCATGTGCTCGCCTTGCAGCAGCTGGACAATGGCCGTCTGTGTGGCAGGTACAATGATGATGCTTCCATCTTCACGGCCACAGACGAGCCGTCCATGGGCGGGGATGTACACACTTGCGGTTACTTTAAGAGGCTCATTACTGTTGGGTATCACACTCAGCTGGTCTATAATTCCCGCAGGACAGGGATTCAGTTTATCAAATGCCTCTTGCAAACTAACAGAAGTTGTCATTTCCAACCCTAGAAAGGTTTTGTTTTGTATAAAGGAAAAAACATTTGTGCAGGTTAAAAATAGATGTACAAACATTAAAATAATGTTGGTTGGCTCAGCAATATACCAAAAAATGATAATTATCCACAAGTATAAACTTTAGAAAAAATTATACATGTATATTATGAATTTATTATTCGGTGATTAAGTGTTCAAGACATTCAATTTTAAAGATTAATAAATTACTATACATAATTTACTATTACCTGTTTCACCATCCTGTCTATCAGATGTGTCTGAAATGTTCCAAATATTCAATCTTCCAGAAGAATCACCCTGAATTAATAGTTTATGAAAATAATCTCTACTTCCATAGAAGAACCGAGTAACAGGAGGACAAATTAGCAACTGCTGAAAGAAAAGAATATGCAATTATTCTACAGCTATGTTTTTTTAAAAGAACTATTTTATTTAACTTTATTTATTTATTTTCAAATCTGACCAGAGAGATAGAGAAAGAGAGAGAAAGTGAGAAAGCAAGCCTCCAGGTCTGGGACTCAAACCTTGGTTGGCCATGTGGGAATCCAGCGCCCTTAACCACTACACCATCCACTGGCCCCTATAGCTATATTTTTAAAGAAAATATTTCATATATTAACTTTTTCTTTCAAATAAAGACATTAGGTTCTTTGCCTCGGTACTGAAGATAAAAATGAGTTTATAGAAGACAGCAGGTGGCATAGTGGTTAAGGTGCTGGACTCCCACATGGTCAACTACAGTTCGAGTCTTGGACCTGGCAGTTTAAAAATCATGTTGAGTGCATATGTACATATATGGTCAAAATCCCAAGAGGAGAGTGGAGAAGAGATTGCGGCATGGCCATCACTCCTAGGGAATGACTTCTCACTTTCCCTCTCAGTGTCTGTCTCTCTTTCACTGGTGAGAACACTGCCCTATGGCAAAAAAAAAAAAAAAAAAAAAAAAAAAAAAAGAGCTTATAGCATGATTATTTAACAATACACTAATGTAATTTTATACTATTTATGTCAACTAATATTCAAAACTAATATAACATAAACATTCAAACAAAGAAAAACTGTATCAATGTTCTTTCTTCAAAATTAACACTGATACTTTTTCTCTGCTTTATAAAACTGAATACCGGCCATAACAAAATTTGTTTAATTGCCTGTTATTACATAAATAAAAGAAAGACATGCCATTCTTTACCAATAGGAAAAGTCTCTGAGTATAAGGTCAAAGGAGTGAACTCTCAAATTCTATCTTTTTTTTTTTTTTTTGCCAACTCCTGGTTAGTCATTAAAAATAGGAGCTAAAGTATAAACTACCAAGCTTGTACAACTACAGACTCCATTTTTTATTTTAATTATTAAGTTTTCAGAAAAGTCATGACACATTTTTGCATAAAAAAACAGGTCATGACTTTTCTAACTACCAAATAATACGTTTTTTTCAACTAATAGCATAACATTTTACTTGGTCACATAATCAACGTAAAGCTAGTCTAATATGTAAACTATTAACTACTAAAAACAAAAACCTTTCATTAGTCTGGTGCATACTTTCAAAAAACACACCAGCCATGGGGGTACATGTATCTAAAATCCTGAGGAGATAGAGAAATGGAGGAAAAAAGATCACAGCATGTCCACACCACATTGCAGGATGCTTTCTCCTGTGCACTCTCTCTTTCTGGCATGAACACAAGGCCTCTAGCAATCAAAAAAAAAAAGTTTAAAATTAAAATATTAAATAGTGGTAGCCTCCTAAAATTAAATTTCTGAATATTCATTCATAAATACTGAAATATCAAAGCACAGAATCCTTTTTTAAAAAATCTGCCAGAGGACATGTGCACTCACCAGAAAGACGGAGAGGGAAAGAGGAAGTGGGGGGGGGGGAGAAAGCACTCTCTAATGGAGCATGGTCACTCCACAATCCTTCCCCCATTTCTCCATCCTGTCAGGATCTGGGGCATGCCTACACAGCACGTACACCAGGTGTGTCCTGCAGTTGCTGGGAGCAGGCTTTGAACCATGGTCACTATGTAAGATCTGCCTCCCTTAACCACTAGGCCACGAAACCAGCCCAAAGCACAGAATCCTACCCTAAAAACAGTAATATACTTCAGTTTTGTCAATTCTAATAATAAAATAATCTAATTACTGAATTTGCTATTATTTTCTAAAAAGCACTATAGCTTATGAATACTACATATATTAAGCAACTAAAAAATTTACTTTAAATTTCTCAAATTACTGAAAATTTTAATTAATAATATACATACATTTAACAAGGAGTTGTGACAGTAACTGAAATAACCAATATCCCACAATTTCAACATATGATCAACATATACATTATATGTTTTAATTTAGAATGTATTAGAGAAAGTTGATATTTAAAGAAAAATATCTTTTGTTTATGTGTAGTTTTCACACAAGTCATTATCACTCAGTTTAACTAGACTGATTATCTGGGTTGGCAAAAAGTAATAAGTTTAAGAGAACAAATAAAACAGATCTTAATAGTACACAATGCATAAATTCAGAATATTCAAAATATTCATGGTAAAAACCAATTCCCTTCCCCTCACCATCCCTCCACAGAAAAAACAGGACAGGGACCAGCAGTTAGTGTAATGGCTATGTCGCTGGACTCCCACGTAGTCGACCGCGGTTCGCGTCCCGGACCCGGTGGCTTAAACTCACGCCGGGCGCGTGTGCGTGCGTGCCCAAGATCCCGAGAGGAGAATGGAGGAGAAGGGATTGCGGCGTGGCCATCCCCCCTGGGGGGTGATTTCCTGCTTTCTGTCTCTCTGTCTCTCTCTGTCTGTCTGGCGAGCGCACGCGCCCTATAGCAAAAACCTCTCCCAAAAAACAAAAAACAAAAAACAAAAAAAAAAAAAAGAAAAAACAGGACATAAAGTTTATAATGATAAAGATATGGAAACCCGAAATATTACTTTCAAACCCAAAGTTTCTTTCTCACTACACAAAACACAGATTTGAACACTCAGTACTTAAGTGCTATTGTATTCCAACTTCAAATGGAGATTAAGCAGGTTTTTATAAGTCTAAATAAACTTTCCTCTTTATAGAGAAATATGGTATTTTTCCTTCATTTCTAACATCTAATGATTTAAATTGCTGCATAATTTTTGGGAGATATTGCAATGCCTTGTTCAAGTAATGAATTATTATTACTTGAAATTATTACATAATTATTTATGACCTTTTAAAATTATATCTGTCACTGTTTATAATTGCATGACAGCGTAAAATAAACTTATACCACAAATAGGAGTTTTACCAAAGAGGATGTTATAATATATTTTCAGTGTGAGACCACCTGTACTCTTAAAGAAAGGTGAAGGCTATTTCATAGACATATAATGTATTTTAAAATACATTTTGAGGGACCAGCAGTTAACATAATGGCTGTCGCTGGACTCCCATGTAGTCGACCACGGTTCGAGTCCTGGACCCGGTGGCTTAAACTCACGCCAGGCACGTGTGCGTGCGTGCCCAAGATCCCGAGAGGAGAATGGAGGAGAAAGGATTGCGGCATGGCCATGCCCCCTGGGGGGTGATTTCTCGCTTTCTGTCTCTCTGTCTCTCTCTGTCTTTCTAGCGAGCACACGTGCCCTATAACAAAAAGCTCTCCAAAAAAAAAAAAAGAAAAAGAAGATAAATAAAATACATTTTGAAAGGTGCCTATAATTGATCATGATCATGTTAAAATGTATTACATCTAAAACAGGGCCTTAAGCTTTACTAAATATCTCAAAGGCTTAGCTTCCAAAAGATACCTATAGAGAGTTCTGAAAATGTTTCAATGTAACTATCAATTATAAATGGTACCTGAACAATTTTACCTCTTTATCTTTTCGATCCAAGAGTCTATGTTGTACAGGAGGAATTAAATTTTCAACTGCTTTGCCCACATCACTGCGGAATGAATCACTAGCTGGAAGGCAACTGAAAATGGGAAAAATACAGCATTCAATTAAAATACTAACATTAAATATTTTATCATTCCATATGACAAGGGAAATGTTTTGATAGTAGAGAAAAAAGAGAATTTTAAAATCGTAACTAATTTAATGTAGGCATTACATTAAATAATTAATGTTATAAAAATATCCTTCTTCACATAAAAATCCACCTAATTTTTTTTGAGAGGTTTTTTTTTATTTATTTTTTTGCTACAGGGCGCGTGCACTCACCAGACAGAGAGAGACAGAGAGACAGAAAGCAAGAAATCACCCCCCAGCAGGGGGGATGGCCACGCCACAATCCCTTCTCCTCCATTCTCCTCTCGGGATCTTGGGCATGCACGCACACGCGCCCGGCGTGAATTTTAAGCCACTGGGTCCAGGACGCGAACCGCGGTTGACTACGTGGGAGTCCAGCGACATAGCCATTACGCCAACTGCTGGTCCAAAATCCACCTAATTTTTGAACTGAGATGTTAACTTGGAATTATAACTTAAACTGGCATTACAAATCTAACTTAAGAAGTTCTGAAATTTTTTACCTAAATCAAATATTTATATTAGATATAGTTTAATGCTTCTAGGTTATACTGCAAATTATGACTTTTTCCTTTTTTACTTTTGCCAGAGTGTAGGCACATATATTTGCCAGAGAGTGATAGAGAGAGACAGAGAGAGAAAGAGAGGGAGAAAGCACCCCCCCCCCCCCCCCCGTGGGGCAGGATCACACTGCAATCCCTATTCTTCCATTTATCCTTCCACTTGGGATTTTAGGCATGCATGCACATGTGCCTGGAATGATTTTCAAGCCACCAGGTCCAGGATTCAAACCACATGGTCGGCCATAGGACATCTGGCTTCATTAACCACTAGGCTACAAAGCTGAAACCTTTAAAAAAAAAAACTTTTAAAATATTAATTTTTATTATTTTTTTTTCTTAATTCTCTACAGGGTGCATGTATTTTCTGGAGAGTGAGAGAGAGAGAAGGCGAGACAGCAACCCTGAAAGGGGATGACCAGACCACAGTCCCTTCTCCATTCTTCTCTCTCTTAAATACACACACATGCCCAGTGTGTTTCTCAAGTCACTGGGGCCACGACGAACCTCAGAGTCAGCTACGTGGGATTCAGCACCGTAATCACCATGCCACCTACTGGCCCCTACATGTTTTTCAAGCCACAGAGACCGGGACTTAAATCACACAGTCGGCTACGTAGGATCTAGCTGCCGTAACTCTCATGATACTGGCTGGCCCTTTTGTTTCTTTTTTTTCCTTAACTGCCAGAGGCACTTTCTTTTTTCTTTTTCCTTTTAAGAATTATTTTATTTATGGGACCAGCAGATGGCGTAATGGCTACATCACTGGACTTCCATGTAGTCAACTGCAGTACAAATCCTGGACCCAGCAGTTTAAAACTCACACTGGGCACGACTGCGTTCATGCCCAAAATCCCAAGAGAAGAATGGAGGAGAAGGGACTGCGTCATGGCCATGCCCCCTGGGGGGGATTCCTCGCTTTCTGTCTCTCTGTCTCTGTCTCTGTGGCACATGCACATACCTATAGCAAAAATCTCTCTCTGTAAAAAAAGTGTTATTTTATTTATTATTTACTTATTATTATTATTTTTTTATTTATTTATTTTTTTATTTTTTATAGTTTGCTATAGGGCACATGCACTCACCAGAGAGAAAGAGAGAGAGAGAGAGAGAGAGAGAGAGCGTGCGCGCGCGCAAGCTACCAGGTCCAGGACTTGAACCATGACCAGTCATGTGGGAGTCCAACACCTTAACCACCATGCCATCTGCTGTCCTCACTGATCCACTTTTTAAATTATTTTATCAAGATAGTGAGAGAGGAAAAGAGAAAGGAGAAAGAAAAGAGACAGTGAAAGAAACAGATACATTTTTTTTTTAATAGGGTCTTACCATGCAGCAATCCTCCTGCCCTAGCCTTCCAACTAGAATTATAGGTGCACACAATTTTGCCCAGCATGTTCAGGTCGACCCAGGAACCAAACCCAGGCCTCCCAAGAGGTCTCTAGCCTCCCAAGCAGAGGTTGCTACCTGTGCACCAATGCAGCTAGGACTGAATGCTTTACTTTTGATTAAAGTCCTTACTTATTATTTATTGCATACCTGGCAGGTAGTTTATAAATATAACTTTGCCCATTTTCAGTCCAAATGATTACTTTATCTGCTGATACAAAGTCCCCTCCAGTCCATGTCTGTCCATTTTCACTAGGACCTGAACACAACAGGGAATAGTCGCCAGCATCAAATACCTACAAGGAATAAGAAATTCTGAATCTATTCCATGTGGTTGTAATTTAAGTAAGATACAAGTCCTCAACAACAACAACAAAACAACTTCTAGAAATGTATTTTCCAAACTCAGGCCTTCAGAGCTTACAGTCTTAGGTGAACAGTCAGTAAACCCAGAGGCACAATCATCTTCAATAGGAAAAATACTGCTAGTCCCCTAGCTATGTGTAGCTTCCCAGGGTCAATCAAAAACCATGATAAGTTGAGCCAGGGAGCTCCCCTCCACAGGGGCAGGCATCTTGAACCTTTCTCCTCAAGAGGGAAGAAGTACTCCATCAAAGAAGGGCAAGTAATAATCTACCTCTAGAAAGAAGGTTCCTGGTTTATTTCCATGTCTAGTAACAACACATCTAGTAAACTCTGCCTTCCAAAGATCTCCTTTTAAATAGGAAATCATCTGGCTTTCTCTTATTTCATCACTGTTCTAAAATAATATAAATAGAAAGTTAACAGTCTTGTTATTTAATAATTTTCATGTATAAGAGTCAAATCCCTATAATTTCACTAGCAACACAAGCCTTAGAGGCCCTGACATTTGAAAAGCCCACCACAGTTTACAAAGTGCTTTTACACTCATTATCTCATATGACCCTTACAATCATTGCTGAAGGTGGTCAGGCAAGTATTGCTATTCCATTTTACAGACAGGAAACTGATACAAAGAGCGACTTCACTTGTTTAATGTCACGTGCCTGGTAAATGACAGAGCTAGGACTAAAAACCCTAGTTTTATAATTCCTAACAGAATTGTTCTCTCTACCATCTTCAATATTTGATAAAAGTACATTCAGCATTGTTAGAAATTTTCCTCAAGAGAAATGAGAAATTCCTTATTCTTCAATGGCCCAAAGGATATTTTCTTCTTTCTTTTTTTAGGTTTTTGCCAAAGGGTGCGTACGTTAACCACAGACAGAGACAGGGAAAGTGAGATATCACCCCTCAGGAAGGATGGCCTCACCACAATCCCTTGTCCTCCATTCTCCACCTAGAATTTTGGGCATGCAGCACCCAGCCTGAATTTCAAGCTGCCAGGCCCAAGAAACTAACCATGACTGCACATGTGGGAGTCCAGCACATGATGGCCCCTACTTTATTTTTCTTTGAAGAAAACAGTGAAGTTCTTTGTGCAGAGTCTTCAAGGTAGAACAAATTCTAGCTGAATTTACAATGTTTTGCTCAAGTATTTTTTGGTATATAACATTAGCACTATGACAACAGACAAGAAAGTTCAAGAAATACTATCAGAGAGAGATTGGCCCTCTAGCCCTGTTAGCAATTAAAAGGAATTATAAAGCTATTGAAGTTAAAATAAACAGAATTAATTCATGATTAGATAGACAAACCAACAAGACTAAAAACGAATTCTAATAGTAGATGAAGAGTATATTATCTCTATTCCTCTAATATGAATGAATTACTCAACAAATGGCATCAAGAACTGGGATGAGGTCAATTTGAAATAAAAGTCAAATAGGGGGCCAGTCGTTGGCATGGTGATTAAGGTGTTAGACTCCCACATGGCCAACCATGGCTCAAGTCCCAGACCTGGTGGCTTGCTTTCTCACTTTTCCTCTCTTCATTCTCTCTAATCAAATTAACAATAATAAAAAAATAAATAAAAATTTTTAAAACATCAAATAGGATAGGCATCTCATAATTTATACAAAATTAGTTTCATATTAAAGACTAAAAGATCTATAAAGTAAAACCATATACATATTAGGGGAAAATGAGAGACTCTTTAAGAGTCTCAGCTGTGGAAAGCTCTTTAAAAACATATCACAAATGTTGTAGAAACCATAAAAGATGCCAATTTCACTAAATTAAAATTAAGATCTTTATGGCAATAATATTTGAAAAAGTCATTCTGTAGGCAGCAGTACTATCTCAGTGGTTTTTAATATGTATGTCTCTGGAGATTAATGAAGCTGGGCACATTTGTACACATTTATCAGCCTTCTGGCTCTCCTTTTCTGTGAAATACAATATTTTTATCCATTTAGTTAAAAAAAAAAAAAGGTATGTAAAGAAAACATGCTTTTCATTGGATCTCTCACAATGATTTATGTTTTTTTGTTTTGGGGGAATTTTTTTGGATGTACTTTAGATTTTAAGATGAAAGAAGGACTCCATAGCCTATTCCAACCTGACTGCTGTTAGCTTTTCCTTGCTAATCCTACTCTAGAATAGTAACAGTCACCGGATCAAGTTAAGATGCGGCTGCCCCAGGCAGTTCCTTCACCATAAGACACCTTCCCTTTGTCCTCTAAACTCCGGACACATGACACCAGACCGCAGCATGATTGTCCTGTGAGGCAATTCAGCATGTAGTAATGAGCTGCTGCAGTCAGACTACCCGAGTCATAGCTTAGCAACCTCACTACCACTTATATAACCTTTGTCACACCGTAGCTCTACGTGCCAACTGCCTCTTCTTTAAAAGAGGAGAGTGATGATTCCTACTGTGGTAGGCATCTCTAAGATGGCCCTACTGATCCCTGACTCCTGGTTTTCATACCCTTGTGTAAATTTGTAGATTAAATTTTTGTGACTGTTTCCAGAGAACAAATGTAGCAGAGACGATGACCTCTTAGTTCCAAGATTAGACAGTCTTGGGTCCACCTTCATTGCCCATTTTGAGAGCCACCTTATGTAGAGGCCTACATGGCAAGAAACTAACGTCTCTAGTCAAAGGTTGGTGGGACGTGACACGTGCCAACAACGACATGAGGGAGCAAGGTCCTCAGCAAGGTGATTCTGAAGACCAGACTGCCATCCCAGTGGACACCTTGATCACAGCAGCCCGGGAGAGACCCTGAGCAAGAGGTGTCCAGCTACGCCATGCCCAGATTTCTGACACACAGAAACTGGGTGATAACACATACTTGTTTTTAACTACTAAGTTTGGGAGTGACTTATTATGCAGGATTAAATAACTAATAAATCTATTCTCAGAGAGTTGTGTAGATTAAAAGACTACGTGGAAAGCTTTGAAAAAATGCTAGGCACAGAACCAGCACTCAAAATATCAAGGCTATTTCCCTATTACGGAGTAACTAAAGTCTGTCAATGTGGAAGCAAAACATCTCTTCCATCATTAGCTCTAAAGTGATGGGAGAAGACCCTTGCAACTCCAAGAACTCAGTAAAAAAACTTTTTTTAAAAAAATTGGGTTTAATCACATCCTACTAAGAAATAAATAACCTACAGGAAACTCATTACCACTGCTTTTGTTGTTCTAAAAAAATTACAACAAAACAGTAGCAACAAGTAGAAATTAAGATAAATAAACAAAGTCACTAACTGAATCATTCCATGAACCAAAACAAAAAGAGAGAATTACATTTAGTCAACTCTTTAAAAAATGTTATTGAAACCAACATGTATTCTAAATGACTGAAACAGTTTCACACTAAACACTTGCTCGGGATTATCTTGGTCTGATAAACCAGTACCTTGAGAGATGAAAACACAGTTTCTTACTTCTGCAGTTATCTTACCCTCCAATATTTGGAGCACACGACCAAAAGCGACCTTTGTGTGAAAGCACAAAAAGAGATGCTTTGACAATTTTGACAGTAAATTGGTTTGGATTCCTCCTCAAATATTGGCTCAGTATCCTGAAAACAGAAAGATTTATAAAACTTTAGGAATAACTTGGTTGTCAGTTGAAATTATTACATGATGATAAAGACAACAAAATGTAGTAGAGGCATCAATTAATGCTAACCATTTTAGTCCCTCTGATAATAACCCAGGGAGTAAAAAGAAGAAGAAATGTATCCTAAAACGAGCAGGCACAAAGGTCTTTGCCATGGATACTCAAGATTTAAATCCTGATGCCAATCAGAGTATCATCACTCTGGCAATCCTAATTTTTATACATAGGTACATGTGCTTCAGGTTTACAAAAAAAAAAAAAAAAAAAAAAAAAAAAAAACCACCTGATCAATTTCTTCAGTTTCTTCCTGAGTCAACATCTAAAATTAACCTAACTGAAAGATCAGCATCACTATTGCCAGAAAATAGATCTGCCTTTCATACTGATAAGAAATAACAAGGAATTCAAGGCCCTAGAATTGAGACAGAGCACTAAAACTGGCTTTGCATTCATTTTGGACCGGTTTGCTCAGTTTTTTTCCCGCAAGTAAACTACCTTTTAATTTAAACAAATGCAACCGAAAAAAAAACCACCTCTTTTATGTTTCTTTTACTTCATATTCTGTGCTATATGTTTTCTATCTCACATTTTTGATAAGAGTAGGTATCTACCATTGTAAGTGAAAAAAATAATTCAGAGGTCTTCTATATTGTAAGACTATTGAAAAATAAGGGGGTTTTTTCCCTTTAAGAAAAGAAACAGAAGGGGCATTTCATTACCAAAATGTTAGACTACTCAAAGAAGAAAAACAGAGACATCATTTCCAGGCTCCTTTCTCTCACCTGCATGCCACTTGTTTCAGAGGTGACGATCCACACTTTCAAGATACCCGTCACTGAGAGTGCTACCACAGTGTCCTCTAAACCGAGAGGGGAGAAGAAGCCCAGGTTACAAACAGAACATGCTTCCTTCCTAAATGAGAAGATACTGCCCTTTATTTAAATAAATAGTATGTTTTACAATTAACAGGAAAACATAATTCTATACTATATCAAAGTAACTAGAGTTTGAAACATAGTTAATAAAGATCACCAAAAATTTAGAATTCAAGAAAAGTAGTTTCTAGCTGCTTAAATTTACTATCTTTAATTTTTATAATTTATTATCATCATTATTATTATTATTTTGCAGAGGTCTTTGCCTTAGGGTGTGTGCACTTGCATAGAAAGAAAGAGACACTCATAAGATGATGAGAGATAAAGTGAGAAATCGCCCCCCAGGGGAGACAGCCATGCCACCATCCCTTCTCCATTCTCCTCCCGGGATCTTGGGCACACATGCTCCAGCATGAGTTCCAAGTCACTGGATCCAGGACTCCAACCACAATAAGCCATGTGGGAGTCCAGAAACATAACCTCTATGACATCTGCTGGCCCCAAAATTACTAATAAGCAACTTTTTAATGATCTCAGCTGTTCTCTATTAGTATGTTAACAAAATCTTCATTACTATAGTCTTCAAAACCCACACTTTCATCATGGTTAGACACCATTGCTCTTTCACATCATCCATTCCTCCTCCTTGCCCACCTGCCCTGCCTGCCTTCCAGACATTTTATGGCACACTGCATGCCCCATAAGCTGTGGCTAAAAACAAGACATGATATAAAAGCTAAATTCGGAAGCTTTGGGTACATGTCCAGTCACAGCGGCACAGTAAAACGTGCATGTGAGCTCTGAGAGGATGCGCATCAGAAAGCAGTCGACTGCAAGTCCAGAGTGAGGGAGTTACATCTTATAGTCAAAAATCACAGTTTTCTTCATAAACTAACCAGTAAACTGTGGCTAACTTAACTAACCTGTCTTAAATTCAATTTGCATATTTAGAAGCAAAAATAAAGGTACTACTAGGAAAATTAAGAAACACCTCACGTATAGCACTTGCCACATACTAATTCCTCAAGAAAGGTTAGTTAGTGCTGTTACTGAAAAGATTGCTTCAGGGAACCAGCAGTTAGTGTGGTGGCTATGTCACTGGACTCCCACGTAGTCGACCGCAGTTCGCGTCCCGGACCCGGTGGCTTAAAACTCATACCGGGCGTGTGTGCATGTGTGCCCAAGATCCTGAGAGGCGAATGGAGAAGAAGGGATTGCGGCGTGACCATCCTCCCTGGGGGGTGATTTCTCGCTTTCTGTCTCTATGTCTCTCTCTGTCTGGAGAGCGCATGCACCCTATAGAGAAAATCTCTCAAAAAAAAAAAAAAAAAAAAGATTGCTTCAGGCCAGCCAGAAGTGTGGCATTTAAACCAGCTGAGTCCCACAAGGCTAACTGCACATTATGAGTCCTGGACCCTGCACCTTGAAAACTATGCTAGGTGCATGTGCATGCATGTTCAAAATCCAGAAGTTAGGGAAAGATGGAGGAGAAGGAACCACTGCATCACCATCCCCCATGGAGTGTTTTCTTACTCTTCTCCAGTGATCACACACATCCTTTTACATTTTTTTTAAAGTTACATGCTACTTTGTTCAGACTACAGCATGTACATATATGCAGAAAGTGTAAAAATTCAATATGTGCAAACTGCTTGGTTACAAATAAAGTCCTTTTTTAAAAAAAGAAATCATTGATTTTACCTTAGTTTAGAGGTGAACATGCCAACAAAGAGCTTGCCATTGGCTCAAAAATTAAATGGAATTTCATTTTCACTATGATACTCAGGAATAAAGCAATAATTCTCTACTATGCATAAAAAAAAAAACTTTTGTGAGAAAGTCCCACATTAAAGAAACACATTTGATTTTATTTTACCAAACATTTCCCAAATTTGATCACAGAACCCTCCTTTTTTCCACTAAGGTCTATTAAGGAGCTTCAGAACCCAAGCTCTGAAGAAGAGCTGCATGGAAATGCATGGGTCCATCCCCTCTTTCCCACACTGATTCAGTTCAGACCTGCAACCTCACCGCTGAGCTATGGTATTAATCTCCAGACTGATTTGTTCCCACCTAAACCATAAAAGAAAATAGATTTTGAAACATAATAAAGATCACCAACAATTTAGAATCCAAGAAAAGTTGTTTCTAGCTACTTGAATTTACTATTCTTATTTCTTTTCTTTCTTTCCTTCTTTCCTTCCTTCTTTCTTTCTTTCTTTCTTTCTTTCTTTCTTTCTTTTTTTTTTTTTTTTTGGTAGAGGTTTTGCCTTAGGGCATGTGTACTTGCTGGAGAGAGAGACAAGACAATGAGAAGGAAAGTGAGTGAAATCACTCCCTAGGAGGATGGCCACACCACAATCTCTTCTCCTCCCATTCTCCTCTCAGGACCTTCGGCATGCCCATGTGCCTGGCGTGAGTTTCAAGCCACTGGGTCCAGGACTCACACTGCAGTCAGACATGTGGGAGTCCAGCAGCTAACTGCTATGCAATTTGCTGGCCCCAAATTTACAATTTTTATTTCTAATGAACAACTTTCTAATAATTTCAAATGTTCTTGATTACTATGTTAACAAAATCTATATTGCTATATTATTCAAAATCCACATCTTATAATTATCCACTGTGGCTAGATACCATTGCTTTCTTTCACATCATCCTTTCCTTGCCCACCTGCCCTCCCTACCTTCCAGACGTTTTACAGGACACAACCAACAATACCACCAAAGTGATGCTTAAAAAAAGCCCTTTCATGCATTCTTACCAGAGATTGCCCAGCACCGACAAGGGGAGGCAGAAAGCTACAGATCGCCAGTCACCTCTAGCCTACTGGCAGTTTTTGTAAATAAATTTTACTAGAGGATAGGTTGGCTTATTTATTTTCACTTTATCTAATGCTCCTTTTGTGCTACAACAGCAGAGATGTGCAGCTGAAGCACAGACCACATAGCCTGCAGAGTCTGAAATATTTAATATCTGGCCCTTTACAGTACAAGCATGCCAACCTCTGACCTCTGGGGTGAAATCCAAGCTTCTTAGCTGACAAACGGACCTTTATGATCTGTTCCCTGCCAACTTTGCCAGTTTCATATCCTGACACTTCTTTCCTTATATTTCTTTCCCTATAAGAAGATACCTACATAGACTTATTTTCAAAGCTTTTGCTCCCTTGTACAGACTATTTTTCTACCAGAACTATACTGATCCCTATGTTGACCAGACAAATTCCTCTCCTCTTCCAAATCCTAGACTTCATTCAATATGAGCAGCCTTCCTACTATCCTCAAGCCCCTTCCCTGCCATCCTCTCTATTTTCCACCTTGTCATACTTTATACTCTGAACTGGTATTTATTTAAACATCATTCTCTCTTGGTAGAATGAGTTTCTTAAACATTTCAATCTCCTGTACCTGAGAGACAGAAGGCACACAATAAATGTTTACTTAATGGTTGGCTACTCAATAAAAAAACTATGTGCTGATTTCAAACCCTAGGAGGTTACAAAGAACTCCCAAAAAGTTGGAGGTAGTTCACTAATGAGAAGCAGTTTAACATAGTGACTAAAGTAACTCTGGAGTCCATCTGGCCACCAGTCTGTCATGTGCTTACGCTGTGATGTTAGGGGGAGACTCCCTAACCTTCATCAGTCTCCACACCTACATGGCAGATAACAATAGTGCCCACCCCGCTGGATATTATGAGAATTTATAATACATACATGTTTAATGTGGTACTTGATATTATGAACATTCAATACATGAAGTCCTTGTGGTGGAGGTCATAGTTATAGGTCAGCCTTTACAGAAAAGCATATGACCATAAAGTCATTAGGGAGAAAAAGGTCACTCCTAGAAAAGACTTTTAGGAATACACATTCAGGCCACCTGCAGTGGCACAGTGGTAACACAACACTCTACGATGCTGAGGCCACATGTAAAGGTCTCAGGTTCATGTCTCAAGGAATCTGTACAAGCCTAGAGGGTGCCTGCATGTCATTATCATGGCTAGCTAAGACTGGAGGAAAGATCACAGTATCGGGGTGCCTGTCTGTCTCTCTCTCTTCCCATCCCTGCCACTCTCATGGAAGAAATAGACAAAATTATGACACATTCAATATTTCTAATTTATTATTATTTTTTTAGAGAGATTTTTGCTATAAAGCACGTGCACTCACTGGAGAGACCGAGAGATAAAAAAAAAAAAAAAAAAAAAAAAAAAAAATAAATAAAACAGAAAACCAGAAGTCACACCCTCAGGGGTAAATAGTAATACTGCAGTCCCTTTTCCTCCATTCTCTTCTTGGGATTTTGGACATGCGCGCACACGTGTGCAGTGTGAGTTTTAAGTCACCAGGTGTGGAACTTGAACCACGATCAACTACGTGGGAGTTTAGCAACATAGCCATTATGCCATGTGCTGGTCCCTATTAATGTATTATTATTTTACTTTTTGCTATAGGGCACATGCGTTCACCAGAAAGACACAGAGAGAGAGACAAGGAAAGTGAGGAAACACACCCCCAGTAACACAGTAATCTCTTCTCCTCTATTCTCCTCTAGGGATTTCCGACACACATGCACATGTGCCCAGTATGACTGTCAAGCTGTCAGGTCTGGGATTCAAACCATGCAGTCAGCCATGTGGGATCCAGAGCTTTAATCTTCACGTCATCGGTTGGCCCCTTAATTAATGAGTAACTATTGTTCTTTACCCGAAAAGGTTTACTCTCATCATTGTTACTGAAAGACTTCAACAGAAATGAAAAATAGATAGTAATATTTATTATCAACTATGTACCAGGTGCTTACTGGAAGCTTTCATTAAATTTCCTCCTAATCTCTTCCTTCTTATGTGTAAAATGACATAGTCCTGTTTAATTTGTAAGAACCAAATGTAACAAAATACAGGAAATTCCTGACTAGTATTTACTTAGTATGTGTGAGTTTATCCATTTTCTTTATCACATTTTAAATTAAAAGACTTCCTGTGCCTCTTAATGCAAGTTATAAAACCAGTCTCCAGAAACACCCAGGTGAAACTACAGTTCATCTAACTATATACCCCAAGAGTTAAGATACTCTTCCTCTACTTCAGAAAATCACCCATGCACTCTAAAATGGCCAAAAGCTAATGATCCATCCCAAAGAGAGGACATAACCTAACACTTTACATATCAATTCCTTTATGCACTTTACATATCAATTCCTTATGAAGGAGGAGACAAAAAGTAAGTTATTAGAGTAGTTATTTCTTAAAAGAATATAACCAAAATTATTAACTTATGATAAATTATAGAACTTCAAAATAAATTAAACACTAAATCATGGTGCTGAGGTTGCTAAAGCAAATAATGTACTGACCTTGTGTTCGGTGGGATCGAATAATACTCATGGAGCTAATCCAATCTGGTGATATCTTTGAAACTAAGGAGTATAGTACCTCAAGGCTGGTGGCATCCACAACAAGGATTTCAGGGTAATGACCATGGCATAAGAGCCTTCCTTCTCGCTGACTTCCAACAGAAAATTGGTAGAACTAAATTCATGTCAAAAGGAAAAAGATTGTAAAACGTTCTTTTGTTTACTTACTATGCATTCATTAAACTTATTTTGATAGTCTCCTAAATGCTCAACTTCTTTGGTAATATTTTCCATTATGTACTACATGGTATATAGTATATGTGTGTGCACGTACATACACACATATATACATCAAATTATACTAATATTTTTAAGTAGCTAACAAAAATTGTTCTTTCCTTAACATCATATCACCCCTTTTCAACTATTTACAAAAAGACATAATGATAATTTCTCATTTTTATCCCCCCAGCATAGAAAACAATACTGTTAAAATTAATTAATAAAACACCTGAATAAAATCACTTCCCAAATCAAATCGAAGGGGAAGGTCATGGGGCTGGAAAGTAGTATGGTGGTTAAGGTACTAGACTCCCGCATGGCCAACTGCAGTTCAAGTCTCGGACCTAGTGACTTGCTTTCTCGTTTTCCCTTTCTCTCTCTCTCTCTCTGTTTCTCTCTGGTGAAATTAAAAAATAACAAGCAAAATAAATAAATATTTCTTTAAAAAAAAAAGGGAAGGTCAGGTGGGTCACAAAAATAATAAGAATTTTAAGTGAATGGAAATAGACAAATATGGGCTTGTAATTACTAGTTATGACCAAATAAAATTTACAAATAAAGAATGAATTTTGTTCAAACATAGTATAATTGGGCCTCAGCCTTCTTATATGTAAAATGACAAATTGCTATTTAATTTGTAAGGACATAGAAAGGACTCAATGTACCAAAGTACAAAAAATGTCTGAAGAGTATCTACTTAATAAAGGTGGGTTCTCTTCCCTTCCCTTTCCTTTCTCATTGGAAACATAATTGGTCATATTTCACATCCCTTAAAATATTTCTACCACTTTATATAGTAAACAGTGAGTCAACTGAGACACAGAGAAGTTGACAATTATGAAAAAGTAAGAAAGAAAACCAGGAACGTATTACATAATTCCTGTGTAATACTCTACCTATG
Organism: Tupaia tana; assembly: GCA_026018925.1. Taxonomy (NCBI): domain Eukaryota; kingdom Metazoa; phylum Chordata; class Mammalia; order Scandentia; family Tupaiidae; genus Tupaia; species Tupaia tana. Next base: position 21,586,728 of record JAKSZU010000007.1, read on the forward strand.
AAGCTGGTCATTTCTTCTAAGAATTGGGAAGTCTTTAAAAATATGCCTAAGGACTAATTGCCCAAGCAATAAAAAAGATATTGTCCAAAAGGTGAGTTAATTTATGTCAATCTCGAATGGAATCCTAAAAGCTTTAGTAAGAAAGAATTCCATTATTTGAAATCTAGAGCACTTACCAAGTATGAAAAGGCTGCCATTTGAGAGTAACCAGGAGAGCTCAACATAGCAGAAGCAGGACAGTGACCACTGGCTTCCCCTACAGCATTCCCCATTAGTCTCCTCTACTTCCTTTCCTTATTTTTAGATAGGTCTCGATCCTCCTGCCTCTGCCCCCCCAACCCCCAGTAGCAGGGACTACAGGCACATACTGCCACACTCAATGCCTGTTTTAAACAGTTTACTGTTATCATAGTGAGCCTACAGCTTGTAACTCTACTGACTCAGCTGCCCAAGTAGCTGGGATTAAAGGCACACACAACCAGCTTTTAAGGTGGGCCAGAAATTGAATCCAGGCCCCCTACATGGCCTCAGCCTACCAAGAAGCACTATCAAGCAGCACGCACTACCACTATTGTGCCTCTCCTCTACTTTATCACCTACCAACTGTACCACCTCAGGAGGCATATGTTTACTGCTCCAATTCTACTCTTCTTGTCCTATTACCCCTCCCCCCATTTTTCATATAAAAATACAGTCTCTGTATTTTTTTAAAGAATTATTTATTTATTATTATTGTTGTTAATACTATTTTTCACATGAGTTTTGCCAGAGAAAGACAGAGAGAGAGAGGGAGAGTGAGAAAGCAAGCTGCCAGGTCCAGGACTCAAACCATGGCCAGCCATGTGGGAATTCCAGCACCTTAACCACCATGCCATCTGCTGGCCCCAGTCTCTATATTTTAAAAACATTTTATAACTGTACACTTGTAGTAAACTGACTGACATAGACAGTCACAGAATTAGATACTAACCTGTATGCCAGTATGAGTGCAGGCTAATTTTGTAAATTCAATACATCTGCCATCATTCACATCCCAGAGACACATCTCTCTACAAAACAAAATAACAGATAACTTTGGAACTGAGTTTTAAAAGCACTGCTCAGCTTTTTGAAGCTAGGAACCAGTTACCTTCAGAAATGATGCCAGGGACCGATGCTTTGTGGGTTATGATGGCATCGTGTGGACAGTTAGGTGCCAAAGCGGGATGAGATCCTAAAGAGGAAGCCTCTAGCCATGACTACATGGGCATTAAACAAACCAAGTTAAAATGACACAGTTGCTTGTTTGGACCAATCTAACATAGCACAGATTTTGGAAGCCATTGCAATTAAAGGTATGAAGAGTCTGGCAGCTGTAATGCTTGGGCACAGCAAGAAATTACCAGTCAATGATTAAGAATTCACATGAGGAAGAGTGCAGGTGGACTTCCTGTCACCCTATAAACTTAAAGGGCTTTTATGATGGCAGCAAGCTTGTGGCTTAGCTTTAGAAGGTACAGGATGAATATTCATGGGATAGAAGATGAAGCATTAAAATGTAATAAATTGCTACAAACTGGAGAAATAAAAATTAAAAAATAAAAGCACCGTTCAACTTTGTCACAGTGTTTTAAAATTAATCTTCCATTGAAACTAAAATATTGGGTCATTGGAAAAGTCATGACATATTTTTCTATGCAAAAATGCATCATGGCTTTTCCAATGATCCACTATTTCAGAAAAAAAAAAAAATAGTTATATTACTCTTTATCAAAATTCCCAGTCCTCGGGGACCAGCAGGTGGCATGGTGGTTAAGGCACTGGACACTCCCACATGGCCGACCACGGTTTGAGTCCCAGACCTGATGGCTTCCTTTCTCACTTTCCTTCTCTCTCTCTCTGTGTCTCTCTCTGATCAAAGAAAAATAAATGAATAAATAAATAATATTAAAATAAATATTTTTTTTTTAAATTCCCAGTCCTCCCGCCCACCATCCTAATCTCCCCCTCCAACCTGCCCACTCCCCAGCTTGATTCACATCACTTCTGAGTCCATGGAAAGACTGCATCTCCTGGTTCCCTTTTGGCTGGCAGACACATAAAAGAGTTCTGGCCAGAACCAACATGAGGCTCTCCAGAATTCTCTTTTTCCTCTGCCTCTGTTACAGATAGTGACTGCTTCAAATAGTGGTTGTTAGCTAACTCTGATCCTAAAAGTAAGGATAAGAAGGGCAGAGCCCCCAACTAGTACATGAGGAATGGGACAAGAACAAGAAACAAACTTTCTTTTCTTTTTTCTTTTTCTTTTTCTTTTTTTTGTATTTATTAACAGACAAGGCGTAAGACTTATTTTTTGGACAGGCCCACAGTTCAGTCATGGCAGCCAACTGTCTTGGTGTGCTGGCCTTGGATCTGAAGGCCTAATAAATAAAATTTTAATTTAAACTATTGAGATGTTTCTTTTGTTATCAGTGCAGCTAGAAAATTTAGTACTAAAAAAAAAAATTACAATCAACTAAATTCAAAACCTTGCAAATTAAATTTAATATTCCAGTATGTATATAGTCCATATTCTATATGTATTATAGCTTTATTGAGTGCATACAATAAAAAAGCTGGTATCTCAAATATACAACATTGAAAATTAGTAGCATCACCATGCCTTGTCTCTTCAGGAAAATAAGACTTATTTAACAGGAGAAAACATTAATAACATCAATGATCTTATACTATTAGGGTTTTAAGATATCATTTTTCTGCATCTTAGATGATATGAAACAATTTTCCCATGAACATTAAATTTCCAGTGTAGACTAATGTGAATTATCCTTTAATTGACCAAAAGTACCATATTTTTACTTGATATTACCTTTTCTCTTGCCAAAGAATTATACAAGGTTCTCTTGAAATCCATAAATTATGGGGACCAGCAGTTAGCGTAATGGCTATGTTGCTGGACTCCCATGTAGTCGACCACGGTTCATGCCCCAGACCCGGTGGCTTAAAACTCACGCCGGGCGTGTGTGCGTGTGTGCCCAAGATCCCGAGAGGAGAATGGAGGAGAAGGGATTGCGGCGTGGCCATTCCCCCTGGGGGGTGATTTCTCGCTTTCTGTCTCTCTGTCTCTCTCTGTCTGTCTGGCAAGCGCACGCGCCCTATAGCAAAAACCTCTCAAAAAAAAAAAAAAGAAATCCATAAATTATGGGACAAGGAGAAGAACAATGGCTTGTATATTATTCTCAAGTTCCCCAACTCTCTTCAATTGCATATTGTATAAATATTTTCTAACCACAAACAATATTTTAAAAATTCCCCATACTCTCGGCCCTATAACTACTATTCAATGACCTACCTGTCCAAACGTGAGCTACATTCTGAGACTTAAATAAAACATAGTTATGTTAGTATATTACTACACAACAATATAATTGCACAACTTTTTATTCCAAATTGATGCTAGCCTAGCATCATTTAGGTTCTTAACATCTCAAAGCTGCCTGTGATGCAATAAAAGTGCCATAGTGGGGACCAGCAGTTAAGAGTACTGGCTATGTCGCTGGGCTCCCATGTAGTCAACCACGGTTCAAGTCCCGGACCCAGTGGCTTAAACTCACGCTGGGCATGTGTGCCTGTGTGCCCAAGATCCTGAGAGGAGAATAGAGGAGAACGGACTGTGACATGGCCATCGCCCCTGGGGGATGATTCCTCACTTTCTGTCTCTCTGTCTCTCTCTGTCTTTCTGGCAAGCACACACGCCCTATAGCAAAAAACCTCTCAAAAAAAAATAATGCCATAGGGATTAATGATCATGCTTTAATTTTTATAGTATTCTAAGTTTCTCAAACGCAAAAAAAGACAAATTATCATAAAAGTATTATAAAATTATCAATATGAATATAATTTATATCCTTAAAGCCATATTTCAAATATCTTCCTTTAGACTGAGACAATGGAAAGCATTTATTCAGGAGATATTCTAAAGAGGATAAGAAAAAAAAAAGAAAAGAAAATCTACTTATTAAATCATTGCTACTAATTATAAAGACTTAGAAGGAAAAAAAGGAAATGAGAAAAGACTTACCCACTTTCAGATGCACTCACAATGTACTGCTTGTCACTAGAAGCACAAGCTTTAGATAAACAAGTGATTGAAGCTGTGTGACCAAATAACAGTGCTCGGGGATTAATCTACAAGTGCAAAAATATGATGGTTTAAGTACCAAATAAAAATATTAACTTTTCAGTTAGGAATCTTGTTAAGTATCCAAAATAAATATACCAATATTGATTTGAAAAGAATTGCTTAAACACTAAAAACTAAGAGCAGTAAAACAGTGATCACTAATCTATTTATTGCTCATAATCTCCCTTCCAAGGCTCTGTGGCCAAAATTAGAGCCACAGGAGGTGACATTACTTGCCTAATATGCAGAGAGTGACAGAGCCAGGATTCAAACCAAGGTTGTCTCAAGCATTAAGCTATAGTACACTAGGAAACCAGGTTACGAAGTTGAAGTGATGCATAAAATACATTAATCTTGCTTTGCATATTAATTGTTTTCTTTATTCACTCTCATGCACAGTATACACACATGTGAGAGTGGGGAGACAAAGGGGTATAAGCACTCATTTACAGGATCTGGTCACTTCAGATCCTCTTCTTTCAGTCCTCCAGCCCATTCAATCTGGGCATGTGTGAAAATGACCAGTTTCAAGCTGCCCTGGCTGGGAATTTCAACTTCAGTGGCCATGTGGCATCTAGCTTCTCTTGAGTAGTGTTTTACCACTATACCACAGAGCTAGCCTCTCACTTGTTTTTTAAATGACGCCTTGAATGATCCCAAAGCTCTGTTAAGAATCTCTGGATTCACACTCCCAAACATAGAAAATAGAAGACAGGTACCCTCCCAAATGCTGATATCAATGTTAACTGTCAAGAACTAAGAATGATTCACAGAGCACTGATTTAGTAACATAGTACCTAACAAAAAGAATGGCTTAATACCCACTATTCTAAAGCATTCTGGCAATCAGACTCTTTTTTTTTTTTTAACGACTTTGTACCAAATTACATGCGATTATTTCAGTTACTTCATAAATACTTTATAAAGTATTATATACTTCATAAATATATATGATATCAAGAAGAAATTGAATGGCCACATAATCAACACACAGTTCCAGGAACAGAATATTACCAACATCTTTTTATCCCCTTTATAGCTTTCATGTTACCAATTTTACAATTTTAACTAATTTATTAGGAAAGCTAAATTGTTCAAAATCAAATATTCCAAGGAAGAATATTAAGATTGCTGTATGTTCCCGTAAGTAGCAGTTAAAAAATTTTTCCAAATCAAACTCATGTTTGTCATCTTTTGCACAGTTATAATTAAGGGGGAAAAATATCTACCGTGTTTCATAGTTGGAATAGGCTTAGAAGGTTTTCTCATACATCCGAACTTTTCTGATATACTCAACCACAACTCTGTACAAAAGTTCAGTATTCTTCCTCTGAGTAAAATACTTTAAGTCAAGGCCAAAAGGTGACATGAAGGTTAAGACACTAGACTCCCACATGGCCAACCACAATTCACGTCCTGGACTTGGTGGATTGAAAATCACACCAGGCACATGTGTATGCAGGCCCAAAATCCCAGAAGGAGAAGGGATTGTGGCGTGGCCATCCCCCTGTTGGGGGTGATTTCTCACTTTCCTTCTCACTGTCTCTCACTGTCTGGTGAGTGCATGCGCACTATGGCAAAAACTTAAAACAAAAACAAACAAAAAAAAAACTTTGGATCAATTCTTTAATTTCCCCCAAGAAAATCAAGTTTGCAAATGGTCTATCTTATTTTCAATGTATGTGGTTCTGCTAGAAATTTTCATTTTCAGTCATAATAGAGTAACCAGAACTGGACTTGACTTCCACCATAAAATCTAGGAAAACAAAACAAAAAATATATGAAACGAATGTATCTCATATTGGACAACTGGCAGGAAAGGACTGTAATCTCCTGAGAAAAGGGTAACAAATGAAAAGGAACCTGTATCACCAGGTTTTCTTCCTGCAGACCCTGATCTGTCCTAGTGTGGGGTGGGAAAACCCAATATAGAAAGCTCATTGAACTGGGGAGACAGAGCTCTAACTACAAGGAAGGTTATAATGAAGCTAAACTTGCAAGACAGAGCAACAGATAAGATGCAGCTACACAAAGAAAAAGGTACAGAAATCTGCAGAGGGGTCTTCTTGGACCTGTTGCTTAATTCTAAGCCACACATGTATAACACACCACACAAAAAATATATGACCTGACAGAAAATGACCTGGGCCTGTAAGCCCTAAAATTCCCAGAGCTTGCACAGAGCAGTAAGAATTCAAGTTGTGATAGGGTAAAGACAAAAGGCCTTACTGAACATTAGAGACATTCGGAAGAGACTCATGGGGTCACATCCTAGGGGGATGGAGTTAAGCGAGCCCTGGAATAAAGTATCTTCCACATGGCTGACTCAGCAGTTTGACGGAGGGGCTTGAAAACCACACCAGGCATGTGTGCCTAAAATCCAAAAGAAGGATGAAAGGGTGGAAAAGGGGTTGCAATGTACCAGCTCCCCATGCAGAGCGCTTTCTCACTTTTGCATGTGTGTATGTGCACTCTCTCTTTCTCCAGTGAGTGTGTGCACCCTATGCCAAAAATACTAAAATGAAAGAAAATAAAAACTGGTTTTTTTTTAAGATAGCAATAAAATTGATAAACCTCTAAGACTGATCAAAAAACAAGAAAACACAAATTATCAATATCAAAAAGAAAAGCCATCCATCCAGGAGGTGATGTGGAGGCCAAGGTGGCTGGATTCCACATGGCTGGATTACAAAAGTCTTAACATAAATTTTTTTTAAAATGTTTTAATATAAAGAACTCCCAGAAACAAAAAATATTAATATAATCAAATGGAAAAATAAACGTGAGGCATTTTATTATATTAATACATTTTACTTATATTCTATAAAGATTTAAGTTATGTGATAATTATTAACAAAACATTTCACAAATGAGTACAAAGAAATATCATAAAATAATCTCTCCAATTCATAAATATCACCCATCCTGAAAAACTACATAGTTCAAAAATAATAGTTAAACAGTTAATGACTGCCAAGGCAGGAATAAAAAGATGGGGTAGCTGAATTCTTAAGAGTAAGCTATAAGGCCAGCCAATGGTGTGAGGGTAAGGCAGCTGGATCCTACATGGCCAGCTGCGCAGTTTGAATCCAAGATCCTGTGGCTTGAAAGACATACTGGGTGTGTGTGAATACATGCTCAAAATCTAGAAAGGAGAAAGAAAGAGAAGAGAAGGGATTGCAGTGTGGCCATCCCCCATGGGGGATGCTTTCTCACTTCCTCTTTTTCTCTCTCCCTCTTTACAGCAAGCATATATGTCCCCTGACAAAATTAGGAGAAAAAAGGAGGAGGAGAAAGGAGGAAAGAAGAGTAGGAAGAGGAAGAGGAAGCGGAGGAGGAAGATGCAGCAGCAGCAGCAGCAGCAGCCATTAACACTAATATTCAAATCTGGGACCTTAGGGTTAGCTGTTCAGCCATCATTCACTGCTCTTCTTTTTTGTGTTTGTTTTTCAATCTCCCTTAGCTTTTTACTTTCCTAATGCTGGAATACTATAATTAACACTCATTAAATAAATCCTTACTATGTGTAAGTACTGTGATGACTGCTTAATTCCTTCACTGAATTCTTACACAATGTTGTGTGGTAGATTCAAATTTTAAAACAGGCACAAGAGAATTAAAATTTAGGCACAGAAGATAAATAAATTGCCCAAAGTCAGATAGTTAGACATCAAATTCAACCCATGTTTGTTCGTGTCCAAAGGCTGAGCTTTTACTTTAACATTTTACTTCTTTCATCAAATGGCATGGACTACATTATTCTCTTCATAGACTTGTTTCCCTATTCAAGCAAAAGTTTCATGAAGATAGAAACCATCTCATAGCTTTGCAGGTAGTAGAAACTTCATCCTCATACACTGCTGATGGGAATGTAACATGGCACCATAACTTTGGAAGTCTCGCAGTTCCTCATATGTTAGACATGAAATTAACATATAGTCTAGCATTTCTATCTCCAGGTATATCTGAGAGCAATGAATATATATGTCTACACAAAAAAATCACACACAAATGTTGACAGCAACATTATTTTTAAAGGCCAATAGTAGAAATAATCCAAATGATCCTCAATTGATAAATTGATAAAGTATGGTATACTCATAAAATTAAAAAAATTATTTGGGCATTAAAAAAATAAAAGTATTGGTACATGTTACCACATGGATAAAACTTGAAAACATTATGCTAAGTGAAAAAAGCCATTCATAAAAGCCCACATATTATATGATTCCATTCATGAAATATCCAGAATAGACAAAATTATGGAGACATAAAGCAGATTAGTGGTTGCCTAATGGGAATAAAAGTATTCAAAGTGACAGTTAAAGTATATGGAATTTGTTTTTGAGCGATGAAATGTTCTAAAATTGACTACAGTAATGGTTGGCCAACTCTGTGAACATGCTAAAAAACATTCAAAATGTGCACTTTAAAAGGATGAATCAGGGACCAGCAGTTAAGAGTAATGGCTATGTTGCTGAACTGCCATGTACTCGACCACAGTTTGAGTCCTGGACCCGGTGGCTTAAACTCACAATAGGCGCGTGTGCGTGCGTGCCCGAGATCCCAAGAGGAGAATGGATGAGAAGGGATTGCAGTATGGCCATCCCCCCAGGGGGTGATTTCTCACTTTCTGTCTCTCTGTCTCTCTCTGTTTTTCTGGCAAGCACATGCACCCTATAGCAAAAACCTCTCAAAAAAAAAAAAAAAAAAGATGAATCATAGGTTCATGAATTAATTCTCAATAAGGCTGTTAATGAAAAAAATATTTTTTTAATTAATCTACTTTCTTGACCCCACATTCCATATCAGCTACCAACCCATTTTCTATATTCCCCTTTATAGGAGATACCTGGGAAGAGTTATCAGAGAACGGGAGTTCTAAATATGAGGAGAAAAGTAGGATAAACCCTGTGGGGTTATACTAGAACTGAAGGTATCAGTGTCAACTCATATATAGTCATGGATGTGCATGCACTCACTATTTTAACTCACATGTATGTTCAAGGGTGTAGGTGCACCCACAGTTTTAAGTTTTTTTAAAAAAAGTATTTTATTTAACTTTATTCATTTATTTACTCATTTTTAAAATTTGACCAGAGAGAGAAAAAGAAAAACAGCAAGCAAGCTACCAGGTCCAGGACTCAAACCGCAGTAAGCCATGTGGGAGTCCAGCAGCCCTAACCACCACGCCACCTGCTGGCCCCTTAAACTATTTTTTTAATACCTTTTTGGAAACTTCCTCTTGATGAGTCACAATCTTTTGAAAACTTTTAAATGTAATAAATAGAAACTAGTCAAGAGCCAGCAGACGTCAACTCTAATGAATATATAAATAACTGATCTACATACTATCAATTTTATTCAAAAAATATTTTGCAGAAAATACATTATAACCTCCTGTAGTTTGGATGTCCCCCAGAGAATCATGTGTTGGGCCTTGGTTGTACAGTAAAGGTGTTAAGTGAGAACTCCATTCATGATGTCCCATGGCAGGCACTTTGAGTGTGATAACATCATTAGGGTGGGACCCCTACAATTGAGTTCAGGTACATTTATCAAAGAAACAAAGAGACCAGGACAGACAGAAGCTTATAGACACTGCTCTGTAGTCCTTCTGGAAAAAGAAATGTCATACACTGTAAAGTTATATGTGATATGTGATTCAATGTAATATAAGCAAGATTATGATGATAAAAAAAAAAAAAAAAAGATCCTGCTCTCTGCCATGTTGAAGCCTTACCAGAAATTGACCCTTGGACCTCTGACCTCCAAACCATGAGCTGAATAAAACTTCTACTTTTTAAATCAGCCAGTCTCAGGTATTTCTGTTAGCAATGCAATAGTAAACTAGTATGGAAACAACAATATTATTCTGAGACTGGGTTATAGTCTAATAAATTTCTTATATTTAAAATGTACAAAAGGTGTTTCAAATACTCACTTCCAATTCTACTGAAAGATCCCAGAGACATATCTGTCCATCATGACATCCAGTTACAATTGTGGCCCCATCGTCTGTTAAAAGTACTGCTGAGATGCAATGTGTTGGTGCTTTGCGACCCCAGAGAACGATGGGCAGAACAAGGCTGTTTCCTGCCATTGTGTTCTCGAACCTGAAAATGTTACAAGGGTAATGTTAGATGTGACAAATTTCAAACTAAAACATGCAATATATTTTTATTATCCAATAAACCAAATAGTATAATTGAAAAATAGACATATATTCCTGGTAGTAAATTTTAGCCATTTAAACATCTATAATTTCCAAGCGAAAATGACTAATTTATCATAACTACTCCCAGCTTTGGGTACTTTAAAAAAAAAGGAGAAAAGTTTTTAGTCCATGGGAACCAGCAGTTAGCATAATGGCTATGTCGCTGGACTCCCACGTATTCGACCGCAGTTCATGTCCCAGACCCGGTGGCTTAAATCTCACGCCGGGCGCGTGTGCGTGCATGCCCAAGATCCCGAGAGGAGAATGGAGGTGAAGGGATTGCAGCGTGACCATCCCCCCGGGGGGTGATTTCTCGCTTTCTGTCTCTATGTCTCTCTCTATCTGTCTGGCGAGGGCACGTGCCCTATGGTGAAAACCTCTCCAAAAAAAAAAAAGTTTTTAGTCCAGATGTGCATAAATTTTATTAATGAAAAGCCAATGGCTTCAGTACATCATATTTTGCACTTAACAGTTGACAAATCACTTTTTATGTATACTGCTTCATTTCGATTTTCAAAACTGTCTTTTGAGGTTGGCAGGGTAGAAACTGAGGCATAAACCCCTACACAGAGAACTAAGAGAGTCTAAATACCAATCCCAATCTTCTAATCTCAAGTTGTCTATCTCCACTTAAAAAAAATATATATATATATATGTATATATATATATATATATATATATATATATATCAAATATAAAAATTGGAGCCAGCCTGTAGTGCAGTGGCTAAGTACTATGAAGGGAAAGATGGATCCCATGTGGCCGACCTCAGTTTGAATCCTAGCTTTGCACTGGGTGCAGACCTAAGCTAATCACCAAAGCCCCCTTTCCAGCCCAGAGTGTGGGAGGAGGGACTGTCTCAGCCTTCAAGACCACCACCCATTCCGCATTCACAGGATTAAAAGGAGCAGAAGGAAAGCAGGGTTGTGCCAGCCTTAGCTGCTCACCAAAGTCCCCTGCTCAGCCTACAGCATGCAGGAGGGGCTGCCTCAGTCCACCTGCTACACTGCATGTGGCGCACGACTCTGGCTACCATCTTATATTCTAGTGCCAAGCTTAGCCCCCAGCCACACTGGGAACAGAGAGGTGTGGGGATAAAAGAGCCAAACAGCTAAACACAGTGAGGCTCTGGAGGAATTCTCTCCCCACATTCGCTCCAAGCAAAAAGAAGAGAAATTCCTCTCAGTAAAACTGAACCCAAAACTCCCACTGTGGATTCCACACTGCCACCCACAGAAGAAGAGAGACACTGGCACAGAGAAAATTCACATCATAGAGAAGTGCACAAGCACATGGCTATAGAAACCTACTCCGGGGACCAGCAATTGGCATAATGGCTATGTCACTGGACTCCCATGTAGTAGACCGTGGTTCAAGACCCAGACCCGGGGGACCAGCAGTTAACATAATGGCTATGTTGCTGGACTCCCACGTAGTCGACTGCAGTTCAAGTCCCGGACCCGGCGGCTTAAACTCACACCGGGCACGTGTGCGTGCATGCCCAAGATCCCAAGAGGAGAATGGAGGAGAAAGGATTGTGGCGTGGCCATCCCCTCTGGGGGTGATTTCTCGCTTTCTGTCTCTCTGTCTCTTTCTGTCTTTCTGGCAAGCGCACGTGTCCTATAGCAAAAATCCTCTCAATAAATAAATAAATAAATAAAAAAGACCCAGACCCGGTAGCTTAAACTCATGCCAGGTGCGTGTGCATGTGTGCACAAGATCCCAAGAGGACAATGGAGAAGAAGAAATTATAGAGTGGCCATCGCCCCTGGGGGGTGATTTCTTGGTTTCTGTCTCTCTGTCTCTCTCTGTCTTTCTGGCGAGCACACGTGCCCTATAGCAAAAACCTCTCCAAAAGTTAAAAAAAAAAAAAAGAAACCTACTCCAAAGAGGTAGCAAGAAGTAAGTACATCACCAGATGACTAAAAATCACAGTAGTGCCTCAAGAAACTTGAGTAAGCCAGGAAATACTTTGCCCCCAAAGAAACACAGTAACTCCTCACCAACAATGGATAAAACATAAGAAATCACAGAAACATAAGGAAAAAAATTCAGAATTTCTATCATAACTAAACAATTAGAAAGATGCAAAAGAAAATTAACAACCAATTCCAGAAAATGAGAAAATCCTTACATGATTTGAGGGAGGAACTCCACAGAGAAATAGACACCCTGGAAAAGAATCCAATTCCAGAAATGCTGGATATAAAAAACATGATACAGGAAAAGAAAACCTCCCTAAAAAGTGTTAAGAGTCAATTAGACCACGTGAAAGAAAGAATCTCTGACCTTGAAGATAAAACTTTCAACTGAATCCAAGCAACCAAGAAGAATGAGGAAATAAACATTAAAATAAGAACGGGGAAAGGGCAGCAGATGGCATAGCACTGGACTCCGACATTGTCGAACAGAGTTCGAGTCCCAGACCCAGTGGCTTGAATATCATGCTGGGTGTATGTGTGCCGTCCAAGATCCAGGGAGCAGAATAGAGCAGAAAGAACTGTAGTGTCTCCATCCCTCCTGGGGGGGGGGTGATTTCTCACATTCCCTCTCACTGTCTCTGTCTCTGTATCTCTCACTTTCTATGGTACTCTAAGGCAAAAGCCTCTTAAAACAAATGAAGACAGGGGCTAGCAGGTGGCATAGTTGTTAAGTTGCCATAGTTGTTAAGGTGCCAGACACCCACATTTCAACTGCAGTTCCAGTCCTGGATCCACTAGCTTGAAATACATCAGGTGCATGTACATACATGCCCCAAAGCCCAGGAGAGTAGAGAAGAGATTGTGATGTGGCCATCTCCCCTGAGAGGTGACTTCTTGCTTTCTGTCTCTGTCTCTCCAGCAAGTGCACACACCCTATAGCAAAAACCTCTCTCTCAAAAAAAAAAAAACAAAAAACAAAACAAAAATAAGGATGACATATGGGAAATTCTAGACAACATTAAATGGCTGAAAATTCACATCATGGATATTCTAGAAGGCAAAGAAATGGGTAAAGAACACTAAAGAAATTTAACATAAAAGATCCTCCCCCAAGGCACATAATAGATAAACTGGTAAAAATCAAAGACAAAGACAATATTCTAAAAATGACAAGAGAAAAATGCCAAGTTACTTACAAAGGTCACCTCATTAGATTAACATCAGACTTCTCACCTGAAACAATTCAGGCAAGAAAAGAATGAGAAGACATATTTAAACTCTGAAAGAAGAACAATTTCAGCCAAGAATACAATATTCAGCAAGATTGTACTTCAACAGAAAGAGGAATAAAATTATTCCCATATAAACAAAAGCTGAGAGAATTCACCAAAAGTAGGCCAGCCCTTCAGAAAATATTTCAGGGAATAGTACACCTGAAAAACTAAAGAGAGAAATACAAATTAAAGCCACAAAAGAGATACCATTTAACCCCACTTAGGATGGCTAGGATAAAAAACCACTGGCAAAGTTTTGGGGAAAAGGGAATCCTCTTTACACTGGTGGTGGAATGTAAATTAATACAGCCTCTGTGGAAAAACACTATGGTGGTTCCTCAAAAACATACAAATAGAACTATCCTATGACCCAGTAATCCCACTCTTCACATTTATCCAAAGGATAGGAAAACAGTCAGAAAAATACATGCACATCCATGTTTATTATAACATTATTCACAATTGCTAAGACATGGAATCAACCTGAGTGTCCAAAAACTGATGACTGCATTGGAAAGCTGTGGTACACCATATACTATAGGATATTAGTATTACTCAGCCATAAGAAACAATGAGACCCTATCATTTGACTCAAAGTGGATAGATATAGAAGACTTAATGTTAAGCGAAGTGAGCCAGACTTTGAAAGCAAAACACTGTATATCCCCACTCAATACGTACCAAATGTCCGCAGTTTATGACAGAAAATGAAAGATCCAAAGATATGATAATAGAGAGGATAAGTGTAAGATACCAGAGACTGCAAGAGTGGGGAATAGGTGGTAGAGAGTGGGTGGTAAAGGGTAAATGAGAGAAGCAAAGGGAAGAAATGTTTAAGAGACCAAAGAATATAAAGTTGAAAAAAAAAGTTCTGTAATTTTTGCTTTATAAAAATTATAATTAAAATTTAAAAAAGAAAAGAAAGAAAAACACACTAGGCACATGTGCATGCATGCCCCAAATCCTGATAGGATGGAGAAATAGAGGAAAAAGAACTGTGGTATAGCCATCCTTTACAGGAGGATTCTTTCTTTCTCTCTCTGTCTCTGTCTCTCTCTCTCTCTCTCTCTTCTGGAGAGCACAAGCATGATCAGAAAAAATATTAAAACCTGTGTGTGTGTGTGTGTGTGTGTGTGTGTACACACATGTGTTGTTCGTAGCAACCCTAGTACCCAGATAATACCACTACCACTAGGCAATAGTTATGAAGAACTCCCTAGTGTTGGAATTTTAAAACACTGTGTGTGTGCAAATATAAATATAGATAATATCAACCTTTTTTCACAACAAATCATGAGATAAGTACTATTATCACCCTTCACAACGACACTGAGGAACAGAGTTACAAAGTGATAAATAATAAAGTCTAAATCAGAACCCAGGCAGCCTGAGTTCCTACTTTCTATTAAGGTGAATACCAAATCAGATTATTAAAGAACCTGTGGTCTTTGTCACTCTGCTGTACTACTGATGACAAGTGAGGTATTTAATCTTACTAAATTTCCAAACCAGTAATAATTAACAATACCCAAGAGAAACTCAGTATTGTTTCAAAACGGTTCTAAACATTAAAAAAAAAAAAAAAAAAAAAAAAAAAAAAAAAAAAAAAAAACATATGTTTGGTCTAGCCAGCAGCAAGATAGTTAAGGAGGCTAGATCCCACATCATTGAAGATACAGTTCAAGTCCTACACTGGTTGCTTAAGAAATGGGCATGTGTGCATACATGCTCAAAATTCCAAAATGACTGAAAATCGAGAAGGGATTGTGGTCTGATCATCCCCTATAAGGGGTGCTTTCTCACTTTCTCACTACCCACCTCCCTCTCTCTGTCTCTCTTCCCAGAGTGTGTGCACTCTCTGGCAAATTTTAAAAGATAATTAATGGGGAAAAAGTATGTTCCATGAGAAATAAATTCAATCATTATTCTAAATCCATTATGTCTGAAGGTCATGAATGTCTTTAATTCTAAAACTTAAAGGGAAAAAAATTTTTTTCACCTCATTCCTCCACAATAAAAATGTTGTTTCTGGGATCAGTGGATGGCATAATGGTTATGTTGCTGAACTCCCATACAGCCGACAACAGTTCGAGTCCCAGACTCAACAGCTTGAAACTACACCAGATGCATATACATGAGTTCCCAAAATCCTAAGAGGAGAATGAAGGGAAAAAAAAATATTGTGTGATAATCCCTTCTGGGGGGTGATTTCTCTCTTCCTGTCTTTCTGGAGAGTGCATATGCCTATTTCAAAAGCCTCTCTTCAAAAAAAAAAAAAAAAATGTTTCTGGTTAAAAAAAATTAGATTTGGATGATGTTCAATTAATCAGATTAGAATGTACTTTTTTCAAGAGAACATAAATGTGAAGACTTATATCTCCTTACAACAAAATTAAAACCTAGTTAATTTAACAAAATTTAAATGTTATAAACAGTATGATAGGGCTATAGGTTATATGGTGGTTGAGGCACTGGACTCCCACATGGCCAACCATGGTTCAAATCCCAGACCCTGTGGTTTGCTTTCCCACTTTCCTTTTCTCTATCTCTGTTTCTCTCTGGTCAAATTAAAAATTAATAAGAAATAAAATTAAATAAATAAATTTTAAAAATAAACCATATGGTTAAAGATCTATAAATAGAAGCTCAGAGAAGCTAGGAAGACAGACTGAAATAGTGGGAGGGCCTCTTAGGAGAGAAGAATCTTGTAGATCGTTTCAAGCAGTAGGGAGTCACCAGTAGCCTCATAGATGTTCAGTCAAAAGTAATGATCATTGGGAACCAGCAGTTAGCATAATGGCTATGTCGCTGGACTCCCACGTAGTCGACCGCAGTTCACGTCCCAGACCCGGTGGCTTAAAACTCACGCCGGGCGCATGTGCGTGCGTGCCCAAGATCCCAAGAGGAGAATGGAGGAGAAGGGATTGCGGCGTGACCATCCCCCCTGGGGGGTGATTTCTCGCTTTCTGTCTCTATGTCTCTCTCTCTCTGTCTGGCGAGCGCACGTGCCCTATAGCAAAAACCTCTCCAAAAAAAAAAAAAATAAAATAATGATCATTGACAAGAAAATGAGGCAGGTAAAATATGATGAATAACACTGAAATGTTTACTAAATACAATCTATACTACATCTTTTATTTTTTTGTTAGAATGTATAGACTTCATCAGGTTGTTTTCTCCAAAATCTCATCTTTTTTTTTTTTGGCCACCAGTTAAAGATACATTTAAAGAAAAAAATTTAAAGTCCACTTCCTATTAATAAATCCTTCTGTAGCATGACAGTTTCATAAACTACCATGATACTAACAATTATTTTTATATTCCTATTTGACATAAAATGAAACTAAACACTGAACCAATTTTAATAAATTTGGAACAGCATGTTCCTGGCTAAACAACATATCCAACAATGACTTTCCTAAAAATTGAGAATCTGGAAAGAGTTCATTTTTCCATGGTGACAACACTCAGTGTTAAATTACATCACCCAAGAAAATTTCTCTCAAATCAGTAAGAAAGCTTAAAGCATTACACAAGCAGGTGAGATCTGAAAAGAAGACTATTTTCTCTAGATACGTGACCAAACTTAGGACATACTACCTGCTTAAAGAGAACACAAAAACACACAATTAGGGCTAATGAGTATAAGATCAGAACATTTTTTTCCAGAATTTTAAAAATTGATAAAATAAAAGATAAACTTTAAAAAAGCCACCAGAGCACTAATGAAATAATGAAAAATAAAGGGAAACATGGTTTAGGATAAATAGAATAGTACATTACAATCAAATACTTTTAAGAATTAACCAATACTGGGACCAGCAGTTAGCATAATGGCTGTGTCACTGGATTCCCACATAGTCGACCGCGGTTCACGTCCCAGACCCGGTGGCTTAAAACTCACGCCGGGGGGAACCAGCAGTTAGCGTAATGGCTATGTCGCTGGACTCCCACGTAGTCGACCGGGTTCGCGTCTCGGACCCGGTGGCTTACAACTCACTGTGCGTGCGTGCCCAAGATCCCGAGAGGAGAATGGAGGAGAAGGGATTGCGGCGTGACCATCCCCCCTGGGGGGTGATTTCTCGCTTTCTGTCTCTATGTCTCTCTCTGTCTGGCGAGCGCACGCGCCCTATAGCGAAAAACCTCTCCAAAAAAAAAAACTCACGCCGGGCACATGTGCATGCGTGCCCAAGATCCCAAGAGGAGAATGGAGGAGAAGGGATTGTGGCGTGGCCATCCCCCCTGGGGGGTGATTTCCTGCTTTCTGTCTCTCTGTCTCTCTCTCTGTCTGTCTGGCGAGCGCACGCGCCCTATAGCAAAAACCTCTCAAAAAAAAAAAAAAAAAAAGAATTAACCAATACTACCACTGAAGGGCCAATCCCATAAACATAGTTATAAGTGACTGATAAAACAAAAAATAGCAAATTAGCCAGGCTCTAACCATCAATTAGGTAGTTCACAGGAATCTAAGTTTAAATTTAATTGAATAACAGATGAGCCAAGGCACATGAAATTGGAACCACAAGGGAATTTTTTTTTTTTTTTGGAGAGGTTTTTGTTATAGGGCACATGCACTCACCAGACAGACAGAGAGAGATAGAGAGACAGAAAGTGAGAAGTCACCCCCCAGGGGGAACGACCACGCTGCAATCCCTTTTCCTCCTTTCTCCTCTCCGGATCTTGGGCACGCACACACATGCGCCCGGCGTGAGTTTTAAGTCACCAGGTCCGGGACACGAACCGTGGTCGACTACGTGGTAGTCCAGCAACATAGCCATTACGCTAACTGCTAGTCCCCAACAAGGGAAATATTTAAGAGGGAAAAAAAGGGCAATGTAAATCCAGCATTGGACCAGCCCATCATTAGTTACTAATCCATTCTTAACATTTTCAACATTATAACCCATTGTATGAAAAAAATTAAATATGTTGAAAAAAGCTTTACATTATATGGAAATGAAACAAATCACAAAGAATAATTAAATTGGGATTTAAAAATGCTTATTTTCATGGAAAAGCAAAAGTGATTGAGTAGACGACTTGAATAATCTGGTATGGTATTAACTTTAATAGAAACTCTTCAAAATAATTACTTCACTGACTCTCTAAAGTATTACATATACAATATATTCATATTTTGCAACTAACACATTGAGAGAAAATACCACCTTTCAAACTTTAGCATTATCTTATAAATAGATATGTTCTAAAACTAAATGCTTCTAAAAACAGAAGAACACTAGAAACATTCTGTTTTCAGTTACATTTATATTAAAATCTGGTTTAAGGTTATATTTGGAGATTGGCTACTGCTATAGTTCAAATGTGTCCCCCAAAGTTCATATATTAGAATTGGTTGTACTGTAAAAGTATTAAGAGGAAACTTAATCCAACTATGAGATTAAGAAGATGAGCCTTTGCTTTGAAATTAAGGTCATCAGTGGAAGGCCCTCAGGACTGATCAAAGCCTGTTAGGTTATAAGGAGAGGAAATGAGACAGAGTCACAGTCTCAAACATGAGTGTACATGCTCTGCTGTGCTCAAGCTCTTGCCATGTGCTGCCCTATGCCAATTTAGGACCCCACCAATAAGACAACCTTCCCCGGATGCAACCCCTGGGGACTCAGGCCTCCAAAACCATGAGTTAAATAAACCTCTATTCATTTTAAATTACCCAGACTCAGGTATTGCTGTTATTAGCAACTCAACAGACTAAAAGAACTACTAAATAAAAATGTTTTAAGACAAAGCTCTAGAGTCAAATGTCAGGAGATCTAGATTGTACTTCTGCCACTAATAATGCTTTGATCAGACCCTTTTTATTTTTGAGGCTTAGGTTTCTAATAAAAAGTTATTAAAATTAATATTGAATCTCTTTTAAAAATTTGCCAGAGGGCAGTACACTTGCTGGGGAGAGACAGAGAGAGCAAAAGTGAGAAAGCACCCCCAACACACACCATGGTGGACAGCCACACCACAGTAACCCTTCTCTGGTTCTCCCTTCTTTCAAGATTTTGGGCAAGCATACCAAGTGCCTAGAGTGTTCTTCAAGCCACTGGGTCTAGGACTTGAACGACAAAGTCAGCCATGCAGGATCCAGCCACTACAACCATCACATCACTGCCAGACCAACACTGAAATCAATTTTAGGTCAAAAATCAAATCATAAAGTAAAAAAGTCTTCGAGACAAAAAGTTAGGGCCCTGACATAGCACAGCAGTAGTACAGAGCTCTGAAATTCTAAAAGCCACATGGAAGATCAGGGTCACTTTGGTTTTTCAGTTGACCTGTTCATACCACAAATGTGTGAATACCCATGATCCTGGCTGGATGGAAGGCTAGGGGGTGGGAGAAGAGACCTTGTTGAGGGTGTGTGTGTGTGTGTGTGTGTGTGTGTGTATAATGGTAAAAAAGGGAAAAAGTGAAAGGAGGAATGGGCCATCATGTAGTCTAGTGACTAAGGCAGCTAGAATCCACATAGTTGACCGTGTGGTTCCAGTCCTGGATCCAGTGATTTGAGAAATATGCCAGCATGTGTGTGGGCATTTTCAAAATCCCAAAAGGAGGCAGAGATGGAGAAGGGACATCATAACATGATGTCTGGGATCAGTAGCAGAGAGAAGAGAATATGGGATAAGAAGTATTGGAAAGAGAAGATAAAATAAGATCATAAGACACTATGTGTCCAGATCCATCATCAGGAATGAGGGACTTATTACCACTGAAATAGCTTCTGGAAGACAGGTCCAAGGTGAAGCAAGCACCCTCTTGGACTGCCTCAGTCATAAAGAGATGTCTTGCCCAAACTCTCCCCTTTCCACAGAACAACCTATGTCCAATGACTAATCACTGCAAAGATATAAGCTCCCTTCCAATTCAGGATATCTCTGAAGAGTCACTCTGAGCCTCATCACAAACTAACTTTTTTTTTTTCAGAGATATTTTTGTTATAGGGCAAAATCTCACCAGAGAGACAAAGAGACAGAAAGTGAGAAATCACCTCCCCAGGCTTCAATCTCTTCTCCATTTTCCTGTTGGGGTTTTGAGCATGCACACACACGCACCAGGTGTGAGTTTCAAGCCTCTAGGTCCGGGACTCAAACCGTGGTTGCCCAAGTGGGAGTCCAGCAACATAACCATTACGCCACCTGCTGGTCCCACACAAATTAACTTTTTACTCTTGGCCAAATCTGCTTTCCTTCCCAGAGGGTGACCCCAACAGCACTCCTTAATAAACTAGAGTACCAATCTCCATTTGAGAAGAACCTCACCAGGGAACCCAAACTGTGAAAATAAGTACTGAAACTCTTTTTAGGATAAGAGTGTTCATTAAATATTATTATTATGTTTGAAAATTTTAGGTGAAAATGAAAAGAACTTCAATGTCCATCAATCAAAGATAAGTTAAATTAACAGTCTTTTTTTGTTGTTCTTGAGAGATTTTTGCTATAGGGCACATGCGCTCTCCAGAGAGACAGAAAGTGAGAATCACCCCCCCCCCCCAGGGGGAATGGCCACACTGTGATCCCTTCTCCTCCTGGGATCGTGGGCACGCACGCACATGCCCCTGGTATGAGTTTGACACTGGGTCCGGGACTCAAACCAGTGACGTAACCGCTATGTTATCTGCTCGCCCTATGATACTGTCTTACTGTGAACACTGCAGTGTGACATATGACAGCCTCTAAAACACACAGTGGGTATATTCTCTCTCTCTCCCTCTCTTTCTCTGACAGTAATCCTGTAATCTTATCAAACAAACAAAAAACAACAATGACTGCCTCTAAAAAGTGAGAGCGTGAGAAAGAAGATAGGTTAAGTGGAAATTGTAATTCTAAAAATAAGTTCTTGGGTATTACTGTTTACTGCCCCAGTTTCAAAATACAGACTAATAAAGGAACAAATTAAGTGGCCCAACCCACCAGATTTCTTTGTTTTCTTTTAAAATTTGCAGACAAGTGGGGCCAGCAGGTGGCATGTTGGATAAGATGCTGGACTCCTACATGGCTAACCATGGTTCAAGTCCCAGACCTGGTGGCTTGATTTCTCATTTTCTCTCTGTCTCTGTCTCGTGAGTGCATGTGCCTGGTAGCAAATTAAAATAATAATAATGATGATGATGATGATGATAAATAAAAGTAAATTTAAAATTTTAAAAAACATAGTTACAGATAAATATATAACACAAGGTTTTCACAATACATTTAACTTTAACAAGAATTTAGCGTTAGCCTATAATCTTTCCAAATACTAGCTCCCCTTTCCTTCAAGTATCCTGTCCGAAAACCTGTGACTCACTACTCCAGCAACCTGCTGTTACTACATCTTCCAAACACTTAATGCATACCCTGTATGTAATTATTTGTTTACAAATTCATCTGTTCCACCGAAGTCTGTGTTCCTCATGGGCAAAATCTAGGCAAGCCTAGTATTATCAAGCCAACTCCATTCACTAAATTTGAGTTGGTTTATCAGCACTTTAAAACAGTTACTTTTATTAGTGGCCAATACATATTTACTGAATGAATAAACAGAAAACAATAGCTAGCATTACTTAGCTCTCACTGTGTGCTAAACACTCTGTTAAGGTTCACATATGATTTTGATTTAATCCTTCTGAGGAAAAAATATCTCCTCTAACATCTGGAGTCTCTCAAGGAACTGACTCTCTTAATTATGTTCTCACTGTCTACCATTTAATTCTCTTTCTATTAAATTATTCTTTGTCCTTCAAACATATTCACATCTCATTTTTGCCCCAAACACCTTCACTTGTTACAGGGTCCTACTTGTAAATATAATCATCAATCTCTCTTAAATTATAATCAACATTTTGAAGGCTGTGTTCTTAAATTTGTGTTTCCATTTCCTTACTGCCATAGGTCTCATGTACTCTAGTTTCTACTCTCACATTTCTAACATCAAACAGACTTAATTTAAGGACCTCCAAGGTCTCCTGTTACATAAAGAGGTTAGCAATCTTTCTAAAATGATATTCCAGAGCAGAATGCTCCAATAGCGCAGAGAAAAGCAGCACAGATGGGAAAGGAAGCTTTGGCATCAACTGTTGATACGTATTCTTTATAAATCCAATCAGCCTACATATATTGTGTGGCATCCTACATATACAGTTTAACACTGCTGAGTCTTTCCTACTTCACACTCTCTTTTTTTCCTGGTATACTCATCCAATTATCTTTTTCCTATTTCTCTAGCTTTCTTTTACCTGTATATGTAAAGGTCTAAAAAGCCCTGAGGAAATTTCAATAGACAAGGGAAGCTCTTTTATCCCTGTTCTGTTTTTGTTTTGAATAACTATTTATTTTATTTATTATTATTTAATTTGACCAGAGAGAAAAGTGAGGAAGCAAGCCATCAGATCTAAGACAGACTCAAACCACAATCAACCATGTAATAGTCCAGCACCTTAACCACCATGCCACTTGCTAGCCCCTTTCCTGTTTAACGTGATATATGTTTTGTTTTGTTTTTCATTTTATTGTACATTAAACAAACTTAAGATTAAATATAATTTTCCTTTATTATTCCCTCAAATTTTTATTATAAAAATTTTCAAATATGCAAAATTTTCAAAGAACAGTATAAAGATCACTCAACAAATTGTCATATGTCTTTTGTCAATATATATGTATATCTACATATATGCTACATATATGTGTATGGACACGCAGATTTCTTTTTCCTTTTTTTTGCTAAAACATTTGAAAATTATCTACACTTACAATGATAAATTCACCTCTAACTACTTTTTTTTTTTAGAGATTTATGCCTTGGGGCATATGCACTTGTCAGAGAGAGAGAGAGAGAGAGAGAGAGGGAAACAGAGACAGTGAGAGGGAAAATGAGAAATCACCTCCCAGGGTGACAGCCATCCAACAATCCCTTCTCCTTCATTCTTCTCCTGGAATGTTGGGCACTCACACACCCGGCATGATTTTCAAGCCTCCAGGCCCAGGACTCAAACAGAGTGAGAAATCACCCCCCCTCAGGGAAAAATGCCACACCACAATCTCTTCTCCTCTATTCTCTTCCCAGGATG
This sequence comes from Tupaia tana, assembly GCA_026018925.1. Classification (NCBI taxonomy): domain Eukaryota; kingdom Metazoa; phylum Chordata; class Mammalia; order Scandentia; family Tupaiidae; genus Tupaia; species Tupaia tana. Next base: position 21,610,363 of record JAKSZU010000007.1, read on the forward strand.
TTGGGCATGCACACACATGCACCTAGTATGATTTTCAAGCCTCCGGGTCTAGGACTTGAACCACGGTCGGCCCTGTGGGAGTCCAGCAACATAATTAATTGCTACACCATCTGCTGGCTCCCACCTCTAAGACTTTTAAATACAAAATTAAAAGCAAGGACATTCTCCTAATAAACACAATATCATTATCATAATCACCAATACCAACACCATAATAATTCTCTAATAGTGTCTATAATCCAGCCCATCTTTCAATTATTAATACTTTGGACTTAAAATGTCTTTTTTCCAAAATGTCTTTTTTTCCCCAAACTTGTAAATAAAATACTCAAGTTTTACACACAGTATTTTCTTATTGTTATGGACTGAATGTTGAAGATCTACACACAATGTGACGACATTCAGAGACAAGGTCTATGAGGAGGTGATAAACATTAAATGCGGTCATAAGAGTGGGTCTCTAATGTGATAGGGCTGCTGTCCTTATAAGAACAGACAAAAGAGTTGTCTCCTTCTCTATGACCGTGAAGACACAGTGAGAAAACAGCCATCTACAAGACATGAAGAAAGCCCTCGCCAGAAATAAATCCTGCCAGAACTGTGTCTCAGACTTCTAAACTGCAGAACTATGAGAAAACAATTTTCTAGGACCAGCAGATGGTGTAGAGATTACGTTGCTGGACTCCCACATGGCCAATCTCAGTTCAAGTCCCAAACCTGGTGGCTTGAAAATCACACTGGATGCATCTGTGAGCATGCCCAAGATCCCAGGAAGAGAACAGAGGAGCAGGGATTGAGGCGTGGCCAACCCCTCTGAGGGGTGATTTCTCACTTTCCCTCTCACCGTCTCTGTCTGTCTTTCTGGCAAGCACATGTGCCCTATGGCAAAAATCTAAAAAAAAAAAAAAAAAAAAAAAAAAAAAAAGGAACAATTTTCTATTGTTTAAGCCATATGGGCTGTGGTATAAAACAGTTGTTATGACTCTTAGTCTCTTTAGTTCCAAAACAATCCCACCTTTTTTATTTATATTAACTTAAAAAAAAAAAAAAACATTGTTTATAGAGCATTCTACATTTTAGATTTTCTGATCGTCTTTTGTTTATAAGCCAGAGGGTACATAGGCTTGCCAGAGAAACACAGAGAGAAGGAGAGAATATCCCCCTATTGGACATGGTAGGCTGCAATCCCCTTTTCCTCCATTTCTCCCCCCTTTCAGAATATCAAGCATGCACACGCACACAGTCAAAATATTTCTCAAGCTGCAGGATCCAGGGCTCAAACAACATAGTCAGCCTTGTGCGATCAACTCCCCCAAACAACAGGCACAGGACTGGTCTTCTGTCTGTTTTTCATGGCAGCATTTTCCTTGTTCCTCCATCACCTGTTTTTCCCATATACTGGAGGCTGAATCTGAAGAAATTATTAGGCTCAGGCCAACCCCACAGCCTACTGGTGAAGGGAGCCAGATCTCATATGGCCAACTGTGGCTCAAATCCCAGCCGTAGTAGCTTGAAAAATATACTGGGCATGTGTGCATGCATGCCCCAAATCCCAACAGGATGGAGAAATGAAGGAAGAGGGATTGTGGCATGACCACACCATTCTAGGGAGTGTTTTCTCCCCCCACCTCTCTCTGTCTTTGCCTCTCCAAGAAGAGCACATATATCCTCTGGCGATTAAAAAATTATTAAAAACATCACTAGGCTCAAGTCAACAATTTTGGCAAGAATACCATAGAGGTGATATTGTATACTGCATGACCACAGGAATCATGTAATGTCACACTGTTCCACTATCAGTGATGCCACCTGTGACCAACTGATTAAGGTAGTGTCCATTAAATTTTTTCCACTTTAACTATGTTTGTTTTCCCTCTTTGAAACTAATGGTAACCTATGGAGCAATACCCTGCTAAGACCACCCAGTTCTACAGTATGCTATCTTATACTGGCATCTCATGTGATTTCTAAAAACTATAAAACAGTTAAGATTATATATGAAAAATATAGTATCAGACCAATGTTAAATTCCTCTACATTGTTTTCCTCTACATTGTTTTTCTGACTCAAATACAAAAGCAAGATGTATTTCTATCCTAGGACCACAAGCATGTTCAACAGGAAAGTCAATATCTTCTCAGTCTGTGTACTTCTGTGCCCCAAGTAGACTCCCTGAGACTTTCAAACAAAAACAAATTCAAATTCTCTCTCATGAGAATGGGCACACGAAAGCAAGAATAGGCTTTAATGATCTGCCTACCAACAGGGAATATAGGAAGCAGGAATGAAACACTGAATAGCTAAACCTACTGGCCACAGTTGCAATGAAAGAAGAAAGAAAAATTACTAAAGGTTTATTCAAATTTTCTGAGAATGTTCCTACATCATTTGTCAAAAGAATGTGTCCAATTCAAGATAACAGAATGATGTGATGAAGAACACGATCATTAAGATCACAAATTTTCTTGTACTTGTGCCTCTGCTACTAATTTTTTGAAGACTCGGAAAAAAGTAAAGTAGATAATGAAGACTTCAGTGTTACAGTGCAATGCGATAGCTAGGTCATAAAACACACTGAAGAAATTACTCAGTTATTTCCTTAAACCAAAGGATTTCTGGAATTAAAGCGTTGTGAGGGACATGCCTCTGAACACATAAACAGTTAATAAGATTACAGGGAGGCATGGGACCAGCAGTTGGTGTAATGGCTATGTTGCTGGACTCCCATGTAGCCAACTGCGGTTCAAATCCTGGAACCAGTGGCTTAAACTCACGCTGGGCACATGTGCGTGCATGCCCTAGATCCCGAGAGGAGAATGGAAGAGAAGGGATTGTGGTGTGGCCATCCCCCCTGGTGGGTAATTTTCTCTCTCTATCTTTCAGGTGAGCGCACATGCCCTATAACTAAAACCCCTCAGGAAAAAAAAAGAAAGAAAGAAGATTAAAAAAAAATAAAAGATTATATGGGGGGTGGCAGGTGGCATAGTGGTTAAGGTGCCAGACTCCCACATAGTTGACTGTGGTTCATGTCCCAGACCTGGTGGCTTTCTCTCTCTCTCTCTCTCTCTCTCATCAAATTAAAAAATAACAAATAAATAAATAAATAAAAGTAAATAATTTCAAAAAAATTATACTCTATTATATGAGTAGTAAGAAATATATTCTCAATAAACCTACTTTTAGGACTGCTTTGTTAAAGGAAGTTCCAGTATTCTGTTTCAAAGGACATGTGGAATGAGCAGATGGCAAGAGGAGACTACACTCATTTTCTATTGCTAAAACAGCCCTGAGCACATGAGAGATGGGTTTTGAAGAACTGCAGAATAGCTGTTCAAAAATAAATTACAATTTTTAAAGTGATTCATAGATTTTTGAGGCATATAAATCATGTGTTACATTTATGCAGCTGCCATTGGGATGTCTCAATTCTTCCATTTATGCTCTCTCCATCACTAACTACGTCATCTTCCAGGGTTACTGATAAAACTGAAAGCAAACTATGCCCAACAAACCTTTATGTTTTTGAAGAAATAGATTCACTTGGTACACCCAACTTAATCCTCTTTTTTTCCTAGAGAAATATTTTCTATAGGGCATGCACTAGCCAGAGAGACAGAGACAGAAAGACAGAAAGAGAGAAGTCACCCCCCAGGGGGACTGGCCACACCGCAGTCCCTTCTCCATTCATCTCTCGGAATTTGGGGCATGCACGCACAGCACCTGACATGAGTTATAAGCCATGGGTTCCAGGACTGGAACCATGGTTGACTACATGGGAGTCCAGCGATGTAACCATTATGCCATCTGCCAGTCCCAGTACACCCAATTTCAACTTTCTCCAGTCACCCACCACTCATCTCACCTGCATCTCCAAACATTCATACTTCTTCCCTCTCACATTACCATTAAAACTCTAAACTGAGCATTGAAATTTCTCACTGTATATAAACTGAAGAAAATCTACCCTGAGAAAGAACAAATAAACCTTCATTCCCAAACCAGAAACTGCAACGATATTCTGGAAATCAGTAGAATATTCTAGGTAAGTGTGAAGGTTTAAGAGTCACACTGAATCAAGAGCTCAGCTATCCCATTTCTTGCCATAAATTTTAGGTAATATGCAATCTCTCCAAGTTAGAATATCCTCACATTATCCTCCTCTTACAGACTATAGAAAAGTGCTCTGTCTCAAAAACTGCTATTGACAAGGTCACCAATGGTCTTCAAGCTGCTAAACCCAATGTCAAGATCTAATCCTCATCTTACTTTGACCTAACAGAAGTATGTGACATACACAGTTCATACTTGCTCATACTTTATTCTTGAAAAACCTCTTCAATTGACCTGCAAGTCTTCAAACCTTTCTTCAATTTCTCTGGCTTTCATCTCCCTTCTTACTCAATTTTTAAGTCTTCAAGCCTTTCTTCAATTTCTCTGGCTTTCATCTCCCTTCTTACTCAATTTTTTTTTTTTTTTTTTTTTTTTTTTTTGACCCAGAACTTAATTCTGAACTTCTCTTCTCTGGCAACACTCCCTCTCTCAATGATCTCATCAAGTCTCACAGTTTTAAATACCAGATATACATAAATAATTTCCCCAGTTTATATTTTTGGGCTTCTTAAGTCCAAATTCACGTAACTTGTTTCCTATTTAACATCTCCTTTTGGATAGCTAATAAGATGGTCAAACTTGACATGTATAAAAGTGAGTCCCTGTTCTTCTTCCTCAAACCTGCCCCTCCTACAGTCCTCCCCATCTCACTTCATTGAAATTCCATTCTTATAGCTCCGCAGGTCAAAATCTTAGAATCTTCTTTAATTCCTCTCTCACACACACATTCCATATCCAAATCCATGAGAAAACTCTACCTGGTATCCTTTCAAAATATATACAGAATCCAACAACTCCTCAATACCTTAACACAACCAGCCTGTTCTAATGATACCTGTAGGTATCTTCCACCTGTAGGTATCTTCCACCACAAATGACATAACAGCCTTCTTACTGGTCTATTTCCATTCTTTCTCCCTTATAATCTCAACACTAAATATGGAGTGAAACCATTTAAAATACATAAATAGGGACCAGCAGATGGCATAATGGTTACACTGTTGGACTCCCATGTGGTTGACGCTATTCAAGTCCCAGAACTAGTAACTTGAAACTCATGTTGGGTATGTGTGCACTCATGCCCAAAATCCTGAGAGGAGAATGGAACAGAAGGGATTGCAGTATAGCCATTCCTCCTAGGGGGTGATTTCTTGCTTTCTCTCTCTCTGGCAAGTGCATGTACCCTATAGCAAAAATCTCTTACAAATAAAATTTTTTAATACATAAATAAAGGGACCAACAGTTAGAGTAATGGCTATGTCGCTGAACTCCCATGTAGTCGACCACAGTTCGAGTCTGGACCCAGTAGCTTAAACTCACATTGGGCACATGTGCATGCGTGCCCAGGATCCCAAGGAGAATGGAGGAGAAGGGATTGCGGCGTGGCCATCCCTAGGGTGATTTCTCGCTTTCTGTCTCTCTGTCTCTCTCTGTTTTTCTGGCGAGCGCACACGTCCTGTAGCAAAAAACCTCTCCAAAATAATAATAATAATAATACATAGATAAATAAAAATGTGACATATATTAACTACCAATATTCAGAGAGAGATACATATGCAAAACACTAGTAAAATATCTTCACTGAGCTTAAGGTCATAAATCACAACTGCTAGGTTGAATGGGAGATAGTCATGTAAAAATAATGTATTTCTAGAAATTTTCTATTCTAAAAGAGCTTATAGAATAATCATTAGCACTTCAGAAATGTTCTCTGCACTGAATGGATCAATGCCCTAACATTTTATCATTTCATTTTACAGTACCTACTAACCCCACTAAACATCAGCCAAAAAAAAAAAAAAAAAAAAAAAAAAAAACTGTCATTGCAACCAACCACAGAAGTACAGCAATAACACAACACTCCACAAAGCTGAGGTGGCTAGGGAAGGCCCCAGGTTCACGTTCCCAAATTTCCCTTTACATGCCAGGCATGTACATGATACTAGCTAGCTGAGACTGTGGGTAGACTGAGGCATGAAAATTCTTGAATGGAGGGGGGCTCTCTCTCTCTCACCTTGGAAGCAATAAATAAACTTTAATAAATTGTAATTTCATTAAATATCACTAACAAATTTTGAAAATTTCCTGATTTTATTTAAAATACTAATATTTTACATAGTATATATGTTTCAATAGGAAAAAAAATAGAAATTCCAATTGAACCTTTATGACATGAATGCATTCATAACATAGGATTACTTGTCATAGCAAAATATATTTTTAAAAGAAATTATTTTATTTAACTTTATTCATTTATTTATTTTAAATTGACCAGAGAGGGACAGAGTAACCGAGAGAGAAAGAGAGAAAGTGAGAAAGCAAGCTGCCAGGTCCAGGACTCAAACCGTGGTCAGTCATGTGGAACTCCAATGCCCTTAACCACCATTCCACCTTCCAGCCCCCCAGCAAAATCTTTTATGTTTAGCAAAGTAGCTTTAATTATCAGACACAAATCAGTATAAATGAGTCCTATGTTTGGAGTTCAAATTCTAAGTTAGCATTACTATCATTGTATCTGTAGGTGGAATATAAGGTGTCCTCCTATTGATGACAGAGTTTCGCTGAGCCAGCCACAGCTCTCAACTGATGCTGCCTGTAATCAATGGCATGTACACATATAAAAGTATTAATTTTTTTTTTTTGGAGAGGTTTTTTTTTTGCTATAGGGCGCATGTGCTCGCCAGACAGACAGAGAGAGACATAGAGACAGAAAGTGAGCAATCACCCCCCGGGGGGACGGTCACGCCGCAATCCCTTCTCCTCCATTCTCCTCTCGGGATCTTGGGCATGCATGCACACGCACCCAGCGTGAGTTTTAAGCCACCGGGTCCGGGACGCGAACCACGGTCGAATACGTGGGAGTCCAGCGACATAGCCATTACGCTAACTGCTGGTTCCCTAAAACTATTAATTCTTCATGAAGTGCAAGAATTAAATGAACAGAACAGAAACTGAAGCTACAAACCTCACAAATGCTGTAATCATTGAGTTTATCCTTCCCAAAAACTTTTAAAATGGTAGAGAGATGTTACAGATAAACCTAGGAATAAAGGTACTATATAATTCCAGGCCTAACTCTACAAGCACTAAAACTATTAAGATTTATACTACAGATCTTTGTCTAGTCAAACACAAAAAGATAAAGATAGAATATCAATATATGCAAATCAATAGCACTTGCTTACATCACTACTAATCTACTTAAAAATAGTACTCAGGGCCAGTGGGTAATACAGTGGTTAAGACAGTTGGATCCCACATGGCTGACTGCATGATTTAAGTCCCAGACCAGGTGGCTTGAAAAACACACTGGGCATGTGTGCATGAGTGCCCCCAAATCACAGCAACATGACAGAAAAATAGGGAAGAATGGACTACAACAAGACCACACCCTATTGGGGAAAGGGGTGTTCTCTCTCTGTCCTTGTTTCTCTGTCCCTGTGTCTCTCTCTCTGATGAGTATCTGCACCTTAGCAAAATGTAAAAAATAAATAAATAAAATAAACATATGCTTACTATTCTGTTTAGCCATCTCATCTCTGGGCATTTATCCCAGAAAAAGTGAAAATTTATATGCACAAAAATCTGTACAAGAATTTTCACAGTAGCTTCATGTGTAATAGCCCAAAACGGGAAATAGTCCAGCTGTCCAGGAAAATGGTTAATGTGTGGGACATACATGCCACAGAATGCTACTGAACAACTGCTAAGAACAAACTATTGAGATATGCAAGACTTTGGATGAATGTCAAGAATTCCCTCATTCAACAATTTGAATTATCTCAATCTCAAACGATTATGTGCTGTATGATTTCATTTACATAGCATTCTTATAACAACAAAATTACAGAGACAGAAAACTGATTCGTGATTATGAGTAAGGGATCATAAGAGGAAGGGTGGAGGTGACTAGAGGGGTAATACAAAAGAGACCTTCGCAGTGATGGAATAGTTCTGTATCTTCATTACAGTGGTGGATACAAGAGTCTACACATATGAATAAATTCCACAGATAGACATATAGGCATTATACAATCTCAAGTTATTGCATTTGCTGATATATTATGACTGTATAAAATGTAAACACTGAGGAAAATGGGTTAAAGACAGAAAGAGAGAAGTCACCCCCCAGGGGGAATGGGAGGAAAAAAAGACATTTCTGTATTATTTTGGTAGCTTCTTGTTAATCTACGATTATGGAAAAATAAAACTAAAGCAAGATAAATGGGAAAAATTATTCACGTAGGGAAAAAACATACTGTCAACCATAATATTAAAATCTATCAATGGGGCCGGCAAGGTGCTGGACTCCCACAGGGCCGACCACAGTTCAAGTCTCTGACCTGGTGGCTTGCTTTCTCACTTCCTCTCTCTCTCTCTCTCTCTCTCTCTCTCTGTCTCTCTCTGTCTCTCTCTGATCAAACTGGAAAATAATAATGATAATAATAATAAATAAAGTTAAATAAAATAATTCTTTAAAAAAAACTATTGAAATACACGGTATTAGAACAAGAAAAGACAAATAAACCAAAGGAATAGGATCCAATGATCAGAATATATTTGAGAACATCATATAGTTGACAGTAAATATGGCACTACTTTTTATAGGGAAAAGAAAGAATGACAAAAAAGAAATGGGCACACCATGTGAAAAACAAACTGCATCACAAACTTATGACTCATAAAAGACAGACTAGGGCCTGGATGGTGGGACAAATAAAAAACATTCGTGAAGCAATCCTTCTATAAATCAACAAGAATGAACTGAAACTCCACAATAAAAGTGGGTAAAGGGATGAACAGGCAATCTTTCAAAAGGAAAAATAAAATACACATAAAGAAATACTCAAATTCATTAGTAACAGTGAAAGGTAATTTAAAATGAGATTTATTTTTTATCTATTAGTCCAGAAAAATTAGGGCACCAAATATTAATAACACTAAGATTTGGTGGGGATATACGTATACAGGAACTGAACTGCCTTGCAGGAGCACAGACCATGGCAGCTTGTTCTGGAACACAATCTTGTAATGCTTCAATAAAATATGTAAATACTATATGATCTGAAATCACTTTCCTGGACATATATTTCAAAGAAAGTATCACAGAAATCTAGAAGTAGTGTTTATCATAGCTTTGTCTCTAGTGGTAGGAAAATGAAGATAACGTGGGTATCCACACACAGAATACAGGTGAAGTGCATGAGATGTACATTTGGAAATATTGTGCACCGGTTAGAAGCAACAGACAGCAACACAAATAGAACTTGAAAACACTGTAGGGAAAGAAAAATATTCTGAGATATAAAGGATAGCATAACATCCTCTCTATAAATTAAACACATAGGCACTCGAAACAATATATATTTGATAACACATACAAACAAGATACAAATCTTATGTGTTGGAATGGTTGCCACTGGATTGATGAGCAAGAAAATGGAATGGGAAATGGAAATAATAAGCAATAAAGGGGAAAAAAAAAGAGGAGAGATGACTTGGACAGCTCAACAATCATTGAATTCAGGGAGAGTAATTCAATCCTCTTCAAATGAGGTCCAAAACAAACTTTAAGGACTCACATCTAATATACAGCACACTACTAGAGCTCAATGTCACCCTACCCTTCTCTTGAGGAATGTACAAAGCCAGCTACTATTTTTAAGTTTTCAGTGGTAAGCCTGTTACATGGAGAAAACACACCAGTTTCTTTACCTTCAAAACAGAACTTACAAGGACCAGCATATGGCATAATGGTTACGTTGATAGACTCTCACATAGTTGACCATGGTTTAAGTCCTGGACCTGGCAACTTAAAACTCACACCAGGCACTTGTGCAGGTGTGTCCTAGATCCCAAGAAGAGAATGGAGGAGAGGAGAAGGAATTGCAGTATGACCATTCTCCCGGGGGGAGGAGGGTGATTTCCTGCTTTCTCTCTGTTTCTCTTTGTCTCTCCAACAAGCATATTCATCCTACAGCAAAAAAAAAAAAAAAAAAAAAAAAAAAAAAAAAAAAAATCTCTTTAAAAATTTAAAAAAAGAATTTACATCCAAGATTTAAAGAAATGTTTATATAGAAGACTCTGGGGCCAATTGATGGCATAGTGGTTAAGGCAGGTGGACCCCACATGGCCAACTCTAAGGTGTGAATCCCAGCTGCAGTCATGCATGTGAGTGTGTAGGCTCAGACTCCTCACAGGAGAGATTAATAGAGGAGAAGGGATTGCAGCAAAACCATTCCCTATGTGGGAGGAGAGGGGACTTTCTCACTTTCTGTCTCTCTCACCCTCTCTCTCTCTCCCCCTTTCTATGTCTCTCTCCTGCAAGCATAGGCACCCTCCGGTAAATTAAAAATTTTAAAAAGGGACCAGCAGATGGTGTAATGGCTACATCGCTGGACTCCCATGTAGTCGACCACAGTTCGGACCCAGTGGCTTACCAGTGGCTTAAACTCACGCCTGGTGCATGTGCGTGCCTGCCGAAGATCCCGAGAGGAGAATGGAAGAGAAGGGATTGCGGTGTGGCCATCCCCCGGTGGGTGATTTCTCACTTTCTATCTGTCTATCTTTCTGGCGAGCACACATGCCCTATAGCAAAAACCTCTCCCACCAAAAAAAAAAAATAATTAAATTAATAAATTAAAAAACATAGGCTTACTATGTTTTAGTACAAGGTTTACTACAAAATTTTAAATTTAAGTTCCCACACTGATACTCAAACAAGGGAAAGCCTAGTCTTTTTTATTCATCAGTGACCAAAATCTTTTAACATTTAGTTATAGGTAAACATAAGAAAAAAATAAAGTGTATACCCTAGTTCTCCTGTAAGGAAGGGCTCTGTAGTGTTTATTAAAATACAGACATTTAAACAAAAGAATTTCCTGAACCGGCAGATGGTGTGGGGGTTACGATGCTGGACTCTCAAATGGCTGGCCACGGTTGGAGTACCAGACCCTGCAGCTTGCTTTCTCACTATCCCGTTCTATCTCTCTCAGTCTCTCTCTGGTCAAATTAAAAGCAATAATAAAAATAAAGTAATTCTTTAAAAAAATACATTTAATTTCCCTACTAAAATCTCTAATTGATGTTAATAATGAGCCATTTATACTGGTTAGCTTTCTCAATTTAAAGTAACTAAGACCTGCCATTTTGGATGAAATCAAGGCAGCTTTTGATTCTTTGTTAATAATAAAGGCATTCAACAAATTATTTCCACTTGTAAGCTGCCCTCCACTTTCATACTGTTCACAGGTTTGCGTATAATGCAAACAGCAAATCTGAACTAGAATGCCTGTATAATAAAAATAGCTTAATTTATTTCATTCCCAACAGGCAATTTTTGCGATCTTACCATTAAGTCCTAAGAAGTAAACATCTGAAAGAGTTACGATTTGCCTATTTTGTCTCATGGGAAATGCTACAGTGAAAAGAACTTGGAGCTGTCATTGGCTAAACCCTACTGTAAGCAGCAGCAAGAACAATGCAGCCTGTGATGCAGTGTAGTCCCCACAGTTTCAGACTATAGGAAGCAGCAAAAGCTGCCTCGGACTGAGAAAATTACCTGGCAGTAAGTCAGAAACATAAAACACAATTTTGAATCAAAGATACCATAGCGCTGACTCCAGACCTAGCCTCAGAACGCTGGAAACCATTAGTAAGTGAACTGGGAGGGGCAGGTATCTCCTCAGACCAAGTCCGAGGGCAAAGGGATGAGAACTGGCACTCGAAGACGAAACTGACAGCGCCTCAGTACCCTGGGCAAGGACAAACTAAACAGTAGTGCCAAAAGGCAAGGAGCGACCCCAACGTACCCCAAGGCAAGCACATGACCCAAAAGCACTGTCAACAACCACCCACGAACATAACCACCCACCTCAACATGTTTAGGTTGTCACTGGATGGGTAATACCACCCTAATACCAAAGCTACTGTCACCAGAAGCAATTGTCACTCACCAGGCAAGGGATCCCCAAAGCTCCTTAGGGGGTCCCCACGCTCCTGGTAAAGGCGCCCAGCCAGTGGGCCTGAACCTGCAGGTGAAGCACGGAACACAGCGTTCAAGAGCAGCTACCTGACAGCTGACACCACCCGGGCTGAAACTGGCTTGTGACTCTTGACCCCGACCCCTTACCTCCACTGTCCAGGTACATCCAGCGCTGCGGTTACCCCCGGGAGAGCTCAAAAAGTCCCTTACCTGTCAAGGCTTCATCTCATGCAGCGATTCTGTTAGAACATCCGTGACCACCTCCAAAAAAGGAGGGCAAGGCGCAAGTGTATCAAAGGAGGTGGTGGGGTACGCAAATCCGGCTGGGAAAACCTTGGGGATCGCAAGCCCTGCCCCGCCGCTGTCTGCTCACCGAAGCAGCAAGCTGCCGTTGCCGCCGCCGCCGCCGCCGCTGCAGTAAATCAGCTGACACCAGACTAAACTGCCGTGACTCGCTGCAACTGTCGCAAAAATTAGGAGAAGGGAAATACTCTCCCGAGCCGGCGCCTAAAGAACCGGCAGCGTTACTATGGAGACCAAATGGCGGCGAAGGGGTCAACTATGGGCAAGGAATGTAGGGTCGCCATGTTGATTGTGGGGAGTTTGGTCTAGGCTCGCTTCTCGTCTCTAATGCCCTTGCTGGGAGGACCAAGATGGAAGGAAGGATGAAATAGCAAGTATAGGTCTTCCCTGGAACCAGGATGTCGCAGGTTTACACTTATGCCCCCAACACTGGTCCCAGGCTCCTGGAAAATGTTAATTTCTATTTGCTTCTGCCAAGATGTTAGCTGGGCCAGACACAGAAGGAACTCTGCTGAGGAAGTCTGACCATGTACAACACTCGAGAGGGAATGGATGTGTACACTCTGTGTGGGCGGCGAAGAGTGGTGAAGCCTGAGCTCTGCATTTAGAGAGGCATATGCAGATCTCAGTTCCTCCTGCTACCGTTTGTGTCATCTTGGGCTTGTTGCTTCTCTTTACTCGCCACAATTTCTCCAATTACGAAATAAGGATAATAAGCTCATGGATGTCTAGAAAATTAAGCAAACTCAATACATGTTAATAACTTTTTATGCTTGCCTGTCTTCCTCCCAAGTATTGGTTGGTTGAACGAATGAATGAATGTCAGCCAACCGGAAAACTACTGCCATGCTGGTGACCAACAGTCAGATCTATTAAAAAGATACAGCAAATATTCAATCCATGGCTTTTCTTTTTTTTCTTTATAGGCTCACTAGTGGATTTATAGGATAAATAAGAATCCTTTTCCAATCCTCAAAAGCCACTCTGTTTACTAATTCCACAGGGATCTTGTTTAAGTAAGTTTCTGATCCAGCAGGTCTGGGGTGGGTTCTAAGATTCTATTTCTAACAAACTCCTATCTTTTTATTTTTTTTTTTAATGTTATTACTTTTTTTTAAAGTTTGTTATGGGGCACATATGCTCACCAGAGAGAGACAGAGAGAAAGCAAATCACTAGGTCCAAGACTTGAACAGTGGTCAACAATGTGAGAGTCCAGTGCCTTGACCACCATGCCACCTGCTGGCCCCCAAGCTCCCATTTCTATTTTTTAAATTTTTAAAGATTTATTTATTTATTTTATTTCTTCTTATTATTTAATTTGACCAGAGAGAGACAGAGAGAGAGAGAGAAAGGGAAAGTGAGAAAGCGAGCCACCAGGTCCAGGACTCAAACTGTGGTTGACCATGTGGAAGTCCAGCAACTTAACCACCACACTACCTGCTGGCCCCCCCAAACTCCCATTTCTAACAAACAGTTCATGGCTGCTAGTCCCTGGAATACACCTGGAGTAGCAAAATCCTGTTAGACTGAGAGCCTGGAACATGAGATTAAGGAAGAAGAACAAGACAGAATCAGCTCTTCCAGACACAACAGTTTCCTGGCTAATTTGCAAAAAGAATGCTGAGTATTAGTGTGGTCAAAAGGCTTCCTGTCAAATCTCTCGCTCCCCTTCTCCCAGTGTAAATAAACCCTTTCCCTCCAGTACACATCACACTGCAGTACACCCAGTGTCCTGAGTGGCATGCCTCCTCTTTTTTCACTAGGCCATTTAGCATACAACTAATCTACTATAGTTTTGGTCTCAGGTGCTGTTTGTTATATACTTTTTCTGTTTGTTCATAGATACCAGCTCTCCAGACACCATAATGAGAAAACTTAAATCAAAATGTTGATTAGGAATGTCAGTAGAACACTTGAAAATCAATAATTCTGAAAATATCTTGTACTGCAAATTTGAGTACTATGATTTTCTTTTACTTTTGACTAACTGCCTTGCAATCACAGGAGTGGAGGGGAGAAATAATATTCAGTAGAAGAAATTAATTCCTTTGCCAGCTAGTTTAATATTCTCACTCGCTCTGTTGTGATGATGACTACATTTTTATGCCACTAGGTTCTCAAGCTCCTTTACAATTTCTAGAAACTTTTTATGAATACAGGCAGCACAGGGTGAGCACAATAGGATAATCTGGGGCTCCATTAATACTTGGTTTAGGGCTGGCCAGTGGTCTAGCAGTTAAGGGAGCCAGATCCCACATGGCCTACTGAGCAATTCTGTCTCAGTCGCTGCAGCCTGTACCAGGCATGTGTACATGTATGCTCCAAATCCCAACAGGATGTGGGCGAAAGGGAGGAAAAAGGATTGCAACGTGACCATGCTCCATTTGGGAGTACTCTCTCACTCTCCTTCCCTCTCTGTTTCTGTCTCTGTCTCTCTCTTAAAAACGATACACACCCTCTGGCAATATTTTTTTTTAAACTTGGAAATCTATAGAATATCCTTCCTAGATAAACATGCTTTCAGTCAACAAATATTAATTAAACGCTAACTATAAGTTTCTAAAATCTTCCTAAGAATATAATGGTTAATATGAGGATTGAGAAGCTTTCAGACTAGTAGAACTCTGGTCCCTCTCTACCAAGTTTACAAAACTATTCTCCCAAGGCACAAGGCTAAAATAACTATTCAAATGTTAATAAATAAAATGCTTCTGTTTCAGAAATAGTCACACTTTTCTTAGATATGTTTTTGTTTTGCCATAGGTCAAGTGTACTCCCAAAGAGACAGAGACAGTGAGAGGGAAAGTGAGGAATAACCCCCTGGGGGAAAGGCCACACCGCAATCCCCTCCCCTCCGATTTCTTCCTGAGATCCTGGGCATGCATGCACACATACCTGGCATGACTTTAAAGCCACCAGGTCTGGGACTTGAACCACCGTCAGCGATGTGAGAGTCCAGCAACTTAACCACTAAGCCATCTGCCAGCTCTATACTTTTTTTTTTATTTATTCCCACAAATACATATGAGGGAACTCTAAACAGTAAAAAATGGAATTAAAATATTTTGCTACAAAAATATTTTGAAGTTCATGCATTGTTTTTCACAATATACATTTTCCATGAACTTTTTGAAGATGAAGACCCTGCCCCATACATTTTACATATAACGTTTCTGAAAATTAAGATTTGTGGGGCTGGCAGGTGGCGTGGTTCTTAAGGACACTGGACTCCCACAGGGCCGACAGCAGTTTGAGTTCCAGAGCTAGCAGTTTGCTTTCTCACTCGCTCTCTCACTTTGTCCCACTCTGGTCAAATTAAAACAAATAAATAAATAAATAAATAAAGTAAAAAATAATTGCTTAAAGTAAAAGAAAATCAAGATTTGTATCTTCAGTTCCTGAATATATGTATTTAAATAAGTTTATCTCTCTTCTCCAGAGGAATTAAACAAGAATGTTAAAAGATTTAAATAATAGGCACAGCCCCATAACCTAGTAGTTAAGGCAGCTGGATCCCTTATGGAGACTGCTGTTCAACTCCCAGTCTTGGTGGCTTAACAAACATGCCGATCACATGTGTGTGCATGTCCCAAACTCTGAAGGAATAGGGAACTAACTAGAGGAGAAGGGATTATGATGTGATCATGCCCCATGGTGGGTGCTTTCTCCCTCTCTTCCCTCTTGCTTTGTTGCTCTGTCTCTCTCTGGTGAGTGAACACATGCACTTTCCAGCCATTAAAAACAAGTTTTAAGGTTTAGCAGGTGGCGTGATGGTTAAGGCACTGAACTGCCACGTAACCAATCGCAGTTCAAATCTTGAACCTGGCAGCTTCCTTTCCCAATTTCTCTCTTCCTCTCTCTTACTCTGGTGAGTGCACATGCCCTATAGCAAATTTAAAATAGTAATAATGAATAAATAAACCTTTCAGTCAGCTGCACTGTCATCTGGAGGCTCAGCTAGGGAAGAATTCAATTTCAAACTCACGGTGATTCACTCAGTTTCAGTGACTATATGACTAAGTCCCTTGGCTTTTTACTGACTGTCAGCTGGCAGTGCCCACAAGGTCCTAGAAGACACCCATAGTTCCTTTCACATGAATCCTACCAAGGGCCCTCTCACAGCATGACAGCTTATTTCTTCAACCAGCAAGGTGAATATCTCTATTGAGTGCAAGAAATACAAAGTCATATAGATATGGGCATGGATTTGGTTAGGAATCTTGTTAAAGAATTATAGCCTTTTACCTTTGTAGTATTACCTTAGTCAAAAGCAAGTCACAAGATTCACCTGTACTCAAATAGAGATTATATAAAGGAACAAGGGATGGGGGGAGCATGTCAGCCACAAATATTAATTTGGCAGCAATGTACCATGTAAATTAATGAGAAAGACAAGGAGGCAAGGAGATAAGTGAGATGCTGTCATCATTAGTGTCACTGTCACTATCATCATCCCTGTTGTTTGAACCCAAAATGTATAGTATGACCACAACAGAATCATAAAGGGAAGTGATAGGGTAAGGATAAGGAA
Source organism: Tupaia tana (assembly GCA_026018925.1). Lineage (NCBI taxonomy): Eukaryota > Metazoa > Chordata > Mammalia > Scandentia > Tupaiidae > Tupaia > Tupaia tana. Next base: position 21,627,292 of record JAKSZU010000007.1, read on the forward strand.
TTTCATCATATATTAGGTATTTTTAAAACTTAAGTGCCAGGACCAGCAGATGGCAGAATAGTTATGTTCTTGGACTCCCAAGTAGTCGACTGCAGTTCAAGTCCCAGACCCCAGGGGCTTAAAACTCAGACTGGGCGCATGCATGTGGATGGCCAAAATCCCAAGAGGAGAATGGAGGAGAAGGGATGGCGGCATGACCTTCCCCCTCGGGAGGTGATTTCTTGCTTTCTGTCTCTCTTTCTCTGTCTCTCCAGTGAGTGCAAGTGGCCTATAGCAAAAAAAAAAAAAAAAAAAAAATCTCTCTCTATAAAAAGAAAAACAGACAACAGAAAAAAACCTTAAGTACCATTCTGTCTTTAGAATATAGTAATACATTACCCTACGCCACACCAATACTTTCTGGACCTCTTAAGTTTCAAGTTAGCTCTCCAAAAGGCAAAGAAATTTGTACCTCTATTTTAGAAATTTCAAAAATGGAGGATAATCACATGGCCCAATGGTCTAACAATTACCTCTTTATTACTGTCATTTTCTGATCATTTGTGCTGTTATTTTATTCCTCATCTAAGCTGTCAATCTCAGTTTGGTACTTGCTACAGTGTCTAGAATTTTGCCAATAATGTCCTTTCCTTAGTGAACCCTTTCCACTAAAAGTCATATCTTGTTTGGGAACTTCACATTATCACCGAGAGTACTCACTCCTTTATCAGGTTAGAGTAGAATACTTTAATAATCCTTTGCATAATTTTTGTGAAATTAAAAGTCTGTTTGGTAATTAAGAGCTTCTCTGCACTTTCTCACATAATATGAAAGCTAACTGGTGAAAGGTCACTTTTTTCCTATCTCATGACTTCTACTAAATGAAACCATTTCTTTTCAAGTAATAGGATGTCTTTTTCTAGAAATATCTCTCATTGTTCCATACTTGGACCTTCTAGGAGGAAGTGAAGGTGATAAGGTTGGGACTCCTAAAGCTCCTTACAAATGAGAGTTTGAAGGTCCTCTCACTAAACTACCAAGATCAGCAATGAGAAATTAAAATCAACAGGGTTGGCTGGTTGGATGGCTGGATCTTACATGGCTAACTGAGTGGATCAAGTCCCGGATCTAGTCGTTTGAAAAACACACTGGAGGGCAAATAAGATGAACAGTCAAGTCCCTAAGAAAGACATACAAATAGCCAAAAAGCATATACAAGAATGGTCAACATCTTTTATCAAAAGGGAGATGCAAATCAAAACCACAATGAGATACCACCTAATCCCCATCAGAATAACTAAGGTTAAAACAACAAAAAAATGATAAGTGCTGATGAAGCTGTGGTGAGGGATGTAAATTAATACAACCACTGTGTAGAACAATATGGAGGTTTCTCAAAGACCTACAAATAGAATTACCAAATGACCCAGCAATTCTGCTCCAGAATACCTACCCAAAGGATAGGAGACTGCTCAGTCAGAAAAGTCCCTGCACATTCATGTTTATTGTGGCATTATTCACAATTGCTAAGACACAGAACCAACTCAAATGTCCATGAACAGATGAAATGGATTGAAAAAGTATGGCACAGCTCTTTCCCACTATACAAGATGTAAAAGCTGTGAAGCACGATACTAAGACGAAGAAACCTAAAGCTAAGAAGGCTGATGCCAGTGGCAAGGTTAAAATGGGTGACCCCAAGGTTAAAAAGCCCAAGAAAGGGAAGCCCCATTGCAGCCGAAAACCAGTCCTAGTCCAGGGCATCAGTAATACTCCCAATCTGCCATGCATTCCAGGAAGGCCATGGACAAAAAGAAATACTTGGCCACTAAATCCAGGATTGAAAAGAAAAGGAAGGAGAAGGTTCTTACCATTGTCACAAAACCAGTTGGTGGAGACAAGAATGGTGTTACCAAATGGTTAAACTTTACAAAATGCCTAGGTATTATTCTACTGAAGATGTGCCTAAAAAGCTGTTGAGCCATGGCAAAAAAAATTTCAGTTAGCATGTAAGAAAACTGTGAGCTAGCATCATTCCCTGGACCATTCTGATAATCCTTACTAGATGCCGCAGAGGCAAGAGAATGGTTTTCCTGAAGCAACTGTGCAGTGGCTGCTACTTGTGACTGGACCTCTGGTCCTCAATTGAGTTCCACTGCATAGAACACACCAGAAATTTGTCATCACCACCTCCACAAAAATTGATATTAGCAAAGTAAAAATCCCAAAACACTTTAACAATGCTCACTTCAAGAAAAAGAAACTGAGGAAGCCCAGACACCAGGAAGGTGAAATCTTCAACACAGAGGTGAAACACGAGTTTACAGAACAGTGCAAGGTTGATCAGAAAGTTGTGGATTTGCAAATTTTACCAAAAATCAAAGCTGTTCCTCAGCCCCAGGGCTACCTGTGGTCCATGTTTGCTCTCACAGATGGAGTTTATCCTCACAAATTCATGTTCTAAATTTCTTGACAAGAACCTAACAAAATAACTGATCGTAAATTTTTAAAAAAGAAGAAAGAAAAAGTGTGGTATATATACACTATGGAATACTACTCAGCCATAAACAAACAAACAAACAAACAAAAATAAGATCCTGGCATTTGACAGAAAGTGGACAAATATGGAAGATGTATTTGCTGAGTGAAGTATGCCAGACTATGAAAGAGAGACATGTCCCCATTTAGTATATACTGAATGTCCACACCCTATGGCAGAAACTGAAAGACAGGAAGATACAGAAGCATGGAGAATGGTTATGGTTACTGGAGACAGTGTGGGAGACGGGTGGGAGGTGGGAGGAAGAGAGGAAGAGAATGTGAGAGGATGAGAATCTAGAACAAAAACAGAGGTAAGACATTTAAGGGACAAAGAAATGAAGGATTATCTGTTGATGATAATGTGTATGATAATATCTTTAACTGGACAGGTGTGCAATGTATTCGTGCTGGGAAAATTAATTTTATAAGGTGTGGTGATGTATAGGGATTAAATGTATAAAATAAATTAAAATTAAATTCAAAATGAGCAAATAAATAAATAAAAGTGTGGTGGATAAAATCAGCCAAGATCCCAAGAGGAGAATGGAGAAGGGATTGCGGCGTGGCCATCCCCCTAGGGGGTGATTTCTCACTTTCTGTCTCTCTTTCTCTCTCTTTCTGGTGAGCACACGCCCTATAGCAAAAACCTCTCAAAAAAAAAAAAAAAATCTGTCTTTGTCTGTCTGTCTTTCTCTCCGGCAAGCACATGTCCCCTATGGCAGAAGCTTAAAAAAGAAAAAGAAAAACTTAAGTACCAGTTGTAAACTCCATCACTACCTTCAGCAACAGGGACTAAGGATTAAGCTACCAAACTTTCTTCTTATGAATTTTCTACAGGGAAAAAGGACTACCAACACCTTGGGAAGAGGAGCAGTTTGGGATCTCTGACTAATCTCAGAGAATTAAAGGGTGTCCCTTTTCTTCGTAAGAAAAATCACAGGCCGGGACCATCAGTTAGCATAATGGCTATGTCACTGGACTCCCACGTAGTCGACTGCAGTTCGAGTCCCAGACCCAATGGCTTAAACTCATGCCGGGCGCATGTGCGTGCATGCCCAAGATCCCGATAGGAGAATGGAGGAGAAGAGATTGTGGCGTGGCCATCCCCCCTGGGGGGTGATTTCTCGCTTTCTACCTCTCTGTCTCTCTCTGTCTGTCTGGCGAGCACACGCGCCCTATAGCAAAAAACCTCTCCAAAAAAAAAAAAAAAAAAGAAAAAAAAAATCACAAGCCAACTCCATCGCTTAGTGGTTAAGGCAGCTGGGTCCTATATGGCTGACTACATGGTACAGTCTCATACTTGCCAGCTTGAGAAACATGCCTGGCATTTGTGCATGTATATCTACTCCAAATCCCCAAAAGAGGGAGTGACAGAGGAAAAGGGATCATGGCGTGAACATTCCCCATGGGGTGGATGAAAGGTGTGCTTTCTCTTCTCCATCTCTCTCTGTCTCTCTCCAGAGAGTGCACGTACTCTCGAGCAAAAACTAAAATTAGAAAAGAATCATCACAAGTCACCCTTACTGAGGGTTTGAAGTCTACAAGATGTTTCAAAATTTTCATGGAAATTCCAGGAAATAGGATTCTCAGGATATCCTATGCAAATACAGAAAAAAACCCAATAACATCTTCTGGGAAAATTTCACCCACCAAAAGTTTACTTTACTTAATGAATTTAAGCATTAGTTAATAATATGGGAAAATGAATTAAATGTGAATATTATTTTTGTTTTAACTATCTGGACCTTCTTGGTAGAATTCCTTGATTTTTTTTTTTTTTAAATTCCAAGAGGGCACATGTACTCACCAGAGAGGAACAAAGAGAGAGAAAGCACACACACACACACACACACACACACACCCTATGGGATGTGGTCATGCTGCAATCTCTTCTCTAGTTCACCATCCTGTCAGGATTTTCAGAATGCACAAACAGAAGCTCAGTGTGTTTTTCAAACCACCAGGGCCAGAATTCAAACTGTGGTCAGCTATTTGGAATACAGCTCCTTCTACCACTATGTGTAGGGCCTTTCCCCACAACTATTACTTCTTTTTTATTATTATTATTATTGTTATTATATATACTATTAATAATTGAGAAAATTAGAACATATAGACAAAGAAAAAAGTTACCTAAAAAAACACCTTGTAATCATGTCTGTTAAACATTTTTATGCACATATATAAATTCCAGTTCCAGAGAATGCTGAGTGTAACAGTTGTTTAATTGTATGACCAAATCAGTTATACACATCCTGACATATTAGGTGTCAGTCCTTTCATCAGTAGAGATAATAACCATCACCCTGCCTGTTTCTCAGGATCATTGTGAAGAGCTTTGACAAAAGTATGCAATTCTAAGGACAAGAATACGTAATAACCATCCTTACCATCTGGAGAGTTAGCACAGTGACTGACATGTGAGGCCCTGAAGAACTTGTTGCAGGTGCCATTGAACTGATTCTAATCTTAATTCACTGAACTGTACTGGTTATTCATGCTATACCTAATGATTCCTCTTGCTACATTCAAAGATATTTCTCAGTCTTCATCCTTTTTGTCTTTGAGACTTTTTATGACTTTCCTCCTGCCTCTCTGCTAATTCATCTCGTTTTACTCCCTATTTGTGGTTGTCCTTAAGTTTCTGTTGTAAACTTTTGCTTTTCTGCATATTGCCTGATGAACTTTGGTGGCATCAGCTATGACTTACATGCAGGCAACTCTCATATATTTATTTTCAGTTTACTGTAGCAATTTTCCAACCTCTGATTGCCCTGGTGTTTAGCCATTTTCAAATTTTAATATCAGGCAGAATTACAGAAAAAGACTGTACATTCACAGTGGGTAATTGCAGATAATATAGTAAGGGAAGTATTAATAAACCTATAGACAGGGTTTAGGAAAATTCAAAAGGGATTCTTAAAGAGAAAATAAAGACAAAGACATCAAGGATTGAGTGGTAAGTGGAAAAGCTTTACTATAAAGAAAGAGATTAGATACACTACACAACTAGGCTCTGGAGAAGTAAAGGTAGTGGAGAAGAAAAATGGTAGTTCCTTTTAAATCAAAAGACCTCTACTGACGTCAGGAGAGTGAAGTTTCTGCATGTTGCTGATGAGTGGGTACTATCTGGGCTTACCAGTTAGGTTAGTGCTTGGTGACTGGAGATGCTATAAGCATGAAAAGCCATTCTAGGAATTATGACTTTCAGGTTGCTTTCTCTAGGATACTTGCCTTTGGGTTATGGTGGCCAGCATTTCTGCTGTTTGTATGGATTCAGAATTCTCTAGCCTAATTAGATCTACATTAGCAGCAGCTGATTAGGTTGTACTTTGGTGCTATTGACAGCTAGAAGTAGTCCCTACTCCGAGTCCTGAAGAAACAAGTGAAGACAATGCTTACAGCAATGCAAACAGGGTAACAGTGTGACAGGGGCTGTGACCTTCATTAAGAGACATAGCTAATCTGTGGCAACATAGTAGGATGGTAGTCTAGAGAAATAATAACTGGACCTTATTCTCTTACACCTTCCAGTCTTCAACAAGAAGCTCCACCAAGGGATCCTATAGGTGCAGTCTGTGTAGGTCAACTTCCCGGGGCTGAGAGTATGATGAAGAAAGGTCCAGAGGAGACATAGAGAGACATAGGAAAAATAAACACCCAAAATGTCCCAGTTGATCCAGCTTTTACATGCCTCCATTCAGTGTATTTCTCAAGAATGTATAGAATTCCAAGGCCTTACTTGAATAAGCCCTGTTCTCTACTTCATATCTACTATAGCTACCTTAGTTGAGACTCTTTACATTTGCTTGGAAATAATAATAATAAATCTGTTCAGGACTGAACTGTGTCCCCTCCTTAAATTCACAGGTTGAAACTCTAACCCCCCATTATGACATTAGTTGGAGAAAATGCCTTTAAGGAAGTAAAGTTAAATGAGTTCTTATAGATTATGCCCTAATGTAATAGGACTAGAGTCCTTATAAGAAGAGAAAGAGACCAGTATTCTGTATATGTGCATGTATACATGCACATATCCAGAGAAAAGACCATGTGAAGACACATCAAGAGGACAGCTATATGAAAGTCAAGGAGAGGGCTGGCTGCATGGCCTGGTGGTTAAGGGAACCAGATTCCAAATGTCTGTCTACAATTCAAGTCCTGACCTGGTGACATCAAAAACATGCTGCGCATGTTTGCATGCATGCATGCCCACTCACAACAGGATGGAGAAAAAGAAGGGACTGCAACATGACCACACCCTACTGGAGGGTGCTGTTGCATTGTTTCTCTGGTGAGCATATACACACTCTATTAATAATAATAAAAGTCAAGGAGAAAGGTCTCAGGAGAAACCAACTCTGCCAGTTCCTTGATCTTGGACTTCTGGTCTTCATATCTGTGAGAAATAAATTTATTTTGTTTAAGCCACACATTCTATGATATTTTGCTATGGTAGCCTAACAGACTAAAAAAGTCATCATTTGAAAAATAATTCAGATTGAAATATTTAAGTTAGACTAGATTCTTCCTGTCATGTCACTGAACTATGTGGTTTTAATCTTCGAATTGTTTCTCAGATATAGTCTATGTTTTTTATTTTCACTGTGGCAGCTCTAAAAACTTAGTTCCTAATGACTACTGTTGCCCCCTCATCTGGTCTCACTGTCTTCCATCCTCCTCATTGCTACTTCAGGGTGTTTTATAAAGACACTATGATCATAAAATTACCTTGCAGTGAATTTTTTTCCACTGCCTTCACAATAAAATCCAAATTACCTTACTAGTCAATATCTGACATCTACCTTTCTCTCCAATTTCATCCCCCCAGTAACTCCAAAAGCAAATAATTTGATTTGTCACCAAGATCAATATTTAAAGGGGAACTCTGTTGATAGACTGCTTTGACTTAATAACAGAATTTACTTCATGGTCATGAGGATTAAATGAGCTAAAAATACATAGAACTCGTGTCTTGCTGGGACAGGCAATATGTCAAATAAATATTATCTAGTTTATCTGTCCTCTTAACCCTTGCAGTTGCACCTGCTGATCCCTTTACCTGGAAAATCCTTGTTATTCTCAAGTTACCCCACTTTTCTTTCAAGATTCAATTCAGTGGTCATTATCTAGTTTACACTGCCCTTCTCGGCAGTTTTCTATCCAAACTTGTTACTGTACACATTGTTCATGTTTGTCACTAGACTGTGAGGTTCCTAAAGAAGGGATGGTGCCTTCACCTTTTTAGGCACAACTTAAAGACAGGTGCACATTACTTTATGAATGACTGCACGAGACAGAGCTCTTACGTGACAAGATCTGTGTTTCCACAGTCTATTTTGTCTTGTGTGTCATGACCTGCCACAAATACAGAACAGGGCCATCCTTGAGGTACTTCCCAAGAAGGCCTTATGACTTCAGGCCGCAGCCACCCTCGCCATAGAAAAATAAGTCCCCGTCCCGCCATCCGACCGCAGGGTAAGAACCTCAAGGCTGGAAGACGCGGAGGAACACAGGAACTTTTGACACATAACCGCGCCGGCACCGCTCTTGATATCGTGCGGCTCCTCATTCGAGGGTGGGGCCACGCTTCGCCTTTTACGATTGGGTAATGGGACCGAAACGGACAGCCCGGAAATGACGTCAGGGAGCCTCGCGCTCACAGCCCGGCCGCGCAGTGGCTGCTGGGTGCCGCACGCCTTCTGTAACCTCGCCTCGCCACTCCCCCCGGCCCCGCCCCCTCGGCCGCTGCGCTCCCTGGCGTGACTCGGCACTGAGAGCCCCGGGAGAAGGCGTCCTGGTCGCCACCTCTTCTGTTCAGGCCTCCGCTCTCCTCAACCTATCCCCTTCCTCTCCCGGGTCTTCTTCTCCTTCAGTTTCGAAGCCGGTGGCGTCGCGGCCGCCCTGCCAGGCTCTCTGTGAGGATGGTGGGAGTGAAGCCGGTCGGAAGCGACCCGGATTTCCAGCCGGAACTGAGCGGCGCGGGCTCCAGACTCACGGTGGTCAAGTTTACCATGAGAGGGTGAGGCTGGATCCAAGAGCACTGTGAACCCCGAATGTCTGTCAGTGTTCTCCTTTCACTCTTTCCGGGTCCCGGTTTCCTTGCGGTCTTCCCCTCTGGAATGTCCGGCGGTGGCCCCAGCCTCAGGCCGCTGCCAGCGTTAGGCCTCAGCTCTGGGTGTCAGTCCCTATTTATTATGCTTCTATTTACTACGCTCCGGGGGCCCCCAGGAGGGCGCAGAGGCCTCCCCGCCCAGGAGATCCCTATCTGAGCTTTGGTTCTGAGCTCTGCTCTTGAGCGCGGCCCGCCTTTATTTTTTTCAGCAACCTCCCCTCTCCCCGCCACACACACACACACACACACACACACCACCAGCACCGCGCTTGCGCCAGTCCCCTTTTTTCCAGGTAGTCCACTGTCACTGCATCTTAGGAACTCAAAGGCTTAATTTACCCAGCTTTTTGATTCTCGTCAGCACTGCGTTTCCGTAAAAACTTTAGAAATTTCAGATGAGACTAACCGAGTAACCTGCGTAGTATTTAGTCCTAAGGCTCGGCTTTTGTATTTTGAGTTAATTGAGTCGATCCTCCTTTGGTTAGTAACTGTGTTTAGGCTCCTCTATGTATGTGATTATGCATGAGATCACACAAATTACAGCATCTATTGCCGGTAGGTAGGTGACCAGACGTCTGGATTTGACTCCGTTTTTAATTTGATGATTTAAGAGGATAGGGATCTTAAAGGTGTTAACTATTTTTGGTAAATCTCAACAAAATTTATAGGTCGCAGAGCTGGTGGACCTTTTATATTGGGTGCGTATAATGTTCCTGTGTGAGAATGACATGTTGGAACTCGGCATTGACAACCAAGAAGTCAGTGAGTGTGTGTATTTACAATCTCCCCTTGTGTATGTCAGAACCTAATTATAAGGATTAGAGTTCTCCACCTGATTTGCCTTGACCCCTTGGCATTATTTACACACATACTAGCTTGGAGTTGTCGGAAGATTGGCGTCACTGTTTATGTAACAAGCCTCTGTTCAAATAACTGTAATGTAAGGCATTATTTTGAATGTGGTAGCAAAAAATGTAGTTTTTAGCACATAGTTCAACAAATGCTGAGTGTTTAAGTGGTAGCACTAAGATTAGATAGTTTTAGGGGATGGAAGGATGCCAATAGAGATGAAAACAAGTTAGGAACTTTTGAGTTAGTCTCTTACACAGAATTGAAAAGGGGCAAGTCATAGGATTTAATAGGATGAAAATAATTACCTATATGATATTTGGACTTTTCATATTTACAAAATTGAAAAGCAGAGGTGAAATCATTTATATTAAGACGTGTCAGAAAACAATGTCAGAATTCTATAAATACTTCTTCTCAGCTTTAGCAGTTTTGTAATGTTTCTATATATATATATATATATTTTAAAGAATTATTTAACTTGGACCAGCAGTAAGCATAATGGCTATGTTTCTGAACTCCCATGTAGTCCACTGCGATTTGAGTCCTGGACCCGGTGGCTTAAACTCACGCCGGGTGCATGTGTGCCCAAGTTCCTGAGAGGAGAATGGAGGAGAAGGGATTGCGGTATGGCCATCCCCCTGGGGGGTGATTTCTTGCTTTCTGTCTCTCTGTCTCTCTCTTGTCTTTCTGGAGAGCACACACGCCCTATAGCAAAAAAACCTTTCCAAAAAAAAAAAAAAAAGAATTATTTAACTTTATGCATTTATCTTAATTTGACCAGAGAGGGACAGAGTGAGAGAGGGAGAAAGTGAGAAAGCAAGCCACCATGTCTGGGACTTGAACCAGGGTCAGCCATGTGGGAGTCCAGCGCCACCCTTAACTACTACGTTGCCTGCCAGTCGCAAGGTTTATATATATATATATTTTTTTTTTTGGACAGGTTTTTGCTATAGGGCGCGTGCGCTTGCCAGACAGAGAGAGAGAGAGACAGAGAGACAGAAAGTGAGAAATCACCCCCCAGGGGGGATGGCCACGCTGCAGTCCCTTCTCCTCCGTTCTCCTCTCGGGATCTTGGGCACGCATGCACACACGCCTGGTGTGAGTTTTAAGCCACTGGGTCCGGGACGCAAACCATGGTCGACCACATGGGAGTCCAGCGACATAGCCATTACACTAACTGCTGGTCCCAAGGTTTATATTTTTAATAATAGAATACCTGTACATTAGTTGAGTATCTAGGCCATAATGGAAAAAAAAACCAAAGGTGATTTTTATAAGGAATCTCATTTTCAGTTCATTTTTCTAATTCTGATCAGTTGGAGCGTTTATCCTTTGTCCGTCAAGGATATGTACTTTTCCCCCCTTTACTATAGCACAAGGGGAGATGATAGAGTAGTAAATTCAATGGACGTGAGAAAAGTGGGAAAACCGTGCTATTAAGGAAACTTTTCATTAGCAATATGCGTATCACTTATGCATAACTGCAAACATTAGCAAGAACTGTTATTATTTTCATTTAAAAAGTATTTTAATGAAATGAAAGTTATAACTTGTAAAAACTGAGGACAAATAAATGTTGAATTTAGACAACTTTTAAGTTGTCTAAACTTTTAAGAATATCCTTAGGGTTACATTTATAAATCTGATAAGATTGTATTTGCCTTTAAAGATCCTCTAACATATTGGCCATTAATATATTCCTGTCTAAACTCATTGTCAGTGTAACTCCAAATTTACATGTATGAGGGGTGGATCAGTATTAAACTCAAACAACTATATCAGTAAAATTTCATAATAAACCTCTTAGATGAAACTTCATGTCATAGTTCTTTTTTAGGCTGAGGGCATGGTTTTCTCCAGCACCTAATTCATTTCCTTTCCAACTCTAGTTAAGCTGTATTACTTTTTCTCAACTCTCATGTTTTATCTACTCTCAGTCTAATTTATTTTTGAGAGATTTTTGCTATAGGGCATGTGTGCTTGGCAGAGAGACAGAGAAACAGAAAGTGAGAAATCACCCCCCAGAGGGAATGGCCACACTGCAGTCCCTTCTCCATTCTTCTCTCAGGATTGTGGGCAAGTGTGCACACGTGCCCAGCATTTTTTAGACACCAGGTCCGGGACTCGTACTGCAATCGACTAAGTGGGAGTCCAGTTACGTTACTATTATACAATCTCCTGGTCCCCCCTCAGTCTAATTTAATTTTACTGAAACAGTATATAGACTGTTGTTTTGTTCAAGTGTCTAGAGTGGTTCTCTGGTGTTTTCTTTTAATTGTAGAATATATGTAACCTAAAATTGACCATTTTAACTGTTTTCCCTTTTTTTAGTTCCTTTTGTCCAGTCTTCTAGTTTTTCAGATCTTGGGTACTTGCATGGGTACCTGCCATGTTTCAGGCTCACAGGGCCAAGAATTTGAATTGTGGTCATCACATGGGATATAGCTTCTTTTGAGACACCTATTACTGCCATGTTGGAGGGCTGGCTCTGTATCATACTTTTTTTTTTTTTATCCTTTCATCTATTGATGGACTCTCGAGTTGTATTTCCTTTTATCTTTCATGAATAATGCTTCAGTGGACATTGGTGTACAAGTATCTCTTTGCATATCTGCTTTCAGTTCTTTTTTTTTTTTTTTTTTGAGAGGTTTTTGCTATAGGGTGCGTGCGATAGCCGGACAGACAGAGAGCTAGAAATCACCCCCTAGCGGGGATGGCCACCCCACAATCCCTTCTCCTCCATTCTCCTCTTGGGATCTTGGGCACGCATGCACACGCGCCCAGCGTGAGTTTTAAGCCACCGGGTCCGGGACGCGAACCGCGGTCGACTACATGGGAGTCCAGCGACATAGCCATTACGCTAACTGTTGGTCCATACTTTCAGTTCTTTTGGGTGTATACCCAGTGGTGGAGTTGCTGGCTTGTATGGTATTTCTGTGTTTAATGTTTTTTAATGAACTACCAAACTTCTCCAAAAAAGTTGTCCTTTATTACCAGCAAACATCGAGGGTTCTGATTTATCCACATCTTTGCCAACATTGACTTCACATTTTTTTTTTTTTAAAGAGGTTTTTGCTATAGGGCGCGTGCGCTCACCAGACAGAGAGACAGAGAGAAAGCGAGAAATCACCCCCCGGGGGGATGGCCACGCCGCAATTCCTTCTCCTTCATTCTCGTCTCAGGATCTTGGGCACACACGCACACGCGCCCAGTGTGAGTTTAAGCCACCAGGTCCGGGACTCGAACTGCGGTCTACTCCATGGGAGTCCAGTGACATAGCCATTACGCTAACTGCTGGTCCCAAGATCTCAGGATCTTGGGTACACACGCACACGCGCCCGGCGTGAGTTTAAGCTACCGGGTCCGAGACTCGAACCGTGGTCGACTACGTGGGAGTCCAGCGACATAGCCGTTACACTAACTGCTGGTCCCTTGCACTTTTATTTTTTAAGAGAGTTTTGTTGTGTAAGGTTAGGGTCTAGTGCCTCCTTTAATATGTAGATATCTAGTTTGCCTGGCACCATTTGTTGAAAACACTCTTTTTCAGACATCAAATGGTGTTGGCCACCTTCTGCAGAGTCTTTTTTTTTTTTTTTTTGAGAGGTTTTGCTATAGGGTGCGTGCGATAGCCGGACAGACAGAGAGCTAGAAATCACCCCCTAGCGGGGATGGCCACCCCACAATCCCTTCTCCTCCATTCTCCTCTTGGGATCTTGGGCACGCATGCACACGCGCCCAGCGTGAGTTTTAAGCCACCGGGTCCGGGACGCGAACCGCGGTCGACTACATGGGAGTCCAGCGACATAGCCATTACGCTAACTGTTGGTCCATACTTTCAGTTCTTTTGGGTGTATACCCAGTGGTGGAGTTGCTGGCTTGTATGGTATTTCTGTGTTTAATGTTTTTTAATGAACTACCAAACTTCTCCAAAAAAGTTGTCCTTTATTACCAGCAAACATCGAGGGTTCTGATTTATCCACATCTTTGCCAACATTGACTTCACATTTTTTTTTTTTTAAAGAGGTTTTTGCTATAGGGCGCGTGCACTCACCAGACAGAGAGACAGAGAGAAAGCGAGAAATCACCCCCCGGGGGGGTGGCCACGCCGCAATTCCTTCTCCTTCATTCTCGTCTCAGGATCTTGGGCACACACGCACACGCGCCCGGTGTGAGTTTAAGCCACCGGGTCCGGGACTCGAACTGCGGTCTACTCCATGGGAGTCCAGTGACATAGCCATTACGCTAACTGCTGGTCCCAAGATCTCAGGATCTTGGGTACACACGCACACGCGCCCGGCGTGAGTTTAAGCTACCGGGTCCGAGACTCGAACCGTGGTCGACTACGTGGGAGTCCAGCGACATAGCCGTTACACTAACTGCTGGTCCCTTGCACTTTTATTTTTTAAGAGAGTTTTGTTGTGTAAGGTTAGGGTCTAGTGCCTCCTTTAATATGTAGATATCTAGTTTGCCTGGCACCATTTGTTGAAAACACTCTTTTTCAGACATCAAATGGTGTTGGCCACCTTCTGCAGAGTCTTTTTTTTTTTTTTTTTTGAGAGGTTTTTGCTATAGGGCGCGTGCGCTCGCCAGACAGACAGAGAGAGAGATAGAGAAAGAAAGCGAGAAATCACCCCCCCAGGGGGGATGGTCACGCCGCAATCCCTTCTCCTCCATTCTCCTCTCGGGATCTTGGGCACGCACGCGCCCCGGCGTGAGTTGTAAGCCACCGGGTCCGAGACGCGAACCGCGGTCGACTACGTGGGAGTCCAGCGACATAGCCATTACGCCAACTGCTGGTTCCCTGCAGAGTTTTTTTAAGCATTTAAAATAGTCAGCACTTGCACAGTACTTTGTCCATGTAAAGGAATTGTTCAAGAACTTATGTTGAATTATTCAGTCCTCAGAATTATCCCCATTTTACATATAAGTAAATTGAGTCAAAGAGATGTTAAATACTTGTTTAAAGTAACATTGCTGAATGTACTACTTGGGTTCTAAAGTGTTATCCTTGCTCTTCCAGCTTGAGAAAGGAAGTACAGGTTCCTTTCTGTGTACATGCAGAGGTTTTTTGGTATATGTCTTGAATGATTTAACTACAATTCTGTGTGCAAGCTAATTTTATAACTTTTGACAATTCAATTTACTCTTTGATACACTTTTCCCTACTTGTAAAATGGAAATAATAACAAGTAATCTACCCATATTGTTTAAAGAATGAAATTATATCATGAATATTATATTTTGATAACATTTTTGAAGCAGATGCCTCCAAATTATTGCTTTTTGGGGCCTGCAGATGGCGTAATGGTTACGTTGCTGGACTATGTAGTCATCCAGCGAGTCAGGGACCCAGTGGTTTAAAACTCAAGACGGGGGCGTTTGTGTGCACGTGCTCAAAATTGTGAGAGAAGAATGGAGGAGAAGGGATTGTGGCATGGCCTTCTGCCTTGGGGGGATGATTTCCCACTTTCTATCTCTCTCTGACTCTCTGGTTAGCACACGTACCCTTTAGCAAAAAAAATCTCTATCAAAAAAAAAAAAAGAAAGAAATAAACAAATTATGCTTTTTAAAAATATACCCAGATACATTTTAGTGGTTATAAGCAGTGTCCTTTTGTTATGGTTTGTGAGTACACATTAATTTAAAAGATTAATACAGGGATGAGCAGATGGCATAATGGTTACATAGCTGGTCTCCTACAAAGTCAACCACAGTTGGAGTCCCGGACCTGACAGCTTAAAACTCACACCAAGCGCATGTACGTGTGTGCCAAAATCCCTAGAAAAGCTTCGAGGTGAAGGGATTGCAACATGGCCATCTCCATGGGGGGTTGATTTCTTGCTTTCTGTCTCTGGCAAGCACACGCACCCTATAGCAAAAATCTCTCTCTCTCAAAAAAAAAAAAAAAGATTAATACATTTTCTCCCCCATTAAATAGTATGAATGATTTTTATCTTGAATTGGTGATGGTGTCACTTTTATAATAATGTTTATCACATATTCAACCTTTTTTTTCTCTTATTTTTGTTATAGGGCATTTACATTTTCAGGAGAAACAGAGAAAGAAAGAGTAAGCATCCCATAGGGGGAATAACCACAATGCAATCTCTTCTCTTCTGTTCCTTCTTGGGATTTTGGTCAAATGTGGTTTTTAAACTTCTGGATCCAGGACTTAAACCACTCTGTCAGTAATGTGGAATCCAGCCACATTAACCACTACACTAGTGGCTGGCCCTTTCTCACTTTTCTTAAAGTAAATTTTCTCAAAGGTCTTATTTGTAGTTGATTAGGTATTATTATTGTTACCTACCATCCAAGAAATATGTCGGTGTATATGAACATGTTGAGTTATGATAGTTATGGGTCATTTACCCAAATAATATATTAGGTACATATATATTAGTTATATATCTCAAACTTGGCAAGGACTAGGGGTAGCTTACTAAACTGCAGAGTTAGCACTAGGACCAGTTATCTGTTGGCACCAGGCAGATAATGTTAGTGGGTGAAGTAGATAGCTATAAGACCAGGACATTTTGAGACCTTGTAGTAAACATTTTTTGGAAAGTTCATTATCTTTTATTGAAAAAAGTAAACTTTCTTTTATGTATAACATATGTACAAAATGTTGCACAAATTAAGTATATTTGAAAATTATCAAAGTGATTGCATTTGTTTAATCAACAACTAAATCAAGAAACAGGTCATTATCTGCACCCCAAATTCCTCACATCTTCCAGGTTCCTTCCTTCTACTCTTGAAATTCTAACTCTACAGTTCAACTTGGCTGAGATTTGAATTTATAAAAAATGGAATCGTACAATATTGTATGTAGTCTGGTCTAGGTTCCTTTGAAGAGCATGTAAATAGCTTAATCTTGTCAGTTAATTTAGAAATAGCAGAGCAAGACACTGTTTTGGAACTTCTGGAATAGCAGTTAGGAGGTAGATTCTGGGATCAAATCCTAGCTTAGTACTTCATTGTTCTTGGGAATTGTAAAGTTTAAATGAGGTCAGAAGAGTTTAGGGTTCTGTGAATTACGTAACATGTAATGAGTGTCTGATGTGTGCTAGTTATTTATGTAACAATTAGGACCAATTATAATTATGTCAACCTATTAGTAGATATACTGTGTATTGAAATTGTCTCTTAACGTTAAATCTGCAGAAAGACAAAACTTAAAATATAGCTTCAAAAGATACATATTCTTTATCTGTTTGCCAGCTGTGTGTTTATACAAGTATTAAGTAAGGTAGCACTGAATACTGAAGCAAATAGTGAAGAATAGTTAGCAAGTTGATGAAATAAAAATTACGTTATGGCTGGGACCAGCACTTAGCGTAATGGCTATGTTGCTGGACTCCCACGTAGTCGACCGTGGTTCGAGTCCCGGACCCGGTGGCTTAACTCACTCCGGGCGCGTGTGCGTGCGTGCCCAAGATCCCGAGAGGAGAATGGAGGAAGGGATTGCGGCGTGACTATCCCCCCGGGGGGTGATTTCCTGCTTTCTGTCTCTCTGTCTCTCTCTGTCTGGCGAGCGCACGCGCGCTATAGCAAAAACTTCTCCAAAAACAAAACAAAACAAAAAAATTATGTTATGGCTGTAAAGAAAAATTTTATTTATTAATTACAACCAAATGTAGTGCTTTCAAAGAAAGCTGATACTGAATTAGATTTAGGGATTGATTATTCTTGTGTTCCTGCCATTAACTAGGATGCTTAATCTTGGGCAAGCCATTTTTTCTCATCTTCAGTTCTTATTAGATTATTGTATCAAGTTACATCAATCATAAAGTTTTGGTTCTATTGATTAGGTTCTTCATCTTTTGTAAAAAACTAGAGGTTTGTCTGCTGTATTTGCTTTTGCTCAAAAAGTATAACTTAAAACCCTAAACATTTCTGTTTTACATATTGGACTAGACTGTTAAAAGAAAAATTTTTAAGAAAATTTAATTTAGAGGTATTTAATTGAACAAAAACAATGGGAATCAGGCAGCCCCCAGAATGATTTTTTAAGGAACTTGGGATAGCCACATGGTTGGGTGACACTTATACTCAAGAAGGGGAAGGTGATATACACAAAATGAAAGTGAGGGAATGAGGTAGAGAAATAATTGGATTGGTTAAATTTTGATATTTTCTGCATGAGCACAGTTTAAAAGGTGGGCATTTGGTGGTTGACTGAAGTATTGCTTCTGTGACTGGCTTATTAAGGAACTTAAGAAACCAGACTTCCACATGTTCTCTCTTTTTTGAAAGATTTTTTTCTAGAGGGAACATGTGCTTTATAAGAAACAGAGACAGAAAGCGAGTAATCACCCTCTGGGAGGATGCCTATGCACAGTCTCTTCTCCTCCATTCTTTAGAGATTTTTGGCATGCATGTGTGTGAGTTTCAAGCCATGGGGGTCTGAGACTTGAACTGTGATCAGCCACGTGGGAGTCCAGTGACATAACTATTATGCCATCTGCTGGTCCCCAAGTATTCTCTTATGGAACCTAAGCAAAAGTATGGTGGCCTTTTCAAACCAATAAAGTTTAACAGAATAAAGAAACTTTCAGTCAAAGAAGTTCAGAGTGGAAGAATAACTTGTTCTCTTCATTTTAATCTGGACTAGGTAATCTTTTGCCCCTTTTGCATCAAGATAAAAACATCTTCAATTGTGGTAAAGGCTTACAAGTCAAGGATTTTCCAAGAAAAAGAAGTAATTTTGAAACTCCAGCATACCGGGTGCATAGAATTTTAGAGCTGGGAAAGCTCCTTGGAGAGTGTACATACGTGTATGTTGGAATTTACCAGAGAGCCCATGTGCTTGTTGGAGGGAGGTGAAGGGGAGAGAGAAAAGAAAGCACCTCCCCATACTTTGGGCATAGTCTGCCAATGTCCTTCCTCTCCATTTTTCCCATCTCTTGGGATTTGGAACATGCACATATGTTAGCCCAGCGTGTTTAAGTCCCTGGTCTGAGACTTGAATGAGCAGTTATTCATGTGGGATCCAGCTACGTTAACCACCAGGCCGTATGTTGGCTGGAGAATCATCTATATGGAAAAATCAAGTGACCTGTTCATGATCTCAGTCAACAGTGGAAACTTATTTATTCTTGAATGCTGATGTTAAGGAAGACAGACATCTTTCTTAAAATAATTAGTTTATTTGGGGACCAGCAGATGGTATAATGGTTACATCACTGGACACCCACATAGTCAACCAGAGTTTGAGTCCCAGACCCAGCAGGGGCTTAAAACTAGTCAGGTGCATGTGCTTGTGTGTCCAAAATCCCAAGAGGAGTATGGAGGTGAAAATCACCCCATGGGGTGATTTCTTAGTCTCAGTCTCTCTCTGTCGCCAGCAAGCGCATGCACCCTTTAGCAAAACCCTCTCTTAAAAAATTTTTTTCCATGATCGTGGTGTGAAAGTATGCTGCTGTATGTGTTTGTACTTTTGTATGTTAGTAAAGTCAGTTTAGTTAGAAGAAATGTTTCTTTAATTCGTGGTTAAAGTGAATAGAGAGGTAAACTCCATATAATGTGGAAGTTGTATTTTTTCATATGTGATTGTTTCCCTATGTAATAAAGAGCAGGAATAGAAGTAAAACCATCAGCTTAAGGAGAAAAGCCCTCAATTGTTTGGATAGCTTCCCTTTCAGTCTTATAAAAAACAAACAAACAAACAAACAAAGAGTTAAAATTATTAAAATTAATTAGGACCACCTATACTTGTAGCTTGGTTTCCAGAAGGATTTATTCTCAATGTCGAATTTCCTTGGCCCTTCCTTAAAGGCAGCCCCTTGGCTTAGAGTTCAGTTCTACTTTCAACTGCATTGTCACAACACCTATACACATAATTTCACCTTGATTGCTTTGGTTCATTTTAAATAGCCCCTGAGGGTAGCCTCCAGCTCTGAGCTGCCTGCTGAGATGACCAGCTATTTCCTCAATCCTGGTTACTGTTTTTCTTAGTGATCTTTTTATAAAGTTGTATTGGTTTCAAGTTGTTGGCCTCAGTTTTCTCCAATAAACTCCCTTTTTTTGAGTGCATACTTCTCCAAGAGGGTGGCTTTCAGGAGTAGTTATATTGTGTTACAGCATAAATACCTTTGCTACTTGGGGCACCTATTTAAATGTATTTGATGCTAAATTTTCTATTCTCAACTTATTTAATATTGTTAAATAAAAATGCTTGTTCTATCATGAAAAACAAAATAATACTGATTATGGATATTTTAAAAAGTTTCCCTAAATAAACTTTATTTTCTAATATTGTATGGAAGTAATTAATATTAACTGTTTATTGTGTCCTTCTAACTTTCTTTCATGAGAGAAAGAGGAAAAAAGAGGGAGAGGAAGAAACAGGCACTTCCTGTTGGGTGACTTTACACAGTAATCTGCCCCCATGCCTCTAGCCAGCCAGGATCATAGGTATGTCAGGTTGAACCGGGTTCCAGGTTGAGTTCCTTCACATGGTTCCAGCATTGCAGAGTAGCACTTCACAGCCCATGCCATCTTGACTGGGCCTTGCCTGACAAATTTTTAATATACATTTATGTATACATATAAATTTAAAATGTGATCATAGAGAACATTTTATCATGAGATCCTCCCACTGAATAAAAAAAAACACTACAGATTTTCTCAGGACCATAAATATATCATGTATTTTAAGTGATTTTTCTATTGATTGTTTCTAATTTTTCACTATTACAAGTATGTTACATTGACCTTCTACAAATTATTGTGAGATTGAGTAAGTGTTGCTAAAATACGATAGATTTTCAGGGGTGGTATTTTAAAGTCATGGGTCATGTTCATTTAAAATGGATAGATATGACTCAAATCCATGGTCGGATGTAAAGTTTAATTATTCGTAACCTGAAAACCTAAAATCTAAGATGTTCCAAAATTCAAAACTTATTAAGCATTGGCATGATACCACAAATAGAAATTTCTGTACCTGATATTATGTCACAGGTCTCCGTCAAAATGCTGCAATATAAAAATATTGTATAAAATTACCTTTAGGCTATAAGGTATATATGAAACAAAAGAAAATATTGTGTTTAGACTCAGGTCCCATCCCCAAGATAGTGCATATGTATACAGATATTCCAAAATCTTGGGGAAAAAAATGAAAATCTAAAACTTTTCTGTACACAAGTATTTTAGATAAGGTATATTCAGTTGTACCAATTTATATTCTCATCCATAAAGTTTAAGACTTAATGGTTTGGGTTGATTGTAAATATTTATTTCTTTACAGTTGCGTCTCTGAGTCTGAGAAGTGTTAGATCAAACAATGTACTTTTAGAAGCACTCAATTTAATATTTAAGAACTTAGTATTTGTTTTCCTAGCTTTTCATTTGAGGCTTGACACAGAATGGAAATGCTGTTTAAAATGTTAAAAATGAAGAAACAGCCACAACTTGAGTTTGAACCTGTTTTCATTTGTGCTATAGAATTTGCTTTGCTTTACATTCCTCCTTCTGCAGTCAAGATCTTCTTTTAATATCATGAACTTTTACTGAGCTGTAACACAGTTATAAATTTCTGGTTCAGTGAATTTTCATAAACATACCTGGGTAATCAGCATTACTTGATATGTATTTTTTGTATATATTTAAATGGAATCATATGAGGGCACTTCTAAAAGTTTAGTGAAAAATGGAGTTTATTTTATTGTATAACATTTAGAAATCCATTTATAACTTTTTAATAATATACCTATTCCATGAACTTTTTGTAGATAGTTGACTTTTTTTTCTTTCTTTCTTTTTTTTTTTTTTGGAGAGGTTTTTGCTGTAGGGTACGTATGCTCACCAGAAAGACAGAGACAGAAAGCAATCACCCCCCAGGGAGGATGGCCATGCTGCAATCCCTTCTCCATTCTCCTCTCAGGATCTTGGGCACACATGCACACGCACCCAGCATGAGTTTAAGCCAATGAGTCCGAGACTTAAACCGTGGTCGACTACATGGGAGTCCAGCAACATAGCCTTTACAGCAACTGCTGGTCCCGATAGTTGACTTTTTGATATTATATGGGAGGTTCATTCAAGTGTTAGCATGAAGGTTCACATCAGTCATTTTTATTATTGTATACCATTCTGTTTTATGAATAACTATAATTTACTTATTCTATTGTTAAGCATTTGGACAGTTTCCAGCTTTTGAATATTAGAAAATATTGCTAGTTCTAAATGCCTTTAGGTGAACATTTTTGTTGGATATCTGCCCCAGGAATGGTTGTTTGTGTAGCTTTACTATTATGCTGCCAATTTCTTGCCTCTCCTCTCCACACCCGCCCAGTGGTTAATGTCACTAACATTGTATAAAAGTTCAGCTGCTCCACCTTCTAGACAATGCTTCTTAACTATCGGTGGAGGTGGTTTTAATATGCATTTCCTTAGTTTCCTTAGTGACTACTGAAGCAGAATACGTTCTCATATTTATTGACTGTTTGGGTAACCCCGTTTGTCAAGATACATTTTTGTTGGAGTTTACCTGTTTTACTTGTGGGTATCAGTTTTGTTTTTACTGGTTTGTAGGAGTTCTTTCTATATTGGAGGTATGAGTCTTTTTTTTGATATATTAGGTTGTTGGGGCAGTCTTGATATATTTTTCTATGCAAAAAATGTGTCATGACTTTACTGATGACCTAATATTTTGCAAATACTTTTTCCCAGTCTATGCATTGTCTTTACACCATTTAATGACAACTTTTCATAAATAAAAGGTCTTAATATCTTCTAGTTTATTAGCTATTACAACATGTTGATCTTTTCATTTTCGTTTAGTACTTTTCATGTTTTGTTTAAGCAATCTTTGCTTACTTTTAAGTTTTAAAGTATCCTGTATATTTTTTCTTAAAACTCTTACTATTTTACTTTTAACATTTAGATCTCCAGTTTGTTCTGGAGTAATTTTTTGTGTATGGTATGAGGCCTAGAGGGTTAAAATTCAGGGCAGGCAGTGGAGTAATGGTAAAATGTAATGCTCTTTGGGGCTGACCCACGTGGGATAGTCCTGGGTTTGCATATGGAGACTTCCCTGAGTATGCTTAGCACACTTGTGCTCATGGTCAGGAGCTGGTGAGAGTTGGATCATGGTGTCAGGACCCTATTGGCAGTGTGTGTGTGTGCTCATTTTCTCACACGCATGCTCTCTCTTAAGAAATAAATAAAAATGAAATAAAGATTTATTTTTTCTACGTGAATATCTAGTTGATTAAGCATTATTTATTGAAAAGACTATCCTTTCCCCACTGTACTGTGTCAACTTTTTTATAAATTGGATTACTGTATGTGGAATGTATCTGTTTCTGGACTCTGTTCATTTTGATAGTTTATAATAGTTCTTTATATCTGGTAATATAATTTCAACTTTGAAACTCAAAATCATTTTGACTATCCTTGGTATTTCCCTGTAAAATGTATAATTTAAATTTGTTAATTTCTACTAGAAAACTGGGTGGGATTTTTAAGCAGCTCTAAAGATCAAATTGAAGAGAAATAATACCTTAGCAAAATTGAGTTTCCTATTTCTTTTTTTTTTTTTTTTTTTTTTTATGTTTTGCCAGAGGGTACGTGCACTCACCAGAGAGAGGAAAAAGAGAGGAAGAAAGCACTTCGCAACAGATCATGGTCATGGTCATGCCACAATCTCTTCTCCATTTTTTCACCTTGTTGGGATTTGGGGTGTGTATGCTCATGTGCCCAACATATTTTTCAGTCTGTTGGGACTGAGATTCAAGCCTTGTGGCTGGCCATATGGAATCTGACTGTCTTAACCACCAGGCTGTGGAGCTTGCCTGAGTTTTCCAATTCTTAAGTCTTGTATATCCGTCTAGTTCTTTTGTTTTGTCTTGGTTTATTTTTGACTAGTGAGTGCACACAACTGAGTTGAAGTGTTTATTAACCATATGTAGCTAGTGACTACCATACCGGACAGCATAAGCTCCAGAAGAAAGCTCTTTCAGATTAGAGATAGTGAACACTTCAAATAAGGGCCAGTGATGCAGTTCAATTACATGTGACATATTAGAGAGACAGATAGACAAAGCACATAACTGGGCCTGGTCATATCACAATCCTTTTTCCTCCAGTTGACCATCCTATCCTGTAAGGATGCTAGGCAAGTACACGTATGCCTGGCATAGTTTTCAAGCTGTCATAGCTGGAACTCAAACCTTGGTCAGCCTTGTGGGATCTGGTTCACTCTATGCGGGCTTGACCATTGCTTTGTGGGGCTACCCCATCCCTGTATTTATTCTATTTATTTAGTGTTTTTTAAATTTTTTTTTAAGTTTATTTCAGTAAGAACCATGCTAGTAGACTTAACACTCTTAAACATGAAGGCAATAGAATACTGATACAGTTGTTTGTAAATAGTCCAGTGGAAAACGCAAAAGAGTCTAAACCCCGGAAGGTTTGGGTTTTCTAAAAATCTGTTTTAATTGACAAGTATTTTAGAGTACAAATTAATTTAATCTTGAGTATTAATCTACTAAATGTCTCTTCTCCCTCTTTCATAGATGTGGACCATGTTTGAGGATTGCCCCGGCATTCAGTTCTATGAGTAATAAATATCCTCAGGCGGTTTTCCTAGAAGTAGATGTCCATCAGTGTCAGGTAAGGAATTAGAGTCTGCTTTTTTAAAAAATTTACTTTCAAATAAATTTTAAATCCAACATTAATATCATCTGTCTTTTTATGCATATTAATCTTATTTTTTTGAAGATAGGGAAATGTTATGTTGACATGATTATTACACATGTCATTATGACTACGTTAGTTACGAAAGGTAGGACATTATTCGTTGTTTCAGGTTTGTATTGGTCTTTTTTTTTGGTAGAATTAGTAACTATTTGTTAATAGGTCATCTGGAAGTTCTGTTTTACATTTCTTTGTTTATCTTTTCAAATCTGGAATTACATCTTTTACTACTGAGGCATTGGTTGGTTATAAAGCCATGAAAAGAAATACTTCATTATAATTTGATTTGTAATCTTATCTGCAAAACTGCCTTCTCATTAGAAATTTTAGAATATGGATTGCTGTTGATTGAGGCATGGCGTTGTAGGTAAATTACCCAGATTACTTAATTGGAATGCCTGTGTGATAGTTCTTTATTTGCATGTGCACAAATATGAGGAATTATTTTTCACTTTATTTTATTTTTTTTTTGAGAGATTTTCACTATAGGGCACGTGCGCTCGCCAGACAGACAGAGAGAGACATAGAGACAGAAAACGAGAAATCACCCCCCAGGGGGGATGGTCACGCCGCAATCCCTTCTCCTCCATTCTCCTCTCGGGATCTTGGGCACGCACGCACACGCGCCCGGCGTGAGTTTTAAGCCACCGGGTCCGGGACGCGAACCGCGGTCGACTACGTGGGAGTCCAGCGACATAGCCATTACGCTAACTGCTGGTTCCCAATATGAGGAATTATTAAGGAAAAAAATTTTGAAAGGCTCCTTTCAAACTAGAGTCTTTAGGTTTAAGGAATAGCTCTGCAGCTAAAACTGACTTTCCTGTTTGTTTTATTGGTGGAAACAATTTTAGAATATTTTAAAGCTGGTACTTTAGGAATTTGATGTAAACCCCTACATTATACATTAACATTTCAGTACATATGTTATATGTTATTGAACTGCATCACTGGCCCTTCTTTGAAATATTCACCGTCTCTAATCTGAAAGTACTTCCTTCTGGAGCTGGGCTATCTGGTATGGTAGCTACTACTACATGTGGTTATTAAACACTTGAAATGTGGTAAATCCAAGTTGAGATGTGCCAAAGGTGTAAAATACATACTAAATTTTGACAACAGTATGAAAGAAAAAATGTATTTTATGCTCTTTTTATTTATTTTTTTGGTCTGAAATGTGTATATTGAATTTGCTAAAATATATTAAAGCTGATTTTGTTTGTTTCCTTTCACTTCTTTATTATGGATACTAGAAAATTTTAAATTACTTATGTAGCTCACATTTGTGTCTTGCTTTAGATTTCTTTTGGGTGGCACTGTTCTAAAAGGTCATTTGTAGTTTCTTTGACTTATGAGGCTTAGAAAAAGACATCCCTCTATAATTTTTATGCAATTTTCTCTTTAAACTACATAGGGATACCTTTTCATAGTATTTGAATATGTAAGATGACACATTTGCTTTACTGTTTTCTTTATACATGTCATGAAATGTGTAAATCATGATAATTTCTCTATTCAATTGTTAGTCCAAAATTGTGGAGTTAGGGCACAATTTAAAAAGCTGCTACATTCTGTTTGGTGGGCAACCAGAAGTCATTTCTGTAAGAGTAAACATTGGGTGAGAATTGCAATGCAAAAGACATTACCACCTTTTCATAGGCACATTAGCCACTGTTTTGTAGTTGTACATTTCTTAGCATTAGTGGCTTATGTTGACTAAATCAATTAACCAGACTGGTATAAAGCACAATTTCTATTCCGGAAGTTAATTGTTCTACTGGATTAAATATTTAATAGTAAAATTGATTAAAATTTAGTGCTCATTTTTTAGTGTAGGTATGGGGAAAAAGGTAGCTAGACTTCAGTGGGAACTTTTTTAGGAATAGGTTTGCTTTTTCTTAACAATTAAGATTATATTATTTTACATTTAATTATTGTACACTATAGATCTGCCTTAAACAAATCATGCTGTAGCCCACAGAGATTTGCATCAATTATATTGTAAACCAGAAAACATAAATAAATAAATTAAATTTTTTGAACTGACCCATGGGGAAACAAAGAGTATATTATTTTACATTTTCAGTTTATACTTGGTGATATTTAACTTCCATAAAGGTGTAGAATGAGCATTCAATGTGGTTTAAGATTTGTACTAATTCTTTGCACTGTGTAACTTGCCAATTCTAGGGAACAGCTGCCACCAACAATATATCAGCAACACCTACATTTTTGTTTTTCCGAAACAAAGTGAAAATTGATCAGTATCAAGGAGCAGATGCTGTGGGATTAGAAGAAAAAATCAAACAACACTTAGAAAATGACCCTGGAAGCAATGAAGACACAGATATTCCAAAAGGCTATGTATGTAGACTACAAAGTGAAATCATGATATAATATTTTACATTTGTCATTATTTGGTTAAGATGAAAATGACTATATTTTCACATTTAATCTTTTACTAGTTCAGAATACCTTTTTAAAAAAACTCTCAGACTAAATTTATTTGCTTTTTTTTTTTAGAATTATTTTATTTTATTTTATTTATTGTTCTGATATTTTTAAAAAATTGCTGTTGGGCACATGTGCTCACCAGTGAGAGGGGAGGGAGAATGAGAAAGAAAGGCAACAGGTCTGGGACTCAAACAGCAGTTGGCCATATGGAAGTGCAGCACCCCAACCACCATGCCACTTGCTAGCCTCTCAAACTAAATTTATTTCCTGACTATTGAGTTTTGTCTCTCTGTGTGTATTATAAACCATGTTATAAACTCTTCTTCCTAAATTTCTCCGAATATTCTTTGCCACTCATTTTTTATTTGTTTCCATTTTGAAATGCTTTGTTTTGTACTTATTTCTCCTCAAGCTGAAGAAATGGTGCATTGGAATATGTCATTCCACTTTTTGACAGTGTGCAGAATAACTTGTAAATATTAAGCTGTAACTATTGGGTTGTCAAAGTCATGGTGCTTTTTTTTTTTTTTTTGGAGAGGTTTTCGCTATAGGGCGCATGCGCTCGCCAGACAGACAGAGAGAGACATAGAGACAGAAAGGGAGAAATCACCCCCCAGAGGGGATGGTCATGCCTCAATCCCTTCTCCTCCATCCTCTCGGGATCTTGGGCACACACGCACACGCGCCCGGCGTGAGTTTTAAGCCACCGGGTCCGGGACGCGAACCATGGTTGACTACGTGGGAGTCCAGCGACATAGCCATTACGCTAACTGCTGGTTCCCGCATTTTTGCATAGAAAAACACATCACAACTTTTTTATAACCCAATATTATGTCCTGAGCTCCTTTTGCTACTTCTTACTTCCTGTGATGTTTTTGTTCTTTTTACCTGAATTCTCTCTTTAAAAAAAAAGAAAAAGAATTATTTTATTTAACTATTTAACTTATTTATTTTACTTTGACCAGAGAGGGAGAGGTGAGAGAGAGAGGAACAGAGTGAGAAAGCAAGCTGCCAGGTCCGGGACACAAACCGCAGTCGGCCATGTGGGAATGCAGCAACCTTAACCACCACTCACTCCACCTGTTGGCCCCCATGTAGCCCCTCTTTTCTGGCATTCTATTAAAAGTCTAGTGTTTGATATTGTTTTAGAATAAAATATTTCAGTGTTTTATGTTTCTAAGTTGTAACTTATTCTGTGTAATAACTTACAGACTTAAAAACTCAAAAAATGATGTTTGAAGGCCAGGTTGATGGCATATTTCTCAGGAGGCTGAGGTCAGATGGTGAGCTCAAGGCTGACCTGGGCAACACAGCCATACGTTGTCTAAAAAAATGTAAAAAGAAGGTCATCTCATAACTTGGTGCTTATGTGAACTGTTATTTTTTGGGGCACTCATGGCCATATTGTGTGTGTGTGCCCAAAAAGAAGGAGAAGTGGAGGCTAAGGGATTGCTGGGTGACCATTTCCCCTGAGGGGGTCACTTTCTCTCTTTTTCTATCACTCTGGAGAGTGCACACACCCTCTGGAATTATTAAAAAGAAGAAAGAGCTAGTTGTGGTGTCACATACTCGTAGTCCCAGCTGAGGCAGGAGTATTACCACAGAGTAAGATCCAGTCCTGGAAAAGAAAAAAGGATAGAGGGAGCCGGCAGGTGGCGTGATGGTTAGGGGATCTGGACTCCTACATGGCCGACCACAGTTTGAGACCTGGACCTGGTGGCTTGCTTTCTCACTTTCCTTCTCTCTCACTCTGTCCCTCTCTAGTCAAATGAAAATAAGTAAATTAAAAATAACGCTTAAAAAAAAAAAAAAGAAAAGATAGTGTTCGAAAACTGCAAAGTATGGATAGTTATAATGAAGCATTTTATCATTTGAGAACTATTCAGGATAGAAGCAAAATTCAGAAGAAACACTTCATGGCAGCAAATTTGTTTATGCAGATTCGTAAATCTTGCATACTAGTATATGTGTGTGTGTGTGTGTGTGTGTGTGTGTGTGTATTTATATCTATCTTAATATTTTAGTTACAAAGTTACTGTACTGGTAAATCAAAAAATGAATTTTTTAAAAAATAAGTATCGTGGGGCTATTAGGCAGCCTTGTGATTAAGATGCTTGATCCCATATGGCTAAGTCCAGGATTTTGCCTGGACCAGGTGACTTGAAAAACACATTGGGCACTTGTGTGTACATACCTAAAATCCTGAGAGAATGAAGGTGAAGAGATTGTATGGCAATCCTTCCAGGGAAAGGCTGATTTCTCACTTGTCCTCTCTCTTTCTGTCATATTAACATAGCTAAAGAGAAAAATCATGAAATTCCAGCATTCAGAAAAGATATTTAACAAAATGATTTCTCACTTTCTCTCTCTCTCTCTCTCTCTCTCTCTCTCTCTCTCCGGGTAAGACCTATGGAGCTCAAGTGCCCTATAGAAAAAATGAAAAAAAAAAAAAAAGTAGGTCACCATTAGCAATCAGTGGTAAGCCTCAAAAATTCAAATGAATGGGCAAGCAGAGGACATGGCAATAAAGACCCTGGACTCCCATGTGGCTGACCACAGTTTGAGTCCTAAATCAGGCAGCTTAAAAATCAGGCTGGGTGCATGTATGTGCATGCCCGGAATCTCAGGAGAGTAGAGAAGGGATTGTAGTGTGGTCATAAGCCTCCTCCTCCCCAGCTGGTGATTTCTCACTTTCACTATCTCTTGTCTCTCTCTGGTGAGCACATACACCCTATGACCAAAAAAAGAAAAAAATTCAAATGAAAGAGCTATTATTAAAAGTATAGTAACTCTTTTAAAAGAGCAATTTTCTTTAAAAATTGCCTAATATAGGGAACCAGCACTTAGCGTAATGGCTATGTCGCTGGACTCCCACGTAGTCGACCGCGGTTCACGTCCCAGACTCGGTGGGTTAAAACTCACACCGGGCGCGTGTGCGTGCGTGCCCAAGATCCCGAGAGGAGAATGGAGGAGAAGGGATTGCGGCGTGACCATCCCCCTGGGGGGTGATTTCTCGCTTCCTATCTCTCTGTCTGTCTCTCTGTCTGTCTGGCGAGCGCACGCGCCCTACAGTGAAAACCTCTCCAAAAAAAAAAAAAAAAAAAAATGCCTAATATAGTGAGAAACACAGATTAACATTGTTATTATTACTTTTATATATTTGATTTTTTACTAACATTTAAATTTTTATTAACAAATCTAAATGCTTTGCCTAAAGTCTTGATCTTAATGTTTTTAGATGGATTTAATGCCATTTATTAACAAAGCTGGTTGTGAGTGTCTTAATGAAAGCGATGAAAATGGATTTGACAACTGTTTACGAAAAGACCTGAGCTTCTTGGAATCTGACTGTGATGAACAGGTAATTGATTGCTTAAATTGAGATTTATTGGGATTATCACTATTTATGTCTTCTCTGATTTCTTTATCATGTTCTCATCTCGTGGTTGTCTCTCCTTTCCAAATAATCACTTTACCCTTTTTTTTTTTTTTTTATATAGCTTTCAGTTTCCTTGACTCTGGTCCTCTGATCATATAGACCCATCTCCTGTCTTTGCTCTGCTAAATATTAGGTGCACATAAAGGAAAGTTGCAGAACTCTCAGATTGGCCCTGCTGCTGAGTTGAGCCATCGCACTATTCATCCTTGACCTGCCTTTCACACACTTTCCCACCCTGATGAGTTTGTGTATGAGAAATAGAGCACTCCTTATATACTAGCTCCTTGCTCTAGGTTATAAACCTATATTACATCCCCTTTGCTGTCCTTCAGTGGCGTAGTCGCAGAGGAAGTACATGTTACTGCCTTTTTTAAGGTTTCTTAATCTTCCTCTTGGTTTTTATTTTCCTCACCTGACTATATTTCATTGTCTCTGGTTTGTGCATGTTCCAGTTCATCTTCTACATGGGCATAGAAGTTATTTTTTTAAAGTATAGATCTGCATGTTTCTCTTAAAAGAGTAGAATGATTCCTCATTGGTTTCAGGAAGAGGATGTCTGCCTGACTTTTTATGTTTCTGGCTTTCCTGCCTCATCTACTCTTTACCTGCAGTTCAGTCTAAACCTGTCATATTTATTTATTTTGATAACTTAAAATTATAAAACATACTTTTAAAACCAAAAGAAAAATTAGTTTCTTAGGAAGATAGACCACGGTATGGTTCCAAAATCATAAGCCCCAAACCTATCTTTTTTGCTCTAATCAGAACCACTTTGTTATGCAGCTTTGAGAGTATCATTCACGTTTTGTTCCTTGTAAATGATGCCCTAAAAATAATGTGATGATGCATAACATAATGAGGACTAGATACAGCCTTTCTGAAATCTTCCGGCTAGGAAAATCTTTTTTCCAGGGTAGAAGCCTTAGTACTTACCCCAGAACCAATTTTGGCTCACTCATAAGAAGATTGAGCAAATGACTCAGAGTTCTGAGATACAGTCATTCTGACTGTGTTTTATATCCCAGTTACCTTATGTGGCCCTCAGATTCAGTTAATTAGGTAAGTTTAGGATGGAAGTTTGGAGATTCTCTAGAGCTATAAGAAGTCCTCTTCTCTTGAGTTTGGGATTAGAGTTCATTTGAGGACTAATCTGTGTTCCTAACCTGTGTGGCCTCTAAATTGTCAGTGACATGCATAGATACTTGATAGACTGGCCTAGAAAAAGGTAAAGCTATATGCTAAAATGCCTATTTTAATTTGGGGGTTTTGTTTGATTTACTGAAAAAGCAGGTTGCTTGCTGGTTTATACGTCATAAGATCTTAGGTTCTTATGCATAATTTTAGTAAATTTACTCCATTAATTTTTTTTGCTATTCCCTTATATACATAATTAATGGTGGTATTTTTCAAATGTCAATCTAATCAAGTTACTTTCAACTTACTGATTTTCCCTATTACATTTGTTTTGTTAGATGAATTGAATTTTTTTTTTTTTTTTTTTTGCCTCTCTTATTTTAGTTCTGTTTAGGTGTTTTGTGTATTCAAAGTGTTCAAGAGCCCTTTTAAAATGAAACTGTTTTCTTCACAGCTACTTATTACTGTGGCATTCAACCAACCTGTTAAGCTTTATTCCATGAAATTTCAAGGACCAGATAATGGTGAGTAAAGGACAGTTTTTCTGAAATCCGACTTTCTACTTTGTAGACCTGTTAGCACATATTTAAAACTTGAGATAGATACTTCTTTGTTTTAAGAAACAGTGAAATTGTTTTTGGAACAATGCAGGGATATAAATGAATGGACAAATACAGAAGATTATTAGGGGCTGAAAATAGGAAAGGAATTTTATTTGATTTCTAAACATTTTTATCTTTTTTAATTTTATTATTATTTTTTAATCTGAACAGAGAGAGACATGGAGAGATTGAGGAAAAGTGTGAAAGTTAGCTGCCAGGTCCGGGACTCAAACCGTGGTTGACCATGTGGGAGTCCAGTGCCTCAACCACCATGCCACCTGTTGGCCCCTTTTTAATCTGATTTTAACTGTGTTGAAAGTTTATTAACTTATTTATTCCATTAGTGAGAGAGACAGAGGAAGAGATACAGAGAGGCAGGCACCCCCAACAAGGTCCACTCACCATAGTCTACCTCCAGCCTCAACGAATCCCAGATCATAGGCACACACATGCCCAGCATACTCAAGTATACTTTTGCAAATCCAGAACCTACCCATGTGGGCCAGCCTTGTAGAGCATTGTATTTTGGCACCTAAAACTGTCAGGTCCCCAGCTTTTTAAGTTTGGATCATTTACTCCTAATCTGAAGACAACTCAATCCTGTTTTTTTTTTTTTAAGTTTATTTATTTACTACTGAATCTTTTTTCCTTTCTTTCTTTCTTTCTTTTTTTTTTTTTAAAGAATGATTTTATCTTTATTTACTTTTAATTTGACCAGAGAGGGACAGAAAAAGAGAGAAGGTAAATGAGAAAGCAAGCCCTCAGGTCCAGGACTCGAGCTGCATTCAGCCATGTGGGAGCGCAACCCTTAACCACCATGCCACCTCCTAGCCCCCTGAATCATTTTTCTAAATATTAATTTAAAATTCTAGATTTGAAGCAACTACTTTTATGTTTTTGTATTATTTCTTTAAATTGTTACTGGGCATGTTTGCTCACCTGTGAGAGACACAAGGATAGAGGGGAAAAGTGAGAGAATACCCTCAGGAAGATGAACACACTTGCAGTCCCTAATCCTCCTTTTTCCTCTCAGAATTTTGGGTATAGTAGCACATGAGCCTGGTGTGTTTTCTCAGCCGTTGGGTCTGGAACTTGAATGACACATTTGGCCATGTGGTATCCAGCCACCTTAACAATGATGCCACAGGCTGGTCTAAAGCAGTCATTTTTTTAATAATTAAAACTTGGGGGGGCCAGCAGGTGGTGTGGTGGTTAACAGCACTGGATTCTCATGTGGCCAACTGCAGTTTGAGTCCCAGACACAGCAGCTTAAAACTCCTTTGTCTGCATGCCCAAAATCCTAAGAGGAGAATGGAGGAAAAGGGATTGCAGCGTGGTCATCCACCCCGGAGGGTGATTTCTCACTTTCTCTGTCTCTCGTGTCTTCAGTGAGCACACGCACCTTGTAGCAAAACTCTCTCTCTTAAAAACAAAACTTGGAAAGATTTCGAACCCCTATTGTTACAAATGATAAAACTGAGGTTCCAGATCTTCCTATCTGTGCTCTGTTAGTATCATCATCTTTAGATCTACACATATAAACACGATTGTACAGATTTGGAAATCTCTCTCTGTGAAGAATTTTTCTTGTTTAGCCCTTTATCTTGTTTCTTTTGAGGCGCTTTGTTTTGTTTGTTTAAGTGGTGATGAACAAGGGGATGGGAAGTAGGATTTTTTTAATTGGGAGAAGAGGCCCTATTTATCAAATAGCATTTTCTTGTCATTTGTCTAAATTTTCATATGTTCATAATTTTTTATTAATAAAATTGTACTTTTCAGGAAATACACAGTGTATGTACAAGCAAATGCTGTAGAAGTTGGTCTTAATTTCTTTTTTTTAATCAGCTGCAAAATATGGGTCTATGCATGTGTCCTTACCTCCAAGTACATCCTAATCTAATTTCAGTTTCTTAAAATGAAATTTGGCAATTTTTATGATTAATTCACTTTTGGC
This sequence comes from Tupaia tana, assembly GCA_026018925.1. Classification (NCBI taxonomy): domain Eukaryota; kingdom Metazoa; phylum Chordata; class Mammalia; order Scandentia; family Tupaiidae; genus Tupaia; species Tupaia tana. The sequence goes on from JAKSZU010000007.1 coordinate 21,661,069, forward strand.
TAAGTGTTGTCACAGGTGATGCTTTCCTTCTAAATAACAAAATACACCAGCTGTTGGCAACTGTGAGATCTAGCTTAAATACCATTTGTTTTATGAAACTTTCTGTTAAATTCCATATAGTGTCAGAAACTACTGATGATACCTTCTTAAACCTTGTCACTATTCATATTACATTTTTCATAGTATGTCTTCTGTAGTTGTGGGTGGAGAGTCTACATATGTGTACATACATGCATATGCATGTCTGTATGTATGTTTTAATCTCATATTTCTTATATTTAGTACGGTATTTGCTAAGCCAACAAGGTACCCATAAATATGTGTAGGAAAAAAAATAGAGTGGCTACCAAAACATTTTCTTACAAGTCCTGATGGTAGAGATCTGTGAAAGTGTATCTGTGTTGGTATGTGAATATTGTATGTGTGTGTGTGTCTGTGTATACTGTGAGTATAATGATAAAGTATAATATGTTTATAATTTGTTGTGTTTCATTTCATTCTATTATTTTATAGGCCAGGGTCCTAAGTATGTAAAAATTTTTATCAACCTACCCCGATCAATGGATTTTGAAGAGGCAGAAAGAAGTGAACCAACTCAAGCTCTGGAACTGACAGAGGATGATATTAAAGAAGATGGCATCGTTCCACTTCGTTATGTTAAATTTCAGAATGTTAACAGTGTAACTGTAAGTAGTATTTCATGAGGATAGGCTAATGGGTTAAATGTTATCTTCAGTATCATAAGTGAATGTAAATGATCCTTAAAGTTGTGCTTGGCTATTCAGTTTGAAATGAGTGAAATGTATAATGAGTTGATTAAATTTTCTTAATTTTACCTTATTTATGTATCCTAAAGAGGAAAGACAGGCTGATTTTTAAACATTTGTGGGTTTTGTCAATTTGTTTTATTTATATGTGTGTGTGTGTGTGTGTATATATATTTAATAAATTACATACATTATATATGGCAGCTTTGCTGAAGGTGTATTCTAGAACATTTATACTTAAAAATATTTGTGTTTTATCTTTCTTTCAACTATAGACTATCCCATTGTAATCACGAATCTTATACTCTTTCAGCATTCTCTGTAAAGAATTTAATTATGACTTGTCCATGCCATCACGCTTAGTTGTCTTGATTTGTATATGTGGGTGCTTGCCATGACATCCCTGGAGAAGGTGAAAATAGCAAGGCAAACAGTGGAATTAATAGTCCTGTAGAGTACTAGTCTAAATGTTGTACAATTTATTATAGATTGATCCTTACAAAGTATGGAAGGTATTTTTATTAATGGTCTAAGAAAGCTGATTAAACTTTAAGCATGTATATAAAAGATTGTAATTAAGAAGTAATTTTTTTTTTTGGTAGATATTTGTTCAGTCCAATCAAGGTGAAGAAGAAACAACAAGAATTTCATATTTTACTTTTATTGGTACTCCAGTCCAGGCAACAAATATGAATGACTTCAAACGAGTAAGTTTGTTTAAATGATATATAGGGGAGGTAAAAAATATAACTTCAAAGGTATACTTTCATATATTTCAACAGTCATACTTTCTTTAGCCAGGAAGATCCAAAATCATATCATGCCACGAAATTTTATAGGGTTACATTAGAACAGTAAGATCTCCTAATCATATTTTAAACATCCAACTAAAAGGAGTAAAAAATGTTGTCTTAACTGATACAGTGTTTTTTAATGAATGACATTTAAATAAAAGGATAAAAATAATGGTTTGGTTATAGAGAGTAGTTAGGAATAATAGAAAAATATGAATAAGTTAAATCATTATTTGAAAGGAATAGTAAGATTTTAAGGTGTTTGCTGATACTAAGATTTGACTATAATTTTTTCTCATGAAAATGTATTTTAAATGATTTGAGTAATCTTTCTTAAAAAGAATGAACTCCATTTTGATACACCGATATGCTTACCTCTAAACCACGTCTACATGCTGAAAGAGCTACATTTCATCAAGTAAATTTATAATGAATAGGCAGGCTCTCTCATGTATTTTTATTTATCTTTATATATGTGCCTGTGTACATGTATAAATAGACCCCCCTCCTTTTTTTTTTTTTTAAAGTCACAGCTCTAAGCTTTTCAAAGAATTTGTAGGGTACCTGAGACTGTTAGAAATGAAGACAAATTTCTTTCGTATATTCCTGGAATAACTTCTGATTGGTAATATTGTGTTGTCAGAAATGTCATGACACATTTTTACATAGAAAAACATTGAAAAATTTGTCATGACTTTTCCGACGACCCAGTAGTTCCCTAGAATTACTTTAAATTATGAAACCAGAGATCATAGAAATGCCACTGAGCTTTCCTAGTTCAGGACCCCAGTTTCTATACACGTTTTAAATGCCTTTCCACACAGGAGGTGTAGGTATACTGTTTTTCATGACTGGTTCTTGAAAGCAGTCTAGGACGTCAGGTGATAATAAGAAATTTCTCTAAAGGTGCAAATTCCTGGAGGAAGAGACTCCCAACAGACCCCTTTTTTGGGAACTGAATTGGGGCTGTACAACATCCTGAGAACTTTTGTACTATTTTCTTGTGGCATCTTCAGATCTAATTTCAATTCAGTTACAGAAAAATTCATTAAATTACATCATAATGATCTTATAAAATTGTATGCTGTTTTTAAAAAAATCAAAAACCTTAATGATAGATAAACTTCATTTTTCCACACTTATTTTCCTGTCAGTGTAATTAACTTTTGAGAGCTACAGGAATAATTATGTACTTAGATCTGTTATGTCTAGGTATGTGACATTTGTCTAAGGGCAGGTCAGAAGGAGCAGAGTTTAAAACATCTACATTTTTTGGAATGTAGGAACTTCTAGGAAATACATTTTACTGGGAAAATATGTGAGCAACAAAGATGTTTTGGCTGCCTGCTTTGCTACTTTACCTATAAATTCTACTGGACTTGGCTTTAACTTTGTCTTGCCTAGTTTGTTAAGTAACTTAATTCTTTCATAAAATCTATTACTGTAAGTCTCACTTCCTCACAGTATTGATTTGACTCTAGTTTTCTGTTTCTTTTTTCTGTTTCTTACCTCAACTTATGTTATTTCATTTCCAGTTTTTCTATAAGTATCACTCTGACTTGTCTGTCTTACCAGCCTGCTATTCAGTTACAGTATTTTTATTGGTATTAATTATTGTCCACCTGATTGTCTGTCTCCACCTCATTGTTTATCTTGTTTTTCTTGCTAGAGAGCATGTGCTGTCTCCAGAGAAAGGGAGAGAGAGTTATAAGCATCCCGCAAACAGGACTGGGTCATGCCACAGTCCTTTTTCTTCCATTCTGTCAGGATTTTGGGTATATATGCACACAGGCCCGCATGTCTTTCAAGCTGCCAGGGCTGGGATTCAAACTGCAGTTTGCTATGTCTGAAATCTGGCACCCTTAATTGCTAAGCAATGGGTCTAGCTCCCCAACTCAGTGTTTTTAACTTTTCCCTTATGTAGCCTACTCTTCTTTGATTTCCAGACTTACTTTGTGTGAGCTGTCTTTAAGATAGCAAAGATGTCAGATTTTTTTTTTCCTGAGAATATTTGTGTTTATTTTATAGTAGCCGTTTATTTAATCTAGTTTTTTTTTTTTTTTTTTTTTTTTAAACCTTACTACTTATATTTTTTCTTCTAAGAAAGATTTTTGCTATAGGGTACATATGCTCACCGGAGAGACAGAGAGAGAAAGAAAATTAGAAAGTGAGAAATGACCTCAAGGGGGATGGATGGCCACGCTGCAATCCCTTTCCTCCATTCTCTTCTCAGGATCTTGGGCATGCATGCACACACACCCAGCGTGAGTTTGAAGCCACTGGGTCCAAGACTTGAACTGCAGTTGACTATATGGGAGTCCAGCAAGGACCATCTGCTGGTCCCTTTTTTACCTTATTTAAATTACTGTAGAGCAGTAGTACTCAAACCCTTAATACTATTAAATATGATTGAGGGCCAAAAAGAATTTGTGTTTATGTGGACTATATTTATGTAATATTTATCATACAAGTGATTAAGACTGAAATTTTTAAGGTACTTATAAATAATAAACCCATTACATGTTAATATTTTTAAATTTAAAAAACATTTATTTATTTAATATTCTATAGTAGGGCCTGTGTGCTTACCACAGAGAAAGAGGTGAGGAATCGCCTGTAGAGGCGCAATTCCTTCTCCTTTATTTTCCTCTTGAGATTTCAGGCATGTACGGGCATACACCTGGCTTGTTTTGATTTTTCCTTTCCTTTTTTTTTTTAAGAGAGATTTTTGCCATAGGGTACATGCACTTGCCAGAGAGACAGCGAAACAGAAAATAAGAAATCACCTCCCAGGGGATGGCCACACCACAGTCTCTTCTCCTCTAGTCTCCTCTTGGGATTTTGGGCACATGTGTTTTAAGTCGCTTGAATCCAAGATTCAAACTGTAGTTGACTACTTGGGAGTCCAGTGACATAACCCTTACTTCACTTGTTGGTCCCAATCCCCTTGTTTTTCAAGCCACTGCATCTGGGATTGAAACTACACAGTAAACCATGTGGGATCCAGCCACCTTAACCACAATGCTACCGGGCTGGCCCAAGTTTGTTTGTTTGTTTTTTAATAAAACCAATTTAGTAAGCAGAGGAACATTTTTTATAATTTCATTACTCTCTAGCCTAATGGAGTCCTGTCATTCTCATGTCTACTTCTGTATTCAGTCACTTATGGTAGAATGTATCATGTAGCCTTCACGAAAATAACCCTGTACACTTGCGAGAGAATGAGACTTTAAGAGGCAAATAACAATTTAGTAGTAGTAGTCAAGTAGTTTTGATCTCACATACTGTCTAAAAGGGTTTCAGTGACCGCAGGCTGAACCTCAGTTTGAGAACTGCTATGAAAATAATTTGAATCCTATAATGGACTCTCTTATCGGTGTTCTGATCTCCTTAGCTTTTTGCTTTTAATGTTTGATAATAATTGGTTGGAAGATTTCCTTAATAAATATTGTATTTTCTTTAATAGTTTGTGAATGGAATGTGTTCTGCATATATAGTGATTTATTGTCTTGTAGAGTTATTCCTCAAAATTAAGCTGATATTTCACCGTTTTTATATTATGCAGAGCAACAACTTCAGAGTATTAAAAAAAAATTAAGATGATTTATGTACAAATGTAATTGGCCAGTTTGGTCCTTGTTTAGATAGAGTTGTTTGTTAAGAATTAAAAAAGAGTGGGAACCAGCAGTTAGCGTAATGGCTATGTCGCTGGACTCCCACGTAATCAACCGCGGTTCGTATCCCGGACCCGGTGGCTTAAAACTCACGCCGGGCGCGTGTGCGTGCGTGCCCAAGATCCCGAGAGGCGAATGGAGGAGAAGGGATTGCGGCGTGACCATCCCCCCCTGGGGGGTGATTTCTCGCTTTCTGTCTCTATGTCTCTGTCTGTCTGGCGAGCGCACGCGCCCTATAGCGAAAATCTCTCTCTCAAAAAAAAAAAAAAAAAAAAATTAAAAAAGTTTGGTTTCTAGTGAAGGAAATAAAGAGATATGTGGTATAGTACTTTTTAAACTTGTAATAATGTACAGCGAGCTTATATTCTTACAGTGTAATATACAAACATGGAAAGTTAATCAAAATGAACCAAAGCTTAGTTTAAGGGTCTCTTCCTCCTCAAAGTATCCTCATGCTTTTCCAGCCCAGTCATGGTTTCCTTCTTCCCAGGAATAACTGAGTAAGTATGAGAATACTTGGTGGAAAAAGTGGCCTTGAACTAAGGTTTTTTTTTTTTTTTCTTAAAGAATTATTTTATTTTTTATTTATTCATTCATTCATTTATTTCATATTTTTATTTTGACCAGAGAGGGACAGAGCGAGAGAGAAAGAGAGAGAGGGAAAGTGAGAGAGCAAGCCTCCAGGTCCAAGACTTGAACCGTGGTCGGCCATGTGGGAGTCCAGCGTCCTTAACTACCACGCCACCTGCTGGCCCCGAACTAAGGTTTTTTTTTTTAGAATTATTTAATTTTATTCATCTATTTTTATTTTGATTTATTTATTTTATTTTTTTATTTTTTGGAGAGATTTCGCTATAGGGCGCATGCGCTCGCCAGACAGAGAGAGAGACATAGAGACAGAAAGCGAGAAATCACCCCCCAGGGGGATGGCCACGCCGCAATCCCTTCTCCTCCATTCTCCTCTTGGGATCTTGGGCACGCACGCACGCACACGCGCCCGGCGTGAGTTTTAAGCCACCGGGTCCGGGACGCGAACCGTGGTCAACTAAGTGGGAGTCCAGCGACATAGCCATTACGCTAACTGCTGGTTCCCTTTATTTATTTATTTTTGACGAGAGAGAGAAAACAAAATGAGAAAGCAAGTCAGCAGGTCCAGGACTTGAACCATGGTTGGCTATGTGGGAGTCCAGCACCTTAACTGTCATGCCAACTACCAGCCCCTTAAACTAAGTTTTAAACTAAGTTTTAAGAGTACATTGTGGGGGACCAGGAAGTGGCGTGGTGGTTAGGGCGCTGGATACTCCCACGTGGCCAACCACAGTTTGAGTCCTGGACCTGGTAGCTTGCTTTCTTGTATTCTGTGTGTGTGTGTGTATGTGTGTGTGTGTGTGTGTGTGTGTGTGTGTATGTGTGTGTGTCTTTGGTCAAATTGAAATAAATAAAATTTAAATTAAAAAAAAGAAAGAGTACATTTTGGGGATTGGTAAGTGACTTGGTGGTTGAAGTGCTGGACTCTCACAGGACTTATTATGGTTCAAGTCCCAGACATGGAGACTTGCTTTTTTTTTTTTTTTTTTTTTTTTTTTTAGTGAATGTAGATTTTATTCCAAATTGCTTTGTAAACAGCTCAAATACAAGTACCTTTTTGTTTGTTTTAGTTTTGGGGTGTTTTTAATTGAGAGAAGGCTAGAAGAGAACAATTAGTTGCCTCTGCTTAAGCATGATGCTGCTAAGCCAGGTGAGATGCTGAATAAGAATAGGACTGCTCCAGTCAGGCGTAAAATTCTCTTCATTCCCTGATCTCTGCTCACCTTTTCAGCCTTATGTTTTGTTGTTGTTGTTGTTGTTTTATTTAATAAGCGACAGTAGCTAATTTCATAAAAGCAAGCCTACCTTAAATTATTTATGTGGCAGTAAGATTTTCTCTCTTGCTGGGGAGATTGGCCAAGCTTTCTTCATCTAGTTCTTTCTTTTTTATTATTTTTTTTTCCATTTCATTTTCTTTCATGCATTCAATCACATCATTATTTGTCTTACAAAATGGGTATTTAAGCAGGTGAACATTTCTCCCTAGTACTGTTGATAAAATTATGAAATATCTTCAACAGATAATACCACACCTCCTTGTGCTATTAATGCTTTGCCTCCCTGTCCCTCGGAGACTTGCTTTCTTACTCCCCACCCCACACCTCTGTCTGGTCAAATTGAAAAGTAGTAACTACAAATAAAATGAAATAATTCTTTGTCAAGAAAAAAAGAGTGCATTTTGGGTAGAGGAAAAGATAGTGATGGCTACCCCAGATAGAACAGAACAGTAGGGACTTAACCCATAAAATGAGAAGATGCAGGCTTTATTCAAGGGCAAGTTTCAAAATAATGGGCATATATTTTATAGGCACAGGAAAGAATGTTCTGACAATGTCTTTTTGCAGTAAGTTAAGTCACATGTTTTAATGAATGATAAAGTAGATTCAGTGGTTAGCATTTTCAGTTTATGTTTTTGTGTTGTGTGAGTTGTTTCTAGATAATCTTAGTTTTCAGAATGTCATTGACCTCCTTATGTCACTAAGATGACAGAAACTAAGGTAATGTGGATGAATCTTGGATGTGGATAGAAATGTTAGACCACCTTGCATGCCATTGCAGCTTTATAAAGTTATACTTTCAAGATTTGATAGACTAGAATTCACCTTCCACTTGTGTGTTTTTGGCTCTTGGAGTATCTTGCAGCTTATAATACTTGTTTTTGTAAATGTATCTTTTTGTGTTGCAGCATGAGATGCTTGGAATCTTAATTGGAAGTAGATATTTTCTTTGCTAAAATATTCTATGTGGATTGCTTTATTTTAATATAAAATTATTAAAATGTAAATGTATAAAAATAAGAAAATGTAGGGGCTTCTGCTTCCTAGGGAATGAGGTGCATGTGAAAAGCAGAGCAGATTTTTATTACTGTAATAAATAGACTTCTCTAAACTGGCCATTCACCATATCAGCTATTTTTTGTAACATTTCTGTTTGTTTATTTTTCAGCTTTTTAAATCCAACTCAAATGAACTAAAAACAGAAGATTTTTAAAAATGAAGTAATATACAGATTGACCTTATCTCACTCCACTCCCCTCCTTGCTTCTCTGCTCATCTACTCATCTAGCAGCTGTCTGCTCTCACCCCTCCCATGTTCTGGCCATTGTTGGTGCAAGATTTCTACAGCTTCTATCACCTGGATCAGCCTGTTACCTAGATTGCCTCAATCATCTCTCTCTTCAAATCTCATCCTAGTCATGTTTCTCAGTTGGCCTTTTATTTTATTTTGGGCTTGCAACTAGGTGCTTTAATTTCAATACCATGCCATTTTGCTCACTGGACTTTTTTTTTTTTTTTTTTTTTTTTAACTTTCTACTGTTTCATATTTAATTTTGTACTACATTTTAAGAAGTAACATTGCAGTAAAACTAAAATTGTTATACTTGCTTTTAGATTTAACTACTTGTTTTGATCCTTTATAAAGTTTAAATTTTACATTTTAAGAAGTAGAGAATCATTTTGAATATCATGAAAAAATTAATCAAGATTTTTTGATTCTTCTGCTAGTTTAATATATTGCTTAGGTTTTAATTGAGGAGTATGGGTGACTTTTTCTTCTTGGAACTTTTGCCCTAAAGTCTTTGATAATTGATGTGGAGAAATCCTCTGCTTTTGCCTACACGAGTAAGCTCAAGGCCAGTTGAAGCACTTATGGACTGACTGTTAGGCTGGGTTAAGCTATTAACATAGAAGATCAATGGACTCTATTGAATAAATGTCTGACACTTAATTTTGATATACATAGACTTTGGTTTATCTGAGGTCTGATAGAAAGTTTTAAGAATAAATAAAAGAGCTTTATGTTGGGGGTGAGAATTCATGTTGGAATGCTGAATTTCTTCTTTTTTACAGAGAATACACATTGGCAAGTTGAGAGTTATCAACCTGTGAAACAGTATGCAGATTTGTATCTTCTACTGTATCACATCTCCTAAAATTTTAATTTTTAATATTAGTGGTTTTGTTTCCTTTTGCTTAATCTAATAGCTGTGTGTTTTGCATTTTCCACATAATTTAATGATCAGTAATGCTCTCAGTGTTTATTGGCTTAAATTTGCTTGGGATACAAAGAGTACTACCTTCCCTTCCTTCTAGTGGCTTTTAAAACTTGATTGTTTCACACTTAACCTATATTCTTTTGTAAAACTCTTTATCATCTTTCTTGCTTATTAGTCTTTCTAACGGTTCTTTGGATCAGAGAGGAGTTCCTTTAAATTAATAAAAGTGGTTTTCCTTAGGCTAAGAGGAAAAAATCATTTTTAGTATTGTGTGATTGGGAATTCAGTGGAAAGAGCTTTAAAATCTTATCTTACAAATGGCATTGACCCAGCTATGTTCTCTTGAGGACCAGACCTGCACTGATGCCCTCTCTGTGTTTGCTTGATAGAGACACTACCATTTGGAACAGAATCAATTTAAAATATGAAAATTACATTGTGAAATGTACACTGAAATCTTTCTCTTTACAAATATAACTTCAGTATTTCCCAATTAGGTTTCTTTAGAGGCATTTCTGCTATAAGAATTTATTATCTAATGATGGATTTTAGGTTTGAAGTCAAATTACGTGAATAAAGTATAATTTTTTTTTTTTTGGAGAGGTTTTTGCTATAGGGCGCGTGTGCTCGCCAGACAGACAGAGAGAGACATAGAGGCAGAAAGCGAGATATCACCCCCCAGGGGGGATGGTCACACTGCAATTTCTTCTCCTCCATTCTCCTCTCGGGATCTTGGGCACGCACGCACGCACACGCGCCCGGCGTGAGTTTTAAGCCACCGGGTCCGGGACGCGAACCACGGTCGACTACTTGGGAGTCCAGCGACATAGCCATTACACCAACTGCTGGTTCCCTGAATAAAGTATAATTTAAGAGCCTTTTTACAGAGAATTTGTTTTCTAGAATGAGTGGTAGAAACCAAGTTTATTCTTTCTATTTTTGTGCTGACACACTTATAGCAACCAGGACATTTTTTAAAACCCTCCAATGGATGATTTTTCTAGGCATTAACAGAAACAATGTTTAGTCTTCATGAATTTTATAGCCTATTTATGGCAACCAGGGTTTAAAGAAAAAAAGCTAGGCAATATTAGTCATTTTTAATGTTTTTATTGAATGTCTGTATAAGAAAAGTCTTGAAACCTGTCATCTTGTGAGTTTAGCATATTCTTAATTCCAGATTATTTTGTGAGCGACATTTGATTTCTAATTGCCTAAAAATAGTATGCCAAATACATTTTACTCATATAGCTTCATCTTTTTTTATTAACTTTTCTAAATTGTCAATCCTGTTTTGAAAAATTACATTACTTTTTCTTGAAACTGTGTGGGGAGCCAAAAATAGCCTGCATGTATTTTATTTTTAATTCCTTGTGACTGGGGGTGTGGTTGGGGTAAGGCAGGATGTTACAGTTTCTTCTACAGTGAAAATACACTGCATGCCAAAAAGATTCAAAGATAAAATTAATACCAGGTTTTAAAATAATTACCTTATTAGTATTTTTGAAAGTAACCCATATTTCTAAATCAATAAGATAAAAAGTTTTTTGGTTTTATTTTTGCTTTTCTAGGTAGTTGGCAAAAAAGGAGAAAGCCACTAAGATACAGAAGACACTGGAAGACCATGTTGCAATCAGATCTACAGCTCCTGGATAATTGCTTGATTCTCGCCAGAGACTGTCAATGTTTCATTCATTGCCATTACCAATAAATCATTGCTTTTGTTCCGATGGTATCACTAGTGTTTCTATTGTAATCTTGACACATGCAGTTGTAAATAAAAGTCACTACTTTTGCCAAGCTTAATTTTTGTCATTCTAAGTAAGTATTTTCTCTCTGTTTATTTGAAAACTGGCCAGCTTCTAATTTTGGAAGAAACTTAAGTGTCTTGTAGCTTACTGATTGAAAGCCATTTACTTTAGAGGATCCAAACTGTCTTGGGAATTGGGAGTGCACACCTTTCTACCATGCACATAGAACAAGGGATTTCGATAAATGGTTTGGAAAAACTGGCCTTGTTCACATGAGTACTGATTTGTATTTTTATTAATGGACATTTGGGTATCCATGCTATATAAATTATTTAAATGATAATAAGAATGAACAGATTACATGAAACGTAACTACTCTTGTCTAAAACAGTTGGTTGATGGGATGCACAAATTCTTTCTCATACCAAGATTTTAATACCTTTTGGGTAAACATTAAAATTCAGGTCAGCTGTCTACTAATAGAAAAATGTTGAAATTAGATGTTGGAAAAAATACAGTAAAATGAATTCATGAAATAATGAGATTATATTAAATCAAGTATTTATTACCTTAACTACCAAAATATGCAGTGTAAATATATAGAGAACATGGTTTAAAGTTGAAAATAAATTGGCCAAACAGATTCATGCTTAACAGGTCTTAAACAAAAGGCTGGCAAAACAAAACAAAACAAAACAAAAACCTTGTTTTCATATTTAAATTGTAATCTAGAAGGAATTGGTAAACTTAATTTTTAAATTTGGGAGTATTTTTTAAATTATCTTGAGAGTACATAAGACTATAAATTGTGATTAATTAATATATTTGAGGGCGTTCTTGTCTTGGATTACGGTAGAGATACCAATTGCCTTTGAAAGACAATGTATTTATACATGTTTATGAAAACATACAGAAATTTTAGTGTTGAAATAGCCACTTTCTAAGACCCAAGTGTCATTAGATAATGGTCAGTTTATGTACATGTGAACACATTAACTGGTCTGTGGTGATGTCTGTATTTTATGTATTTCATCGTTGTGTTGCCTTAGGTCAAATGGAGGCAAAGGGGCAAGAAATAAAGTTTATAATACTCCTAATGTGGACATCTCAGATTAATCACTTCTGAAATTAATGATTAGATTAATATTAAGGGTTTTGTTTTACACTTTTGTACACTTAACCTTTTTGGGTAATTGTTAAAGTGCCTCATCTTGAGTATTGCTGACCTCATCCTATTTATACTTGACAATTTCAAAACCCAGTGAAAGTAATTTCATATTTGTAAAGGATTGGGCATCAGATTTATATTGTTTATGTGACTTTTCTATAACTTGGTTGCAATATACAAACATTCCATAATTATTTAAATTGTAAGTAGTGGAAAATGAATGTTTATAGGTAACTGTAACATGTTTCACTTATGGGAAGTTTTACTATTACAAATAAACATGCATAATTGACATTATTTAAAATATCAAGCTGAAATATTGATGTTTTCTCCTAAAACAGGATATGTGTTATATATACATGTAGATGTTTATGTAACATTTAAATATAGCACTGAATTTTCCAGATGAGTAAGAGCATTTGAAAAAATGTAACTGCAGTTATTTTAAACTATTGGGTCATTGGCAAAGTCATGATGCATTTTTGCATATAAAAACAGAAAAAGTATGGCATGACTTTTCAGACAATCCAATATTTGAACCTAACCATTAGTTAGTGTTTTCTTGAAAACTTAAGATTAGGTTTGTTTTGTCAGATATAGCAAAAAAAGAGTCCCATGGTTTAGCTATGTTGTTATATTTACCATCAGAATCCATATCTGTTGAGAAATGAATTCCCATCCGTAGTAGAAATGAAAGTATCACACACACACTTGTGCCTATCCTCCATTTGACCCTCCTTACTGTCACACCCTAAGTTGCCCCCCCCCCCCCCCGTTTCAATATTGTGTTGGAGTTAGCCACTTAACTATTAGAGTTGATGTAAGAGTTGAAAACTGCCGTCCTCATCTCAGTATTGAAGAAGTATATGAAGTTTTTTGCAGTGTTAACAGATATGTTGTTCATGTACATTTGGCCTCAGTATTTTATTTATGGCTGCCATTAATGGCACTCAATATGGGGGCTTTCTAACCTAAAACAGTTCAGATCTTCCCACCGCCCTCTTCATATCTAAAACCCTTAATACTGAAATAAAAGTAAAGTTGGGGTTGATAGAGCTACACCCTCTTTTTTTTTTTTTTTTTTTTTTTTTTTTGGAGAGGTTTTGCTATAGAGCATGTGCACTTGCCGGAGAGACAGAAAGAAAGCAAGAAATAACTTCCCGGGGGGATGGCCACACTGCAATCCATTCTCCTCTTGGGATTTTGGGCATGCACGCACATGTGCCTATCATGAGTTTTAAGCCTCGGTCCGGGTCTTGAACCACAGTTGACTATGCGAGTCCAGTGGCGTAACCATTAGGCTATCTGCTGGTCTCAAGAAGGTCACTTTTAAATGTGGTCCATGTAAAATTATTCATTGGAGAGTGTAAATTAGATAACTTTAGAAGATGAAGAGATAACTAGAATTTGGCTTTGCTACTAAAATTGTACATAGCTTAGAATAATAAAAGTCTTAGTATATGTAACCTTAATACTACTACTCTTTCTCTTCAAGCTATGCCCCTCTATGATAAGAGCATGTTAATTTATTTAGAAATGAATTTTGGTAAGTTGAGCAGGCCGGAATTAGTTGTGAAAACATGATTTGTTTGTTTATACATGGATATACCTTTTGAGATACTGGCTCAGTATGCTACCCAGGACAAGATCTTTGAAATTTGAATCCCTGGTTCCTGACTCATTGTATCATTTTTCCCCACTCTGCCACAAGAGAGTGACAGAGAGAGAGAGCCCCTAACAGGGTATTTATGCTGCAATTCTTGCCTCAGCTTCATCCAGTCAGGATCATGGGCATGCACACACACTCCTGGTGTTCATAGGGAGACACCCCCCATTACCATGCTCTGACTGAGCCCAGGATCTTCCTGCACAGCCTCAGTGTTGCAGAATGTTTGTTGCATTACTACTGCGCCAGTGTGGCTGGTCTAGCTGTGTCATCTTAGGCAAGTAGCATCCTTCAGAACTTGGGTTTTCTGTTGTGTAAGAACTGGAACCTTGACCTCTTAGATTTTTATGACGATTAAACATGTCTAAGTTGGTATCTGGGACAAGAGAACAGTTACCTTCTGTCCCCTGTTCTGACTGCTAAGGCTGTAGGCCATTGTTGCTTGTTCATATCGTGATAGCCTCCCAGCTGTCTCCTTGCTTCTGATCTGGCCTCAACTGCATCCTCCACATGGCCCCCATTTACTTTCCAGGAGGTCTTCAGGATGCCACCCCTTCCTCCCCAGCCACCGTCTGCCCCTTACTTCCCGTGCATACTGCACTGTACTAGCAGTTACCATAATCCAACCTTGATATTGTAGGCCTTCCTCTGACATAACTTGTCCATATGATAGGTTCCTACTTACCTGCAAAGCTCAGTACAAGAAAAAACAGATTTAGGGTGGGCACAGGAATACAAGAAAAATATAGAGTATACAAGGGACTCCCAACAATTGTGTGTGCTTCCTCAGCTGCCATAGCACCATGTAAGTTATTTCATTATATTTACTAAATTACCTGTGATTCTTTAAAAATATTTTTAAGAGATTTTTTTGCTATAGGATGTGTACACTCACTAGACAAAAAGCAAGAAATCACACCCCAGTGGGGCTGGCCATGCTGCAGTTCATTCTCTTGGGTTCTTGGGCATGCACACATACACGTGTATGTATGGCGTGAGTTTCAAGCAGCTGGGACCAGGACTCAAACGAGGTCCACTACATGGGAGTCCAGCAACGTGACCATTATGTCATCTGCTGGTCCCACTACCTGTAATTATTTCTAGCCTCATTTGCCCTACTACATTATGAGCAGTAAAATAAGGATTTTGGTTCCTAGTAGCAAGCCAGTTTTTTTTGTTGTTGTTGTTTTGTTGATCTCATCACTAAATACAACGTTGAACAAATTCTCAGAGTTCAAGAGTCAGTGCTTGAGGCCAGTCAAAGATTAAGTAGAAATTTGCAGTCCAGAAGGAAAGGAAGAACATCTAGCCAAAGTAAAGAAGAGCTGCATGGAGTGTTCCTAGAAGGGCAGTGTTAAATGCAAGAGATCGTTTAGGGAGGTGAGGGAGGAAGTGAAGCTGGACAAGTAGAAACTATAAAGCTCTTCTTTCTGTGAGTAAAAACTAATTTCTGGGCGGAGGGAGGAAGTGGACAGGAGTCCACAATGACTCGAAAGTTTCTTGCTGTTACCATTAGATGGAGAAATGGTTGCTGGGAGAAGCAGTACGTTTGGAAGGGAAGGTGAATGTGGTTTTGGTGCCTTGACCAATGCATCTGAAATGCATTTTTGGCATTCAGGTGGACTTGTCTAGCAGGCACAGAGGCAGGGATAGGATTCTAGAATTTAGGGCTGTGTGGAGTGAACTAGGAATTATTTCGGTGGTGAAAGTTTTAAAAAAAGGAAGTGGGAATTTCTAGAGAGAATGTAGAGAATGAAACTAAGAAGCAAATGATAGGGACTTATGAGATGGGTAGAAGAGCATGGAAAGCAGAGCAGTAAACAGGAATGTAGGAGGAACAACAGGAGGTGGTGATAAGGTGGTATTAATGGATACAAGAGAGTCGTCATCAAGTGTGATAGAATATTGAAATTGACTGGGATGTCCGATTGCCAGTCCATTACCTTGTCGAAACAATTTTTCTAGTGCTTAATTATAAGAATCACTGATTGTATTACTCTTTGGGTTGAAAGAAGCACCAATAGACAATCATTTGAAACCCTTCTGGCAAAGAAATTTAGAAGTTTTTATGGCCTACCATCAAGCACAGTTTGTGAACATGACAATTAGCAAGGTGTCACAGAGGCAAGAAGGCGTTCATGAAGCAACTGAGCAGTGACTTGCTACTGTGACTGGACCTCTGGTCCTCAATCCAGTTCCTGTATGACAAACCAGAAATTTGTCATCGCTTATTTAATGCAAAGTCACCATTCTCTTACGGTCTTATCTATAAAACTATAAAGATTAGGACATGACTGCTGGAGAATAAAGGTCTCTGTCGAGTGAGCTATCAACTGCTATAGGAGGGACGAAAAGTAACCTAATATCCCCAAACTGTAGAATTCAAAACATACTCTTTTGGAGTTAAAAAGCAAAGGAAGAAAAAACAATAGAAATGTGAATGTTTACATACAATTATTACTACTTTTTCTTCTCACAACTAGGGGGAAAAAAGCACATAACTTTGACAGATCTTAGAGCAGCAATGGCTTAAAATACTACGTTTCTCAGGCAGGATGTGACAAAGATTGGTGATTCTCCTAAGAATAAGAATCCTGTATCTTCATGCTTAAATTCTAGCACTGGAGTAGTTAATCCCTGCTTCCTGTTTTCAAGGATTTTGAGCAACCTAGTGCACCAAAATTAAAAAAAAAAAAATTGAATAATTTCAAGACAAAAAGCTTTAAGAGTCAGAATTTGTTAAGTGTGCTCCAAGGGAGGAAAGGCAAATAAATGGGTCTGAGAATCTAATCTATACACTCATAATTTAATGCAGCTTTTAAAATAGTATTTTTGAAGGCAACTATAGGAATTAATTACAAGTAATATATTTTTAAATTTTATTTATTCATTTATTCTTTTTTGTTTTAAATTGACCAGAGATAGAGAGAGAGAGAGAAAGTGAAAGTGAGAAAGCAAACCACCAGATTCAGGACTCGAACCGTGGTTGGCCATGTGGGAACGTCTAGCACCCTAACCACCATGCCACCTGCTGGTTCCTACAAATAATATTTTTAAAAATTATAAATTATAGCATGTGACAAGTAAATAACTAAGTGCCTTTCTTGAACACAGATTTGAAAATTTCAGTCTAATGTAAAAAAACTTATGAGTCTTGAGTTTTTATCATGATAGATTCTAAACTTCTATGTAGCTTAAGTGAAATCATTGAATTACTTTATTCAGAGTTTGTCATTAGATAAAGACTTTTAAACACTCACCAATCTGTGGATTTTGGTCTTTGGTCAACATTAAAAACCAGCACTGGGCGGGACCAGCAGTTAGCGTAATGGCTATATTGCTGGACTCCCATGTAGGTGACCGTGGTTGGAGTCCCGGACCCGGTGGCTTAAAAACTCACGCCGGGCACGTGTGCGTGCGTGCCCAAGATTCCGAGAGGAGAACGGAGGAGAAGAGATTGCGGCGTGGCCATCCCCCTGGTGGGTGATTTCTCGCTTTCTGTGTCTCTGTCTCTCTTTGTCTGGCGAGCGCAAGCACCCTATAGCAAAAACCTCTCCAAAAAAAAACCCAAAAACCAAAAAAACAAACCAGCACTGGAACCAGCAGTTAGCGTAATGGCTATGTCGCTGAACTCCCATGTAGCTGACCGCGGTTCCAGTCCCGGACTCAGTGGCTTAAACTCATGCCAGGCGCGTGTGCATGAGTGCCCAAGATCCCGAGAGGAGAATGGAGGAGAAGTGACTGTGGCATGGACATCCCCCCTTGGGGGTGATTTCTTGCTTTCTGTCTCTTTGTCTCTGTCTTTCTGTCTTTCTGGCAAGTGCATGCACCCTATAGCAAGAACCTCTACAAAAAAAAAAAAAAAAAAAAAAAAAAAACAACAGCACTATTGCTGGCCAGTAGCATGGTGGCTAAGGCAGTTGGATTCCCCCATGGCTGAGTACACAGTTTGAGTACCTACCTTGCAGCATGAAGAGCACACAGGCACATGTGTGTGTGCCCAACATCCCCAACAGAGGGGGAGGGAGGAATGAAGGAGAAGGGATTGTCATATGACCCATCTCGGTGAGGGAGTTGGTGCTCATTCTCTTTCTCTCTCCCTGATGAACACATGTGTCCTCTGCCACAATTTAAAAAAAAAATTAGAACAATCAAGCTAGACATACAAACAGACACACGTATCACCCCCCCCCCCCCAAAAAAAAACAACAAATGGCGGGAGCAGCAGATGGCATAGTGGCTACATCACTGGATGCCCATATGACATCGGTGGTTTGTGTCCTGGACCCGGAGGCTTGAGACTCACACTGGGCACATGCGAGTGTAGGCGTGTCCAAAATCCCAAGGGGAGAATAGAGAAAAGATTGCAGCATGGCATTCCCCTTGGTGGGGGGGACTTGTCACTCTGTCTCTCTCTATTTCTTTGGTGAGCATATGCACCCTATAGCAAAAGTCTCAAAAAATGACAGCGATTATAATTTTTATATGAAATAATATTGGGTTTGTAATTTTCTGCCTGCCGAAGACTGCCTGTTTAGTGAACTTCGTCCTGTGATCTTGCTGGAATGCTGTGGCAAAGTCTGGGTTTTTACATTGGGCTGCCAGACACAGTGGCAGCACCTACAAAATGTTGTGTAAACTTTTTATAGCTGAGCTCTAATTTTTTAGATGCTTTCGCCAACTATTGGAGTGATAGGATTGAAAATGACTTTTGAGATGAACTAAAAGCCTTCGTTACAATCACGGACTCGTTCTAATGTCCTTTCTACCTCTGAGTGAATCTCAACTGCTGTTGTTGAAGCAGGGAGAGCAGTAGAAATATCTCCATGTCAATATGGAATGATACCTAATTACTAATGGTTCAACTTCAACTCTATTGTTGATCCATGATTTTTTTTTCAAATATCAATAATAACGTTGAATTGTAGTTGTTTTTTTTCAAAGAATTATTTATTTAATTTTATTTATTAATTCACTTATTTTTTAATTTGACCAGAGAGAAATACACACACACACACACACACACACACACACACACACACAGAGAGAGAGAGAGAGAGAGAGAGAGAGAGAGAGAAAAAGCCACCAGGTCCCAGACTCAAACCATGGTTGGCCATGTGGGAGTGTCCAGCACCTTAACCACCACGCCACCTGCTGGTCCCTGGCCCATGAATTTTTTTTAAGAAAACTTCACTATTCTATCATATTAGCCCTCAATTTTGGGTTATAAGCCTATTCAATATCTTTTCACATTTTAAAATCTTAAAGATAGCAAATAGTGTGGATCCAGTATAATGTGCCTATAATTTAAAAAGTCATTTAAAATTTTTTAATTTGGATTTCTGGTGTACATACAATCGATGTGTATCTTTGTAGGCTATAGAATGTTTATCATCATTATTATTTTTTAGAGAGAGATTTTTGTTACAGGGTGCGTGCACTCGCCAAAGAGACAGAAAGTGAGAAATCACCCCACATTGGGGATGGTAATATTCTCCTCTTGGGATCTTGGGCAATTGCACAAACACATGCCTGGTGTGAATGACAAGTCACCAGGTCTGGGACTCAAACCACAGTTGATTATATGGGAGTCCAGTGATATAACCATTCTGCCACCTGCTGGTCCCCAGAATGATTATTTTTAAGCCATGCATGGAGTGTACAATAAACAAATCAAAGATATAACCATTTTCATCTTTTTCACCATTGAACATTGTATTAAATTAGGCACATCTGTTGATAGTTCTACTAGATTTTAAAAAAAAAATCTATATTAAGGGCCAGCAAGTGGTGAGGTGGTTAAGACACTGGTTTCCCACATGGCCAACTGCAGTTCAAGTCGTGGGCCAGGCGGCTTGCTTTCCCACTTTCCCTTTCTCTCTTTCTGGTCAAATTGAAAAATAATGACAACAAATAGAATTAAATAAACTATACATATACATATATATATATATATATATATTAAATTGTCCATTTTTTACAAGTTTTTTTCATGTTGAGCACTTACATATTTTAACATGATGCTGATTTTCATATAATTATCCTCGATTTATTGTTGTCTGATATTTTCTTTTTTTTTTTTCTATGTCATTACTTTTATTTTTAATGTCCAGAACTTGTAAGGCAAGGACCAGAGCTTTCTTCCAGACACAAAATTTTATAAATTCTCAATTGGCTGGTGAGGCCAATAGGGGTACTGCTTCTTTTCTAATGTGGTTTCTGGGAAGACTTCATTCAAGTCCTCAATGGTCATCTGATCAATGGAATTATGCTCTTCATCTTCTCCAGCTGTTTCTGATATTCTTCAATCCTGGCCTTTGAGAGGGACACAAACTCAGCACAACTTTTCACGTCTTCCTTTTCTTCAGCGT
Organism: Tupaia tana; assembly: GCA_026018925.1. Classification (NCBI taxonomy): domain Eukaryota; kingdom Metazoa; phylum Chordata; class Mammalia; order Scandentia; family Tupaiidae; genus Tupaia; species Tupaia tana. Next base: position 21,681,344 of record JAKSZU010000007.1, read on the forward strand.
CCACCTGGACAGTGTATTTATCCTCCGGCACAGGAACCTTCAGAGCATTAAACTTCTTCTCGAAGTCGCAAGCCCGCCTTGGCCACATTGGCCTTGTAGTTATGTCCAGTCGATAGCTGACGGAGTCTCGGGTAGTGCAGCCAACCTGGAGGTGAGGGTCTCGTTCCAAGTTTTCAAGGAGTTAGCAATAGCCTTTTGGTTTCGGGGTATTATATCCCCAAAAGCTACGCCGTCAATAGTTTTTAGGGCAAGTTTTCGCCGAGCCATCTTGCAATCCTTCACCGACCCCAGCGGCGAACCGTCCACAGCAAGTAACGGAAGTAGGTCCTTGTCTGGTATTTTCTTATGATAAAATCCAGGTTGTGCTATTTTTTTTTTAGGAATACTACTAAAATGATGTTATGTCTTTCTCAGTTTATAATTTTAGAAGCCATCCGATGTCTCTTTCGATATTGGTGATGTTATATTTGATACTTGGTCATAGTATGCTAGTTTTTCTTTTTGTAATTAATAAGTATTCTTTTAGGAGATATTTTGAGCTATATAAATATTCTGTTTCTCATCCAACTTTTCCTCACTAGCCCAGGCATGGTGACTCACTCAGAGGTTGCTGCTGTGTGATGACTGAGGCTGCATAGAACACCAGGGTTTTGTTCTCAGCCCAGCCTGAACAGGCCAGGCAACACGGTGCTCAGCTGGGGTCCTGGCAATGTTGTCAGTCCTGTCATTATTATTATTATTATTTTAATTTTAGTCTTTCTGACTGGGTTTAAGTGGTACCTTGTGGTTTTGATTTGCATTTCCCTTATGATAAGAGATGTCAAGCAAATTTCACACAATTTGGGGCTGTCTGTATGTCTTCTTTGGAGAATTGTCTGTTCAGTTCATTTTCCCATCTTTTAATTGGATTGATTAATTTTTGTGTGTAAGTTGCTTGAATTGCCTGTATATTCTGGTTACCAGTCCCTTAGCTGAGATTTAATTGGCAAATATATTCTCCCACTCTGAGGGTTGTCTTCTCACTCTTATTGTTTCTTTTGCTGTGCAGAAGCTTCTCAGCCTAATATAGTCCCATTTGTCTATTTTTGGGACTACTGCCTGGGCTTTGAAGGTCTTCTTTGAAAGAAGTCTTTGCCTACTCCAAGGTGTCCAAGAGTTTTTCCTGTGTTTTCACCAGTATTTTTATAGTTTGAGGTTTTATGTTTAGACCCTAATCCTTTTGAGTTAACTTTTGTTAGTGGTGAGAGATAAGGATCCAGTTTCATTCTTCTGCAGGTGGATATCCAGTTCTCTCAGCATCATTTGCTGAAGAGATTTTCTTTTTCCCACTGGATTGTCTTGTGTCTTTTGTCAAAGATCAGTTGACTGTATGTTTTGGGGATCATTTGGGGGTTCTCAATTCTGTTTTATTGGCTCATCTGTCTGTTTTTGTGCCAATACCATGCTGTTTTAATTACCACAGCTTTGTAATATGTTTTGAGGTCAGGAATGAGATGCCTCCTGCTTTATTCCCCTTGCACAGTATTGCTTTGATGATAGGAAGCCTTTTATGCTTTTAGACAAATTTTGTGATTTTTTTTCTATTTCTGTAAGGAATATCTCTGGTAGTTTGATTGGGACTACGTGAAATTTGTAGATTAATTTGGGTAGAATTGATACCTTGATTATATTAATTCTTTCAACCCAGAAACATAGAATGTTTTTCCACTTTTTTGTATCAGTTTTTATTTCTTTTTCTAGTGATTCATAGTATTCTTTGTAGAGATCTTTGATGTCTTTGGTAAAGTTTATTCCTGGATATCTTATTGGTTTCATGACGATTGTAAATGGAATTTCTTTCTATAATTCTGTCTCAGTTTGTCCATTTTTAGTGAATTAAATATTTACATTTTTGTATGTTGATTTTGTGTCCTGCCATTTTACTGATTTGTTTATCACTTTCAGGTGTCTTTTTTTTTTTTTTTTTGTGGAGTCTTTTGGATTTTCTATGCATGGTATCATATCATCTACAAATACAGATAATTTCACTTCTTTTCTATTTGACTCTCTTGTCTAACTGCATTGTCTAAAGCTTCTGGTACTATGGTAAAAAGGAGTGGAAGAAGTGGGCAGCCTTGTCTTGTTCTGGTTTTTAGTATTTCAGTTTTTCCCCATTCAGTATTATGTTAGCTATGAGTTTTTTTTTTGTTTGTTTTTTTTTTTTTTTTTGAGAGGTTTTTGCTATAGGGCGCGTGCGCTCGCCAGACAGACAGAGAGAGACAGAGAGATAGAAAGCAGGAAATCACCCCCCAGGGGGGATGGCCACGCCGCAATCCCTTCTCCTCCATTCTCCTCTCGGGATCTTGGGCACGCACGCACACGCGCCCGGCGTGAGTTTAAGCCGCCGGGTCCGGGACTCGAACCGCGGTCGACTACGTGGGAGTCCAGCGACATAGCCATTACGCTAACTGCTGGTCCCAGCTATGAGTTTTTCATAGATGGCTTTTATTGTGATAATTTGATGTAAAGCTGATTTTCCTGAAAGTCTTAATCATGAAGGGATGTTGTATGTTATGGAATGCTTTTTCTGCATCGATATGATTATATAGTTTTTATCTTTCCTTTTGTTAGTGTGATATATTACATTTATTGTTTTGCATATGTTGAACAATCCTTGCATCCCTGGAATAAAGCCTACTTGGTCATGATGTATAATTTTAAAGAATATATTGTTGAATATGATTTTCTAGTATCTTGTTGAGAATTTTTGCATCCATATTCATAAAGGATATGAGCCTGAAGTTTTCTTTTTTTGTCATGTTGTTGTCTGGTTTTGGAATTAAGATGATGGAGGCTTCATAGAATGAATTCAGAAGGGTTCCTTCCTTTTGAATTTTTAGAAATAGTTTAAGGAGAATTGGGGTTAGTTTTTCTTTAAAGGTTTTGTAGAATTCAGAAGAAAAGCCATAGGGACCTGGGCTCTTTCTTGTTGGTAGACTATTTATTACTGATTCAGTCTCATTTCTTGTTATGAGTCCATTCAGACCTTATATTTTTTCTGGTTCATCTTGGCAAGCAATGCATGTCCAGAAATTTGTCCATCTCATCTAGATTTTCTTGTTTGTTGGCATATGGTTGTTCATAGTATTCTCTGATGATATTTTGTATTTCTGTTATGTCCATTGTAATAACACCTGTTTCCTTGCTGATTTGATCTATCTGGTTCTTTTCTCTGTTTTTCTTGATTAATCTAGTTGACAGTGTGTAAATTTTGTTCATCTTTCCAAAGAACCAGATTTTGGTTTCATTTATTTTCTGTATAGTTTTTTTTTTTAATTCTCTATTTCATTTATTTCTACTCTAATTTTTATTATTTCCTTTTTCCTGGATTTTTTTTTTTGTCTTTCCAGTTCCCTGAGTTGTGTCATTAAGTTGTTTATTTGCCACCTTTCTTTCTTCTTGTAGGCACTAACTGCTATCAACTTGTCTCTTATGACTGCTTTTGCTGTGTCCCATAGGTTATAAACACTTGTTTGTTTGTTCATCATCATTGGTTTCTATGAAACTTTTGATTTCAGTTTTAATTTATTCTATAGTCATGAAGTCATCCAAGAGTAGGTCATTTCGTTTCCATGTGTTTGTAATTTTATTAGTTGATTTCAAGTTTGATTCCATCATGGTCAGAAAAGATGCTAGATATAGTTTCCATACCTTTGAAGTAAAGGCTTGTTTTGTGTCCTATCACGTGGTCAGCCTTTGAAAATGTTCTATGTGGGTGTGAGAAAAATGTATATTTTGTGGTAGTTGGGTCAAATACTCTATAGATATCTGTCAAATTAATTTCTTGTATGGTACCATTTAGATCTTCTATCTCTTTATTTTTTGTCTAGATGATTTTTCCAGAGGAGCCAGTGGGGTGTTGAGATTCCTGCAATTACTCTGTTGCAGCCTGTCTCTCCCTTAAGATCTAACAGTCTCTCTTTGATGTATTTAGGTGCTCTAAAATTAGGTGCATAGATATTTACAAGTGTTATATCTTCTTGGTGAACAAGTCCTTTTAGTACTATATGTCCTTCTTTGTTTCTTCTTACATCTTTCATCTTAAAGTCTAATTTGTCTGATACCAGTATCACTTCTCCAGCCAGTTTTTGGTTTCCATTCAGATGGGATATCTTCTTCCAGCTCTTCACTTTCAGTCTATGTGTGTCCTTATCAGTGAGGTGTATTTCTTGTAAGCAGCATATAGATGGCTTCTGTTTTTGTAGTCATTCAGTCAGTCTGTGTCTTTTAATGGGAGAATTTAATCCATTAACATTCAACATTATTATTGATATTTGTAGATTTATCCCTGTCAATTTGTTAGGCATTTTCTCAGTTGTTTTTTGTTCTCCTGTTTCTGTTTGTCTCTCTTTAGTTGTCCTGATACAATGGTCCCCTTAGTACTTCCTGTAGACCTGGTCTAATATTGGTGAATTCTTTCAGTTTTTGTTTATCTGAGAATACTTTTTATTTGTTCTTCCCACTTGAAGGATAATCTTGCTGGATATAGTATTCTTTGTTGAAATTGTTTTTCTTTTAATGTTTTGAATACATCATCACATTCTTTCCTTGCCTACACTGTTTAATTTGAGAGGTCTGATATTAGCCTAATAGGAAACCTTTATAAGTAACTTGAGTTTCTCCCTTGCCATTTTTAGAATATTATTTTGTCTTTAACTTTTACAAATCTGGCTATGATGTGCCAGGGGGAGGATCTCTTTATGTTAACTCCATTTGGGGTCCTTTTTTCTTGGGTCTGAATTTCTCCATGTTTCTCTATATTTGGAAATTTTTCAGATAGTATTTCATGAAAGAGGTTTTTCATGCTATTAGCAGATTTTTCACCTTCTGGAATACCCATTATGTAAATATTTGGGTGTTTCATAGTGTCTAGAATTTCCCATATGTTGTCATTTTGTTTGGTTGTTTTTTTTCTTTCTTTTTAGTGATTTGGTCTATGTTGGAACTTTGTCTTCCAGGTTAGAAATGATTTTTTCTGCATGGTTCAATCTGCTGTTAAGGCTTTCTATAGGGAGACTTTAATTTCTTGTACTGTATTCTTCATTTCCAGAAGTTGTTTGATTCTTTTTTAGGGTATCTGTTTCTTTATGGAATTCCTCTTTCACATCCTGAAATGATTTTCACATTTCCTGGAATTGATTGTCTGTTTCCTCTTGCATCTCATTGAGTTTTGTCACTATGAAAATTCAGAATTCTTTTTCTGACATTTCTGTGTATTCCTCTGTGTATCAACCATTGGTGAGGGGCTATTATGCTCACCTGGGGGAGAGTTCTCTCCTTATTTTCTCATGTTTCTTTGAGATCTCTGCTGCTTTTTAGTCATCTGATGCAGTATTCAATTTTTCATTTATTGGAGTAGATTCTGTAGGACTGGTAAAGGAAACCTTACTGTTATTTACAAGGTGTGTTCTTACTGGAGGGCTCTGTCTTCCAGGTCAGAGCAATTAGGGGTAACTTCAAGTGCTTGGCTCCTCTGGCAAATGTTGTGCTTGGCTCCTCTGGCAAATGTTCAGCTCTTGATGAGGTGGTAACAAGCAAAGGAGATACAACTTGGTGAAGAGGGTCAAGCACAGCACGGGGTTGGTATACTGAAAGTCCCAATGTAGTTCAGGCCCCAAGCATGGACTCACCCTAGGAGACCCACCCAGACCTGGTTTAAGTATCCTGGCAGGTGCTGGATGGAGCAGGAATGGTGAGCAATGGTATTCCAAAAGTCCTAAGGTTGCTCCCACGCCCTGAGCATGAGCTCACCCAAGGAGGGCTGCCCAGGTTTAAATATCCTGTTGGTCATCTGATGGGGCAAGCCTAGGCCACCAGAGCAGTGGGTGATGGTGTGCTGAAAGTCCCAAAGTTGCTTTCAAGCCCTGAGTGTGGGTTCACTTCACTTGGCATGTTTTTCAAGCCACTGAATCTAGGACTCAAACTATGTGATTGGCCATGTAGGATCCAACTGCCTTAATCACCAGGCCATGGAGCTGACCCTTGAGTCATTTTAAATTATTCCTTTACGAAGTTTTATTTCTATGCTTGACTTACTGTAATGTCTAGGAATTTCAGTACAGTGTTGATGGACCTGAAAAGAGTAGATATTCTGGCTTCTTTTAGGGATAGCATCCAAGTGTTTCATTATTAAGCGATTTTAATTATGAAAGATGTTCTTTATTAATTTTTTTCCTTAGAGAGAGAGAAGGGGAGGGAGAGAGCCAAGCACTCTCAACAGGGCCTCAAGTCACAACGGCCTCCCTCTTTCTACCCTGACCTTACCAGCCAGACAGGATCATGGGCTTATGTGCCTGGCAGGTATATGCTGTTAATAAGAAAACTAATTTAGGGACCAGCAGTTAGCATAATGGCTATGTTGCTGGACTCCCACGTAGTCGGCTGCCGTTCATTTCCCGGACCCAGTGGCTTAAAACTCACGCTGGGCGCGTGTGCATGCGTGCCCAAGATTCCGAGAGGAGAACGGAGGAGAAGGGATTGTGGCGTGGCCATCTCCCTGGGGGGTGATTTCTCGCTTTCTGTCTCTCTGTCTCTCTCTATTTGTCTGGCGAGCGCACGCACCCTATAGCAAAAACATCTCAAAAAAAAAAAGAAAACTACTTTAAATATAAAGACACATGAATATTTCAAGTAAAAGAATGGAGAAAGATTTATCATCCTAACACTAATTGAAAAAAAAAACAGCATATATAAATTTCTGATAGAGCAGACTTTGTAGCAAGAAAAGTTATCAGGGACAAGGTGGGGAATTACATAATGATATAAAGGTCTATATTCCAAGAACATATAATAATTCTTAATGTGTATGCACCCAGCAATAAAGCATCAAAATACATGAGGCAAATCTGATAACTGCAAGAAGTAGAAGAATTCGCTTTTATAGTTGTAGAATTTAACACCTCTCTATCACCAAAGGATGGATCCAGGAGGCACAGAATCATTGAGGTCATTGTTGAACTCAGTAGCACCATCAATCAACTGGATATAATCGACATCTATAGACAACTTCATTCAACCACAACACTCAGCAACACCACCATTCAACTGGATATAATTGACATCTATGAACAACTTCATTCAACCATAGCAGATAACACATTCTTCTCAAGTTCTCATGAACATTCACCCGGATAGACCACATTCTGAACCATAAACATACCTTCGCAAACTAACAAAATAAGATAATGCAATATATGCTGTGAGACCACAGCAGAATTAAACTAGAAAACAAGAACAGAAAAATATACCTGGATATCCCCAAATACTTTAAGATTAAACAAGAATAGAATCTGGTCTTATTTCATACTACAAAAAATTGACTCAAAATGATCAATGGCCTGAGTGTAATAGTTAAAACTTTAAAACTCTTAAAAGACATAGAGATAAATCTTAGTAAGCTTGTATCATCACAATAGATTCTTAGAATTGGTACCTAAAATGTGAGCACTGAAAGAAAGAGAACCATCAAGAAAATGAAAAGACTACCCATATTTTAGGTGAAATTGTTTGCAAAGTATATTTTAGATAACAGATTGTATCCAACCGGAGAGAAATTGAGGCAGGGGTGGGGTGGGGTGGAGATAAAATACCCTCCATGGGGAATCGCCACACTGCAATTTTTCCTCTTCCATTTCCCTCTCCTTTTGGGATTTTAGGCTTGCGTACACACACACACAGCATGTTTTTCCAGTGGCTGGGTCCAGGACTCAAACTATGAGGACAGCCATGTGGGACCCAATTCACAGTCTGGCTCCAATCTCTGGCTTTTAATTGGTATATTTAGACCACTAATGTTTAAAGTGATTATTAGTACAGTTGGATTAATATATATGAGTATTTGTTACATTTTCTATGTGATTTCTTTTGTTCCTATTTTTGTCTTTCATACTTTTTTGTTTGTTTTTAAATGAACATTTTATATAACTCCATTTTCTTTCCTTTCTTAGCTTATCAATTATATTTATCCAAGAGATAAATATAATTACCTGTTAGTTCAATTAAGAATAAGAAAAAGGACCAGCAGGCAGCATGGAGGTTAAGACACTGGATTCCACATGGCCAATTGAGCAGTTCTAATCCTGGACTTGACAGCTTGAAAATCACACTGGGTGCCTGTGTGTGCATGCCCAAAATCTCAAGAGGAAACTGGAAGAGAAGGGATTGTAGTGTGGCCATCCTCCTGGGGGGTGGTTTCTTGCTTTCTCTCTCTCTTTCTGTGTCTCTCTGGTGAGTGCACACTCTATAGCAAAAATAAGCATAAAAACTTTATATCTTACCTTTACTTATTTCATCTCTAGTGTACTTTCTTTAGATCTTATATTCTGACCTATATCAATTTTTTTTCTTCTGAAGAATTTTTTTTTTAACACTTCTTGTAAGGCAGGTCTACTGGCAACAAATTCCCTCAGAAAAATCATTATTTATCCTTCACTTTTGAAAGATAATTTCACAGGGTACAGAAGTCTAGGTTAGGATTTTTTTCTCTCAACACCTTAAATTGTCTTCTTGCTTGTATGATTTTTGAGAAGTCTGATGTAATTCTTACCTTTGCTACTCTGTAGGTAAGATTTACACTTTTTTGTTTTTGTAATTGTTTTTGTCTTTTTTTTCCTCCTCTGTCTTCTTTGGAGATTTATCTTTGACTTTTCTGCAATTTGAGTATATTATACTAGGTATAGTTTTATTGAATATTTATCCAGCCAAATCCATCCAAATTCTCTGAACTTTCTGGTTCTATGGTTTGGTGTCTAACATGGATTTTGGGGAAAGTCTCAGTCATTATTTCTTAAAATATTGCTCTATTTCTTTCTCTCTTTTCTCTTTTGGAATTCCTACTATGCATACACTACACTTTTTTTTTAAATTTCAATTTATTTATTTGCATTCATTCACTGTACATCATTACAGCATATGAAATGAGATTTTCCATCCAGAGTACACTGTATATTGTCTCAATCAAGCAGATCAACAAACATGTTATTGTCAGCAAATAATCTTCCATTTCTTGTTTTCTGTATGTTTTGCTTTTTTTCCACCCATCCTTGATTCCCTATCTCTTACCCTCTGCCATCTCCCAATCTCCTCCCACACTGTCTCTGGTATCTATGTTTGCTTTCTATACTGTTTCTCCCCCACATTTTATTGAATTACTAAAGACCTTAATTAACCTAAATATTTTCATAGCAAACACAGGTGATATATACATTTCCATGAACTCAAGTCTAACGTTGCACGTCCTATAAAGTAGCACCTAGCTGGGGCTATATATCTTACTGCAGTCATTGAATAGATATTTTTTTTCCTGAAACTTTTTTTTGTAATTTAATTTACATTCTTTCCCTAAGCATCATCACGGCATATAAAATGTGATTTCCCATCCAGTATATACTGCATAGTGACCTAATCATGCATGTTATAAAAAATTTTCCATTTCTAGTTCCTAGAATTATTTTTACCCCTTTTTCTGACCTTCTGTCCTTTCCCACCCTCTTCTCACACTATCTCTGGTGTCTACAATTGTCTTTCATTCCTTTCCCACCCACATTGTATTGATCACACAATTTCTTACATAATTAACTACTTTCAATGGTGAGTTCACTCATTACCATTAAGAAAACCAGTTTTAACTTAAGTCAAAGAAACGCCAAGGAACTTTGTTTAAAGCCAGGAAACAGGTTAGGATTCTGTTTAAATGGTAGGTGCATGAACCTATCAGTCTCAGGTACTTTTATCTTCTGTTCTGGTTCAATTTTCCTGATTAAATTCTGGGATATAATATTCAACTCCAGACTTGTCCCTATGATTAAGTTGGCCACTTTCTTAGTTTTTGAACTCTTATTTCCGTGTGTCTGTATTTAATTTTTCTGATACAGCACACCCTTGAGAACTTCTTGGAGATCTGGCCTGGTGCTGGTAAATTCTTTCAGGTTTTGTTTATCTGAGAATGTTCTTGTCTTTTCTTCCCACCTGAAAGATAATCTTGCCGGGTAGAGTATTCTTGGCTGAAATTGCTTCTCTCTTAACACTTTGAATATATTTTCCCATTCTCTCCTTGCTCGCATTGTTTCTGATGAGAGATCTGCTGTTAGCCTGATGGGATGTCCTTTGTAGGTAACTTGATGTTTTTCTCTTGCCAATCTTAGTATCTTGTCTTTGCGGTTTTGGTCAACCTGGCTATAATGTGTCTTGGAGAAGATCTTCTTGGGTTGATTCTATTTGGGGTCCTTTGTATTTCTTGGGACTGGATCTTCGAATGCCTCTCTAGGTTTGGAAAGTTTTCTTGCAGGATTTCATGGAATAGATTATCAATACCCTTATGGGTCTCTTCACCTTCTGGAATGCCAATTATCTGGATATTTGGATGTTTGATGGTATCTCGTACTTCTCGTATATTATTCTCAAATTTTTGGGCCATTTTCTCAGTCTTCGTGGTGGATTTTTCTAGGCCAGCCATTTTCTCTTCTACACTTGAGATTCTATTTTCTGAATGATCTAGTCTGCTTTTAATACTTTCAAGGGATATTTTGACTTCCTGTATTATAGACTTCATCTCTAACAGCTCCGTTTGAGTCTTTTGTAAAGTGTCTAATTCCTCTTTTAGATCTTGCAAGAATTTCCTCATCTCCTGGAACTCATCAACTTCTTTCTCCTTTCTCTTTAGCAGTTCATTATCTCTCTTCTCTTCCATCTCTGTTAGCTTCGACATTATGAATGCTCTAAATTCCTTATCAGACATTTCCATGATTTTCACCAAACTGCTTGTGGATGAAGAAGAGTTACTCTTTTCCCTTGGAGGAGAGGTATTTTCTTGTTTTCCCATATTTCTTGTGATCTGGTGGTGATTTCTTGTCATCTGATGGATGGTATGTTTCTTTCAAATTCTTGATGTTCAGCCTGAATGTTCAATAGCAAGCAGACAGAGGTGATCTAGAATTTCTTTGCCGTTCTGTTGTGATTGCTGGTGCAGCAGATTCAGTAGATATTGAGGAATATTTTAACCCGCTAACTCGTTTGCTGGAGGCTGAGTTATCAGTAGAAAATCTTCATTCCCTGAAATACCTAATTCGCTGAAGCCATATGGAAACTTCTTCTCCACTACACATTTTTTTTAAGAATGATTTTTTATTTAATTTTATTCATTCATTCATTCATTCATTTTAATTTGACCAGCCACACACACACACACACACACACACACAGAGAGAGAGAGAGAGAGAGAGAGAGAGAGAGAGAGAAAGCCACCAGGTCCAGGACTTGAACTGTGGTTGGCCATGTGGGAGTGTCCAGTGCCTTAACCACCATGCCACCTGCTGGTCCCCCACACTACACCTTTTTTATTGGCTCCATAGTCCTTGGACATTCTGTTCTATTTTTTCAGTCTTTTTTCTTTCCTTTTTAGTTTTGAAAGATTTCACATTATATTCTCAAACTCGACGTTTTTGGTTCTTAGTCATCTTCAATCTACTAATAAGCCCATCAAAAAAATTCTTCATTTCTGTTACAGTTTTGTTTTTGTTTTGTCTCTAGCATTTCTTTTAGACTTTTTCTTAGAATTTACATATTTTTGCTTACATTATTAATCTGTTTTCCCATGTTGTTTACTTTTTCCATTAAAGCTGTTAGTATATAAATCATAGCTTCAAAAAATTTCTGTTGCAGGGCTGGCCCCATGGTATAGCAGTTAAGCCCTATGCAATGGGAGCTGGATCCCACATGACTGACCATAGTTCGAGTCCCTGCTGCAGTGGCTTAAAAAACATGCCAGATATGTGTGTATGCACAACTAAAATCCTGATAGGATGAAGAAATGGAGGATAAAGGATTGTGGTATGACCACACTCCATTGGATGGTTCTCTTCCTTTCTCTGTCTCTCTTTCTCTTTGGAGCGTGCATACACCTGATGATTTTAAAAAAAAAAATTCTTACTGTAAAAATCCCAACAGTCTTTTCAAATTGTGGTTTTTGCCTTTCAGTATGCATTATAATTTTTTGGTATAGGGTAGACCTGATGTACTGGATGCAAAGTATTTTGGTAAATAGGCTCTCAGTAATGTCGTGGTAAGGTGGAAGGGGAGGGGAACCATTCTGTGATCCTCTGATTAGGTTTTCATCTTAGTCTGTGCCCTGGATTGCGAACTTCTTTCTTTTTCCTCCCACCTTAGGTGGGGGCAGGATGGCTAGAGTGGACTGGAGTCAGGTAATACACCTTCCCTAGGTCAGGTAGGTTGTGATAAAAACCCCAACTGGGGGAGCAGCAGTTTTCAAAGAGTATATGTATACAGCAAAAAGTAATTTTCTTATTTCCATGTCTCTAGCCCCATCTAGTCTTCAAATCCTTTTCACAGAGAACCACCACACCCTATTTCTCATGTGTCTTAGAGATATTGTCTACTGATGTGCCGATCATGTCATTTACTATATGTTCTATTTCTTCTCTGTAGCAGCGGATCTGTGCAAACACACACACAGATGGGGGGGGGGGCACGCAGGGGTGTCTTCAAAAAGTTCATGGAAAATACATTTGTGGAAAAATTGTGTATGGATTTCAAAATTTTCTTATACCAAAATAGAATTGTACTTTAATCTCATTTTCCACAAACTTTCTGCAGTCTCTTTGTCTCTCCCCCCCCACATTTTCATTTGCTTTGACTTTTGTTGGATTCAAACACACACATTTACACATTTGTTTAAAAAGATATTAAGTTCAACAAGATACTGTGTTTACATTTGTATGTAAAATTTAATATTTATATTTAATCCACAGCCCAAACAATCGATAAAGCCTCCTTCGTTTTTAAGATCGTGATTAAATGTATCTTTTCAAGCCTACTTTCTTGTTTACCAGAACCACAAAGTGAGCAAGCTCCCTTGGAACCCTGCCTTCATTGAGAGGGTGAGGATATATTTTCGTCTTTCAGGGGCACTGTAGGTAGAGAGCAGCAGTGCAGATACCGGCGGTGGCTGGCGTCAAAGTCTCAGTCTGCCAGTGTGTCGGCGCTGGCACAACCTGTCCCACATGCCTGGGAAGCTCGTGCTGAGCAGGGATTAGATGCCAGCATCTGATGCACAGGGTTGCTTCCTGCTCCCCCTTGGAGTCCTGACAAGAAATGACCTTGTTCAACCCTGCTGAGCTTCCTAGATTTACTGGGTTTATAGCAACACATGGGAAGGAGATTATGTTTATTTTTAAAATGTAAAAAAATGCAACCTTCCCAAGGCCTTTGTGGTGTCTGTGTGCAACAACACAAATACGCACACACATGCAATGTATGTATAATCACTTCTAATTAACTTCAACTCTTCCTGCAAAACTAAGTGTGAAGTCTTAAAGACTTGTCAGCTTCTCTGCCTGTGAAATTTATCTACTTCTAATTGTGAATAACAATACATTCAAGGTTAGCTATAAATGACTCAGATTTCACAGGAATAGAAAGTCTTAAAACCACATTTAAAGATGAATCCATTTATGCAAAATGTCTTTGTGGTAATACTTCCAGATCAAAATATACTTATTTATACTTACCCAGAATGCATTTTTTTTTCCTAAAGGAGGGTGGTGTTTCTTCTTTCTGACATCTGTGAAAAAAATAGATGCGGATGATTTTGAAGTGAGTCCAAATATAAAAGCTAAAAAGCAAACATAGAGGCCTAAAATAAAGATAAGTAGATAATTATGATGGGTTGAAAAAGTATTTTAATTTACAATTGTACAAAATAAAATATTCAGAGAGCAAGTATCAAATAGTATTAAGGGTTTTTTTTGTTTTTGTTTTTACATCTTCTCAGTGGCTCTGAGTACCAGGAAGTTCCAGATTTCACCACTAGATGTCATAAAGAGCCCATTTAAATACAGTGGGAGGCTCTGAGGACAGTTTCTCTAAAGTTTGTCCTGATTTTGTAATTTGGATAGAAAGCTTTTTCCTTTGGGGTTTTGCTAAAAATATTTATTATTAATTTTTTTAAGAATTCTTTATTTAATTTTACTTATCATCATCATCATCATTATTTTTAAAAATTTGCTCTAGGTCACATATGCTCACCAGAGAGACAGAGAGAGAGAGAGAGAGAGAGAGCGAGAGAGAGCAAGCCACGAGGTCTGGGACTGTGGTTGACCATGTGGGAGTCCAACACACCAAGAACCATGCCACCTGTTGGCCCCTATTATGGACTGATTTTAAGTAAGATTCTAGAAACTCTTAGAAAATGTGAATAGTTACCATCAAATGCTGAGAACTGAACCTACTAAGCATTGTGATTCTTTCCAGGGACAATGTCGTATCTGAATAATGTGGACCTAACATCAAGATAAGTCTTCCTTTCCTTTTGAAATAAGCATGAGCTTCTCAGATATGTGCTCACTGAGAAGTCATAGGATTTTTTATAAAACTAGGCCCGTGAAAAGAATAATAAAGGGGAGGACTTTAATGAACAGGTGAGAATGTTTGAATTTAGACTTTGAGATCCATTAATCAAAGCAATTTGGGGAGACTGGAAGTGACAGATTGAAGTTTAGAGAGAGAGAATTTGATTCCATAAAAGGAAGAACTTTCTAGAATGAAATAGATCATTACTTAACACGGCACCTTCTGAAGCAATTGGGTCCTTGTTAGTGTGAAGGTTCAAGTTCCAAAAGGGTGACTCTCAGTGGGGAAGTTACCCTAGAAAGAATCTCTAGGTGGAGAAGAATGTTGAACTAAGTGACCTCAAAAATTTCATATCAGTAATTCTACACTCAGTGGTGACAGTCATTTAACAACCAAGAAGTCAGCAAGCAGAGTTGAAAGTGTGTGCTTAGGTAAATACACATAAAATATTTGCGTTTACTTAAGCCAGGGAAATTGAATTCTTAAAGAAGCCACATAGGGGAATTATGATGGTTGTGCTGTTTGGTGAGACTCTGCCTGGTGTCCTGCAAAACTGCTGTCCCACCAAAACCTCCTGGTCTTTGGTGCTTCCAGTCTCTGGTTCCCAAATGTGCTGACCTCAAGCCGTTACTCTTCATCCCTAAGGGCATATGGTCTATTTGGGCCCCTTCTTAGCAAAAGTGGATCTCAACCCAGTTCTTGAAAAGTAAAACTGATACAGGCCAGCTCTGTAACTTGGTGGTTAAGGCAGCTGGATCCCATGTGGCTGATCTTGTGGTTTGAGTCCCAGATCTCACAGCTTGAGAAACACGCTAAATGCGCGCGTGTGTGTGTCCAAAAGCCAGAAGGGAGGGAGAAATGGAGAAGGGATCAAGGTATGACCATTCTCCATGAGGACTATTCTCTTCTCCCTTTGTCTTTGTCTCTTTTTGGTGAGGTCTCTAGCAATAAAAAAATAAAATTTCTTAAAAAGTAAATCTGAGAGTAACTTAAGTGACAATCTTCTCAGTGTGTTGCATTTTACTAGGGAGTAAAGTGTTAAGGCTAAACTCAAGGAACAACACTGAATCTGGATGGAAGGTCTCAGCCAGCATAGAGGGGAGGAAATAGGCCCTTATTTGACCTCCTAACAGTCGCCAAGACGATAAGCCCCAGAGTATGGCTGGCTCTTGAAGTATATCACGTAAGCTCCAGAGATTGATAAAAACAAAGTATTTCTACATATTTTTTTGCTCTTAAAAAGAAAAGGACTACAGCTGCAATAAGACTTTCTCCCACCTAAGACCTGGAGTTATAATGTATGACCCTGCTAGATATCAGGCAGCATGGTTTGATAAATCTAAGTACACTC
This sequence comes from Tupaia tana, assembly GCA_026018925.1. Taxonomy (NCBI): domain Eukaryota; kingdom Metazoa; phylum Chordata; class Mammalia; order Scandentia; family Tupaiidae; genus Tupaia; species Tupaia tana. The sequence goes on from JAKSZU010000007.1 coordinate 21,697,098, forward strand.
AGCAAAATACAGGTTATATAACATCTTTCTAAACTCAGAGTTTGATCAAATACCACATGGTTATCCTATAAGATGAATATAATGTTTCTCTCTGATGACAAGAGTGAAAGGATTTGCACATGTTCACATTTTATAGGTATGCAAAAGAATTAAGTACTGGACTATTTACCTGGTTTCTTGACCAGATGTTGAATAAAATAATTTCTCTCCCATTTCCCATGAACAAAGATCTCCCATGGTATCACTCCCATGGTATTGCTGGGGTGAACCGTGGTAGTTTACGTGGATCACTTAGACCAATCTCTTAATTCCACAGATGAGGAAATTGAGGAATAGAGCAACTTCTTCTGCCTGGCAGCTCACTGTCCCTCTTCCACAATATCCTTCCCAGAGAATGTGCGCTTAAAGTATAGAGAAGTTTATGGTGACCCACGGACACATTTTCACTTGCCATTTAGGAAATCAGAAATACAGACGCCTGGATGAGAGTGGCAATATGAACCTTTGACATCATTTACTTCCATGGCTCTTATTGTTTAGCTACAAAGAACTAAAGGTATTAATTGCCCCTTTTGCAGACCCCATGTTTTGAATGAGCAGCTCTTCAAAGCAAAATCCTAATTGTTGAGTATTTATTCATTTTCCTACTGAACGCACACACACAAACAAACAATTGGGTATCACTATCAACTTCAAACTTCTGATCAGGACTAAAAGTCGAGGTTTCAGCTTCAAGTTTAAGTTAACACAGCAAACCGAAAAGAAACTTGGTATCTCAGCTAAGCCACATTCCAAATGATTTGCTTGGGGAGTATCGAAATATTGGAGTTAACTGCGGACCTTCAAAGGTCTGGGAGCCCAATGTGGCTTTTAGACCTCTGGCCCAAAGGATATTCCCAAGATTCCCTTGCCTTCACTTCTTAACACTCCTCTCTGAGTTATCTGCAGTTTATCATGGAATACATGTGAAGTGAGATGTGATCGACTGTTATCAAGCATCTAGATTATTGGAATGGCCGCCTCACTCTTTCCCTGATTATGCCCTGCCCATTTCCTAGAAGTCTATGCTCAACAGAGCAGCTGTGAAAGTCATTTAACCCTCCAGGGCTCCAAACCCTGCGGTGGCTCTGCATTTTACTTAGAGCAAAAGCAAATCCTTATAATGATTCACAAGGCCCCGCCCCCTCACTCCTCTGCCTTTGTCGCCTATTCTTTCCTCAACACATTCAGCTAGTGAGCCAAGTCCATTGGCTGACCTGATCCTTCTCAATCAGTCCAGGTACAACCCGTCTCTGGGCCTTTATGTCAACTGCTGCTCCCTAAAGTTCTCTTCTCTTAGACATCCCGAAGCCTAGCTCCCTCACATTACTCAAATGTGACCTTCTCACTGCCATCTTTCTGGACAATCCATCCAAAATTTCAGCATCCTCCTCCTCATCCCAAGTTCAATTGCCCTATTTTCTGTCCCTCTTCCCTGCCTTATTATTGTTTTTTTTTTTTTTTTTCTTTTTCACTCTCAATGTCAAAGAGCCTGACTATTTTGCTTACTTGTTTATTTAGAATGTAAATCTTCTAAGGATAGAAATGATTGTCTTTTCTGCTTACTTCTGCATTTAGTGCCTAGAAGAGTGCTCAGTACCTACTTAGCATTTAATAAATATTTATTGAGGGAATAAATGAGTCAATGCCAGCTACCTCAGTAAGTTCCATGCAACATCAGGCTGAAATCTTAAGGGTTACCAGGTACAATAATGAAGGACCTCAATAAGCTCTGGCTGCAACATTTTAGTGGAAATCACACAAGATTGTGGGTGAGGAGAACAGGGTTGTCATCCCGGATCTGCCGAAGTCTCAGATTATGAAACATCTCTGTGCCTTATTGTTTCTACTTTACAGATGAGAAAAACGATAATGGTTTTGTTTCTCTCACAAGGTTTTATAAGGAAGCTACAAAATGGGGCTTGTACAAGCACCTTGAAAATTAGACATCTCATTCAAATGTAAGAGGTCATTCTTCAAAACTAGAATATTCAGGGAACCAGCAGTTAGCATAATGGCTATGTCGCTGGACTCCCATGTAGTCGACCACGGTTCACGTCCCGGACCCGGTGGCTTAAAACTCACACCAGGCGCATGTGCGTGTGTGCCCAAGATCCCAAGAGGAGAATGGAGGAGAAGGGGTTGCGGTGAGACCATCCCTCCTGGGATGGTGATTTCTCGCTTTCTGTCTCTATGTCTCTGTCTGTCTGGCGAGCGCACGCGCCCTATAGCAAAAATAAAAAAATAAAAAACCTCTCCAAAAAAAAAAAATAGAATGTTCAAACGAGGAAGACCGAAGAGAGGTTCTGAATTTAGCTCTGAGGGAGAAATACAGGGAGGAGTGAGGAAATGGGAGCAATTAATGCGCCTTACGTAAAATTCCAGACAGAAATAAGTAATTTGGGGGTCCACCAATGGTGTGGTGGTTAAGATGGCTGGATCCCACATGACCGACTGTGCGTTCAGGTCCCAGACCCAGTGGGTTGTAAACCATGTCAGGCGTGTGTGTGTGTGTGTGTGTGTGTGTGTGTCCAAAATCCCCAGAGAGAGAGAAGGAATTGTGATAAGATTATGAACCATGGAGGGTGCTTTCTCATGTTCCCTCTCTCTGTGTGTCTCTTTCCAGCAAATGCCCTCTGGCAAATTAAAAAAAAAAAATGAAAAGAAAGAAAAAATTTAGAAGACGTTGTTGCAAGTTTATGTCTTCTGATCCACACTGGATAGTCACATGCTGGAGAGATAAAATATTCCTTGCCCACAACTAATTAGGTGAGAAGGCTCAGATTACTTATAATAATAACAATAGCTACCACTTACTTTACTTTCTATTATGACCTCCCTATTGTCGGTAACTATGGGTTGTTTATCCTCCCTACACTATGAAATAGGTAGATGTTCTTATCTCTATTTCGAGGCTTAGAGAAGTTAAGGGATTCTGCCACGTTTACACATCCAGTGGCTGGACTTTCAAACCTGACTCCTCTCAACCCTGCGACACTACTTTCTACTCATTTTCTGCCAAGGAACAGAGAAGAATTCTGAATCAGGATTCTACATATGCAATCTGGAATTTTTCTAAACTCTCACTCTCTTTTTTATGATTAGTATTTCACAGTGTAGTACATAATGAAATGTTGTCTTTCATCATTCTCTACTTTGTGTTGTATCGATCTTGGCTCTCTAAATAGCTTATTTTGTTGGTGGGTGTGTGTATGTGTGTGTGGTGTTTTTTTAGGAAGGGGTCTCACTGTCATGATCCTCCTGCCTCAGCCTCCCAAGTAGCTGGAATTATAGGTGTGTGTTAGCACACCTAGCTCCTTCAGACAAGGTCTTGCTATTGCCGACACTGGTTGTGAGCTTGTGATCCTTCTCCCTTAGCCTCTCAAATAGCTAGGACTATAGGTACATGCCACCACACCTGACTTTTAGGGTGGGCCATAGTTGAACTTGGTCCTCCTGAGGCCCCAGACTGCTGAGCAGCAGCATCCAGTACATGCCTGTATGGCTGGGCCTCTACACAGCTTTGCATTACCCGTAACACCTAACATAGCTTTGAGCATGCAATGGGCCCTCTATCAACTGTTTGGTTAAATGGCCCCAGTGTCCTGAGTGCTATGTGGCCATTTCTGAGACACTAAGATTTTAGGTCTTCTAACCCCTGATTCCTTCTTTTTTCTTTTTCTTTTTTTCTTTTTCTTTTTCTCTTTCTTTCTTTCTTTCTTCTCTTTCTTCTCTTTCTCCTTCCTTCCTTTCTCTCTTTTTCTTCTTTCTTCCTTTCTTTCCTTCCCTTCCTTCCTTCCTTCCTTCCTTCCTTCCTTCCTTCCTTCCTTCCTTTCTCTTCCTTTCTTGTCTTTTTCTTTCTTCTTTCTCTCTCTCTTTCTTCCTTCCTTCCTTCCTTCCTTCCTTCCTTCCTTCCTTCCTTCCTCCCTTCCTTCCTTTCCTCCCTTCCTTCCTTCCTTCCTTCCTTCCTTCCTTCCTTCCTTCCTTCCTTCTTTCTTCTCTCTCTCTTTCTTTTCCTTTCTTTTTTAAGGCTTTTGCCATAGGGTGTGTGTGCTTACCAAATAGAGACAGAGAGAGGGAAAGTGAGAAATCACCCCCTGGATGGCCACGCTACAGTCCCTTCTCCATCCAGCATGAATTTCAAGCCTCTGGATCTGGTACTCAAACTGTGGTTGGTCATGGGGGAGTCCCATGCCTTAACCACTACACCACCTAATAGCCACATGATCCCATCTTTCCAAAAGATGAATATTAGATTAGGGAAGATGGCCAGAAAGAGAAATTGCTGTTGAATAATTTTTATAAGAATGAGTTGGTGATGGTAATTTTTACTCTTATTTGTACATCTAAATAGACTCAGGAAATACACATTTTAACCCAGAACACTTTACTGTATCAATTCATTTTGTACACTTCCCTGCCTAGAAAAGGGGATTTATTTATTTTCCAAAATATCAACAGTATATTAAGAAGGAATTGATTTAATTTTCCACCCAGTTGTCTAATTTTGTGATAGTCATGGTTTAAGGCACCCCAAATGAGTTAAGCTCTGGAAATAGAGAAACCAACTTTTAGAGAAGTGAGGTGTTGGCTTTCCTTCTCCAGGACTGAGTTGGGAAACCACCACAGACTACTATTGTCTAAATTACTACTTAACCTGAAGGCCTTTAACTCACTTAGAAAATGATTGCCCACAACTTGGCATTGAGAAGCCTGAAGCCACAACGGAAGTAGCTAGAATAAAAGAGGGAAACAAAATGTAATGAAGATGTTTATATTCATTCAAAAGTCTATGTGAGTATTAAAATAGAAGTTACAGCAAGTCTGACTTTCAAATTCCTTAGGAAGTTTTCTTTTGAAGAGAAAGGAGCAGGAAGAAGCTATGTTCTTTCAAATCTGAAAAGCCTATGTTGTCTCTTCAACTTCATGAGAAACAATATATTAATTTAGACATATTTTATACCAAAGGACATACTATAGATGTTGACAGTGAAGTGCATGTTTCTCATCTTCATTTTTTTACTGTACACAATAGGGACAATATGCTCTTTAATTTTTTACAGGTGGAGAAGTTAAGAGGCAGTCTGTGTGTTTATCGTGTCTCAACTTCACTCTCTCACAAACACATTCCTTCTCTCCTTATAATATGGATGTTGAATGACATCACTAACATCCATGTTGAAGACCAGTTGGATTTTAGAAACTGTTTTCTCTATTTAGTTTTGTGGGGACATAAATTGACTCACATATTTTCTATATGGTAATAGGTTCCAATTTACATACATTGGTAAAAATTCAGGTTTTTAGATTGTCAGTGTTGTACTATCCTCCTAAACAACATCTGTGATGTCTGAAAGAAAAAGAAAATCACTAGCACGCTAGGAGGAATGGAAGAAAAAAAAGCAAGAGACATTCCCTATTGACTCTAATTAGAGAATTTTTTGCAAATCATTGCTTACACCTTGGCTTGTACACTGTGCAGTCTGCACTGCTTTTAATTTGCTTTCAAGTGCAGTTCAAGGTGTGGATATTGATCTATAAACCCCCGATGGTTGTTCCCTGGGTACCAAGCGACATCTCTTTGTGTACCATTGTGACAGCTGAGGTCAATTAGAGTGCTGGCTAACAATCCTCCAGTCTAAACACTCTGAAAAGGTGTCCTTGATAGAGTGCCCCCAGCCCAGGAGTCTTTTTTCTTGGTTAGCCTGGGTCAGAAAGAATTGCAAGGAAGACTACTTAGCCAAAATCTCCATCTACCCACCTAGCTTCTCTTAGGTCATTTCACCTTCTCAGGTTGGGGTATGGAAGCTTTTAGGAAAGTTTAGTTTATTGGATTTGGGGCATCATGAGTAGTTCTTGCTGAGACTGTCTGGTGTCTGTGGCTCATACAGTACTACTCAAAGTATGGCCCACCAACCAAGCAGTATCACTTGGATGTTCATTAACTTTCCACATTCTTGAGCCCCATTCCACACCTATTGAATCATAAACCCTGTGGGTGAAGCTATCATGCTGTATTTTAACAAGCCTTCCACGTGACATCAATGTGTATTTAAATTTAGGGCCCACTCTGGTCTATATGATAATTTCAGGGACCATAGAACTCCCCCTACCCTAACCCTTACTCCACAGCATTCAAATCTCTCTCCATTGGTACACACTGGAACTTTCCTTAGAGTAACCTCCCCATAGTTTAAAGCTTTGGATCTTGTAATATGCTAAAAAACACTCAAGGCACTGCCTTTCATGTAAGGAGAGTTCTCTCCAGTTTTGGGGAGGATAGTGGTGCTACCAGGAGAGAGCAAGGCCATTAGTAAAGACTTCCTTTGAATTTTCCTTAGAGTGAGCCACCATATTGGTCCTCTGAGACAATTTGCCTAGGAACATCAAGAGGTTAAAAACTCCTGGGCAAATTGCAAAAATATCAAAAGATCCAACACAGTCAATAAGGGAGAGTATTTTTTAGAGTTGAAAAGAGTGTGATATAGTCAGTGTAACCTCAAAATGTTACCAGGAGGAAAAGATTCTAACATAAGAAATTGGTGAGACATATGTAAAGGGGAATTACTGTTTGTCCAGAATGTACTAAAGATTCTTCAAAGACTTTATCTCTACCGAAGAGAGAAAGACAAAACAATTATAATCAATTGCAACAAATACCTCCACAGCTTGCATTGGCTCTGGAGACATAGGGGAATTTGTATTTTCCTCATTGTGGAGCTGAGCAATTGTGTTAGAAGGAGATGGCTGGAGCATGGGACTTGGAGACTGGAAACCTGACGTTCTCAATCCTAATACCAGCAGCAGTGTAGCTGAGCCCTGGGCAAGTCTCTTAACTTCTCTGTGGCTGCTCCTTTAAACCAGGAATAAAAACAGTCACCTGCCCCTCAGGGGGACACCGAGGACTGACTGGCAGATGACAGGACTGCCCTTTATGTTTTCAGAGTGCACATGAAAGCTGTTTTGCTGGTTGGGGCATTCTTTGCTTGGTTTCTCACGGAGCAACATTTAATGGTGCTTTGCAAAATCAATTCCATTTGTAAACTATCAAGTAATCACACAAAACTTGAAGCTTTAACTTCTGAAACTGAAGTTGCACAATAGGAAATTGGCAAATATGGATATTATAGGAATTTTCATGTGCTGCACGCGGCCTTGCATTGGATGATAATGGTATTGAGGAAAGTGCAGCTGTTTATTGGAGTGAGTAGTCCCAGTCCTTGGAGAGTGAAGAATGGCAGGAACTGCCTCTAACTATTGTAATCTACAAGATTACCCCATTAATCATATTTGTCTTTGGGAGTACCTTAGTTCTAAGTGTTGTTTTTCCCTTGATGCATCACATGCAAGAAAGCTTCTAATTGAAAACATTACAGGAACAGATTTCAAAATGTTCTGAACTACACGATGAATTTTAGCTGCCAGTGAGAGAACAGGAAACTGTAGACATCACAACCTGTATTCATCAGATATTTTGATTTTTCTGTCTTTTTGAATTTTTTTTAACCTTTAAAGTGTTATCATTTATTATGATGTAAAACACTTTCATTTTTCCATTAGGTAGCTCTATGTCTGCATTTAAAAATAATTATTTATTTAGAGAGTTATTTTTGCTATAGAGCATGTGTGCTTTCCAGAGAGAGACAGAAAGTAAGAAATTACCCTCTGGAGATATGGCCATGCCTGAACCCTTTCTCCTCCATTCTCCTCTTGGGATTTTGGGCATGCATGCACATGTGCCCAGTGTTAAATTTAAGCCTTCAGGTCTGGGACTTGAACTGTGGTTGACCACATGGGAGTCCAGTAATGTAACTATTATGCCATCTGCTGGTCCCAATGTTTCTTAACCAGACAAAATGGTTTAGAATTCTAGGCCTGTAGGGAAGTGGAGAATGACCTGCTTTTTTCTCCTTTCCACCCTGAATGAGACAAAATCTGGGAGATGTAGATTAGTCTGCAGACAAAAACCAAAAAACAAAAAAACTCAAAAAAAAAAAAACCACAACACATTTAAAGAAAGAGATTCAGATGTGTAAGTTTGGAATTTTTCATTAATGATATAATATCAGTAGACATCAGCCCAGTTGCAGGGTGTTTCAAGGCCCAGACTGCTTCCTCCTTAGCAGCTGGTGTGACTTTCCATGCTGTTTCTGGAACTTTCTTTTACTGAGATGTTGTACAAATTTTTGAGTGTGTGTATTTCATCTCAATAGCTATATAAGAATATGTACTATATTATAGTTATATAAGAATATGTACTATTCTGATTCCAAGAATAAAAACTATGCTCTGTACTTTTGCACATATTTCTGTAATGAATATATGAGCTGTGTATGTTCATGTGTGTGCACAAAAAGTACCACTCACACAATATGTTTTAATATATGTCAGTGTTAAAGACAAAATGCTGACAGTAGGGGAGAACCAATAATAATTTTGCTTGTTAGCCTACCATTGAACTTTAAACAAAGGAGATAACTTTTTGTTTATCTAACAAATTCCACATTAATTACAGACTCAAAGTAACTATTAACATATACAACCATATTTGTAATTAGTAAGAATATTTGATTTTAGGTAATATATTTCAACTAGGTGGTCTAGGCTATCTAATGCTTTCAAATCTGGATGATGATATAGAGTGAAATATAATTACACTTTTTGGGACTGAACTACAGAACCAGACATAGAAGTAGTTGCTCTGTGAGTTTGTCAACTATTTTTTTCTGTTGTCATCATTATTTAATAGTTAAGCCTCAGTCGAAGTATCCATATAGTAGCCCTACTACTATATGTAGCAACTGTTTAGTGAGCTTATTCATTCAACAAATATTTATTTTACTAGGACAACAGGTGTGTGCCTCAAAGCGTGGTCTGTTTAGGTGGGGCCAGGAGTAGAACCTGGGCCTCCCATGTGACTGACCTTAGCCTCTGAGTAGCAGCATCTTAGCCCACTGTGCTGGGCCTCAATTCTATCTGAGTGCAGGGTTTGCTTGAGACAATTCAACACTGCCTTAGTATTTCATAGAACCCTTTTAGACTTGTGGAACTTAAATTATCAAACAGTTCAAACCCCCCCCCCCCCCCCTTACTAGATGAGGAAAATGGAGACCAGAAAAATGAAGTGTTCGGCTCAGCAGAGCAGTGGCAGAACCAGGGCTAGAATTTAGTCAGGTTTCTTATTCTCAGGCACCTTCTTTCCAACCTGCAATGAACACTTACTACTTTAAGAAAGTTGGTTATCGTCATGTGATATATTGCTAAAGTAGAATTATTGTTTAGCCCCAGAAGGCAGTAATCTTTAAATCTGGAAAAGAAAGAAAAGAAAAGAAAAGAAAAGAAAAGAAAAGAAAAGAAAAGAAAAGAAAAGAAAAGGAAAGAAAGGAAAAGAAAGGAAAAGAAAAGAAAAGAAAAGAAAAAAGAGAAGAGAAGAGAAAAGAAAAAAAAATAGCCTAGTTTGGGTAGTACAGGAAATAGGGCACTGCTGCATGATGCTGGACATATGGGGGTCCCAAGTTTGGCTCTCAGGTTGACCCCATCGTGCTGGGCACACCTGCATACATGCTCATGATCCTGGCTGGCTAGGAGCCTGGGGGAAGGTTCACAATATAGCCTTGTTGGGGGCATGTCTCTTTTTCTCATGAAAGAATCCTAAAGGAACTGTCCTAGCTAACTGGGAGGTGGGGGCAGGAGGACCACAATGTGGTGGGACACCGTGAAAAATCTCTCTTTCTCTCATAAAAGAGAGAAAGAAAAGGAGAGAGAGAACCTTAGTTTTCTCTCTCCTTTTCTTTGCCAGCTTCTAACATGTATTCTTTTCTCTCTTCCCTGGTTTGTGTATCTGAAGTGAGACAACTTAATCAGCATGTCCTTTGTGGTTATTGTCATTAAAATTCCTCATGTTTTTCACTGATTCTGTGCTTCTCTCTGTCACATACAGTTTAATCTCTATGTCTTCTGATTGCATAGAATATTCTGGAAACATTAACTGTCTCAATATTTGACAGTAACAGTGACTTTGCATACTTTACTGAGTGCTTTCACATACATTTTCTAGGATCTCTGCCATCAATATACATAGAACTTTGTTCTTAGCCTGTGCTAGGTCAATAGTAAAAACAATATGTAAAAGAAACTCTGATTTTACAGATAAACAAGCTAAGAAAGAAAAGTGATCTAATGTCCTTAAATAAGAAAGGTTTTTACCCATGTTAGTGCTCATTGCACTAATCCAGATAACCCTTTGATCTCAGCTACTGACATCGATTTTATTGTCTTGTTTTCTAATTTTGGTGTGAGGAGTTATCAGCCGGTCCTTGTGCCCAGGGTTTTTATGCTACTCGGTTCTTTAGTTGATGACCTTTTATTCAACTTAGAGGGTCTGGAAACTTCTATGTTATGGTGGCAGCACACAAAAAAGTGATGGGGCTGGTACTAGGTAGTGGTGCAGTGGAACAGGGGGACCCTTTAGGGTTCACGTCTCAGTGCCTCCCTGAGTCATGTGTGTGTGTGCCTGTGACCAGGCTGGCTGAGACTTGAGATAGATCATGGTGTGGAGACCCTGTTGGGGGGGGGGGGTTGTATCTCTCTCTTTCTCATAGTAGAAATGAACAAACTTAAAAAAAAATTAAAAAAAGGATGAGGCTAAATGAATGAATGGTTAACAAATCCACAGACATGGAATTGAGTCTAGTTTTCCAATGACCTTCCCATGCGAGTCAGAAGGACATCTATAGCATTCTGAGTCTACATCGGTTCACTCAGTCACAAACATCTTGATGGTCTATGCATTTTTTGGAGCTGCCTTAAGGAGGTGGTCTTAAACCAACACACATCTAGCAATCTCCACTGACGTCAGAGGCCATGGATCTTGATGTCTCAGTTACTATTTGGCAATACAGAGTCTGGGTTGACAATGTCAAAAGAAGCATAGGTAACTACAGTCTTCAACTTTTGCAAATCTTTACATTTTTAGAACTTTTAACTTCTTTTATCCTCTCTGAAATGTTTTCTCACTACTGCTGACAAGGAGCAACACTGATCAATGTGATTTTTCAATTGCTTTCCTTTCCTTCTTTCTGCCATGCTGAGAAGGAGTCCAGGAGTCCTAGACAGAGGCCGCAGGTGGAGAAAGGACAGAAGCAGAGATACCCACAGCCTGGACTTTCAGCCCTGCTCTGACCCTGCAATCCGGGACTCCTTTCTTCTCCTGACTGCTCCTTAACCCAACTTCCTCAGCAGGTTTCTGTATTCTGGTCACTGCCCTGGGCAAGTACAAACCTCTAGTGCCTTTCAAGTGGATCCAGAAGCTATTTTTGAACATTTCTTATGTTTAGTCAATTCACCAAAGCACAAAGTATGAAATACAAGAGGCTGAAAGTTTTGTTTCCACCAGAGCACTTTAGGAGGTATTCTATAGAATATTTTATATATTGTCTATATTTAACAAATGTGGAAAATGCACGTGCAGTCTATAAATACTTGTTTTAAAGGGTCCTCACTCTTGCTTGCTCACACAGTGCGCCATGCTTTGCATCTGAGTCATCCTAGCAAGCATGCCAGCCAGCGTCCTACTCCAGGGAAACTCAATTATGCCTGCATTTATTTCATGCAGGTGAGCTGTGGCCGTGAGAGCTGGGCTGCCTTCCACTGTGCTCTGCTTTGGACTGTGCTTCCTGTGATAGGACCATTTGAGATGCACATGAGAAAGAAAGCATATGGCTGTCAACAAACAGCCCTGCACCTTTTAATTTAGTCCAACTTCACAGGTGGATAACCTGAGTTTCAGGGATGCACCCAAGGTCATAGAGCTAGTTCTGTTAGAAGCAAAATGAGCCCTAGGGTTCTGACATCCAATTCCTGGCTGGATCCTATTATGTTTGAACATAAAATCCATTGATAGCTATCGTGATGCTTTTCTCTCTGTCATGGTTGATGCTACCTACCAATTTCCCATCATGGTCAGATGGTGAGACACAAAATTTACCTACACCCATTGGCCACTCCTAATCTACTTTAGCATTTTATTTAAACATTTAGATTTGTGCTTTGTCATACACACTAAAAGTTGTTCCTGGGTATACAATACCTGCTTCAAGTAGTGAATGTGTTACCAAAGGATTGTAGGCAATCAGTGTTTTTAGTTATTTATCTTCTCACTAAGTTATATTTTCTGCCATTATTGTTACTTTAATTGGACTTTTATAAAAAGTTTCCTTCTTCAATGAAAGAAAGAGAGAGCACTCCCAACATGGTTTCCACACTGTGATCTGCTTCCAGCCTCTGCCAGCCTCAGATCATGGGCATGCTTGTGTCTGGTATGTCCATGAAAGTCCCCAGATGTGAACCCAGGACTCCCCATATGAATCAACTTTGTAGAGTATTATGTTACTGCTGTACTGCTGGCCAGCCCTATGACTGGACTTCAATAACATCTTACTCTAGCCAAATTGATTACCTTTTTTTTCTTTAAATTAATTTTCCTAGCCATGTCCCCCACTCTCAGCTTCTGTGTTAAGCCATTTTATGTCAGTAAATACTCATTTAAACAAATTCTTATGATGGACAGGCAGAATAGTGCAATGGTCATGAGAATGGGATTTAGAAGTTCAATAAAACCTATGTTTGAATCCTGGATTTTCTTAGATTATGTGAGTCACCTTATGCAAGTCAATTAATCTCTCAGTAAAATTAGGATAATAATCCTCTTAGAGTTGTTGAGTATAACATAAGATTAAGTACATAAAAACACCCAGCATAACACCTGAAACATACTAAGCATTCAATTAGCTTTAGGTATTATTACTGAGCTATGGTGGGCACTGTGCTAAGCTCTTAAGGACAACGTGGGAAATGTGGTCTTTCCTCTAAGTCACACAGTGTGACAGACATGTAGACAAGTATAAAACAGTGTGTCATGGGCCATAAGTGAAACTGGCTCAGAGTGCTCCAGGGATTCTAACAATGGGGTCAATATTTAAATTCCCCATGTCAAACCATGTGTGGTCTGCTTTCTCCCTCTTGGCCATGCTGTACAACCATGTTTTTATATGTATTCTAGTGCATACTACATGTTATCATACATATTATAAATGTATATTGTTGTATTATCAACTTGGGTTTTATTGACAAAACTGAGTACTGAACTTTATGGGAGACTGGAGATTTTGAAGGGTAATTTCAACTATTTGTGAGACTAGCCTGAATGAATCCAGGTCCCCCCTCCACCACCACCACCACACATACACCCAATGTCACTCACTCATAACCAGGTTTGCTTTGGGTAGCTGAGAAAGATTGTTCTACTGATTTATTAATTTATTTCATTTGTGTAGTCAACAGGTGGTGGTACTTTGGTAACACATTGTATTCCATAGGAGGATTCAAAGGGTCCACCCCAGTATACAGGCCTTGTCTTCAAGGAGCTTTTTTTAAATGGAGGAGACAATCTTGCAAGTTGTTTAAAGTTGTCACCAGTGTTTTGAAGTTAGTGCTGGAGAAGAGTGATCAGTTCTGCTGGTGCCAAGACATCAGCAGAGTGTGGGGAAGGCTGAAGCTTCTGGGGTGAGTGAGTAATCACTCCCGATTATAGTTATGACATTATAGTTATGACATGTTTTCTTCTTTAGAGAAAAGTGTTATAGGGAACCGCCTATAGGTAGGAGGCATGAAGAAATTAAGTCAGACAAATACATTACCAAGTTCCATTTTAAGGGACTTGAAGAGAAGGTGTTCTCAGCAAGTGGGTTTTACTGCAGATTCCTTGACATCCTTGGATTTCCACAGGTCTTCTGTGCACTGGGCAAAACTCATACTTCCAAACTGACTTTAAAAAGAGATGGATGTACCTGTTGATGATGACGCGTGTAGTATTCTCAACTGGACAGGTCTGAGAAGTATTTCATGTTGGGTAAAGTCTTCTTACAAGCAAAATGATAAATAGTGAATGGATGTTTGAAAGAAATAATTGGAATAATAATAATAATAATAATAATAATCTGGGGAAAAATGAAAAGCTACTGGATGATGATGGGGATTTTAGTGTCTTTGTATTGACTGATATGAATGGTATTCTGGAAAAAGAAATGTAATACACTGTAAAGTTATATAATATAATATAATATATTATAATATATTATAATTAATTATATGTAATATAAACAAGATTATGATAATAATTTAAAAAAATTTTTAAAAAAGGATGGCTATAGGGACCAGAAGATGGGGTATTGTTTACATCACTGGACTTCCATGTAGTCGACCGTGGTTTGAGTCCCAGACCCAGTGTCCTGAAACTCGTGCCAGGTGTATGTGCATGCATGCCCAAAATCCTGAGAGGACAATGGATTACAGTATGGCCATTCCCCCTGGTGGGGCTGTGTGTATGATTTCTTGCTTTCAGTCTCACTATTTCTTTCTGTCTCTCCACAGAGTGCACATACTAGCAAAAATCTTTCTTAAAAAAAAAAAAAAAACCAGAAAAAGAGACCGATATATTATATACTTGAATGCAGATAAGAAAATAGGTTTTCAATAATCTTCTTACAAAAAATGGTAAGTCTGTGAGGTGATGGATATGCTAATTAACTTGATTTAGTCATTCCAAAATGTATACATATATCAAAATATCATGTGTACTGTAAATATTTATATCATTTTGTCAATTAATTTAAAAATGTAGTATGAAACTTGCTTTAGAAATTTTTTTATGTTTAAAGTTTAATATATAAATATATCCAATTATGTGGCTCATTGAACAATATGTATAAATTTATTAGAATAGGAAAAAAAAATCTATAATCTTACCCACCTAAAAATAACCACTGCTAACATTCTCCTGACTAATCTCCCAGATTTTATAATGTATAAAAATGAATGAATATGAGATCAAACTCTACATATTTTTTGTAAACTCTTTCACTCAGCATTCTAGAAAGAACATCTTCCTATGTCAAAAGTATATGCAGCTTATTTAAAAATTATTAAATGTGCATGTTTTCAGGGCAAGATAATTGTTACAGCTTTTAAGAATGAAAATGTAGCAATTGTAGAAAAATACTACAGTTATCAGTAAGTATAACCTTTGAATATCTGCTCAATCCTGTAAGTTTATTTTAAAAAACAACAACGACAAGCAGAAGAGGGGACTACAAGATAAAGATGGATCCTTATTTTATATTACTATTCTATAAACAGTAATGAGAATTTTCATATAAGACGTTGACTTCCTGAGTAGAACCAATGTGGAAAGCACATGTCTGTGTGCGTAAGACAATCAAAACAGACTTTTCCCGGGTCAATGATCATGACCCCAGGAGAATAACAACCTTATTGTAGCACAAGTCCCCTCATCTGTAAAAAGAGAAGGCCAGAGGAAATCTTCTCTAGCATGAAGTTTGGCTCTTTCAATCTATAACACTGTCTTTTAGGGAAATGGCTTATTTTAAAAGCATTGAGAGAATATTTGTCTCAGGAATGGGCTGTAATATGTATTGGGTTTAGAGTTCTGATTAGAATGCCTCCTGTTCTAATTCAATTCTAAAGTGATGATTTAGGAGCTTTTATCTACAGGGAGCAAGTTAATATGGTGGTGTAACAGGCTCGGCTGATTACTGCGAAGCCAACTAAGCAGCACAGCCCTGGTCCGAGGACCTGCTTTAGGGCTGGAGGTGGGCTCAGGGGTGAAAGAGCTATCTTGACAGCTATTGTCTCAGTATTCTTTGACAGCTTGAGGTCCTCTATGATTCATTGCCTGTGTGTCCAGTGGCCAGGGATATTCCAGAGATGGCCTGGTCCTCTGTTCCTCCTGCTACTTGCTCACTGCGCTAAGAATCCTATGGGCTTTATAAGGGAGAGTCCAGCAGACATGCTCCACAGGGATTGGAATAGACAGAGACTGAAGAGAAAATGCCAGGGAGGAGTCTAACCATAAACTGTCATTACCACTGCCACCACAATACTTATAATTTTCAGATCTTTCCTCCATATAGGTGCTGTGACATGCACTTTATATTTGTTTACAAAAATCCTGTGGGTTAAATCCTGTGGGTTAGATCCTATCATTACCTCCACTCGGTGATTAGCACATGGGGTCTTGGGAAGGTTGTACGACTTGAGCAAGGCCACACAGTGAAAGGTAGAGGTGGCAACTGAATTTCTGCCATTTGACTTCAGATTCCAAATCTAGAAGGGAATGAATTATTTTAAGGATTTATATATTCTATGAGTGAGAGAGAGAGAGATAAAAACAGAGATACAGTACCCTCGACAGGGTCTTCATGCTGGGATCGCCCCTAGCTTCTCAGCCTGGCTCATGGGCTAAACTCTAAACCCACACATGAATGCCTGGTGTGCTCTGGAAGGTCTCTGGATGTGAACCGGCAACCTTCCCATGTGAGTTTGCCTCACAGAGTTTTGTATCTCACTGCTGTGCCACCATCTGGTCCTGTAGTTTTGATATATTAGGTATAGTCTAGTATTCGTTTATAGTCTGTTTATTTCTTGAATTATCTGAAGTAGTTTGAATTTCATATCTTAATTTCTTACATTTTTTTCTTATGGCCAAAATACCACTAATTTTTACAACCTGGCACATTCACAAATGTGTGTGATTTTTTTTAAAAGAATTATTTTATTTAACTTTATTTATTTACTTATGTATTTTAATTTGACCAGAGAGAGAGCAAGAGCGAGAGAGGGAGAGAGGGAAAGTGAAAAAGCAAGCCGCCAGGTCTGGGACTCAAATCATGATTGGCCAGGTGGGAGTACAAAACCCTTAATTTCCACGCCACAGACTGTTTTTTAATATATGGCTATTTTAAATTTTTTGAGGATCTATTTCATTATTTGTCCATACACATAAGAGTGACTATAGCTCCTGAATATATTTCAATTTCACAAATTTTGCATTTGTGCTAACATCTCTGAGGTAAGAGCCGTAACTAAAGGAATGGTTAGTAATGAAAACAGGAGTAAACAGAAGTCTGATTAAGAATAAAAGGAAGATATGTCATCTCCTGGGACATTGATAGGTTTTATTGTTAAAATAAAGGAACTAGGCCAGCCACAGTGGCACTGCAGTAACACAATGCTCCAGGATGCCACGCCATATGGGAAGGTCCTGAGTTCAGTCCCAGTGTTTCCCTGTACATGTCAGGTGCGTGCGTGTGCACTTGTGATCTGGGCTGGCCGCGTCTGGGGCTGGATTGAGGCATAAAGACCCTGTTGGGGGTGCCTCTCTATCTCTGTCTCTTTCATGGACAAATAAAAAAACTTAAAGAAACATGAGTCAGAAATGTGATTTTTGTCTTAAGTACTAAGGGGCCAAGGGTTTTTATTTCCATAAGCTGTTATATTGTTTGCTTATATTTGATCTTTCTTTGTATGCCGTTGCGTAGAAAGAGTGCCCTTTGGTTTGAGTTTCCAGATGCTAACCCATAATTTAATAATAGTCGAAGAATGGCTTTGGGAATGTTTCCTAGGGTTGTGTGCTTTGTCCTCAGGCCATTCTTAGGAGAAAGAAAAGAAAAAGTAGAATTCCAGTTTTTTTTTTTTGGAGAGGTTTTTTGCTATAGGGCGCGTGCGCTCGCCAGACAGACAGAGAGAGACAGAGAGACAGAAAGCGAGAAATCACCCCCCAGGGGGGATGGTCACGCCGCAATCCCTTCTCCTCCATCCTCCTCTCGGGATCTTGGGCACGCACGCACACGCGCCCGGCGTGAGTTGTAAGCCACCGGGTCCGAGACGCGAACCGCGGTCGACTACGTGGGAGTCCAGCGACATAGCCATTACGCTAACTGCTGGTCCCGAATTCCAGTTTTAAAATGAGCAAAGAAAAGCAACGAGAAGGTGATCCTCAGCCGACCTCCTTGCATCATGAACGAAACAGACCTTTTGAGTCCTGAGCTGAAGCTCTTTCCAGCAGACCAGTCTTCTTTCCTTTTAGTGGCATGGTGGTTGAGGTGCTAGACTTCCCACATGGCCAACTGCAGTTTAAGTTCTGGACCTGGTGGCTTGCTTTCTCACTCTCTCTCTCTCTGGTGTGAAAATAAATAAATCAATAAAAATTTTTAAAAATTCTTAATTTTTTTTCGAGGACTCCTGTGAAAGAGTCTGAAGCACAATATCCAGGACAGAGTAGCTGGGAACTGCCAGTACTTTACAGGGACAGTAGGGTCACGGAAGACATCTCCTGGAGAAATCTCCAGAGAATACACACTTATTGTGGCCAGCTGGGTGACTTCAGGCATTTAGCATTTCATGATGACAGGAACAGCTAACTTTCACATAGTTATAGAAGCCCTTTGACAAGTATAAAGTGTTCTGTGAGTATAAGGTAGAGCGATTATTTTTCTTTTTTATAAAAGGAGTTTCTCCCTTCGATGGCAACATTTCCCTCTATGGCATAGAGGTTTTGTGACTTGCTGGTGGTCTCTCTTGTGTGCATCATTTGGGCTTATCAACTGCTCAGTTCACTTAGGTCACCTGTCTGAGAACCGATGTTTCAGTCTGGAGACTCAGCAAGTTATCTCGGCCTGTGACAACAACTCCCTCAATTCTGTCTTTGCTTCTCTGATGCCATTTCTTCCTAATGATCTAAAATGGCTGAGAGTGGAGAAAAAAATCTAATGTCAGTCAATTTGGCTACTCCTAGGAGTTAGGAATGTTTTGTGGGAGAGGAGGTTAAAATTGACAGATAAGGTGAGGTGGGTTGGTGAATCTTATTTGTTCAGCCTCTTTCTGTTCCTAATTACCAGAGATTACAGCAAGGTTGGCTGGACTTTCCAAAAGGATTTATGATATATTTAAGGAAGGCAAAGGGAAAATGAATTTGGCTAAAACGATTTTGGTTCTTGAAGATTCATTTTGCTTCATGTTTTGTCATTTTGTTTTCATTTCAGGGTTTTAGGGGATAAGCAAACCCCGGCTACAATTTTAAAATGTATAAAGAATTATGGGGCATACTCATATATTTTGCAGCTCCTGTCTCTGGAAAGAGAGTTGCTATTTGTTTTCAAATGATGGGAATTTTGATTAAAGTTATGAAATGCATGATTAAAAACTAGCATCTGAGATGAATAATAGGGAATTAAGGCATTTTGTCATAATTTAATTTTTATTTCTCTCTTGAAAAAAAAATTGCTCAACATAACATAAGCTGGGCCCACTCAAATGGGGGGTGTGCATATGTTACCCGTTCTGGCAGGCTCACAACCAATTGGAGTGTTAGCTATTTATAAATTCAAGGTTGACTGAAACCATCTCACCACCACACAGAGCTCCCTCCTTAATAAAAGAAGATCCACTGGTAGGTGTTGGGAGCAAATGTTTAACAAGCATTTTCCGGCCCTGAAATATGGAGGAGGAGAGGAAACGTATGGCAGTTGCAACTGAGGCCATAGACTGCAGTATGAAAAGACTGCAACGGGAAGGATGATGCTAGAATCAGTGTCCATATGGGGACCTTCGCCGACTGGGAAACTGGTGGGGGAGGGATGCAATAAAGATATGTGATGAGAAAAGAACGAGAAATGTGCCTACCCCTTCCAAGATGATAGAAAAGCAGGTGGTTATTTTTGACTTTGGGTGGACTTCCTTCCCGTGTGCTCTAGAGGTGCCCGTTTGGAAGGCAAAGTCAGAGCAATTTGGCAAGCTGTTTCTCTGTGTTGCTCTATTGCTGGGGAGAGGGAAGACAAAGAGAAAAAACTCCTTTCCTTTTCCCACAGAATTCAAATTGTAATGATCTAGCAGCAGGAGATAAGAGAGAAGATATATCAGTTAGCACTCATTGAGTTGTAAGTGCCAGAAAATCCCAGCTCCAGCTTACTTTCAAAAAGGAAAAAAATTGACTTTCTTATAGGAAAGTTCAGTGTGGTTTTGGTTACAGGGATAGCTATTAAAAGGGCCTCAATAACAGGTAGGATCATTTCCTGTCTTCATTCTGTTCTCCTCCATGATTGCTTCATTCTTAAAGTCGACATGCTGTTATGGAGGGCCTGAATCATTCCATTCTTGTCTGCTTGAAAAATAGCTTATTTTCCTCCAAAAGTTGGAATGATAAAGTCTGGAGTCTTATTTTCCCTGGTCTGTGTTGAGTCATGTGCTTATCCTTGAGCCAGGAGAATGGAAGGTGATGATTAGCTTGGGCATGGGTCATTTGGCCACTCTAGAGTTGGGGATGAAGTCAAATTCAGTAAAACTTAAGGTCAAAGTGGAGATGGTTGACTGAATAATAGGCAGTCAAAAATGTCAGGGTATCCTAGAGAAGGGAATGTCAAATTTGTTGAGTGCCACATATGAGGTGCGTTGTTTTCTCATCCACTTCTCCTTTTCTTTGCATGAGGAAGTCAATATGCTATCCACAGGACCAGCAGTTAGCATAATAGCTATGTCGCTGGACTCCCATGTAGTTGACCACGGTTCGAGTGCCGGACCCGGTGGCTTAAACTCACGCCGGGTGCGTTTGTGTGCGTGCCCAAGATCCTGAGAGAAGAATGGAGGATAAGGGATTGTGGCATGGCTATCTCCGCTGGGGGATGATTTCTCGCTTTCTGTCTCTCTGGCTCTCTCTGTCTTTCTGGCGAGCGCATGTGCCCTATAGCAAAAATCCTCTCCAAAAAAAGAAAAAAAAATATGCTATCCATATTATCAGTGAGTAAACTGTGACTCTCAAAGGTGAAATAACATTCCCAATGAAACACACTTGACAGTGATGAACTGGGGTTGAAACTATGCTTTATCAACTTTACCAATATTCATTATGCATCCAATATAAAGAACTGGCCTACAGACTATCTGCCAGACCCAGACCTCTTCCTTTTCAGTTATTTGCCATTTTCTAATGAGTATATATATATATATATATATATATATATATATAGTGTGTGTGTGTGTATGTATATATATATGTGTGTATATATATATATGTGTGCATGTGTATATATATATATATATATATATATACTTTAAAAAAAAAACTATAGGGCACATGTGCTCACTGGAGAGACAGAAAGAGACAGAGAGACAGAAAGTAAGAAATAACGCCCCCCATGTCGGGAGTTGGACACACTGCAATCCCTTCTCCTCCATTTTCCTCTGAGATTTTGGGAATGCAACACATACATGCCCTGCATGAGTTTGAAGCCTCTGGGTCCAGGACTCAAACCATGGTCAACCATGTGAGAGTCCAGCAATGGAACCATTATGTCATCTGCTGGTCCTTAATGAGTATATTTCTATCCAGGATGACACTGAGGCATCTGTCTACAGGAAGGCTGAGGAAAATCACCTTTGCAAGCATCAGACTTTCACAGTTTAGCTCTATCAGAATAAGTTAGTCTCAGTTGCTACCTGGAGTCTACTGACTGCCAGGGTCATGAAGTAAAGGAGAGTGTCTCTCTCCATTTCTCTTCCTTCCATCAGATCATCACCTCACATCTACTTCTACCTGGCACTCTAGACTCTCCTCTCTCAGTGAGACCAATCACACTCCCTTGCTCAGGTGACACCATATTCTTTTCCACTAAGCATCAAGTCCTCTGTCTGGCCTTCACACGCCTCTCTTATCTGGTACTTCGTCCCCCTTTAGGTCACTCTGCCAGTTTTATTTTCCAGTCTCCCACTCTCACTTCTAGTCAGGCATGTGTCCTCACTATCCCATAAATGGGTCCCATAAGGTCCATTTTTTTTCCCTTTTAACATGTGCCACACTTTATAAAAATGATTATATCATGTTTTTATAGACTGTTTATTTAACTTATTTAAATTATTAAAAGGTCAAATGAATGACTTAAATGGCTTTAGTATCTTGTTGCTTTAAACAGGTATCCTCTTAGGTTCCTGATTTTGCACATGTGTGAGTATATGTATGCATATATATGTATATGTGCGTGTGTGTGTGTGTGTGTGCGTGAGTGTGTATCTTAGACTTTTGCCATAGGGCATGTGTGCTCACCAGAGAGAGACAAAGAGAGAGAGGGAAAGTAAGAAATCACCCTCCAGAGGAGGATGGCTATGCTACAGTCCCTTCTCCGCTCTCCTCTCAGGATTTTGGGCATGCATGCACATGGGCCTGGTGTGTTTCTCAGGTCTCAGGGTTTGGGACTTGAATCACTCATTTGGCCATATGGGAGTCTAGTGCCATGCCACCTACTGGCTCCATGTGTGAGTATATTTCTAGTTTAAATTTGTATAAGTGGAGTTATTGAATCAGAGTAGAGTATATGAACTTAAAATCTTATAGATAAAATATTATAGATTTATAAATAGGTTCTTATATATGTATAAATAAATATTTACTAAATTGTTCTTCATAGAAATAATACTGATTTACATTTCTGTTCCTTTCAAAAATCTTATTCTTCTGTAAAAGAAAGCTTTATTTAATTATTGAAGTAAGATGAAATTCTAAAAATTTTAAGTGACTGCCAAGTTCCAGCTAATTTTTTTTAAAAGAAAGAATCCTTATTATTATTATTTTTAAAAATAACCATGGGAGCCTCATAAGAATAAACAAAACACACAGAATGTGCAAATATACAAAATGAACCTTCTAAGTCAATACCATGCCATACTCCTGGATACAGTCTTTTTTTTTTCTATGATAACAATTTTATTGTACTGCTTTAAAAAAAATCTTTTTAAAAAATTTACATTTAATCACTGTACTTCTTTATAGTGTACAAAACAATTTTTCCCAGCATGAATACAGTACATACCAGTGCATATACATTATCAACAGATAACTTTTCATTTTTGTGTCTGTTAATTTTTTTCCCCTGATCTGCTCTCTCCCACCTACTGTTACCATCTCCTTTTAAACTGTCTCTAGTATCTATAGTTATTCTCTCTGCTGTTATACCTTCCAATCTTTCAGTTTCTGCTATAGAATGTAAACATTTGATATATATTAAGTGCCTCTCTTTCACAGTGTGAATTGGAATAGCTTTTCTATGCCATTATCAGATTCTTCACCTTCTGGAATACCTATTATTTCAGATATTTGGACTTTTAATGGTGTCTAGTATTTCTCATATGTTCTTCTTCTTCTTCTTCTTATTATTATTATTTAATTTAATTTATTATCATTAATTTTTAAAATTTGACCAGAAAGAGACAGAAAGAGAGGGAAAGAGAAAAAGCAAATTACAAGGTCTAGAACTAAAACCATGATTGGCCATATGGGAGTCAGTGCCCCAACTATCATGACACCTGACAGCACCTATTGTCCTCATTTTTCTTGATTTTTTTTTTGTTGTTGTTGTTATTTTTGGAGGTTTTGACTAAGTAAGAGGCATTGTCTTCCAGATGAGAGATTCTATGTTTTGCATGTTCTAATATGCTGTCAATATTTTTAAGGGAAGTCTTGAGTTCCTGAATTGCGATCTTCGTGTTTAGTGTGTTTGACACTTTTTTATGGTGTCTCTCTCTTTACGGAGTTCTTCCTTCAAGTCATGGAATGATTTCCTCATCTCCTGGAATTGGTTGTCTATTTCCTGTTGCATCTCATTAACTTTAGTTACGATGAATACTCAGAATTATTTTTCCAACACTTCTGTGATATCTGATGTTTTATCCATTGTTGATGATGCATAACTCAGTTCCATTGGGGTAGGGAGATTTCTAAGGTTTTTTTTTTTATTTCTTTTCTTTTCTTTTCTTTTTTTTTTTTTTTTTTTTTTTTAGACATCTGGTGAGATATATACATCTTCCTATTTTTTAAAAATTATTTTTGTTTAGGTAGGCTTCTATAAGGTATTCCCTACAATGTGTGTTGGCTCCCTGCCAGTTTCTCTATTCTTCTATGGGAAGGAGTGCTAGAATTTATAGTAGGAGTTTTGGGGTTTTGGCTTTAAGGAAGAGAGATTCTCTCCTTTAACTCCTCCAGAGAGGGAGGATGGAAAATATTTCTCTAGAGTCTCACTCCTAAAGGTGGGTGTGTCCTCACTCAATCTTTCTATTCCCATAGAAATAGAGCTGAGCAGGGACCAGCAGTTGGTGTGGTGGTTAAGGCACTGGACACTCCCATGTGGCCAACCATGGTTCAAGTCCTGAACATGGTGGCTTACTTTCTCACTTTCTCTCTCTCTCTCTGGTAAAATTGAAATAAATGGATGAATAAATTAAAAAAAAGAAAAGAAATAGGGCTGAGCAGTGTAGGCTTAAAACAATGAGGAAAAAGAACTTGCATGTTATGTATTACACAGTGTGCAGACTTATAGCAGATTTTCCTTGTGTTCACCTGAGGGATAGAGGAGGGGCAATTATTCAGGGACCTGTAGCCAGCTCTGAAAACTCCTGCCAGTTAGTGGGATGCTGGAGACAAAAGCAGCCTCTGTTCAAAAATCTTTAAAATTTTATTGGAAGGACCAACAGTTGGCATAATGGCTATGTCACTGGACTTCCATGTAGTCAACCGCAGTTCAAGTCCCGGATCCGGTGGCCTAAACTCACACTGGGCGTGTATGCGTGTGCGCTCAAGATCCATAGTGGAGAATGGAGGAGAAGGGATTGCGGTGTGGCCATACCCCCTGGGAGGGTGAATTCTCGCTTTCTGTCTCTTTGTCTTTCTCTGTCTTTCTGGTGAGTGCACGTACCCTATAGCAAAAACCTCTCCAAAAGAAAAAAAAATCTTATAGGGACCAGCAGATGGTGTCATGGTTATGTTGCTGGACTCCCCACATGGCTGACCAAGTTTTAAGTCCTGGACCTGGAGGCTTGAAACTCATGCTAGGTGCATGCGTACATGTACCCAAGATCCCCAGAGGAGAATGGAGGAGAAGGGATTGTGGCGTGGTCATCCCTCCTGGGGGGTGATTTCTAGCTTTCTGTCTCTCTTTTGCTCTCTGTCTCTCCAGCAAGTGCACACGCCCTATAGCAAAACAAAACAAAACAAAAACAAAAACAAAACTCTAAAAGAAAACCTTACTGTGATGAAAAATGCAAAACATAAAATGTACTATTTTAACCATTTCTAAGTGTAGAGTAGTGTTAACTATACTCACATAGTTGTACAATTCCAAAACTTTATCTCTTTATCCATGAAAGAACTCTCAATTCTCCCCTTCCTCCAACTCCAGGCAACTACCTTTCTGCTTTCTGTCTCTATGAATTTGACTTTTTCTGTAGCCCATGTAAGTGGAATCACACAGTATTTAGATTTGTATGACTGGCTTAATTCTCTTATGATAATGTCCTCAAGGTTCATTCATGCTGCATGTGTCAGAATTTCTTTCTTTACAAAGTCAAAATAATATCACATTGTATGCATATCCCATAATCCCACATTTTCTTTATCCATTTGTCTTTTGATGGACACTTAGGTTTCTTCTACCTCTTGGCTGTTGTGACTAATGCTCTCATGACCACAGATGTACAAATATCCCCTCAAAATCCTGCTTTTAATTCCTGTGGATATATACCCAGAAGCTAAATTACTGAATCAAATGGTAATTCTGTTTTTAATTTTTTGAGGAGCTGCCATACTATTTCCTATTGTGGCTATACCATTTTGCATCTTACCAACAGTGTACAGAGAGTGCCTGCTCTCTAAGTCTTGCCAATTATAATAATAAATGAGAGTGCCTGCTCTCTAAGTCTTGCCAATTATAATTTATGGTCAAATACTTCAATTTTTGCCAAGTTGAGAGACAAAAATGGTTTACCTTTACTTGGCATTTATCTTGATCTCTCTTTCTCTATACATATTTCTCTTCTTATAAGTGAGTTTGAGCACCACTTTACCTATTAATAAGTCTTATATATTTACTTTGTTGTAAACTGTTATGATAGCCCTAAAGAGTCTTTCCATATTAAATAAATAACGTAGGATTCAAATATTATTTTTGTTTGTCATTGTGGTTTTTCTTTTTTCTTTTTTTTTTTTTTTGTCATAGGGTGTGTAAGTTTGCTGGAGAAAGACAAATAGAAACAGAGAGAAGGACGGTTAGAAATTGTCTTCCCCACTCCAAGGTGTATGGCTATGCTACAATCACTTCTCCTCCATTTTTCTCTTGGGATTTTGGGCATGCATGCACATACACCTAGCATATTTCAGTTTTTCCCCCTGATATATAAGAAGGCATAGAATAAGGAATCCATTATTTAGAAACCTGCTTTTTAATACTATTTACAAATTCACTTTGGTAATTATTTTTCCTCTTACCAACATTAATACATAGTAAATATTTGAAAATAACATGCTTTGCTAACACAGAAAAAATGGAGATTTTGTACATGCTTGGGCTGAGATTTTTAATGGAGAGTGTATATGTGTAGAAGTTATAGTGACAGCAAGAATTAAAATGAGAAAATCTACAAGGAGTGGGAAGAATTTTGAGAATTGTTGGGTCACTTGCATATAGCCTTTCTTACATAAAAATCTGGAAATGATAGACTTGTCTCCCTCATGCTACTTATCACAATTACTTTGGTGGTTATGTGATTGACATTTTGATACTTGTTTCTTTCGATAGACATTTCAGAAGAGCATGGAATTTGCCTATGTTATTTATTAATTTATTTTTAGCAATTAGTGGAATACTTGTCGCATGAAGTTTAAAGAGTCAATGACTAGGTGCCAGCCAGTGGTGTAGTGGTTACAGTACTTGACTCCCACGTGGTCAACTGCAGTTCAAGTCCCAGACCTGGTGGCTTTGAAAAGCACACCAGGTACATGTGCATGTATGGCCAAAGCCCCAAAAGGAACTTGGAGGAGAAGAGATTGGGGTGTGGCCATCTCCCCCTGGGCAGGGGGAGGACAATTTCTCACTTTTCCTTTTACTGTCTCTCTGTTTCTCTCCAGCAAGCACATATGCCCTATGGCAAAAAAACCTTAAAAAAAGAAGAAAAAAAGTAAATGACTAGATTTCTGAAATCTCTAAGCATATCCCTCCTTTTTGCCTCAGTAATTCATGCACATTTTAGAGAGAGAGAAATTACATCTTGATAGTCATCTTTATGAGCTTTGCACATGGCAAGTGCTCATTCTGTGCTCTTTGAATAAATGAATTAACATTGCCAGCAATGATGATAGCACACCAAAACTAACTGATTTAGTTTATGGACTTAGGAAGTAGATGTTTAATTTGTCCAATGGTAATACATTCATGGCAACTCAGGAAAGCTGAGGAAAACATCCTTCTGAAGAGTAATCAGAAAGCCTTTCATTAATCCTGTGTAGACATCAGAATATTGAACGTATTTTCTTATTGGCAAAGGAAAGAGTGAGGAAAACTTGACATTCCTATTGCTGTCTGACTTCTTTGAAGAGATCTCATTTTAAGAAGATCAACTTGGAAACACTGACATTTTCTGCTTGAATTAAATCAGGTTTCTGAATACACTTAAATGAACTTTTGAGAACATTATTCTTAAAATGACTTATACTCCAGTTTAAAGATAAATGAATAAAAATAACACTTATTAAATGATAACTAGGGGCAGTTGTTTCATTTAGAAAAGATATATTCCCTTACCAATGAGATAATCTAGTGTTCCTACCATTGCTGCTTAAAGATTTTCAAATGCAACTAAATCAATGCCTACTTTTCCTTTTCTCTCTTTTTCTCTTTCTCTCGTTCTTTCTTTCCTTTATGCTTACTTTTCTAAAAACACACCCTTTATAAGAATACAGGTTGCTACTTCAATTCCTCCAAACATGAAAGGGAAACAAAGACATTTTCAAGCTTAAATTATTCTTTCTTTCTCTGCATAAATACAATGTGTATTAGTCCATTCAAAGCTATTACCATACACATTATCATTGATGAATTTTTTATGTCTGTTTTGTTTTTTCTCCCTCGATTCCCTCCTTCTCACCCTCCTATTGCCTACCCTCCTCCCACTCTGTATCCACAGTTATGGTACTTGTTTTTGTACCTTCTGATCTTTCAGTTTCTGCTGTAGAGTGCAGACATTTTATATATATTAAAGGGGGACATACAATGTCTCTCTTCCATATTTGGCTAGCTTTGCTTAGCATTAATCTTTCATATTCGTTTACTTTCTATCAAATGCCAGGATCTCACTTTTTTTTAATGACTGAGTAATATTCTATAGTGAATATATGCCACTTTTTTTTTTCAATCCATTCATCTGTTCTTGGGCATTTGGGTAGGTTTCATGTCTCAGAAATTGTGAATAATGCTGCAATAGAAGTGCAAGTATTTTCCTATCCTTTGAGTAGTAATTCCACTCTCCACCCAAGAGCAGAGTTACTGGGTCATATGGTAATTCTATTTGTAGGTTTTTGAGGAATCTTCATATTGTTTTCCATGGTGGCTGTACTAATTGACATTTTTACCAACAGTGTAGGTGAGTTACTTTTTCACCTCAGCCTCACCAGCACTTTTTTCTTTCTTTCTTTCTTTCTTTCTTTCTTTCTTTCTTTTTCTTTCTTTCTTTCTTTCTTTCTTTCTTTCTTGCTATAGGGTGTGTGCGCTCGCCAGACAGACAGAGACAGAGAGATAGAAAGCGAGAAATCACTCCCCGGGGGGATGGCCACGCCGTAATCCCTTCTCCTCCATTCTCCTCTCAGGATCTTGGGCACTCATGCACACGCGCCTGGCATGAGTTTAAGCCACCGGGTCCAGGACTCGAACCGCTGTCGACTACGTGGGAGTCCAGCGACATAGCCATTACGCTAACTGCTGGCCCCATCATTCTTTATTTTTTTAATCTGAGCCATTCTGACAGGGGTTAAGTGATATCTCATTGTGGTTTTGATTTGCATCTCCTTTATGATAAGGGATCCTGAATATTTTTTCATATGCTCTTTGGCTGATTGTATGTCTTCCTTGGAGAATTATATATTCAGCTTATATACCCATCCTTTAGTTAGATTGAATTTTTTTTTTTTTTTTGGTATGTGAATTATTTGCTCATGATCCCTGTATATTTTGGTTATCTATCTCTTATCTGAAGGAGTTCGCAAATATATTCTCCCATTCTGAGGGTGGTCTCTTCACCCTAACTATTGTTTCTTTTGCTGTGCAGAAGCTTTTTAGCCTGATGTAATCCCACTTGTCTATTTTGGGAATTATTATCTGGGCTTTGGGATTTTATTTAAGAAGTCTTTGACTACTTCAATATCTCCAGGAGTTCCCCTGTGTTTTCCACCAGTAGTTTAATAGTTTGAGGTTTTATGTTTAGATGTTTGACCCATTTTGGGTTGATTTTTGTTAATGGTGAGAGATAGGGGTCTAGTTTTATTTTTCAGCAGATGGATATCCAATTTTTCCAGCATCATTTGGTGAAAAGATTTCTTATCTTCACTGGATTGTCTTGTGCTCATTGTCAAAAATCATTTGGCTGTATGTTTTGAGGGTTATTTCTGAGTTCTCTATTCTGTTCCATTGGTCTACCTGCCTGCTTTTGTTCCAGTACCATGCTGTTTTGATTATCACAGGTTTGCACAGGGGTCAGGGAGTGAGATGTCTCCTACTTTATTCTTTTTGTGCAGTATTGCTTTCACTATATGGGAACTTTTATGATTCCAGACAAATTTTATGATTTTTTTTTAATTTCTGTGAAGAATATCTCTGATAATTTGATAGGGAGCATGTTGAATTTGTAAATTAATTAATTACATCAATTTTCCAATCCAGGAACATAGGATGTCTTTCTTCTTTTTTGTATCATTTCCAATTTTTTTTTTTTTTTTGAGGTTGTCATAGTTTTCCTTGTAGAGGTGCTTGACTTCTTTGCTTAGGTTTATTTCTAGGTATCTTGCTGTTTCTGTGGCTATTATAAATAAGATTATTTTCAGATAAGAGAATAAAATAAAAGGCATTCAAATAGAGAAAGAAGTGAAATTATCTCTATTTGCAGATGACAGGATTATATACATAGAAAATCCAAAAGAATCTTCAAAAGACTCCCAGAAGTCATGAATGAATACAGAAAAGTGGCAGGATACCAAATCAACCTACAAAAATCTGTAGCATTTCTGCACACCAACAATGAACAGACTGAGATAGAATTGAAGAAATAAGTTATTCTTAAGGCAAAGTGCATGTCACTTTACCATGATGAGTTGACAAAAATGCTCAGCTTGCAAGGCTAACAGATCAGCAAGAATGTAGTTCCAGGGTTGTCCAATTACATGATGTCACTAAAGGGAGAAGGGGAAACTTTCAAGAGGAAGAGGAAAAACAATCACAGAACTAAAACTTCTAAAGAATCTAACGTAGGAGATCACTAAGAACAATTGAAGAAGAAACATGCCTGAGACAAAAATAGAGTAGCTTTTGGTGGAGAATATTGTAAAAATGGAGATGATGATATGCCCTAGTTAGATGGCAAATTATTCTTATAGAAAATGTCACAGTTGCATAGCACTTTAAAAATAATTTTTATTGTTGAAAAAGTTCCATTAAAGTACCCAATATTTGCATCACTTTGTGTACAGTTGTATTTAGTACTATTTTATATTCTACTCTTTTCACTGGACATGATTTTGTATCCATATTTCCTTGTTGCTACAAGGTCCAGTACTCATACTCTTTTAAGAGATACATAGTTTATAGAACTTTTATTTTTTTAATGTAAGGAAAGGAGTTTTATGACTTTCAAATTCATGCAGTAACTGCTGACAGGACAAGGGGAAATGGAAGTTGCCTATGCATTTAAGAGAATCCTGTAAGTGCTTCAACAAACAGATAAGATGTGCTTAAAATGAGCTCATCCATCGTTTGAATAAAAACTGCTGGGAAGGTGGTGCTTAAGCAGTTTGTGGTCTTTGATGCAAATGAGGTTGACATTCCCTTTCCTTAGTACATTGTTCATGCTTCCTTTCAAAGGTAGTGTACTCAAACCTCAGCCTACTCTGCTCAAATAACTATGCACACCACTGGTAAAAGGGTCTGGTCTTCAGCTCTGGTTACACATTCGAATGACCTGGGGAACTTTCACAATTCCAGAAACTAGGCCTCTTTCCAGAAGAACTGCATAGAAGTAGTTTACTAGTATATATTTTTTTTACTAGTATTTTTCAAAACTCCCTAAGTGTTACAACGAATAGCTAAGGCTAAGTCTATTAGTCAAGAAACTATTTAATTATCTCCACAACTCAGTCCTCTGATTTCTATCAACAGGTTAATTGACGTCACCCGAAAGCAAAAGGTTTATTTCAGTTCCCTATGTGGCAAAATTGTCCACATATGCCAACTGCTAAAGTGAAAATGAAACAGGTTGAAATGCTGATGAGTTAAGATAGAAATATTTACTCAGTGGGCCAGCAGGAGGTATGGTGGTTAAGGCAGCTGGACAAGGCAAATGGTGTAGTTCAAATCCTAGAGCCGGTGGCTTGAGAAATGCACACTAATCAGAAAGATTTAAAAAAGTAGTAAGTGAATAACAATAATATGTGGCAAAATCTGTTTTGATTTTCAAGATATGCCCTGGTGAAATGCAACCAGAGTTAGTATCCTTTGTACTGGGGGAGGCTTTGAGGAGAAAGGGAATTTTGAGCTGCTCTGGATGATTGGGAAGAAATTCACATCCCGAGGTGTGAAGAAAAGTGTGGGGGGTTGTAAGAAGAGGAGGAAAAGTATTGAAGACTGCAGGGACATCATGGGAAAAAAACAGTGAGAGGGAAAACGTAGGTGAATAAGGAAAATGTCCAGCATGTTAGTGAGGTCTACAGTACTAAGCTGGAGCCAAGGATTAAGAATCAAGAATTTCAGTACTAGGAAGCAAGGATTCTACATTTTGTGTCAGGTCAGGAGTGTGAAAGGTGGAGACACATTTTCTTTGAGAAATTTGGGAATATGTTGAGATTAAAAACCCAAGATTGAAAAATGTTTTATCTTGATGGAAGACTGTTTTAGTATAGGCTGCTATAACAAAGTACACAGACTGGGTGGCTTAGAAACAGCAGGAATTTATTTCTCGATTCTGGAGGCTGGAAGTCTGAGATAAGTATGTCTGTGTGGTCAGGTCCTAAGGAGGGCACTCTTCTGGTTGTAGATTACCATCTTCTGCTGTGTCCTCACACAGAGAGAGGGCAGGGGAGCTCTCTGGGGTTTTAATGAGACTCCACACTTAGGCCAGCAGATGGCATAGCGGTTATGTTGCTGGACTTTCACATAGTGGTTCGAGTCCTGGACCTGGTGGATTAAAACTCACATTGGGTGTGTGTGCGTGTGTGTGTGTGTGTGTGATCAAGATCCTGGGAGGACAACGGAGGAGAAGGGGTTGTGGCATGGCCAACCCCCCTGGGGGATGATTTTTCACTTTCCTTCTTACTGTCTCTGTCTCTTTCTCTCCCCCAAGCGAGCACACACACCCGAAAGCCAAAACCTCTAATAAATAAATAAGACCCCACACTCAAGACCTAATAATTTCTTAAAGGCCTCACCTCCACAACGACATTAGGGTTTCAACATATAAATGCTGGGGGATACAAACATTCAATTCGTTGCAAAGACTCTGAGGGTAAAGATGTCTAAATCTATCCAAATCTGGTCTAAGTTTTCCTAGAATTGTTCATCCTCCCAGGGTGGCCTCTGAGAAGGCTGGGTAAATGCTGTGTGTTTTTCCCCCCTGCCACATTCAATAATGGTTAAAGACTTAATTATCTTTTTATGAGCCCAACAGTCCTAGTTTTCTGTTGCTCAAACACAAAGACATCATCTGTCTTGGGCAGACACTTCAGCTGTCGAATAGGAGGGGAGGATGAGTTGTCTGAGCAACAGCAGGGGGTGGAGGTGTGCAGTACACAGCCTTAGGTGAAAGTGCGCCCCAAAGCACAGCAGCCTGGAGAAGCCGGCCTGTAGGAAAGTGTGATAAGGTGCTGAATGCCTAGCACTTGCTTAGCATAGACCACTTTTTTTTTTTTTTTTAGTGAGATTTTTTTACTGTACGCTGCGTGTTCTCCCAGAGAGACACATAAAGACAGAGAGCTAGAAAGTGAGAAATCACCCCCCAGCGGGGATGGCCATGCCACAATTTCTTCTTTTCCATTCTTCTCTTGGGATTTTGAGCCAGGTCCAGGACTTAACTGTGATCAACTACATGACAGTCCAGCAATGTAACCATTACGCCATCTGCTGGTTCCCCCCCCCCCCCCTTTTTAAAAGGTTATTTATTTTTCCATGAGAGCTGGAGATGTGGGTGGCATGGGAGAGAGGCATTGCCTACAGGGCCTTCTCACTGCCATACTACCTGCAGCCTCAGACAGCCAGGATTGTGGCATGCACACTGTGCCTGGTGTGTAGGGGGAGTCATCAGGATACAAACCCAGATTCCCTAAGCATCATGGAGTGTTTACTGCTACACCACCACAGCTATCCTAGAATCCATCTCCCAGCTCCTTTTTTATGTCGTTTGCCAAAGAGTGTTTATGCTTGCTGAGTAGAGACAGAGAGAGAGGGAAAGTGAGAGAACATCCATCCAAGGAGCATGGTCATACTGCAAT
The DNA here is from genome assembly GCA_026018925.1 of Tupaia tana. NCBI lineage: Eukaryota > Metazoa > Chordata > Mammalia > Scandentia > Tupaiidae > Tupaia > Tupaia tana. Next base: position 21,730,552 of record JAKSZU010000007.1, read on the forward strand.
CCTTTCTCCTCCATCTCTCCTCTTTTCAGGATTTCAGGCATGCCGGCAATGTGCCCCACATGTTTCTCATACGCTGGGTCCAAGACTTGAATGGTGCAGTAGGCCATGTGGGATCCAGTCGCCTTAACCAACATGTACAGGTTGACCCTAGGATCACTTTTAAAAAAACTTATTCATGAAAGAAAGTGAATGTGTGAAAGAGAGTGAGAGAGACAGAGAGAGAAGGGGGCACCATCAGCAGGGTCTCATTATGCCACAGTCCCCTTCCCCTCCAGCTTGTTAGAATCTTGGTTTTGTGTATACTCTGCATATTTTCAGGTAGATTAAGGCTCTGATTCCTTAGTTGGTCATGTGATTTCCAGTACTGCAATTGAGCACATGTGCCACTGAGGCCAAGATCTAGAATCACTTTTAAAGAACATGCAAAGAATCACTTCTGAGCTAGTGAACTCAATGAATTGAACTCAATGAATTTTGACTTTTGTTATTTTTTGTGTGAGTTTGTGTAAATTTAACAACATTTTATTTAAAAAATATTATCATTACATATTCCAAAGACAAGCTAGAATATTAACTATGTTTTATCAAAATTTCAGCTTTAGACCATTATTTACTCTATATCACTTAAAGAAATAAAGCTTAAATATAGACCCTATTTTTAAAAACCTTTTTTTACTATTTCAACATTTGACACAGAGTTTCACTATCTGTATTATTTGTCAATTTCCTTTTTTTAACTCAACATTCTGTATTTGAGATTTGCTCACATAGATTCTGGTGGCTATCAATACTCATGTCAATGGTTGTTTAAATACACTATGTTATGTAATTTTACTACAAAATGTTTATCTACTCACATTGGAAGACATTTGGATTGTTTCCAAAATTCTACCTATAATTGATGCTGTAGTGAATATTTCTGTATGTGAGTCCCTGTGCAGATGTGAGAGAATCTCTGGGTCACAGGTCCAGAAGAGGAGTTGCTGGGTCACTGGCTATGAGCATTTGCGGTCCAATTTTATTGGCCAGTGGCACTCCAAATTGGTGGTACCAATGTAAATGCACACGAGCAGTCTATAGTACCCCAGCTGGTGTCTTATCAATATCTTCCACGCTGTGGTATCTCCTGCTATGGTGGTAGGGGATAATATAGTTTAGTAGTTGAGATCTGGGTCCTGCATAGGGGATTGTTTTTGTGTCATAAATATATTCTTGAATTGGATCATGGCGATGGTTAGACAACTCTGTAAATTTACTAAAAAAGAATTGAACTGCACACTATAAGAAAGTGAATTTTATGATATTAAATTGTTTCCGTATATAGCTATGTAACAAAAAGATGTTGGCCCTGGTAACCAACAGCTTTGTGTCAAATTCTGGTTCTAACATTATTTACTTTCTCCATGCCTCAGTTTCCCCATCAGTCACAGTGGATAAGATAAGCCCATAATATCTTTTCATGAAGGGGTAATAGACAACACATTAGCTTTGTGCCTGGTATTTACTATTGTTTTTCCAGAGCCCAGCACTCTTCCACTGACGTGAATGGCACACCTACCATCTGTGTCTGGTCGATTCTCTCAGCTTACTCCATGTTTGGGCTCTCTCTCATGCCAACTTCCCTCTTCCTTCACTTAAATCAGTTCTCAATCAACTCTCCCACTGGAGAAGTTTAGACATATTGATGCATAAAAAGTAATTGGTGTCTGAAGATGGTTTATTTACTTTTTAAACAGAATGAAAAATAATTAGAGTTAGGAAGTATGGAGAGAGATAGTATTATTCTTCTGGGCTTCCATAACAAATGATCACAAACCAGTTGGCTTAAGCAGTAGAAACGATCTTATCTCACAAATCTGGAGACTGGAAGTTCAAGATCTAAGTAGGGGCAAGGGTGAGGGCTCTCTTCCTAGCTCACAGACCACAGCCTTCTTGCTTTGTACTTGTATGCCTTTTCCCTGTGCACATACACTCCTGGTGTCTCTTTCTCTTCTTGTGAGGACAGTAGTCCTGTTGGATGTGAGCCCTATCCTATGACCTCATTTAGCCTTCATCATTCCCTTAAAGGCCCCATCTTTAAATATAGTCACATTGGGGGTTAGGGCTTCAACAACTAAATTTGGGCGGAGCATAACAGTCTAGAACATATATAACAAAGGCTATGGAATGTTTTAGCATGAGAGCAGCCAACCTACAGGCAGGATGGTCTTACACGGGATCTCTTAGTATGAATATCATGTCTCAAACTCATGTTCTGTTCATAATCTAGGCACTTGATTCTACTAATGCAGCCAGAGCAAATAAGATTTTTGGGGACTCACAAAGACTAAACAAACTAGAGATTGATGTAAAAACTTGAAGCTAGGAGTGAGAACTTACCTTTTTTCTTTTTTTAAGCCAGGATTCTTGGTTCTCTACTCATTTTGGCCAGCATCAGAGTTCTTGAGAAGCATTAGTTATTGCAAGTTACATGGTATGCATAGAATCAGAACTGAGGATGTTAGATAGATGGAGGAGATATTTTCCAGGCCATTGAAGGTGTGGTAAATTGTCCCTGCTTCATTACTTGTAACACCTTGTTGATGATCAATCCAGTGTTTTTCTCTCTTCTGACATGAGAGAGCCAGGCTAGACCTGGGCTGTCTTACTTCATGGCTTAGATCTTAACCAGGGGGATATGGGGCTATTTCATTAGTTGCATGCAGATTTCTTTTCTTTTATTACTCTCTGTCCTTTAGATAGATTACATCATATGTCACAATTTTGAGACAGATATACTCAAGGTCTCAGTGATCAATAAATTTGTATATATCATTATTATACATAATTTTCACCATAAAATGTGGTAATAAATAGCTTAAAATTTAAGCAATTTTTTTTTGTTCTTAGTAAAGATATCTTGAATGTGATAGTGAGTGAGGCACAGTGGAGCCTAGTTGATAGGTAGCTGGTGTGTGTGTGTGTATATATATATTGTGGGGGGAAATCCTTGACTGGGCTTTTCCTTCAGCCAAAGATTCAGGCCACTGACCAGTCCCCAAAGATTCAGTGTTGACCAGTTTATGTGCTGAGTTCAACCCCTTGGAAGAGAATGAATTTTTTTTTTTTTTTTTTTTTTTGGAGAGGTTTTTTCACTATAGGGCGTGTGCACTCGCCAGACAGACAGAGAGAGACATAGAGACAGAAAGCGAGAAATCACCCCCCCCCAGGGGGGATGGCCATGCCACAATCCCTTCTCCTCCATTCTCCTCTCGGGATCTTGGGCACGCATGCACACTCACCCAGCGTGAGTTTTAAGCCACCGGGTTCGGGATGCGAACTGTGGTCGACTATGTGGGAGTCCAGCAACATAGCCATTACGCTAACTGCTGGTTCCCGGAAGAGAATGAATTTTAACAGTCACAGACCATTGGGTTCATTGTTAAGTGACATATCAAATTTGGGGATGCCAGTAACCAGCATGGACATTCATTGATTAGACATCAACAATTATGAAAAAAATCATTGTTCCCCCTGTACTATTTTTTTTTTTTTTTTGAGAGATTTATCGCTATAGGGCACGTGCGCTCGCCAGACAGACAGAGAGAGACATAGAGACAGAAAGCGAGAAATCACCCCCCAGGGGGGATGGTCACGCTGCAATCCCTTCTCCTCCCTTCTCCTCTCAGGATCTTGGGCACGCACGCACACGTGCCCGGCGTGAGTTTTTAAGCCACCGGGTCCGGGACACGAACCGCAGTCGACTACGTGGGAGTCCAGGGACATAGCCATTATGCTAACTGCTTGTTCCCCTCCCTGTACTATTTGAAATGACTCCTCATTTACTTTCTTTAAAATTCAGCCATTCTCATGTTTCCCAATATACACATTTACAGACAACTTATTAAGATATTTTCACTCTAGGATAAGTTGTTTATGAATGGTACAAATGGCTAGTATCATTCCCATAAGAAATGATTTAGTTTTCATGTTTATAGAATTCATTCACTAGTTTTTTCTCCTACAGCCTTACAGGTTCAGATTCTGGGCTCAGTTGTTTGTTAAAAACAGACTATAGGACTCTTCTCAACTCAGCTACATCCCATGCAAAATGAATCTTAGGACACATATTCACTTCTAGGGAATGAAAGTCTCATGTTTGAATCCTGCATCACAGATGAATAGCTCTCCTATGTGGAAGAAATTTAACCTATTTTTTTTATTTATTTTTTTGTCAGAGGGCTTATGCACTGAGAGAGAGAGAGCAAAAGGAGCCCCCTAGTGGAGTGTGGTCATGTCAAAATTCTTTTTCCTCTATTTCTCCAGATCCCATCAGGATTTGGGGGGTTATCATACACATGTGGCCATCATGCCCTACAGCTACTGGGGCTGAGATTTGAACTGACCTTAGTCATGTGGGATCCAACATTTTCTGAACAGTACTTAACTACTACACTATGGGGCTGGCCCAAGGCTACTACTTCCAGTGGCAGTAAAGATGCCCATAACTTCCACATGCACAAAGAGGAGACATGCTCAGTGTCACTAACAGAGCAGAAAGAAAGAAACGTAGAAGTAGATGAACAAAGGTTAAAACTACTATCCCTTTTATTCTTTTATTTTGGAGTTTCTTAAGATGTGATGTTATTTATTTGTCACCTTCTCGTTTTATTTATTTATTTTTTGTGAGCACTAATATCTATTCTTTGTCCTCTTATGACTGCTTTTACTGTGTCCCAAGAGATATGGAGAGTGGTGTGTTCATTATCATTGGGTTAAATGAATCTTTTTATTTGTCTTAATTTCTTCAGTAATTTGAAAGTCATTCAGGATTAGGTTCTTTAGTTTCCATGTTTTTGTGTATTGTTTTAGAATTTTGTATACATTCAATCACTGTATATCATTATAGCTTATGAATGGATTATCTCAGCATGAATACACTGTATATTAGTCCAGTTAGAAATATTATCATACATGTTATCATCAACAGATAATTTTCAATTTCTGTACCCCTTAAATGTATTCTTTCTTTCTTTTTCCCCTTGATTCCCTTCCTCTCACCCTCTCCCATTTCCCACCCTCTTTCCATACTGTCTTTTGTATTTGCAATTGTTCTCCATGCTTTTTTGTCTTCCAATCTTTCAATTTCTGCCAAACAGTGCAGAAATTCAAGGCATATTAAGTTGGGACTTACAATGACTCTCTTTCATAATCTAACTTGCTTTGCTTTGTAGTCAATTTTATATATTCATTCACTTTATATTAAATGTTGAAGTCTCATTTTTTATGGCTGAGTAGTATTCCATAGTGTATATGAACCAAACTTTTTCAATCCGTTCATCTGTTCATGGACATTTGGGTTGGTTCCATGTCTTAGCAATTGCAAATTACACTGAAATAAGCATGGATGTACTTTTCTGACTGAGTGTATTTCTACCCTTTGGGTAGATACCTACCCAGGAATAAAAGAATGTATTCCTATCCTTTGTGCAGATACTGGGTCAAAAGGTCATTTGATTTTAAATTTGTAGTCTTTGAAGAACCTTCATGTTGAGTTCTGCAGTGGCTGTACTAATTTACATACCTGCCAACAGTGTAGGAGAGTTCCCTTTTCACTACAGCCTTACCAGCACTTATCATTTTAAATTTTTTTATCTTAATTATTCTGACTGGGGTTGGTGGTACCTCATTGTGATTTTGATTTACATTTCCTTTATGATAAGAGATGTTGAGCATTTTTTCATATGCTTTTTGTCTGTTTGTATGTCTTCCTTAGATAGTTGTCTGTTCAGCTCATTGGGTTGATTTTTTTTTTTTTTTTCAGATAAGCCACTTGAGTTCCCTGTATATTTTGGTTATTACTCCATTATCTGAGGCGTAGTATGCAACTATATTCTCCCATTCCAAGGGTTGCGGATTCACTCTAATTATTGTTTCTTTTGCCAAGCAGAAGTTTTTTAACCTAATGTAATCTAATTGTCTTTGTGTATTTTTGAGGGCTCTTTCTGTGACTGATTTCACGTTTAATTCCACTACGGTCAAAAGAGATGCTAAGTATAGTTATTTTAAAATAATTATTTTATTTAACTTTATTTATTTAAATTTGACCAAAGAGGTACAGAGTGAGAGAGAGAGAGAGAGAGAGAGAGAGAGAGAAAGAGAGAGAGTAAGTGATAAAGCAAGCTGCCATGTCTGGGACTTGAACCACAGTTGGCCATGTCGGAGTCCAGCACGCTTAACTACCACGCCACCTGCTGGCCCCCTAATTTTTATACTTTTAAATTTATAGGGGCTTGTTTTGTGATCTATTATGTGGTCATAACATTTGAAAATGTTCCATGTGGAAATGAGAAAAAGTTTATTTTGTAGTTGCTGAGTGTAAAGTTCAATATATGTGAGTCAGGTCCATTTGTTTTATAGTATCAACTTTTTCTTGTGTTCTTTATTTTTTGTCTAGATGACCTGTCCAGTGGTGCCAGTGGGGTGCTGAAGTCTCCAGCAATTAGGGTGTTGCAGTCTGCATCTCTCTTTAGTTCTAGCAGTCTTTCTTTTACATATTTGGATGCCCTGGCACTGAGTGCATGCTATTTACGATTGTTATATCTTCTTGATAAATTAATTCTTTTAGAAGTATGTAGTGTCCTTCTTTGTCTCTCTTTACCCTTCTTATCCTAAAGTCTATTTTGTCTGATATCAATATTGTGACTGCTGCCTTTTTAAAAAATTTTTTAAAAAAAGGTTTTTGCAGTGTGTGTGCTTGCCATACAGGAGAGAGATAAAGAGAGACAGAGAGAGGGAAAGTGACAAATCATCCCCCAGGAGGAATGGCTATGCTGCAACCTCTTCTTCTCCATTCTCCTATCAGGATTTTGGGCACACATGCACATGTGCTTGGTGTGATTTTTAAGCTACCATGTGTAGTACTCGAACTGAGGTCAGCCATGAAGGAATCCAAAATTTCATGGTGAGATAGGCATGGACTTTGGTGACCTGGCTCTGAATCCTCTCTTGATTGCCATGTGCCTCAGGATCCTGGGCCGGACATTTCTCCTTTTTGAATTTCAGTTTCCTCAGCTGCAATAAAGGGGATTTACGCGCCAGCCTTGCAGGACCTGGAGAGGAGTAAATGAATTGAAATATGCACAATGTTTTGCATATGGCTTATTAAGTATTTATTGTCTTTACCCTGGGAGAGTAACTACTGGACTCAAATGAGATAATGTAGATGGAAGTACTTTGTAGTCTGCAGAGTAATTTCTGGACAAGTTGGAATCATGTTTTACTTTGATACTGACTCATTCCTGACCAGATGAGCCTGCAGTAGATGGATACTTACTCTGTCTGGGGTGAGAAAAACAGGCTAAGGATATCTAGTGGGTGTTCTAGAATTGGTAGGCATGTTCAAGGTCACTTGTGCAGTCTCAAAAAGCTGGTGTGTAGAAGGAGTTTTAAATATGTTTCTATGGGCTGGCTCTATGCACAGTGGTTAAGGGAGCTGGATCCCACAAGTCTGATTGTGGTTCAAATCTGAGCCCTGGCAACTTGAAAAAGATGGTGGGTGCATGTGTGTTTGTGCCCCAGACCTTGAAAGGATAGAGAAATGGAGGAAAAAGGATTGTGGTATGAACACACCTCATTGAGGGATGCTTTTTTTCTGTCTCTCCTCTATACTATCCTCTGACAAGCACATATGCTCTCTGGCAATAAGAAAAAAATTGATCCTTAAAAAATATTTCTGCAAGGTAATATGAATGTTTCTTCTCAGTAACCAAGGGACCAATTTATAAAGGATTCTGGGATGTAATGGGATGCTCAGAAGTTCATGCCTTACCTTAAATGCCAAAACCATTTACGTGAGGATCTGACCAAATAATTCTCCAGGTCATTACATCTGCCACTTGGACATGGATATATTAAACATTGTTAAATAAAGTTTGATTATCGGTAAGAGTCTGTTTTCTTGATTTGCCATATTAAAAAAAAAAGGCTTTTGGGGACCAGCAGATGGCATAATGGCTACATCACTGGACTCCTATATAGTCAACTGTGGTTTGAGTCCTGGACCCAGCAGCTTAAAACTCACACTAAGCATGTGTGTGTGCGTGCCCAAGATCCTGAGAGGAGAACAGAGGAGAAGGAATTGCAGCATGACCATCCCCCCTAGGAGGTGATTTCTCACTTTCTGTTTCTCTGTCTCTGTCTGTCTCTCCGGTGAGTGCTTGTGTCCTATAGCAAAAATCTCTCTCTCATAAAGAAAGGCTTTGTATTGAAAATTGTGTTTAAATCTGTGAAGAATATAGTTGTTGGATGTAAAGAACAGATGGGCCCAAACATGGCTGTTTTCCTTGAGCAATCCTGAATTAGCATCGTAGATACAGGAAATGGCAAAAGCTAATGCCGTCTTCTGCCAAAAGGGACAGCTGTGTCCACACAAACTTTCCCAACCCACCTGGGACCCCCATTGCTGTGGTTTGGGCTCTAACAGTTCATGTTTGCCCCTCTGTGTGCTGGTCCTCCTAGTAATGTACCTTCTGGAGTTTGGTCCATTTCAGCATAGCCACCCCAACCCTGTCCAGCCCATGGACAAAATAAAAGATTTAATGCATTATGCATTTGTAAAGTTTTCTCTGCAATTTTACAGCTTATTCTCAGGCTGACTTCTTAAAAAGAACCCATTCCTCTCTTCTTCTTTTCTTTTCTTCTTTTCCCTTTCCTCATGCTCTTCTTCTTTCTCTTCTTCTTTTTCAAATTTATTCGTATAGATCCACCTGGTGTGACTGAAGAAGGTCCTCAGCCAGGATGCAAACCCAGCACCCATCACATTTGGGTCTAGTAGCTGCATTGCTTCCTGGCCTCTCTCTGTTCTTCCTGCTTGTCAGCCCTCAGTTAGCTTCCATCTCTGGTGGGTACTCTATGGGTAAGAAAGAGCTGGTGGGATAAATAGTTGGTGTTCAGTTGCTCCTGTTTTTGCACCTGACATTCTTTATTTAGGGACTCATTCTGAGGGTGAGACAGATTTTCCAATTTTTTTTTCACATTATTTATTATTATTATTTTTTTTTTTGTATATACTTTCAATCATATTGTTTGGCTTACAATGAGACCATTTCGATATGTGAACATTTCTCCCCAGACCCGTTGATCAAAATATCTTCAACAGATAACACCACACCTCCCCATCCCGTCAATGCTCTACCTCTGTATCCCTCCTCCAAATGTCCTTCGTTAGGCCCCACTCCTCCACATACACCTCATCTGACATTCACACCCATCTCTTGTGTTTGTTCAACTGTTAGTCAATCAGTTTCAGTCATAGAATGCAGACAAACGGTATATGTTAAGTGGGGACATACAATGTCTCTCCTTCATAGCTTGGCTTGCCTCACTCAGCAGTACATCTTCCATATTCTTCCACTTTCTGTCAAAAGCCAGGGTTCTGTTGGTTTTTATGGCTGAGTAGTATTCCATAGAGTATATGTGCCACAGTTTTTCAATCCATTCCTCCATACGGGGCATTTGGGTTGGTTCCATGACTTAGCAATTGTGAACGGTGCTGCAATAAACATCGATGTGCAAGCACTTTTCCAATGAAGAATTCTTCTGTCCTTTGGGTAGATACCGAGGAGTGGGATCCCTGGATCATATGGCAGATCTATCTGTAGATTTTTGAGGAATCTCCAAATTATTTTCCACAGTGGTTGGACCAATCTACATTCCCACCAGCAGTGGAAAAGAGTTCCCCTTTCACCACACCCCCGCCAACACTTATCATTTTTTGTTTTTGTAATATTAGACATTCTGACTGGGGTTAGGTGGTACCTCATTGTTGTTTTTATTTGCATTTCCCTTATGATGAGGGAGGTTGAACATTTTTTCATATGCCTTTTGGCCATTCGTATGTCATCTAGATTTTCCAATCTTTAATTAATTAATTAATTAATTAATTAATTTTTTATCATGGAAACTCCCTGGGCAGAGGCTGGGGTAGTTGGGGGATGGTGTTCACTTCACTAGCTATGTCTTAGCCAGCTGCTGACTGGTTAGTAGTGGGCCTGCCAGGGAGAATAAGTGCCTAGAGGAAACTGGGTGGGAATGGGTCTTGAGAGAAACATCAAGTTACTTACAAAGGGTATCCCACCAGGCTAATAGAGGACCTCTCCCTGGAAACAATGTGAGCAAGGAAAGAATGAGAAAATATATTGAAAGTGTTAAAACAGGAAAAGCAACTTGAACCAATACTGTACCTGGCAAAATTATCCTTTATATGGGAAGAAAAGGCAAGGACGTTCTCAGATAAACAAAACCTGAAAGAATTTTCCAATACCAGACCAGCTCTTGGAGAAGTTCTGAAGGGAGTGCTATACCAGGAAAACGAAATACAGACACATAGAATTAAGAGTTCAAAAACAACTAAGAAAATGGCCAACTTAATGGTAGGGACAAGTCTGGAGTTGAATATTATATCTCAGAATTTAATTGGAAAAATTAGACCACAACAGAAGATAGATTAAGTACATGAAACTGAACTGGTGAAATAGAATCTTATAACTTTTGACTAAAACATTATCGGTTTTCTTCTAGGCTTTGTTTTCCAGATTTAAGGATTTTTATCTTGTCTTGAGCTGCTGATAGGTTCATATACCGACTATTTGAATAGAATCCTAAACCTGTTTCCAGACTTTAAGTTTTAAGCAAAGCTCTCATAGAATTTCTTTGATTTTGATTTATTAAAGTTAAAACTGCTTTTCTTGAATTTAAAAAGTATATTAAAACATCTAAAAAAAAGGAAAAATAAAGGTAATGATATGGGTGATAGAAAGAGTCTCAAACCTCTCCTTTATGGCTTTTCTTAGGAATCCAGACAGATCCACGGGGAAGCATAAATCAAATACTTTGCTTTGTTTTCTGAGTTTAGAAAAGACCACAATGGAGTAAATTGGCTCAGTGTCAGAGTAAAGGTGGAAAAAGGGCATATCTGTTTATTTCCATTTTGGCTGGGGTGTGTGTGTGTGTGTGTGTGTGTGTGTCATACAATAAGTGTTAGCAATTGACATCTGAGGGAAGTGATGTGAGAAAGGGTGGGAGACTCAGGATCAGCCTGTTCTCAGAAAGTGTTAGGCATGGTGGGAACTATAAAGAAAAGTGAGAAATGAGGCCTGCTCTCTAGAAACGTTTCCTATAAAGGGAGAGACAAGATGTTGAGAGAAAAAGGTGACTTCATAATAGGAGGCCTGCATGTTTAGAGCCAAATGAGATTCCATAAGCACTTTAGAATCCAGGGGTGGGCTGGGTAGGTGAAGGGAAGCTTCATGGAGGAGATAGCCTTTGAAATGTGCCTTGCAGAATTGGGGGGTGGTTGTGCTCAGAGGGACAGAAATGAAAGAGAGCATTCTAATGAGGAGAGAACAGAAGTCCCCGTGGTTGTCTGGAGGGCAGGTGGAGCTGTTCAGCAGGCACCCAGGATTTGTTGGAGATGAGAGAGGTGTAGCCAAGAGAATGTAGAAATTAGTGGGAGCAGCACAGTGGGGAGCCTGCAGTGAATGAGGGAGAAAGCGTGATGTGCACCTTACTGACACTGGCTCCTCAGAGTTCATTCAACTTCTGCCAAGTGTCCCAACAATGTCTTTTGTAGAAAAAGGATCCAGGCAAGAATCATACTTTGCATTTAGTTATCCTTTCCCTTTATTAAGAAAGGGAAGAAGGGAGGGAGGGAAACAGAAGGAAGGAAGCTCCTTTTAGATTTCTCACAGCATCAGGATGTGACCATAGGGAATGCTCAGTACTTCATCTTTATTTTATTTTTTCAGTTCAACCAACTTTCATCTACCTGGCCTACTGAAAGAGAGCAGCAGCACAAATAATTTCAGAACAATTTTGTATTTTTAAATGAATTTTCCAAACAGCCTTGTAGCTAGTTTTTATTTTATTTTTCTTAATTTGTTTTTGCCATAAGGTGTGTGCACTTGCCAGAGAGAGAGACAGAGAGAGGGAAAGTGATAGATCACCCCCAGGAGGATGACCACACTACAATCCCTTCTTTTCCATTCTCCTCGCAGGATTTTGGACATACATACACATGTGTCCAGCATGATTTTTAAGCTGTTGGGTCCAGGATTTGAACCATGGTCAGCCATTTAAGAGTCCAGTGCATTAACTACAATCCCACCTGCTGGCCCTGTAGCCGCGTTTATTTAATTTACATAAACACATATGTATGTCAGAGATGTGTTTGACAGAAGTAGAAGTTGGCTCTTGTGATCTGTTAGTACTCCAAAAAGTAGAGAAATGGGAGTTCTTTTATTCTGCAGTTATTCCTCAAGTGGATCAGCTGAACCAAAGCACAGCCCCTAAGCCATAGATGCTGTTCCCAGGCGAGACCTGCACAGACTCATCTGCTAGGATTGGTGATTGTTGCTTTAGTTTCAACTCATAGTTCAGACTATCAGGCTTACCCTAATTGAATATTTCACACAACTTTCAACTTTCATTTTGCAAAATGATTTATGTAGAGCATAATAGGATCTCTGAATGATTATTCACCCCCAAATGTATCTTCCTCTGATAAGATTGCTTATTTCCTGCATAAAAGTGGGGATTTTCAGGCCAGCTGCAATGGTGCAGTAGTAAAGCAGAGATCACTCATGCCAAGAGAAGGCCCAGGTGAAGTGCCTGGTTTTTTTTTTTTTTTTTTTTTTTTTTGAAAGGATTTTTGCTATAGGGTGCGTGCGCTCACCAGACAGACAGAGACAGAGGGACAGAAAGCGAGAAATCACCCCCCAGGGAGGATGGCCACGCCACAATCCCTTCTCCTCCATTCTCCTCTCGGGATCTTGGGCATGCAAGCACACGGGCCTGGTGTGAGTTTTTAAGCCGACGGGTCTGGAACTCGAACTGCGGTCGACTATGTGGGAGTCCAGCGACATAGCCATTATGCTAACTGCTCGTCCTGTGAAATGCCTGCTTTTGATGATTAGATTAGGGAGGGTACCATGGAAAGTGCTCTGAGGTAGATGTGAAGGGGAGGACAGGCTCACACTTAAAGTAAAGCCGGAGACTCCACACTAGGCTGGTTCACAGCTTATGCACAGAGACACACATACATGCTCACAGTGCCATAATTAATTGAAATCATACTATTCACATTAGCTTGCTAGTGTCAGAAAGCGTTGTACTGGGCAATCTCTAGATCCATAGAACTCATCACATCCTAGGCTGTCAGAAGGGCAGAGCCCTTCAACAGTAATTTTTTCTGTTTTTGGAGAGGTATTTTTGCTATAGGGCGTGTGCGCTCGCCAGACAGACAGAGAGAGACAGAGAGAGAGAAAGTGAGAAGTCACCCCCCAGGGGGGATGGCCATGCCACAATCCCTTCTCCTCTGTTCTCCTTTCGGGATCTTGGGCACACACGCACACATGCCCGATGTGAGTTTTAAGCCACTGGATCCGGGACGCAAACCGCGGTCGACTACATTGGAGTCCAGTGACATAGCCATTACGCTAACTGCTGGTCCCCCTTCAATAGTAATTTAACATGCTTATTTTACAAACAACAACCAAAAACCAGAGCCCCTGAAAGATGAGATTACTCAACTCAGGCAGTAATTGAATTTTGAGAGCTAAGACTTTATTTGAGGTTTAGAACCTGTGGTGGTGGCAGTGAGGGAAGTACCTGGACCACGGAACAGGACCAGTGACTACGTTCTGGGATCTGGAACATATGCTGTGAAAGGAGCAAACAGAGAGGTTCTTCTGCTCTTGCATTTTCCTGAGTCTCTGCCCAAGTGTTGACTCTCTCCAGCTGTCCCTGCTAGAACGGCTTCTTCATTGTATCTTGACTGAACATCCAGAACTGGGCCACCTGTTCCAAAACAGAATCTAGGTCAGAAACTCTTCTTTGAGAAAAATGTACAAACCTGTCATTAGAGTTCTCTCACAGTCATTTTGCCTTGACACTGCCAGATCCATCTTCCCAAAGTCTCACTCCTCATGTTCCCTCTGCTGAACAACCCTCAGTAGCATCCTTTTGACTCTTTACCCTGGATCTGAAGCTTCCCACTGGCCTTCCCTGTGTCAATACCATTTGAATCTGGCAGGTATCCAGAGCATTACATGTTCCTCTCCTTAGGGTCCTCCTGCAATCAGGAATAATCTTCACTCTCCAGTTCCTACATATTCTTTAAAATGTGGTCAAATCCTCAACTTCTTTATCAACTAAGCGTCCCCTGATTGTTCCAGCCCATAAAGTGAGTTATTTAAAAATTCTCACTGCCGATTGCCTATACTGGCCTCTTAGTACTTAATTGTGCATTGCTGTGCATTGCTAGTTCATTTTTCTACTGCGTAATCTTCCATGCAGCCTTGTAACTGGACTTTCCACTCTGTCACTACTGCTGGGGGTAATTTCTAGCTATCTTTGTACATTTGTATCTTACGCTCAGGAGGTAAGCTCTACACTGGAGTTTTGGATGGACATGACACATTCCTGTGCCTGCATGCCAATGGGAAGAAGAGGGCTGGCTCCTTTGGCTTTCAAAGTGGAAGTGGAGGGATCAGCAGATGGCGTAGTGGTTACATCGCTGGACTCCCATATGGCCGACCACGGTTTGAGTTCCGGACCTGGTGGCTACAAACTTGGGCATGTGTGTGCATGTGTGTGCCCAAGATCCCAGGAGGAGAATGGAGGAAAAGGGATTGCAGTGTGGCCACCCTCCCTGGGTGTATGTGTGTGTGATTTCTCGCTTTCTGTCTGTCTGCGGCGAGTGCACAACCCTATAGCAAAAATCTCTCTAACAAACAAAAAAGAAGTGGAGGTGGAGTTGCCTTAATGGAGCATCACTGGGAAAAAGCTCCCATATAAGGATATTTTAGGGAGAAAGAAGGACAAAGGCTCACCAGATGCTCTCCATGCTTGTAAAGGACCTTTCAAATTTCTGAGTTCCAGTTTTCTTATCTATGAATTGACAATAATAATATTTATCAAACAAGGCTGTTATAGCAATTAAATAAGATGATAGGTGCAATCACATACTGCCTGGCATAAATGAACACGTTACAAATGTAGGCGCTTTTCCCTTACTATTAGTTCCTGAATCTTTTACTAGGAAAATGATTCCTCGCAGTCCTCTAGAACTGCTCATCTGTTCATAGTAACTTTAAAAGGAAATCTCTAATAGCAATTCCCTACTAGGTTTTTTCTGTGTCTCTTTGAATGACTCCAAGCCTTTTTTGTAACAAATGACTGTGACAACCTGTTCTTGTTTTGTTTATGACATGCCTCAAATCAAATCAAATAAATAAAAAATGACTACTTAGAAGCTCTGCTGATTTTTATTTCATTTCTTCTTACTTATTTTGAAATTCTAGATTGATTAGGATTAGTTCGACTCAAAGATTTAGGGCTGCTTCTGTCTCCCTGTCATAATTGGCAGCACCGAGACGACCTGGAGACCCAGAGTGGAGGGCACTATTGACTTGGCTGGAGACTGGGGCGTCATTACACTGGCAGAGTCGTGAGTAGCTAAAAGCCTGTGGTCTCAACTGAGTAACTTGTGGTAAACCAAGAATTGATTGTGTTGTCAAGGTCAAATTTTTCCATAAGGCAGATGCAAGTATTCAACTGAATACCATTCGCAGGTCACAGACACTGTTCTGCCCAACTGTAGGTGTTCCTTTGATGGCCCCTTATTATCTTGACTCATTTTTGACAAATACCCACTCCAGAGTTGGGGCCCTGCGGCTGTTTTTGTCGTGAGTAACCTTTACAGACAAGTCATGCTAAGGGGATGAGTCATTTAATCACAGTCTGCATGGATCCCACTACCCAGTCCCCAGCCTGTGGGGCTGAGGTTGAGGGGGCTGGGCTGTGGATGTCAAGGAAGGAAGTGGGGGGCAACTTCCCTTCCTCATCAAGAGAATTACTTCTGGGCTGCCATCTGGCAGCTTCAATTACTTCTTCAAAATTGCCAGTATAAGTTAATGGGGCCCAGAGTACAAATAACTGGCATGTCCGTAGCAACCTGGCCTGACTGGCTCCTTCCTGTAGTGCGCAGAGACGTGCCTGGACTGGGTATGGTGTGAGCATTTCTCCCCTCACTTTCTTTTAATGTTTCCATTGGGAAAGTACATAAAAGAGCCCTACATTCTATAACACGAGGCCTCTTTGATGCTTAACTCTTTACATATGACCCTGTGAAGGGGGATATGGAAAGCTGCCACATTCAAAGAGGGGCCACACAGAGACCGAGAAGCTACAAAAGAGCCTGACTTTATGGGGGTTCCTGTGAAAGCACATCTCCCTTTGGATTTATGGCTCTCATTTTATTCATTTGTTTCCTTCTTTCTCTCCCTTCTCAGAGAATTAGACCACATGCCTCAGCTGTTGGTGCATCGATAAAAATTTGTTGAATGAATGGATGAGACGTACTACTACTGCCAATGGGAATCGACCCTCAGGATGTGCAAGGGCATTTGCAGAGAGGGGTGGATGGAATGGGGCCTTGTTTACCCCTTAAGAAGGCACACAGGAACACTGGAAAAGAAGAAAAAAATGATGAAGACACTTGGTTTTATGCCATCTGGGATAATGGGCTTCCATTTCAAAGATAAAATTTAGGAAGTGGGAAGATAGGCGAGTAGGCATGCAAAGGGGAAAAAAAAGTGTGTCTTAGAGCCAAACGTAGTCTCTGGGCTTACAGTGGTGATAAATAAAGGAATGATGTAGATGGATGATCTGCAGGGAAGTACTAGATGATTCAGAGTTGGGAGCTCGCCACCTGAAATCCTGGGGGGTTCTCGAGGTAGCTTGCTGTTCTAGAGACTTAATTACCACTGTAACTCATGACATATAATTGCATGTCAGGTAGGCTAGTTTTCATGCTGAACTGCAGCCTTCTGGAAATAAATGATGCTTATTTCTCCTTCCTTCGCACACTGACCTACCAGATTCTGACACACATCTTACTGCACTTTCTTATCTCCGCTCTTTAACAGAAATAGCAGCAGTGACATGATTTGATGTAGAACTCTCATGAAACTTGGAGAATCATAAGATCTCAAATTTTTACAGTACATTTAGAGTATAAGTGTGAGATCTCATCTCAATTGCAAAAGTCCCCTAAAGTTAATTAAAATAAAGAAAGGAACAAAGTCAAATTTTAGGAAACTTCAGTTTTAAAATGCATTTGATTGCATTTTAATTTTAGAAAATTTATAGTTTCTCTCTCTCTCTCTCTCTTTGTCTAAAAGAGACACTTCTTTTTGCCTTCTTTATAATTTCATGATATTATATCCAATTCCACAACAGTGTAAGGAATTGTGGACAGAAAGTAGATCATTTCCTTTGGATTAGGAAGTTAAAGACAGAACCCAAAGTCATGTAGAAAAATCTAGAGGAATTTTATTAGTTAATCACGTCATCATTTTATTGAATAGGGAAAAAGTAGTTCTTAATGTTTTTACATCTGTTTTTTCAAAGAGTCAGTCTTCATTAATTAACATTTAAAACCAGAAAAGGCTAATGATGATCAAACTTCTGAATATGAGACCAGATGTTTTGAAAATTATTTCTAATGTCGGAGTTTCTCACCTTTAAAAAATATTTTTCTTGGTCTCCCATTAGCTTAAGAGCACCTAAGAAGACCCAAGCAAAGGAGAAGTCTGTTGTTGAGGATTTATATTTATAGTCCTTGATGAACTGAATACATTTACAAGCTGCATTTTGAAATCATAATAATCTTGTGTGAAGCAATCAAAATTCCAAAATCATCTAATCAAGAATGACATCAGAGGCAAACAATCTCTAGATGGAGTAGGTATAATTCCCTCTGTAAATCTTCCATTTAGAGCAGATGTTCTGATTTTGTGGATTAAGTCAAGAAGTATTAAGCTAAGTTGTCCAGCAGTTAGTTACTTAGAAAAGGTGGACCGATATGCACTTGAATTTCTTAAATGTAAAGAGAAGGCCACTGATAATCTATGCCTCCACCCTCCATCTCATAACCATCCTTTCTCAGTCAGCCAAGGAGAACTGAGGGGCAAATAAAACAGAAAGGTCATTGCCGGAGGGAGGGGACGCTTTCAAAGAAGGACATTCTTGGGGTACCCCAAGATGTGCACGAGTATGTGTATTATCTTTTCTGTGGGAAATTCTCTTCTTATCTTTGTCTACCAGTTCTTTCCTATAGGATAGAGAGCAAAAAAGAACAGCAGCGAGTTCTTGCAGCTTTTCAATTCCAAAGAGTAGCTATTTTGGTTCATTGATCAAGCAAGACATATGGATTCAGAAATACAAGATCTGTATGTTTTACTTCTGCCTCACATCTCATCATTTGGCATCTCAATTAGGTGGACCTCTTACAGCAGGCGGGTGGGTATGGAACGGATTGATATGGCTTCAGTTATCGCAACATTTAGGTCCTGGCCCTTGATCTCAAAACAGAACCGTCGTCTCCAAAGGTCTGTTGCTAACAGTTTACGTGGTGTTGTCAGAAACGGCATTCGTTCTTTACTGTTTTCTTATTGCTTTTATAATAAATATTTACAGATTTATTGCATACTTATTTTCCAAATGGATAGACATTTTTAGAAATGACATTTCTGAAAGTGCAGAAGCTATCTGGCACATATACAGTGTATCGTACCATGTGTTTCCTGACAAGAGCATCATCGAAACTGTCTTCATAGTTTATCTGATGAAACTCCATTGCAATGCGTTGTATCAAGTTTATGGCCCTATTCTTCTCCTCGATGCTTTTTATTTTTACATCTGACATAGGGAAAATGGCAAGATTTTCTTTATTCCCCAGCAAACTAATCTATAAAAGCTACGGGAACTTCACTTCTTCACAAACATAGAGGGAAATCCTTTATTCTACTGCTTGTCTCCTCTGCTATAGAATTTATTTTTCCTCATGTTATCAATATATTGAGTCTTTTATCTTAAGGAAAAGAATAGAAGAAGTGAAAAAGTCATGAAAAAAACTGTAAGATGTCTTAATGCTTAAAATGTAAATTATTTTCAAAGTGCCTAGATATTAGGCTAAGAGTACAGCCACAAAAGAATCCTCTGAATCACTTGGGTGTCACAGAATAACATGAAGCAGCAGACCAGCTCTTTCTCTGACAAACTACAGAAGAACTCCAATTCCTGAAAAAAAAAGTGCTATGACGTTCTTGGAATTATAGAATAGGAAAGTGGAATAGATCAACTCCTTCTTTTATTGTTATTTTATTGTCTTATATTTGAAAGAACCAGGTGTTTTTGGCTACTGAATATTGTTTTCCCATTAAAGGTTTAGAGTTTAAAGCAATATATCCATGAAAGCTTAGGGATGACATTGTAGCCTCTACCTGACTCAGATTCTGTTTATATAGGGTTGATTGGAATAGTTTATTTATTTATTTTTTGTAAGAGAGATTTTTGTTAGAAGGTGCATGCACTTGCCAGAGAGACAGAGAGAATATGAGAAATCACTCCCTAGAGGGGATGGCCACACTGCAATCCCTTCTCTTCCATTCTCTTTTTGGGATTTTGGGCACACACACACGTGCCTGGTGTAAGTTTCAAGCCACTGGGTCCAGGATTTGAACTGTGCTCAGCCAACTGGGAGTTCAGTGATATAACTTTATGCCATCTGCTGGTTCCATAGCTGGAATAGTTTATGGTAGCAGGCAAGGTGTCTGTTTCTAATATTAACTGTTGACTTTATTTGAAGTAATATAGGAAGCCTAGTTAATAATAATTATTTTTTGACCTGTTTGTCTGCAGTAGAATCCCTAATGATAGGTAAGACATGCCAATAGAGGACAAAAAGATAAAAGATGTTATATATCTGCCTATGTTGAAACTGCAACTAGGATCAATAGGTGAATAATTTGAGGAAGAACAGTTTAATTACAAGAGCAATTATCAAAATGTGGGAGTTTGCAACGATGAAATAGCCTTTTTGGAAAGATAGGGAGCTCCTGCTAATAGATGTGTTTTAGGCAGGCACTGGCTGATTGCCCATCAAGATCAGCGCTGAAGGGATTCCAGCATTGTATTAGCTGCTGTCTTACGGCTCTGTGCAATCAATTTCAGGCATTCTAAGAATCAGTGTTCTATCAATTTACATACATAAAACCTCATTAAAGTAGGATTTCACTAATTTGTAATTTGTAATAATTGAGATGAAGTCTTTCATTACACAGCATATATTTTTCTTTTAAAAGAGTATAAGATTAGAGGATGATTTTAAAAACACTTAAATTTGCTTTTGTGTTTAAATGTTATAGAAACATCCATTTGTTTGGAAAAATTATATACTCGTAAATAATTTATTAAAATATTGATCTTGGGGGGCCGACAGGTAGTGTGGTGGTTAAGAGTACTGGACTCCCACATGGCTGACCATGATTCGAGTCCTGGACCTGGCAGCTTGCTTTCTTGCTTTCTCTCTCTCTCTCTCTTTCTCTCTGGTCAAATTTTTAAAAAAATAAATAAATAAATAAAATGAAGTTAAATAAATAATTCTTTTAAAAAGTATTGATCTGTATTGGATAATACTTCTAATATAAACTTGAAATATATAAAATTATTTCCTTGAACATACTCTAATCAAAAAGACTTTTTCTTCTTTTTTTTAAATTTAACTTCATTTATTACTATTATTATTACTTTTGTTTAATTTGACCAGAGAGAGACTGACAGAGAGAAAGAGGGAAAGTGAGAAAGCAAGCCACCAGGTCTGGGACTCGTACCGCAGTCAGTCACATGGGAGTCCAACGTTTTCAATCACCACGCAGCCTTCTTGTCCCAGATTTTTCCTTCTTAAAGAAAATATGAGTTAGTGGGACTTTACATATATATCTATGTATATTAACAATTAATTTAAAAAATGACGAATATAAAAATGGGCACATGTTAAAAGATTTTATTTAATTTATTAACAAATAAAGGAACCAGAAAATATTTGAACTCATTCCAAGGAGAATCCAAAGACCAAATATATTTATAGGTCATTAAAAGTGCCCAAATTAATTTGTTTAGGTTGATGCAAACTGGCTTCTTCCACAGTGGGAGAGAACAGTCAATTGAACCTCCACTGAACAGATTTTGCCTGTCTATGGATAGAAATTATATGCATTATTACTAAATTCACACAAATTAATTTGGTCTCTTCAGAGTTGTTAAACAGCCTAATCAAAGGGAATGAAAAGCAGAAGAAAAACAAATGGATGAACCTGTCAGTAAAACCTCCAAATGTCAAACCTTTTCTCAGTTTTTTCTTACACACACACACACACACACATACACACTCTACACACACATTATATTTATATCAAGTCATGTCACTGAGAAATTATAGTGATTCTCTTAGACATAGTATCCCTGCCACTGAATTTGAATCAACTACTTTTATTTTCATGACTCAAGTGAATTTTAGAAATTTGTTTCACTTCACTTTCTACTCCCAAACCTGATAACGTGGTGAATGTTATGTCTATACTAGCACAAGATTTATTTACAAGGTAATGATGGCATGGAAGGTGGGAAACTCAGACAACATTCAGGTGTGTGTGATCCGTGAGTGCTGAACTCCTTCTGCAGGGATTTGGCACACTATTTTGTTTTTGTTTGTTTCAGACAAAGGATACAGGAAAGGTGGCACCAGGAGGCACCAGGACAGCACCCACAATGGGATGTGCTCACATCACAATCCTTTTTCCTCCAGTTCTCCATCCTTTCAGGATTTGGGGCAGACACACACACACACACACACACACACACACACACACATGTACTTGGTGTAGTTTTCAAGCTGCTGGGTTCAAATTATGATTGACCACGTGGATTTGGCTCCCTAGGAACAGTGCTTAACTGCTGTACTCTGTGTCCAGCCAGACAACTGTCTATGCAAGGGGATCACTTTAGGGGACTGAGCAGTAACTGGCCTAGAGAGCTTGGGTTCTGGTGCCAGCCAGTGGTGTGGTGGTTAAGGTAGCTGGATCCCACATGGCTGATTGTGTCGTTTGAAGTTCAGACCCAGTGACTTGATAATCATGCCAGCACATGTGCACATGTGCCCCAAATCCTGAAAGGAGAAGAGAGGAGAAGGGACTATAGCATGGCCATCCCCTCTGGAGGAAGAGGGTGCTTTCTCATTTTCTCTCTCTCCCTTCCTCTCTCTCTTCAGTGAGCTCACATACCCTATAGCAAAAACAAACAAACAAACAAAAACAACCAACTTGGTTACTTTTTTGAATTACCCTCAAAATTTTACAGAATTAAATCTTATGTGAGACTGTGCTCTCTGAAAAGAGGAGAAATTGCTCAACATTTTTGAGTTCTAGGGAACAGATAACCACAAAAGACAACCATATCCTACAGATTCCAAGATAAAAGTTAAAACCTATTTTCCTCCTTCCTCATGACAGGTAAGACTCTCAGATGACGCCATTGTCTAGCTCTCTCTGGTAAAGGCTTTTCTTTGATATGCCCTTCCTATTCTTTGAAATAGTCCTTATTAATAAACATTCTCTCTATAACCACACTCTGAGTAAAAGCATCTCCTTAATTATTCAGTAACTTTGTAGAAGATAGAATTACATTTTTGATCATGTAAGCTTTTTTTCCTGGAAATGATAAAAATCATGAAGAGAAAAATATGGTAAAATATGGTAAAGAAGTAAGTGGCCAGGCTGGAAAATGCCATTTTGGGTAAAAATCTCCATAATAAAGTATCAATAATGATTTTCTTATGTGACATATAAGTAAGCCATGAAACACAAAACATGTTTAAAGCATCATCCAATCAATGGCAGCAATACACAAATAAATTATAGCTTCTTGGTAAACATATCAAAGAAGTGCCATTAATTTATTTTTGAAACCACAAATTATTAAGCACAATATTTGGTGTGTTAAAGGAAACAGTACCATTTACCGCTCTGCCCCTCAGTTTACTCATGTGTGGAATCAAAGGATTAGGCTGGATGGCTGCTAACATTCTCTAGTTTGTATTGTGGGCTCTTTGTTCACTCCTGGATTCGGTTTTCTTAGTACAACTGCATCTCTTCCTTTCAGAATTTCCACGTACCTGAGAAGTGAAAAATAGAAAGGTTGATTTCTCTTCCCTTGTAACTCACTTCTAATTGGAATTTTTGAATGACAACTACTTTGTCAAAGTAGTAGCCAGAGCCTTCTAAGGGAAAATAGGTTTACATACATTTTAAGAATTCAGTGTCCTTAATGAGGATCATTGAATACTAGAATAGTGATAGGCTGATGGGAACTGTGAAATCTCCCACTGTCTTTAAAAACCGAGGAATGGTCTAAATGACTTAAGCTAGAGAATGTGAACACTGGAGACAGCTTTATAGCACTTTCTATATGTGTGGCACTGTCCTAAATGGTTTAAGTCATTAACACTTAATTCTTACACTCTATGTAGTAGGACTATTGTTATTGTCATCATTTTGCAGTTGAGGAAACTGAGACTCAGGAAGTTAGAATAACTTGCCCAAAGTCACAGAGTTGTAGAGTGAAAGCCAGAATGTGAAGCCATGCTGTCTCATGCAAAATACACTGACAGCCCTATAATTCTACAAAAGTGAAAATAATCTCCCAACTAATGGTGCAAAGCCAACACTCCAAAGAGGAAATAAAACAGTGAGTCTTAGTGTAGAGATAAATGGAATGCCTTACTCAAGGTCATCAAATAACTTGGCCTTGAAACCAAAAATGTCGTGATCTCTTCATTTCCAACTCCCAAACTCTTGTTCATTACTGGTTTAGTCCCACAGATGACATGGTGGAGCTAAACGAGTCTCTTTTAAGACTCTCTTTCCTAGAGCTTGTCATGCCACAGAATTCTTTAATGTTTTGAGCTCATGATAATATGTGGTCTTTGGTAGAACTCCTGTGGTTTGACACCAGCTCTACTAGCGATTATGGCAGCTTTTGTTTTCTTAAAAAGCTGGCCGCTCCTGGAATTTGGGCTTGAGAGAACAGAAGCGAGGTTGGTTTGGCTCCAACAAAGCAGTCAAGTGTAACTAATACTGTGTTATTAGCACGGGGTGAAATTTTCAACTTTCAGTATCTTGACGAAACATAGACAATAAAAATTGC
Source organism: Tupaia tana (assembly GCA_026018925.1). NCBI lineage: Eukaryota > Metazoa > Chordata > Mammalia > Scandentia > Tupaiidae > Tupaia > Tupaia tana. Next base: position 21,754,636 of record JAKSZU010000007.1, read on the forward strand.
TCAGTGACTTTTTCTAACCTTTCTAACCTGTATTTTACTCCCCAAGACCACGATCCACTTTGCATTCTCAGACAATAAGCCAGGGAGCTAGAAAGTGTGTCACTCATAGCAAAGGACGGCTTCCCCTTCAACGAAACAGCTACATTTGGCAAATTTAAGTCTTAAGAAGTCTTAACATTTTCCAGGTACTGAAATGTTCTTCCCACTGACAGACTGAAATAGTTGTCAAGGCTCTGATGGGGTGAGAATCCGTCATTAAGAAGTTCTGAAAAACCCAAGGAGCTGAGCTGGTCAAGTCCCCAAGTGTGATCAGGAAACATTTTCTGCATCCCCATGGATATCTAATTAATCTAATTGTTTTGAGATGTTCTATTTTAAAATACAGTAGAAATAAAACAATATAATGTATTAAAATCACAGTGGTCTTAGTCAAGGATCATTAACACTGTAAGTACAGAAACCTATATGCTTATCTTTTGGTGGGAATTGTCTAACTTTTCTCTCCTTTAGGCATTTTGGAGGGCTTGGAATATGGTGTTTGACTTCGAAATGCACTTTCTAGCTGTTGGGAATTAAGTAATCAGGATAGTGCGGTTTTGCATTATATAAGAGACAGAGTATGTAGTTTGCTGCTGTCTTAAACTCATTCTTTGGTGGAAAGAAAACTGTAAGAATTGAGGTCAGTTCACAGTCTAAGAACAAGATCAGCTTGGAGACACCCCCTTCTGTGGGTTTCTCAGAACTCTCCTTTGTCCCATCCCAAGTCCCATGTGATGCAGAGTCCAGGCAGATTTTCTCCTTGGAATTTGCCAAAGTCCTCATCCACTGGCTGTTTCCTGATTACAGGAGTGGAGTTTGGGGAGAGAAGACTCAGGCCTCTGAGAAGGCATGTATGTAGTCAGGTCCTGGGAGACAGAGAGAAAGTGGTGTTCACTGGAAAACTTAGAACCATGTATCAGGAAGCAGAAATCACAAATCCAGTCTAGCTCTGACTCCAGAGTTTGTACAAAATATTTAAACCTATTGAAAATTAGTCTTACTGCTTGGAAAACGAAGGGATTGATTTGTTAGTAGTTCTCAGACTTTTGACTTCAGGACTTTTCTTCAAAGGAGCATGTAAAGATAATATTAAGAGTCAAAGTAGGCCCAGCCTCTGTGGTATGGTTGATAGTGTACCAGACTGCAGAGCAGGAAGCCACATGCCAGCCATCGGTGCTTTGGGTCCCTAACCTGGTCAGCCTGATGCATGCAGGTTAGTGCACATGTGTGCCCAGGATCCTGATGAGCAGAACTGGAGGAAGGGGATCACCCAGGACCAGGCCCTGTGAAGGGTCTCTCAACACCTTCGTCGACATGCACACTGTATCATGAACAACAACAAAAAGAATCAGAAGTAAAGGGGCCATCCAGTGGTGCAATGGTAATGCAATACTCTGTTTTCCTGGACTCACATGAGAAGGTCCCAGGTTTATGTCCTAAGGCCTCCCTGTACTTAAAATATATAATCATGTGATCTGAGCTGTCTGAGACCTGGGGTTGATCTTGGCATGAGGACCCTGTAAAGGGTCCTGTATTATTTTTTTCTCTCTCTTTCTCTCTCATGGAAGAAATAAATAAACTTTTAAAAAGTAGATTGTTTGGGCCAGCAGGTGACATAGAGGCTAAGGTGGCTGGATCCCACAGGTCCCACTATGTGATTTGAGTTCTAAACTGGCAGCTTGAGTGTCTTGCCAGGTGTATGTGCGTGTGTGCCCAAAGTCCTGAGAGGAGAATGGAGGAGAAGATATTAAGACATGGCCATCTTCCTGGGGGTACTTTATCACTTTCCCTCTCTCTCTCTAGCAAGTGCATGTGCCCTATAGTAAACAAACAAACAAAATTGACTGCTTTGTTTGAAAAGAGCAATCCTGAACCCCATTCCCCCTTGGACTCTCCTTCCATGTCGTGCCCCCTTATTGGCCTCAGCTATCCACAGGAGAGTTCTGAGGAACACTGTTTGAGAACTAGATGGATGGGATGCATATTAAGGACTCGAAATGATTCTCCTCCATGGGGGATACAAGTACAAAGTGAAAATCCTTCCTTTCACATACTGAGATGTAGTAGGAGAGAGACAAAGGTAACTGATATTAAATACATGAAAGCTATAAGTTCTACATACTCAGTTGTACCAAAGAACTATGTTACCTTTGCCTTTTCCTCATTGAGACTTACTAGTAACCGTACTCTTAGAACACTTAGTCTTTACCTTTTTGGTATCCGAACCATTTGAGAAGCTGATGAAAAAATGCACCTATAACTTCAGCAATTTGAAAATTATTTTAAGGTCTTTCAGATATTCAAAGCCCAACCATAGATTGTGGAGTAAGAACTCCTTTTTTAAAGGCCTCACACAGATTTAGTTGCTAATCTCTCAGATTTACCCAAGGACATTCGTAGTTGGTCCTAAATCAGTGCCCAAGGAATTTGCATTTCCAGGTAGCACTTGTGAAGATGAAAAAAAATCTCAAAGGAATGACTTTATCATGGGGAATTTTGGGGCTCACTGGTAAAGCCAGTAAGTGGTTCTTTTTAACAGTCTTAGAAAAATATATAATAGTATTGTTAATAAAGAAACAAGAATTGCTTTTTTAATAGGCTTCTGAGCATGTTCAGTAGACCCAAAGATTATGAAAATCATTTCTGTTTTCATGATAATATGTTGTAGGAGAAGTAGTCTGTATTCTTCCTGTCCATCTGTGGGTAAGTTATCTCTAAAGATCATAGCCAATAACTTTCTTGTGTATGAACATGCATGCTGTTCCCTCCCATCAAGAGATGGAGTCTACTTTCTCTCCTTCAAGCTCATCTGGCCTTGACTTGTTTTGACCAACAAATAGTGGCTAAAGTGCCATGGGACCAGTTATGGTTCTGATAGTTTCTGCCTTAGGGCCAACTTCATTCTCACACTCCAGTCACCAAACGAAGAAGCTTGAGCTTGACTACCAATGATAAGAGGCAACAGGAGAGAGGTCTTGAAAGACAGGCAATGCCTGTCTTCCAGCTTCAGCTCAGCTTCCACAGGAATGGCATCATACAAATGACCTTAGCCTACACATCATGGAACAGAAGAACCACCCAGCTGAACTCAACCTACCCACAAAATTATGAAAAGTAATGCCTTAATGTTTTACATCAATTTATTTTCTTGGTTTGTTATTCAAAAACAAAAACTAGAACATTATCCATTAGGCACTTATACATAAAATAAGTTTCTTAAATTTGTTTCATGCAACTCAAAATCCTGAGGACATTTCTTTCAGATATTTTACCAGGACCTCTCTTAATATAATTTGTCACTCCCACACTGGATTCTCAGACCCACACAGAAAATATATCTCCAGTGGACCAGTGAAGACTATCTGTGATCCAAGCACTCACTTTAAAAACTAATACTTTTGAGGTGTGCCTAGAACTAAAAAGATTTAGTCATTGATTTTCAATTTTATGGTGTGTCATGTAAGTCACTAATCTGTTGCCTTTCTCTTACATCAGGTAAATGATGCAAGTTACTTTCACAGGGAAAGTGATTCAGGGGGATGAGAACAAATGGCTTCATTGGATGGGGTGGTCTAGTGTTCTGACTTTTAAATTTTTAATGATTAATTGGTTATTTTGTTTCCCAAAATAATCCTGTTTTGAAGTGTGTTGTCACACTTGAAGATGAAATGGTTGAGAATGAAAACAAAACAAAACAAAAACAAAATAAAATGACAAAAGTAGTGATTGGTGGGTATTGTAGTGCTAAAGGCTGTGCTAGAGATCATCTGGGTTTTTCTCTTTCTTTTTCTTTTTCTTTTCTTTCTTTTCCTTTGGCCTGGTTTTGTCCATCACTGACCACACAAAGGCCCAGAACTGATGGTCATTGATAGCAATAAAACCACACACAAGTTGCTTTTTCTAGTGGAGATACTATGACTACTTGACTGTAGGTCCTACACTATACACACCATTTCCCAAAATTCTGTAAGGTTCCCAGAGCCTGGAAAACAGAAACACGTGGTAGGAAAGACAGGTGGAGTCTTGAGTAATTGTTATACAAAGGGTCATCATTTATTGATTTTAGCTGAAAATATGTTTCCCGTTGCTACAGGTATGTGTATGTGTGTGCGTATTGCTAACCAAAATGTGCGACATAGCACTTTTGTAAGAGAAATAAAATTATAAAGTGTTATATAAGACAGGTCTGAATGAGACAGAAAGAGGAAGGTTGGTATATAGAAAGGAGAAGGGAGACAGATGTAGGGCAGGAAGTTGGAAAGCTATGTGTCCTCATCAACCCTTTCTGGGCCAAAGTCCCAGAGTGAGAATGTGCTCTAGGGAGTTGAGGGGAATATCATGTGTGATTCAACAGGAAAAAAAGTCAGTTGTATTTATGAAATTTGTAGAGTTAAAAGCATCTATTTAAGAAACAAATAGTTTCTTCTCTAGGTAAGCCTATGGGTGGCTAAGTTCTGGATTATGTAGTGTGGACTACAAATGCAAGAAAGAGAAAACATAGCTGGGCAGGGGCAATTGAGCTGGAGAGGAGGCAGGCACACACATGTACATGCCTGGCATGCTCAGAAAGGTGCTGGGAAGTCAGAAGGTGTGCTCTCTTGCCAGTGCGTGTGTGTGTGTGTGTGAGAGAGAGAGAGAGAGAGAGAGAGAGACAGAGACAGAGACAGAGAGAGAGAACATGATCGAACACCCACCAATGGGGCATGGTCATGCCACAATCCCTTCTCCATTTCTCTATCCTATTGGAATTCTGGGCATGCACAAGTGGCTGATGCGTTTTCAAGTCACTGGAACCAGGATTTGAACTGCAGTCTGCCATGTGAGATTCAGCTCCCTTAACCCCTAGACAACAGGGCTGACTCAAACCCAGGATCTTTCTCATGTGGGCCTAGATACAATGCTGCTGAGTGACCATCTGGCCCCCAGAAGTTTTACACACACACACACACACACACACAAATTTAAATTTTGCCAGAGAATGTGTGCACTTGCTGGAGAGAGGAAGAGAAAGAGAGTGGGGGAGAGCTAACAGAAAAGCAACCACTCCATGGGACATGGTCACATTACAATCCTTTCTTTTCCATCTCTCCCTTATTGTGGGACTTGGGACACACATGCACATACACACAACATGATTTTCAGGCTGCTGAGTACAGAATTCCAACTGTGTAGTCAGCTGTGTTAGAACCACCTGTCTTAACCAGCATGCCACAGGCTGGTCCCTGTATTTTTAATTAATTTGTGTGTGTGTGTGTGTGTGTGTGTGTGTGTGTGTGTGTGTTGTTATAGGGCACATGTACTTACTGGAGAGAGATAGAAAGAGAGATAGAGAGACAGGGAAAGTGAGAAATCGCTCGCAGGGGGTGCAGGCCATACCACAATCTCTTCTCCTTCATTCTCCTCTCAGGATTTTGGGCATGCATGCACATGTACCTGGCATATCTTTCAAATCCCTGAGTCTAGGACTCAACTGCACAGTCTGCCATGTGGGATCCAGCCATGTTAACCTCCATGCCAGGTGGGATGTACCACAGTCAGTTTAACCATGGTTCACACTACCTATTGACTGGACATCTGTTTGTTCCAGGTTTTTTGTTATCTTAAAACTGTTGCAAACATTCATGTAGAGGTTTTTGTATGAATGTAATTTTTCATTTCTCTGGGCTGGATGCCTGGGAAAATAATTATTGTCTTGGATTGTATACTAGTTACATGTTTGTTTTTTTAGTGTTTCTCTCCTCCCCCAACAGGTGCATGTGCATACGAGAGAGACCCCGCAATAGGACCCGATCATGCCACAGTGCTTCTTCCTCCCATTCTCCATCCTGTTAGGATCTGTAACATGCACTCACATGCCCAGTGTATTTTTCAAGCTGCTGGTGCTAGGACTTGGACCCTGGTGAGTAATGTGGGTTCCAGCTCCCTCTGCACAGCACTTAATGTTTGTGTTATAGTTCTGGCCCTAGTGCTCTGTCTTTAAAGAAGTTGCCATATTGTTCTCTAAAGTTCCAAACTGGTTCCATTTTACAGCTCTACCTACAAGGTAAGAGTAATCCAGTTTCTCCATATCCTTGGCAGCATTTGGTAGTGTCATTATTTTTCATTTCAGATAGTCTGAGACGTACATCCTGGTATCTCACTGTAGATTTAATTTGCATTTCCCTAATGGCTAATAATGTTAAACATCTTTGCATGTGCCTATATATACTTTTAAAACATCTGGTTGTATCTGGGAAAAAAGGCTCTTAATTGCTCTTTAATGTTTATCTCATATATGGTCCTGTTTTTCTAGCCTTCATCTACGGAGAAAGCTCTGCTCTCTGCAAAGAGGAAGCGCAGCCGATTTCCAACACGCTGGACTAGGGAAAGAAGCAGAGCTGTTCTTTGGCGCTGGATGCCATTTCTTGTTAACAGGGAAAAAAATTCTGTTTTATGTAAGCATCAGTGTAACACAGTCTAACAATAATAAAGACGATTGTTTTAAATCCCCTCATAGGTTGAGTTCTTTTACCTCACATAATACTAGGAGTTTTTGTAGCCATCTTAAAGACGTTGTTATCTTTGGCAGAAGCATGGCGGCTTGGCTCAGAAAGCAGGCAGTAACAATGATATCAGTTCCTTTTTATATATTTTTTTTCTTCTCCTGGAACACCATGTTACCTAGAATACATGAGAATCTGGCAGAGGTCTACATTTTCTTCCCCTGTATTCCTTTCACACCATCTGTTTGGGTGTGCTAGAATCCACTGGAATGTCTTTACAAGGTGTCAAAACTCCGGGAACTCCACTCTATTTGGCAGCAGAGAGAGAAAGGATAAAGTGATCATGGGAGTCGTATGGAAGAGAGAATCCGGGGGAGCGTCTGTCACAATTACAAAAGAGACAATTTACAGCATGGCAGAGTCCAAGGTTAGCGTTATTTCTCTCAGGATCTATTTCTGATCGAGGTCGCAGGAATGGATGCCACACAAGCTCCCTCATCCTTCAATGAAGGGAGGGTCACGTGACGCTGCAAACTGTTTCAGAACCATTCATGTGCCTGTCTGGTGCTCTCCAAGAGGAAGACAAATGCAGGGTGAGGATGCCATGGCATGACAGCCCCCAAGCTTAGCACAAGTTCATTTGTGTAATGGGTTAGAAACCCGCGAAGTCATTTCAAAGGCAGTATTCTAATTTATTTTTTTTTTCAACCACAACTCAAAAAGGAAAAACAAAATAAGACAAAACCAGTCTCTCTACCCCCAAAACTTGTTTATAAACTGTATTATGTGAAAATCCAACTTGGAAAGAATTCTCGTTTGACTTTAAACTGTTTGTTCACAAGCTCATGGAATAACATGGTTCTTGGATTCATTAACTCTTATTTATAAACTTAAGGTTGTTTTGGAACATGAAGCATAACATTTACTAAAAAGAACATTGAAATGTATTTGTCTTTTTAATTAAAAAAACACTAAGAAATGAAGTCTGCAAAACATAAAATCTTAATATTGCAGTAGGATTTTCCCTCATTAAAAATATATATCAAACCATTGTCTGATTGAAACTAAACACAGTTAAACATATATAGATATAAATTATATAATTTACATTTATTATACTTAATCCAGGTACACATGCAAACACATTTGTATATATAAATTATGTATGAAATACTCATAGCTAAAATTTATGTGGCTATATTTGAAACCGTGACATCAGAGATAGGCTTAAAACACGTTTAATTACATTACCAGCGTGTATAATCAGAGTTAGAACTACTGATAGATTTTGCTGACAAGAATTATGGAAAGTAGCAGCTAATTCAGGATTGTTCTATTACAGATATTACAGGGGAAGCAAGTCTCAAAAGTAGATTTAGACTCTCTTAACATTCATATTTTTTTGTGGAAATTTTATCATTAAAAAAAGCACATTTTAAAAGCAATTTAGGCAAGTAAATTCTAGAATGAAACAGTAGTCATCATTGTTGATAATTCCTTGTGACTTTTATCTTATATTTATTTAGTCAAGTGCTATTCTGGGTTGCATAAAAGTACAAAAATGTATAATGTGAGGTAAACAAAATAGAAACACACAACATACCTAGTTTCTTGTCTTTAAAGGGGATCATAAGATATTATTTAGTTGACACAAAAACATAAGAAAACGTGTTTCGAGGAGAACAGTGAAAAGAACCCTTTCTCCTTAAAACGTCACAGAGCTCTATAGTCAGTGCTTTAAGATCTGAGAATACCTATGTTCACATTTTTTCCAAGCAGTGCACTTAAGGGGCAGAGGAATTTTTTAAAAACATGAGTGCCTGGGACAAGCAGTTGGCATAATGGCTATGTTGCTAGACTCCCATGTAGTCGACCGCGGTTAGAGTCCAGGACCCAGTGGCTTAAACTCACGCTGGGCACGTGTGTGTGCGTGCTCAAGATCCATAGAGGAGAATGAAGGAGAAGGGATTGTGGCATGGCCATCCCCCCTGGGGGGTGATTTCTCATTTTCTGTCTCTCTGTCTCTCTCTGTCTTTCTGGTGAGCGTATGCGCCCTACAGCAAAAACCTCTTAAAACAAAACAAAACAAAACAACATGAGTGCCTTTAGTATTCTATTAAAAAGTTAATTTTATTAACAGTTGGAAATATTTTCTGATGAAAATGGGTTCAACCACTGCAAAAAGACCTTCTTTGACTATAAGTCTTTAAGACTCCTTTGACCACCTTGCTGAACTACGTTTACTTTTCAGGTTGGATGATCACACTAAATAACTGAGTAGTCGTAATGTTTGAAATGCTGTTTAGTAACTTAATATCTCACATAGGCATCTTTGGAAAGTATACCAAACAATGCTGGTATTTGGGATTAGAGACATTTAAGATGATGCTGATTCACTCAGGCCCATTTGTATCTTCTAAATTCTCACCTTAGTAGGCTATTCACGCATCCCTTCTATAATCAGGATTTCTGGATACTGAAGAATGTGAGTCAGATTACGAGAAAACCTATGTCTGATTCTCATGTCTGTCTCTGACCAGGTACAGTGTCTGGCAAGACCCTTCTTCAGAAAATCTGAGAGTGAGATCAGTCCATTTGAGGTTAGTAGGCTCAGAGAAATTTTAGTGGGTGGAGCTTCTCTGATCTTGGCAGATAAAGGAGGCAGCCAGACTTTACAAAACAGCAATTTTATTTCTGTATTTCTAGAGTTTAGGCTAGGTTTAGATTTGCCACAGGAAACTGCAGTTTGGAATATAATCTGGCTTCCTGTTTCTCTCAAGGTTAAGCCCTCTAAAGACAGACAAAAAGCACTACTAAGAACCTAGGACAACATTTGAGTTCTGAATCAATGGTGGCCATGCAATGTGACTGTCTTGGAAGTCACAGGGAAATCTCAGAGCTCAATAAATAAAGGAGTCTCTTCTCAAACTGCAAGAGGCAGCATTATTTCTCCCTCTTAAAAACCTATGGAGGGGAACCAGCAGGTGGCATGGTGATTAAGGCACTGGACACTCCCACATGGCTGACAACGGTTCAAGTCCCCAACCTGGCAGCTTGCTTTTTCAATGCCCCCCCCTCCCCCGCCCATGTGTCTCTCTCTGGTCAAATTAAAATAAATAAAATGAAAGACTAAATGAAATTAAATAAAAATAATTCTTTAAAACAATGTATGGAGTCTGCTTGGCAATGATTATTCAAAGGTGGATAAGATCATCAAATAAATGAACATATTGTAAACAAAAAGATCAGGTGAACAGGATAAGGGGAAACGGATGGCTAGAGATCACTTTCAAGCATGACTCCAGAGGCTGGTGGTCCAAGGGGGTCCCCCAGAATGATTCCGAGGCTTCCACAGGGAGGGACACAACTCCTTCCTTCCTTCATTTCACAACATTTCTGGATCTCTCACTGTGCCAGGTCCCCATGAAGCCTCTAGGGATTCAGTAGCAAACAACAGCAATGACAGTAAAAGCCAACAAAGGCTGTGCCCTACAGAAGCTTTCCCTCTAAAAACCAAGTATGTTATGCAAATATTTAATAATTGCAAGGGCTATTTAAAATAGCAAAGCATTTTGCTTAAATACTTACATGTGAGAACAGTATTGCTTAATCTATAAAGAGAAAAGTTTTAAACACTGAATTAGAAATAGATAAGGGTTAATGTAATTTTAAAAAATGGACATAGAATACATTAAAATAAGGTGGAGAGATTATAAAGCAGCAGAGTAAAAAATATGGATAATTCTATATATATTTCCCCCAAAAAAACAACTAGTAGAACTTTTATCAAATGTGAACTCCTAATGTAATGTTCAAAGTTGAAGAGGATGAATATGTATGGACCCTTGATTTGATTAGTACTCACTGTATGCAGGCTTTGAAGAACCATACCATCCCTAAAGTGATGTACATTGAATATATGTAAACCAGAAATCATAAATCTAAAAAAAGAAACTAAAAAAAATGGAAAACACTACTTTTAATAGCTTTACCACCAACTTCTTAAGTAGGTTATAATGATTTTTCTTTTAAACATAGAAGTTAAAATACTTTTAAGTGTTCCTGGCAATTTTTATCTAACATTTTATTTTTGAGACTCTTGAACAAGTTAAAATTAAATGTAGTTAATGCATACTTAAATAAACAGGATGTTAATTATTTGAACAATTGTTTTAAGTGGAAAATAGAGCAAAGGAAATGAGAAAAAATGTATAAATAGCATAGAGGTATGATTTGAACTTTTTTTAAAAAAATTTAACCTCATAAAATGAGAAATTAAAGGAATAGAAGAGTAGGTTAAACTATTTATCTCTGATAAAAACTAAAGGCATGAAGTAGGGAGACGAGAGAGCACTCAATTTCACACTGTATAAAAAAATGCATGTGGGGAACCAGTAGTTAGCGTAATGGCTATGTCGCTGGACTCCCACGTAGTCGACCGCGGTTCGCGTCCCGGACCCGGTGGCTTAGAACTCACGCCGGGCGCGTGTGCGTACGTGCCCAAGATCCCGAGAGGAGAATGGAGGAGAAGGGATTGCGGCGTGACCATCCCCCCCTGGGGGGTGATTTCTCGCTTTCTATCTCTCTGTCTCTCTCTGTCTGTCTGGCGAGCGCACACGCCCTATAGCGAAAACCTCTCAAAAAAAAAAAAAAAATGCATGTGTATCCAATTTAACAAAGGAATAGATTTTTCTCACTTTGACTCCTTTCTCTCCAGTAACCTCACCCACTTCTTACAAAGTCTGCATTAAAATAGTATAGAACATGGGGCTTAATGAGTTCATGGTTTATATCTCTGGAGAACTGCTGAAAATGCCAGCTTGTTTTTCATATGTAGAACAGAGGTCAGTTTTATTCCTTGATAAATTTTGGGTCATTGCATATAATAATAAATGAATGAGTGAATAACATGAATGATGAATGACTGTGGACAGAGATTTGCTCAATATCCTCGCAAATCTTCCACTCAGGTTACCATCTATCCAAACTTAATTCATTCAACAGAGATTCAGCTATGAGCAGGAGTTTCGTGGGAGAACAAGGGGACTTGCAGGCAGAGACAGGAATGTGTACAGAGACAAAGAAGCAAGAGTGAGTCTGAGAAGAATAACACACTTTTGGTGCTTTTTCTTTGTGTGGTTGTGAAATTAATTCTTTCTTTTTTTTTTTTTTTTGACCAAATAATATTTACTTAAGAAATGCAAGATTGGTTCAAATTAGGAAATCCTTCAATATTTGAAAATTTACTAATACCACACATTAACAGATTTATGAGGAAAAAAAACATAATTATCTCCATAGGTGCTAAAACAACTTCCAGTGGAAACCAACATCCATACCTGAGAATAACACTTAAGGCAACAGAACGAATGAATAGTTTCAGTATGATAAAGTATATTTTAGTTAGTCATAAAACCAGCACCTTAAGTGAGAAAAACTAGTCATTTCCACTAAGATTAGGAACAAGTCAAGGATGGCCGCCATCTATCTCTTATTAACACTCACTGGAAGTATTAGTTAATGTAATTAGAAAAGACAAATCAAGTAGAGAGATATAATCACTGAAAAGAAGTAAAATTTTCTCTATTCGGATGATATGATACTTAACTAGAAAACCCTAGAGAGAACCAAAGCTAAAAATGACTCATAACGATAAAGGAATTTAAGGGCCAGCAGGTGGCATGGTGGTTAAGAACGCTGTACTCCCACATGGCCGTGGTTCGAGTCCTGGACCCGGTGGTTTGCTTTCTCACTTCCTCCTCTCTCTCTCTCTCTCCCCCCTCCCTCCGTCCCTCGCTGGTTAAATTAAAATAAATTAATTAAATTAAATAATTCTTTTATTTTTTTTAAAGAAAAAGGACTTTAGTAAGGTAGCAGGACATAAAATAGCACGTAGGGACTAGGTGACGGTGCAGCGCTAAACGTGACACTCTGCAAGGCTGATCCACATAGGAAGGCTCCAGATCTGCGTCTACCAGGCACATGACGCCGGTGATCTCGGGGCAGTCTGTAGCTGAGGGTGAACTACCGTCATCAAGACCTGCACTGTTAAGTTAGATTCAAGACTGTCCTTCTTGTGGTTCCAAGAGTTCTCTAGTCCAGAACTACTCACAGCACTCAATGCTTCTCGCTCCCAGGCAGCCTTGGCGCCGCCCCTCGGCTGCACACGGCACTTCCGGTTTCCCTCAGAACACTCGAATCCGGGCTTCCCCGCGCCCGCGGGCTCTACCACGGTAGGCCTCAGGCCCCGCTTCGGGAAGGGGCGGGACGCGGGCCAGGGAGGCCTAAGGGAGCAGAAGCAGCTCCCGGGCGCGGCTTGGCCAGGGCACCTGGGGCTGGGCCGCCCGCTGGGCGAGCTGGGTGGCAGTCAGGCCGTGGCGCGAGTCCCCTTGGCCTGGCTCCTGTGGATGTGACTTACTGTCTGACATTTTCTGGTATCATTTTTCCTCTGCCTAAAAATTTAATTGAACATTCATGTAATGCAGGTATGCTTGTGATAAATTCTCTCATCTTTAGTTTGTATAAAAGAGTCTTCATTTCACCTTCACACGTGCACACACATACACATACACATATCCTTACATATAAAAACTATATATATTATAAATATTATATATACTATATATACCATACTACACATATTTATATATATAGTATGGTATAATATATATAGTATACTATAGTATTATAGTATACTGTAATATTATATACAGTATATTATAGTATACTATACTATACTACTATACTATCGTATAGTATTACTATATATATATATATATCGTATAGTATATATATATATAGTAGATAGTATATATATATAGTATAGTGTGTATATATATATATATATCGTATATAGTATTACTATACGATATATAATATTACATATTATATATGCAATCTCCTCAGTATTTGAATGTGTTGCTTAATTGCCTTCCGGCTTGTATAGATTTTGGTGGGAGTCTACTGTAATTTTTTATTTTGAAACTGTGTGTATAAGGTGTCTTTTTATTTGGTTGCTTTTAGATTTTTTTTTACCCCTAATTTTCTGTAATTTGTTTTGGTCAACCTTGGTGTGGTTTCCATCATGTTTATGCTGCTTGGGATTTGTTGAGATTCTCAGATCTGTAAGTTTAACAGTTTTCATCAAATTTTGACCTTTATAACTTCAAAAAAAATTTTTTTGTCACCATCCCTGTCTTTTTTTGGAGCCCTAGGTGATTTAGATCACTGGAAATTTTCTCATAGGTCAATGATACCCTGTTTATTTCATTCAGTCATTTTTCTCGCTGTACTTCATTTTGGATAGTTTCTCTTGCTATGTCCTCAGTTTACTGAGCATCTTTTAGATTTTCCAATCTAGTGTATTTGCAAACTATTTCATGTATTGTAGTTTTCATTTCTAGAAGTTTCTTTGAAACTTGCTATATCTGCGATTTCTTGCTCATTTTCTACTTCTGCTGTCTGCTTCTACTTTCTTAAACACTGGAGCATGTTTATGTAATTATTTATTTATTAGGTTTTAGCCATAGGCCATGTGTGCTCACTGGAGAGAGACAGAGACAGAGACAGAGAGAGAGAGAGCAAGAGAGAAGAGAAACCATCCTCCCACCCCCTGTCCCCAGGGGATGGCCAAACCACAATCCCTCCTCCTCTAGGGACTTTAGACTTCCGTGCACACATGCCCAATGTGATTTTCAAGCCACTGTGTCTGGGACTCAAATTGTGGTCTGCTATGTAGAAGTCCAGTGCCATAACCACTATGCTACTTGCTGGCCCTATAGTACTTATTTTAACATGCTTGTCTCATATTTGTATCATTTCTGTCATTTCTTGCTCTCTTTCTATTTATTTTTTATTTTTTTATATGATCAGTTATTCAATTAGCTTCTTGGCAAAAAATTTAAACACCAATTTGTGAGGATAAACTCCATTTGTAAGGGCAAACACGAATCAAGGTAGCCCTGGAGCTGAGGAACAGCTTTGATTTTTGGTAAAATTTGTGAGTCCACAGCTTTCTGATCAATCTTGCGTGGCTCTGAAATCTCGTATTTCTCCTTCTCTGTGTCGAAGATCTCACCTTCCTGGTGCCTGGGCTTCCGCAGTTTCTTTTCCTTGAAGTAAGCATCTGTAAGGTGCTTTGGGATTTTTACTTTGCTAATATCAATTTTCGTGGAGGTGAAATGACAAATTTCTGGTGTGTTCTATGCAGTGGAACTTAATTGAGAACCAGCGGTCCAGTTACAAGTAGCAACCACTGCTCAGCTGCTTCAGGAAAACCACTCTCTTGCCTCTGTGGTCCAGTGAGGATGATCAGATGGTCCCAGGAGCGATGCTAGCTCACAGCTTTCTCACATGCTGACTGAAGGCTTTTTGCTGTGGCTCAACAGCTTTCCACGCACATCTTCAGTAGGATAATACCTAGGCATTTTGCGCAGTTTAACCACCCGAGTACCACCATTCTTGTCTCCACCAAGTGGTTTTGTGACAGTGGTAAGAACCTTCTCCTTTTTCTTTTCCATCCTGGATTTAGTGGCAGAGTACTTCCTCTTGTACATGGTCTTCCTGGAATACATGGCAGACCGGGAGTGTCTGCCGATGCCCCGGGCTAGGACCGGGTTTTGGCTGCAATGGGACTTCCCCTTCTTGGGTTTTTTAGCCTTGGGGTCACCCTTTTTAACCTTGCCACTGGCATCAGCCTTCTTGGCTTCAGGTTTCTTCTCCTTAGTATTCTGCTTTGCAGCTTTTTCACCTGCCATCTTGTACAGTGGGAAAGCACTTTCTTTTTCTTGATCAATTTTTCTCCTGGATATGGGTCATATTTTCCTGCTTCGCTGTACCTCTGATAATTTTTGATTGAATGATGGACATTGTAGATTTTACATTGCTGGATTCTGGGTTTGGTTGTATTTCTTTAAATGTTTGGGGTTTATTCTAGTAAATTACTTGGAATCCAGCTGATCCTTTCCAGGATTTTTTAAGTAATTAAAAAATTATTATTTTATTTAACTTTACTTTATTATTATTATTTTTGAGAGTTGTGAGTGAGAAAGCAAACTGCTAGGTCTGAGACTCAGACCGCAGTCAGCCCTATGAGAATCCAGTGTCTTTTAACCACCACGCCACCTGCTGGCACTTTGAGGATTATTTTTAAGACTGGTTAGGTTCAAATCTGCCTTTAGTTTAGGGTTAATTTAGTTCCCTTACTAAGGTAAAACCTTTCTGGGGACTTACCTTATGACCTGTGTATTATGCAATCATTCTATTCTGGTTGATGGAAGCACAAAGGATTCCTAGCCCTGTGTGAACCAGGAACTGTTCAGTTTACTGCTTCCCAGTGTTTCTTTCCCTGACCTGTGTAGTTTCTCTCATGTGTGCACAGCCAAGGGACTTCTTTACAGAGTCTTGGAGTGCGCCCTCTCTCTGTACAGCTCTTTCTTCCACAGTACTTTGTCCTGAATGTCTACAGATCTTGGTCTCTCTGAATGCCAATCTTTGTTTCCACCATTTGATGAGAATTCTGGGATTTATTTGGATGTGCCCTTTCTGTACCAAAATACGGGAATTGTCTCCAGGCAGTAAGCCATGGTAATTGTAGGACTCAGTTTCTTTTCGTTCAAGCATTGCCCATTAGTCAATGTCTGAAAATAATTGTTTCATATATTTCTTTTTTTCTGGTTTTCTAGTTTTTCTAAGGAGGTTAAGCCCAGTCTTGGATATTTCATGTGGTGGAAACATTATTTCTTAAAACATTTATTTTTATTATGGACAAGCTCATGTAGTAGATACAATAATGTAATAGATCACCATGGACACATCGTCTAGACTCATTTATCAACTCATGCCCAAGCCTTTTAAATCTATGCACCCTCCTGCTTTTTATAGGGAAGAGTGTTTGAATCTATTCAGAGCAAATCCCATATATTTTATAATCTATTTCTACATACATTTAAAAAAAGACTCATTTAAAAAGCATAATCAGGTCTTCCTATGGCCTAGTAGTGAAGGGAGCTGGATGCCACATAGCTAATTATCCAATTCAAATCCTGGCGTGGCAGCTTGAAAAACACCCTGCATGTGTGTGCGTGTGCGTGTGGGGTCCCAACAGGTAGAGAAATGAAGAACAAGAGTCTGGTATGACCATAACCCACTGGGGTACATTTTCTTTCTCTTTGTCTTCCTCTAGAGAGAACAGGTGCCCTCTGGAAAAACAAAAACAAAAACAAAAACAAAAACAAAACAAAACAAACCATGAGCTCACCAGCATTATCATGCCCTTAAAGATGAATTATGATTCTATAATACTATCAATTGCCTAGACAATGCAAAATTCCATATTTTCCCAGGGTATAAGAGCATGTGCTCAAACAAGATACTTTAGGGAATGTCATATCAAAGCTTAAATCTCTCCCTCTACTTTTACAGTGGTTTCTTCCCAAACTACCCTTCTATCAACAAATAAATACCCAGGAGCTCCTACCCCTTCCTTTTCACAACTGCCAATACCCATTCCTTCCTCTGTCCTTTCCAGCCATATGGAAGAGCCTCCTCTTGTTCCCTCTAAACCTCAGGTTATGTCTGAGTCTGACAGATTAGTATGTTTAAAGATAAAGCGAGCATCTTAAAGTCCCTTATAGCTCTGACATGCTTATCACATGAAGGGGAAGTTATAGGCAGTTTTAGAAATAAAATGGACACTCATGCTGTCTCATGATTCTGAATGTGTGAAGCAACTATTGCATTGCCTCTGAGAAACTGTGCTACCTTCTGTTCATATAGATCGCCTTTCCTGGGCAGTTGCTACAAACTGGAATAATACAATATTTAGTCTTTGGTGACTGGAGAGAAAAGTGAATTAAATTCAGATTATTGAAGGAAAGACTGCCTACTATCTCTTAAATTGGGGTTTGATAGAGGAAAGAGCAGACACTTTTGGTGCTAGCTAGCTGGTGAGAACAGGAAAGTTAGGGTGACCTAAGAGCAGTGGTCCTCACTTCTCAGTTTTGGTTAGGACAGTCCTGGCTGTCAACACTAAATGTCAAAGCTTCAAGATAATTCTGATGTTGGCATAAGGAGAGAGGGCCTTGCTCAAGCAGCCCCAGATATAGATGAAGGTAAGCCCAGGTTACTGTCTGTCACATTCATAAATACTGAAAATGAGACTTATAATTAGACCTCACTTAACTGACAGCTCACCTTGATTTCTCACTGAGCTGCTTACAGGACCGAAGTGCCTCTTTCCTCTACCGTGGCTTGTAATGCAAAGCGCTGGAACAATGTTACACAGGCTATTTGCCTGATCAGGCCAGGTAACAGGGCACCAGGCTGTCATTCTCATCATGAGGAAATAGGTCTTTTGGTGTAATTTTCCTCCAGTAATTAGTCTCTCTGTGATTTTTAGACTTTGTGTCATGTTGTGAATGCAACGTGTTCGACAGCATTCCTGCCGAGGAAATATCTTCTGTGATGGGTAAGCAAATACCATCTTTCATTTAAAACATCAGAAAAATTTTATCTGAAACTTCGGAATGGCCAGGGGGAAGAAAACCACTAATGACAACAAAAAGCCCACTTATGCCAACGTCCACCCATGTGAGGGTATCTCATGGTACAGGCTGGGAAATAGCTGTGCTAGCCCATCCTTCCTCCCAGTGACAGGATGTATGCTCTTAGATGACGTCTTCTGAGACAATGGCTCCCTATTCACCAAACAGTGTTACTTAACGAGGAAGCTAAGTTGGTGGCCCAAGTGATAATTAATACACTTTGCTAAACCAGGAGTTACGTAAATCAGGTTATTACTCCACTAGCCCATACTTTTCTTTGTATTCTTCTTTTTAATTTTATTGCCAGAGTGCATGTGTGTTCACCAGAAGACACAGAAAAAGAGAAAGAGAGAGAGCAATTTCCATGGTGCATAGCCATGCCACAATCCCTTCTTGTCCATTTCTTCATCCTGTTGGGATTTTGCGCATCCATATACCTGGCATGATTTTTAAGGTCCCATGGCTGGGCCTTTACCATGGTGGGCCATGTGTGATCCAGCTACCCTAACCAATAGACTATGGGGCTAACCATATATTTTTCTTATTTTCTCTGCATAGGTGCAGTAAACCCCTGTCAGTAAGCCATCTCAGTCCTTTGTAGAGCAAAGCAAAAAAAAAACTAACTTTCTTTCTCTTTGGTAGATGAAATAAAAAGCTTTATACAAGGGGATTTCAAAAAAGTTTCTGAAAAAAATGCAATTAAAATAGAGTTGATTTTGGTGTAAAACATTTTGTAATTCATGTATAACTTTCTTATAAAACACATTTTACATGAACTTTTTGAAGACCCCCCTCACACAATAATATCCTTCTTCTAGAATAGAGATGACATTTGAAAGAAAAATAGATTCTGAAATCTTTTAGGGCAAGAAAGTCATAAAGAGCCAGGCCAGCAATAACTCAAGTGGTTCCATAGGAAAGATCCTGTGTTCCTAACTGGGATCTCTTTGAGTATGCAGAGCACACTCACACATACCTGTGATCTGGGCTGGCCAGGACTGGGGATATATCATGCATGAAGATCATTTTGGGGATGTCTCTCTCTTTCTCCTTCTCTCATAGATGAAATAAAAACGATTATCAAAAAACCTAAAATCTTCTGTTGATGGAGTTGGTTGGATTAAGGTTGGACCATGACAGAATGTGCTATGACTAGAATTCTCAGGCATTACTGGTGGGAACAGTAAAATAATAGGTCTGCTATAGAACACGTTTGACAGTATCTAACAATGTCAAACACAAACCTGTCCTGTGACTCAGCAATTCCACTCTTAGATATACACTCCAGAAAAAGAAGTGCATAACAATACAAGACTTGTATAAGAATGTTTTTGGGACCAGCAGTTAGCGTGATGGCTATGTCGCTGGACTCCCATGTAGTCGACCGTGGTTCGCATCCCAGACCCGGTGGCTTAAAACTCATGCTGGGCGCATGTGCTTGCGTGCCCAAGATCCCAAGAGGAGAATAGAGGAGAAGGGATTGAGGCATGGCCATCCGCCCTGGAGGGTGATTTCTTGCTTTCTGTCTCTCTGTCTCTCTCTCTCTGTCTGTCTGGCGAGCACACACACCCTATGGGGGAAAAACAAAAGAAAGGAAGAAAAAGAAAGAAAGAAAGAAAGAAAGAAAGAAAGAAAGAAAGAAAGAAAGTAAGTTAGTTCTTAGTAGCTTCATTTCAATAGCAAACAAACTGGAAGCAACCTAAATGTCTATCAGCGGAAGAATGGGTGAATAGACTGTGGTATTCATATAGTGGAATACAACACAACAGTGAAAAGAACAACAATATAGAAGAATAGGACAGTATTTTGAGCAAGAAAGGCTAGAAACAAATGAGTTCATGCTGCATGATTTAATTTAGATGATCATGAATAGGCAAAAGTCACCAATGGAGATATAATTCTGAATTAGGTTACCTGGCAGAGGGTAGAGCAGAATTGACTAGGAAAAAGCATATGGGAAACTTCTGGGTGGCTGGAATTAGTCTATATCTTAATTTATGTCGTGTTTACACAGGTATATTCACATATAAAAATGTATCAGTCCATTTCCTTAAGGTCCATAAACTTTACTATTAATATAAATATGTATTTATAGTCTTAATTTAAAAATCGATATTGGGCTGGTCCCATAGCCTAGTGGTTAAAGAAGTCAAATCCTACATGGCTGACTGTGGTTTGAATCCTGGACCTGGTAGCTTGTAAAACATGCCAGGCATGTGTGCCCAGGATCCTAACAGGTTGGAGAAATGGAGGAGAAGAGATTGTGGTGTAACCATGCACCACTGGGGGGTGCTTTCTCTCTTTATCATTCCCTTTGTTGAGTTTGTGTGCCCTCTGGCAATTAAAAAATAGATGTTATAAAATATTGGGTATTAGATCTGGGTTCACTGGTTAGATTGTCATATTTGCTTTTGTTGTTTGTTTTAGGCAATCCATTCACAGTGGGTTGGTGCAATGGTAACACAATTGGACTCACATAGAAAAATACTGGGTTGATATCCTGGGACCTTCCTAAGCACACAGGTGTTCACATTCCTGCCCATTGTCTGGGCTGCTTGAGACTCGGGGTGAAGAATGGCATGAAAAGTCTGTGTTTCTGTCTCTCTTTCTCTCTCTTCTTGAGGAAATAATAAACTTGTTTGTTTATTTATTTATTTAAGAGAGATTTTTGCTATAGGGTGCATATGCTCATTAAAGAGACAGAGAGATAGAAAGCAAGAAATCACCCCCTCGGGGAATGGCCATGCTGAAATCCCTTCTCCTCCATTCTCCTCTTGGGATTTTGGGTACTTACACATATGTGCCCAGCACGAATTTTAAGCCACCAAGTCTGGTACTCAAACCATGGTCTACTATGCAGGAGTCCAGCAACATAACCATTATGCCATCTGCTGGTCCATTAATTTTAAATTAATTAATTAATTTTATTTTTTTTAGAAAAGATCCTAAAAGAACTTGGAAGGGTTTGGCTTTCAAAAAGGGGACGAGAAGAGGAATGGAAAGTATAAAGATATTTAGAAATAGAGATGTGGCTGCCATGCCACATCTGGCTCAGCCTCTTTTCATTGAGCTTTCTTTACTCCGAGCTCTGCTTAAAACAGCACTAGGGTCTAGTTAGCTATTGCTGTTTGCACAGCACTGTGCTGTGTGCTTATGTATACTATCTCATTTAATTCTCGTAACAACCCTGCAAGAAAGGTGGTCTTATTGGCCCAATTTTTTTAGATGGGGAACGCAATGCCTAGAATGATTATGTCACTTATCTAGGGTCCCACAGATAAGACATCCTGAATTCAGTGTGCTTCATTGCAGAGTCCCTACTCATAAACTCTAGGCTGCAGCGCCTCTCTCTAGACACACACACACACACACACACACACACACACACACACAAATACACCCTCCTGATAACCCCAAGGCCCTGCTTAGTCCTGCTCTGTGAGCAGAAAAGGACGGGAGCTACCAAAGAAAGAGCTGCTCCCAGAGGCCCCGTGGAGAATGTATTAATCAAGTCTAGATTCCTGGCTGAGCTTTCCAAAGCCTTTTGGAAACTGATGCCAAGCCCTCTATCCATCTGAGGACAAAACTTTGACTTTTTATATTTTAAAGTTTTTCATCTGTTTGTTTGTTTTTCTCCAGGAGGCTGGGAGAGTCACATCTACCAACATGAACAGAGGCCTACGAACATTAACAGAATATTGATAGTAGGATGTTGTATCTTGTCCCAGACATAGTGTTTTTATGATACATAGTAAGCCTTGTTCTTCTGCTGATTTCTTCCAGAAACTGAGACTTACGATTTCCTTTAACTAATTACTAATCTAAGAATTTCAGGAGCATGCAGGTGGTGTAGTGGTTAAGGAGCTGAACTCCCACATGGCTGACTATAGTTTGAGTCCTGGACCTGGCAGCTTGCAAATCATGCCAGGCATCTGTGTGTACATACCCAAAACCCCAGGAGGAGAATGGGGGAGAAGGGATTGGGGTATGGCATGCCCCTGGGGAGGATGATTTCTCACTGTCTCACTCCTCTTCCAGACGTCCCACCTTTTTGAGCTAGACCAATGTAAAAGACTCCTTATGCTGATTGATAATCCTGTCCTCATAACTATATAAAGGAGCTACTATCTTTCTTTCTTTTCTTTTTTTTTAAGAGATTGTTGCTATAGGGTGGGTGCACTCGCTGGAGAGACAAAGAGAGATGGAGAGACAGAAAGTAAGAAGTCACCCTTTGAGTGGGGATGATCATATTGTAATCTCTTCTCCTCCATTCTCCTCTCAGGATTTTGGGCACACATGCAGACGTGCCTAGCATAAATTTTAAACTGCCTGGTCTGGGACTTGAACTACAGTCAACTATGTGGGAGTCCAGTGACATAATCACTGTGCTATCTGCTAGTCCCAGATTTTAGTAAATTTTTGCAGGTCATGTGACCTGTGGGTGGACAGACAGGATTTGAACCCAGGCATTCTAGTTTCACAGTGTTGTTCTTAACTACTACTCACTACCTTTTGAACTATTACTTGCACTGAGTATGTTTTAGCTACTCGAGGACAGAGTATTATTGAGGCTACTAGGTCCCCAGGTAAGGAGAGTAGAGGAGTGGGTAGAGGGGGTAATAGGCAAGAAAAAGATGGAGATGAGATGGCAGAAAGGGGAGTTGAAGGCCAAGACACCCTGCCCTTACGTCACAATTTGCCAAGGCTTGGCTGGGGATTAGAATTGCCCTTTCTCATTTAAAATCGAGGGATCTCAAAGTCAATCCCAGATACTGAAGAGTAGTGATTAGGTGTTACTGTCTTTGGTAGTTTATCACCTGCGCTCACTGACAGGAAGGAGCAGATGCTACGTGAAGATCACGCTGTCATGGATGTTGCAGAACAATTTGGGTTTGATGGATGTCATTCCCTCACTGCTCCTCCAGACAGACAACCCAGGGATGTGGCAGGGACGGGGAGGTCTCTTATCGACTGCTCTTCAATCTATGTCTTGAGCTTTCCAGGAGTTTAGCTTCTTATGAGGGAACCCTCTTGTGGTGATCCTCTGTTTGTGATCATTTCTGGAGTAGGTTTGTTGCCAAAATTAACTCCAAGTTCTGGAAGCACAGCAACACTGTCTACTTACTAATACAATAAAACTCTTCATGGGTTAGCATTTTCCATTTTTCTTTGAGATGACAAGCCATTCCCTTGATAGAAACACTTCACAATTGCCTCTGTTCTTGCTTTCTCTGCTTTTTGTTTGTTTGTTTGTTTTTCAGTTTGCTATAGAGTGCACGTGTGTGGGAGAGAGAAAGTGAGAAATTGCTCCTTCATGAAATGGCCACACAACAACCCCTTCTCCTCCATTCTGCTCTTAGCATTTTGGGCATGCATGTGCAACTGGTGTGTTTTTCAAGCCATTGAGTCTGACTCTTGAACCACATAGTCAGTCATGTAGGATCAGCCACCTTAACCATCATGCCACTGACTGGCCCTGTTTTCTCTGAGGTGGCTCAGAGATAATTACTTTGTGTGGTAAAGGGAAAATACTCAATAAACTTCCTGGTAGGGCAAAGAGCCTGGAGGCCTTCACAGAGCTTCTCTGAAATTTTGGAGTTTAAGGTTGGAGTAGTCACTGGAAATTAAGATGACTTTCTTTTCCGTGTAATTTGGAGGATATCTAGGCTCTCTGTGGCCCCATTCTCTACCCAACAAGGCTTACAAAGTATTTCATATCCCTCCCACAAGAGCTTTACTCTGGGTTAGGACATCACAACTTCAGGCATCCCCTTCTTTATAGAATGAATCTGTTGGATGTGTGTGTGTGTGTGTGTGTGTGTGTGTGTGTGTTTATTATGTAACACGTAAGCTATTAGTCTTATAAAAGAAATCATGAATAGAATCTCGTCCAATTATATTGAAAAGCTTCTTGCATCATATACATAACTGTGATATAAGAAGAGTTATTCTAGGACTTAGGATATCTGAAAGGGTGAGGGAGTTGAGAACAACCATGGGGAGAAAAAGAAGAGTATATCTACATGAAAAAGAGCTTGCTTGAGAAGCAAGATTGTTTTTGCCTTGGCATTCCCCACATGGAATACAGAGAAAGAGGCAGACCTGGGGAAAAAATAAAAGGCAAAAAACAAACAAGAGAATGAAACAGCTCCTTGTGCCTAATCTAAACTCCCCTGGGAAGATTTTATGTTTGTCAATGCTATATAAAATCTCAGTTTGGGTGTGTGCAGGGGGTATCTGTGTAGGCATGATAACTTACCTTGCTTATTAAGGGTGTGATTAACTACCTAGGTTGTTTGCCTGGTAGAAATGTTTTAAATAAACACAAATGAGTTTGTGTTTCAGTTAAGACTGAGAAGAAACGGCAATGTATTTCTCATGAGACGTTCAGTGCTAACTCTGAGCTCAATAACTTATCACGTCACCTCCCCCGCTCCCAGGCAGCTGTCTTTTTAAGGATGTGCTTGTTCTCCATCCCCAGGACTTCTCTTCCTAGGTAGATCCCACCTGCAGAGTCATACTACTCCCTCCTTATTCCAAGAGTCAACTGAATTCACTCAGGAGGAACTGGAATTCAGCACCCGGTTGCTTGACTTGCCCTATTATTCTTGCTTTGATTAATGGATCTTCTTGCTTTTGAGGTTTTATTTATTTATTTATTTATTTTATTTTTTTAAATCATGGTAGCATGTTTGTGCACATGCTTGCATAACAGAGACAGAGAGATAGAAACACCTTCAACAGGGTCTCATCTTGTTGCTATGCCCTCTCGCCAGCTCTCTAGTTCGTCAGGATCTTGGGCACATGCATGCAGTCCCAGGGTGTCTCAGGATGACCAGGCTGAAGATCCAGACCCACAGTTTGCCTCGTAGCTCCCAGCACTGCAGTTCAGTACACTAAGGACTGTGCCACCAAGGCTGGGCCCATTCTGAGAACTGTGTTTCTACTTTTGCTGGCCGGATCTCTTTCTTGTCCCAAGGACTAAATCTAAATCCCTAACCTCACAACTTTTCCAACTCCCTTGGACCTACCTAAGCTTATTTATCCAGGTACAGAGGGATTTTTTTAAATTGTTATTTTAAATTATAGCAAAGTACACATGACATAAAATTTACCATCTTATCTTTTTATTATCACTAAAACAAATATTTTATTCACATGTGCATCTTAGAAGCAATCTTAACTGGAAAATGATGGAATAAAGGTGTGCAGCTCTAATAATCATTTATATACCCCAATGTATTGAAGTTTAAGCTAATATGTGCCAATATGGATATATTTTCCTTTTCATAATTTATAGCAGCATATTTTCTTTCAAAGCACATTATAGAAATTAGATAACTTAAATAATATACTGAAAATAATCATAAATAAGTTAACACAGATATACATATTCAGAAAATGATTCTGATATGACTTAAAAATCAAGGGACCAGCAGTTGGCTTAATGGCTATGTCGCTGGATTCCCATGTAGTCGCCTGTGGTTTGAGTCCTGGACCCAGTGGCTTAAACTCACACCGGGCGCATGTGCATGTGTGCCCAAGATCCTGAGAGGAGAATGGAGGAGAAGGGATTGCGGCACGGCCATCCCCCCTAGGGGGTGATTTCTTGCTTTCTGTCTATCTCTCTCTGTCTCTTTGGCGAGCGCACGTGCCCTATAGCAAAAACCACTCAAAAAAAAAAAAAAAAAATCAATACAGCATCTTTCGTTCCCAATCTCCATATTGGGTAAATTCTGGGCCCCTGGGTCCACCTTTTCCTTTGTTAACTGGATTAACGTCATCTGGAAATTTTTCTAGTGGTTCTTTTTCTGCATTGGAATCTTCTGGTGCATCAAAACAACCTTCTGGCAACTTTGGTTTTTTAACGAATTGTTTGACAGGGTTTCTTTCTTAAGAAGAACTTGTTTTCCTCAAAGAATAACAGAGGAAGCGTGATCTTGTCGCTCTCCTAGCAGAGGCCCGGATGCAGCCAAATAGCCAAGCAGCCCAGGTGCAGTCATGGCACCAAGTGCTGCAGCGTCCGCGCAGGTGCCTTAACTTATCTTTTTAAAGCAGTATTTTTGAGTGGAATGTAGTACATTCACAGTGTTGTACAACCATCAGCACCATTCGTCTACACAACTCTGTCATCATCAGCAACTCAAACTTTGTAGTAAACAACTTCCCATGGTCCCTCCCCAGCCCCTGACAACTTCAATTCTACTTCTGGTCTTTATGCATTCAACTACTCCAGCTACTTCAGGTAAGTGGAATCATACAATACTTGTCGTTTTGCAACTGGCTAATTTCACTTAGCATAGTGTCCTGAAGATTCATCCATGCTCTACCTAATGTGTCAGAATCTCCTTTGTATTTGGAATCAGCAGATGGAATAATGGTTATGTTGTTGGACTCCCATGTAGTCGACCACAGTTCAAGTCCTAGACTGGCAATTTGAACTCACGCTGGGATGTGCGCATGCCCAAAATCCCAACAGGAGAATGGAGGAGAAGGGATTGTGGCATGGCCATCCTCCCTGAAAGGGGGTGGGGGAGGTTAACTTTCACTTTGGGTGTCTCTGGTAAGTACATGGGCCCTATAGCAAAAATCTCTCTCTCTAAAAAAAAAAAAAAGTTCTTCCTTTTTAAGACTGAATTATATTCCATTGTTTGTATAGACACACATCCCCACATCTTGTTTATCTCTTTGCCTGTTGAGAAACACTTTGTTGTTTCCATGTCTTTCTATTGTGAATATTGTTGCTATGAACGTGGTTGTAAACATCTAAATCTCTGCTTCCAATTCTTTTGGGCACATACTCAAATGTGGAATTGCTGGGTTATATGGTAGTTCTGTTTCTAATTTTTTGAAGAAATCCCATACTGTTGTCCATGGTGGATATACCACTACATATTTCTGCCATCAGAGCACAAAGATTCCAAGAGAGGAATTTTTTGAGGCTGTTTCTTTAGGCTGTCCTGGCTTCACCAGGTTTCTGGTATAGTTCTTGTCCTGAGGAAGACCAAAGAGCTAGTCTAGGTGGAGCCTGGCAGGAGACAGATGGCACATTTAAGAGATAATTGATGATCAAGGCCAGCACGTGGTGTGATGGTTAAGGGTGCTGGACTCTATGTGGTTGACTACAGTTTGAGTCCTGGACCTGGCTTTCTTTCTCACTGTCCCCCTCTCCTGCTCCTGTCCCTCTCTCATTAAATTAAAATAAATAAATAAATACATACATCATAAAGTTAAATAAAATAATTCTTAAAAAAAAAGAGAGAGATAATCATTGAGCATGTAATGAAGGGATGACTCCGTATGTGTGAGAATAGGGTTAAGGAACCCAACAATAACAACGAAATGATGAAGAATCCAGGGCCCAGCAAAGGTGGAAGGTGCAAGACTTGAAAACATATAGGGAAGGGACCAGCAGTTAGCATAATGGCTATGTCGCTGGACTCCCACATAGTCAACCGCGGTTCGTGTCCCAGACCTGGTGGCTTAAAACACGCCGGGCGCGTGTGCGTGCGTGCCCAAGATCCCGAGAGGAAAATGGAGGAGAAGGGATTGCGGCGTGGCCATCCCCCCTGGGGGGTGATTTCTCGTTCTCTGTCTCTCTGTCTCTGTCTGGTGAGCACACGCGCCCTATAGCAAAACAAACAAACAAACAAACAAACAAAAAACAAAAAAAAAAACTCTCAAAAAAAATATATAGGGAAGTGGTTCTTCTTGAAACCCATTGAAATCTGGAGTCATAGGAAAATGGTCACCCAATAGGAGTATGGCTTTAGATAGGAACTGTAGCCACTGTCACTCCACAGCAATGAAAAAGAGAGATGGAGGGATAAATGCCCTGACCTTCCTCTGTTCCTCCCCTGTGATTGCCTGCTTGTTACTCCCAATGATTGAAGCCAGAGGACAAGGTAGACCAGTGCTAAATTCCATAGGGGACCTTCCTACACATAATGCAGAGTAGAGAAGGCAGGATAATGGATCTGGAGGATACAAGAGAGAATGATCAGCACAGGGGTCTTCTAACTGTGTGGGAACAGCAGTGCAGCTTCTTTTTAGTTCAGCAGCCACCTTTATGTGTACAGAGCTTTGCTTCTGGTAGAAGGAGGAATAGAGAACTGCTTCAGAGAGGGAGCAGGAGCTCTCCAGGGTGAAAATTCACTCCGTATTAAAAATTATTTCTGTGTTTTCTTTCAAATAATGGCAGGCCCTTTTCATTGGGGGCCTTTCTCCATTTGATTATCACACTGAATGGAAGAGCCATGTTTCTGTTGCACCATACCCTGAGAGCAAGGCACAGTCCAGGGAAGTTCTGATTATTGGATGGGGGATGTGGATGGGATAAGCATCTCAAGAATGCAGAAGAAGAACAATGATGGGAGTAGGAAGCTTCATCATTCAAATGTATAGTGTGAGTGTAGGAGTGCTAGGAGCCTGGGTGCAGACACAGGATGTGAAGAAAGCTAACTGTCAATAGTAAAGAGGAAAAAGAAATCATACTGTAGAAGAAAAACATAGGAGAAGATTCTAAAGACCAGCTTGCCTAGTTTGCCATTTTGCTTATCTCAAAGTGTCCTGAGATTCCTCTGGCAGGGAAATGGAGAGCTACTTAGATCCACTGCAGTGAGTTTTACAGCAGTGAGAAATAACCTGTGTTAGTGTTTGGCACTGAGATATCAGGGCCAATTTGTTACTTCAGCAAAACTAAGCTCAACCTGACTAATGTGGAGCCCAACTCAAATGTTACTTTCTCTGAGACTTTCCTTGCTGTGCCACAGAGGTTTCTTCCAGCATTGGTCTTGCCTTGATTTAATAATTACTCCATTGTTTATACAGAAGCTCACTGAAGATAGGCATTGTCTTTGGTTCCTTTTTATTATCCTAGTGCACTTTTCTCTAGTGCATTTTCTTTCTTTCTTTCTTTCTTTCTTTCTTTCTTTCTTTCTTTCTTTCTTTCTTTCTTTCTTTCTTCCTTCCTTCCTTCCTTCCTTCCTTCCTTCCTTCCTTCCTTCCTTCTTTCTTTCTTTCTTTCTTTCTTTCTTTCTTTCTTTCTTTCTTTCTTTCTTTCTTTCTTCTTTCCTTCCTTCCTTCCTTCCTTCCTTCCTTCCTTCCTTCCTTCCTTCCTTCCTTCTTTCTTTTTATTATTTTGGAGAGATTTTTGCTATAGGGTGCGCGTACTTGCCAGAAAGACAGAGAGAGACAGAGAGACAGAAAGTGAGAAATCATCCCCCAGGGGGGATGACCACACCACAATCTCTTCTCTTCCAATATGTTTCCCATGCAGAAAAATATACAAATATGTCTCTCTCTGTGTACACATACAGAGATTTTCTTTTCTTTTTTTTTTTTTTTTTTTGAGGATTTTTTCTATAGGGCATGTGTGCTTACTGAAGAGACAGTGAGAGACAGAGAGACATAAAGAGAAAAATTGCCCCTTAGGGGAGATGGTCAAACCACAATCCCTTCTCCTCCATTTTCCCCTTGGGATTTTGGGTACGCACACACATGCACTCAGAGTGATTTAAACGGCCAGGTCCAGGACTTGAACCACAGTTGACTAAGTGGGAGCACAACAATGTAACCATTCCACCATCTGCTGGTCCCTAGAGATGTATTTTTTACATTAAGAGGAAAAAAAAACTGTATGCTCTCTTCCATACCTTACCACCTCCACCCCATATAATAGTTTATCTTGAAGATTTCACTACTATGGAATAGCTAATTTCTTTTTTGTTTGTTTTTGTTAGAAGGTGGATGTTCTTGCGAGAGAGAGAGGAGAGAGAGAATGTGAGAATCACCTTCCAGGGTGGATGGCCACATGGCAATCCCTTCTCTTCCACTCCCCTCTCAGGATTTTGGGCATGCTCACACACATGCCCAATGTGATTCTCAAGCTGCCAGGTCTGGGACTCGAACCATGGTTGGCCATGGGGAATTCAGTACCTTTAACCTCCATGTCACCTGCTGACCCATAACTACTTTTAAAGGATCTATAGTATCTATTAAATATGTATGTTGTAATTTAGATATCATTACGTTTCTAATTTACAGAAGGTACATGCGTTTGCCAGACAGAGGATGAGAACACCCCTCAATGGGACATGGTCATGCAGAAATCCTTTTTCTTTCATCCTATGAGGATTTTAGGCACATATACATGTGCCTGGCATATTTTTCAAGTTGTTGGAGCTGGGATTTGAACCATGGTTGGCCGTGTGGGAATCTGACTTTCCATGCACAGCGCTTAACCACTGTGCTATAGGGTCAGACCTTACTAGCTTTTTCATGGAAATTTAGAAACACTTTTGAATGAGGAAAGAAAAGTTTACAGCATACATGGAATCAGTCCATGCAGTGGGTGAAGATTGAAAACAAAACAAAACAAAATTAGGAGGATAAGAAACACCTGAAAAAAGCAAAAATGTAGACCAAAAGGAGTAACCAAACATTTTTGAGGGCGCACTTTGCTTTCACTTCTGATTGTAGATACATTGAATACTGTGAAAAATGAATACAGAGCAACAGTAGGGATTTGAACTAGGTTCAGAATGACCAGGGGGAGAGAATCTTGGCAGCAGACTCTAATATTTACTAGACTTGAGAAGCACAGAGGGAGGACAGGCCATCTGGACAACAGTTACATTTGTCAAGTCAAGAAGTGACCAAAACACATGGTAACATCTTATCAGTGGGAACCGAGAGGGAGGCTATATAAATCTAGAGTTTGTGAGAGAGTGTGGCTGGAGAGGCAATCTCAGACTGTGAGGAAGAGAGAGCATTCATCACTGATGGTTGCTTTAAAAAAAAAAAGAAAAAGGGGAAAGAAATAGGGCTTACAGCTCAGAAGAAAGACTAATTAGGTTTTAATCTAGGGAGTTTAGATGAATACTGTGGGTATGTGTGTGTGTGTGTGTGTGTGTGTGTGTGTGTGTGTGTCTGTGTGCACATGCATGTGTATGCATGCCCATGCTTGCCACCATTTCTTTTCTAAGAAAATGGAAGCAAGGAATTGTCACAGAACTAATTTAGAGCACCCCCTGCTAGGTCTCAAGCACTGTTCCAGGTACTTTACATAGGAGCACATGTTTTCTCATTTTGCCATTTTGCCTCCAACTGACCTGGGACATTTTTTTTTTCAGGCTTTTGCCATAAGGCACATCTCCCCGGGGGATGGCCACACCTCAATCTCTTCTCCTCCATTCTCCTCTTGGGGTTTTGGGCATGTATGATTTTCAAGCAGATCTGGGACTCTGTGTTCAGCCATGTGGGAGTCCAGCCCTTTAACATCCATGCCACCTACTAGCCTTGGGAAATAGTTTTATTACCTTCATTTGAGATAATGAAACTGAGGTCCTGAGGAGGTATAACTTGACTAAGATGGAACCCAGGTCTTCTCTCTACCTTCAAAGCCCTGATTCTTTACTTGCTGCTTGAATACCATGAAATCTTTGAATATATTATAAAAAGCCTATTAAAATGAGCAAGGGTCTGTTATGTGGGTGGGATATTATGTGAGAACAAGGCTGAACATCTAAAGATGAATGAAAGAAATCATTATTTTTTAATTATTGTGTAGGCCCAGAAAATAGGCCACTGAGTATGAGTTGACCGGTGCCAGAGGTGCTGGGATATATTGAACAGTCACAGAGAAGCAGAGGGAGACTGAGTTTGGGGATGTGGGAGAGATTATCAATTTAGAAAGAGATTTAGACTTAGAGCCATGTCCTACGTAGTAGGCACATGACTTGGAAGTCTTATTTGGGATCAGAAGGATTGGAGTGAATGCATCCAACAGGTTCAGGGAGTCAAATTTGAAAACCAGAAGAACAAAAACAACTGGCTGAAACATGTTGAGGAAAAGGAAGCTACCATGAGAAAAGGGAAAGGGAAGGGACGCCCCTCAGGGATCCAACAGGGTCTTCAGGGAGGATGTTGAAGCTCCAGAAATAATACTGTCAAGAAAAGCAAATGTTGTTCAGTATAGAGAGGAGTCCAGGCAGTGGAGCAGAGGTCCTTGAGCAAAGCCAATCCCTGAGAGAGGATTTGGACCGTGAGGGAGAATAGAGGCCCACGTGGTCAGTGGGAACCTCCCTTTTGCTACTTTGAGCGCTGCTCAGACTACACACTAGAGCTCTTGTCCACACCTCACCACATGTGGAGAGTGATGAAGGGGAGCCTGAATGTTTGAAGTTAAATGAAATCACTTCCATATGGGAAAGTTAGAAGAATAAGTTATTTAAATTTCATACGTGACATCAGGGCAGAAACTTTGACACTCCTTTTCAGGTATATGAAGGTGTACAGAATAAAGCATGTTGACAGTACTGGTTCTCTCTACTAAGGAGACAATAGAAAGAGAAGGACAATGTTCACATTTTGTTGAACTTGATCACAGTAAATGCCTCTCCATCCTGTTTAGACCTAAAAGGAAGTTACTCATTCTGAGGACAATGTTCAATAGGAATATAGTTAACCATCTTGGATCTTTCAGAAAAAAATTAAAAATTCTTCTTTTACCTCTCAGGTTTTGCCCAGGTTGGGAAGGTGAAAAAACAAACAAATAAACAAACAAACCTATGGAACTATATTTAGAAAGAAAGCATTAGAACAAGTAAGTTCCACTCATTCAGAATTGGTAATTATCAGATATCTCAAAGGGGAGTCTGGTCATGCAGGTCTCTCTGGAGGAACTCAGAACTCTGTGAATTCATATGAGTATTAACTTCTGTGTGTGCCAAACAGGACAGGGGTTGCAGAGTTATTGAAGGTCACCCTCAACTCAGGTGAATTCTCTCTCATGGTGGCCATTTTCCAGATCTATTTTTTGCAGGCACAGAACAATCAACAGTTTTGGTTGTGCTTTAAGGAATAGCATGTATGTATGTTGAGATATTTACCTTCTGTTTACATCTCTTACTTTTTATAGTTAAAAAATAAAGTTCATTTTTCTTCATTAGGAGTGTATTGCATAGCCTTAAAAACCAATCCATGGCAGCTCAGGTCAGAATGACGGTTAGTTTTTGGGGGAATTACAAGTAGGGGGGTCCAGGGGAGGAGGAAATAGTATTGGTCTGGATGATGGTCACCTGAGAGTATACAAATGTGACTATCCACTGAAATCACATACTTAAGATTTATGTACATAATATGAATTATACTTTATATAAATTATACCTTATATAGAGATAAGCTGAGTTATTTCTTATATAATTTTTAAAAATACAGAAAGGTAGAAAGAAAAATAAGTTATATATTAATCAAAGAAAACAACTGTTACTTGAAATATTTACTTTTGGTATTTTAAAATGTATATTCTTTACAAATTAAGATTAATATCCATAGAATATATCTTTATGTCTCTCCCCCATCTTTATTTAATTATCTTTAAACATTTATTTATTTACTTACCTATTTATCTGTTGTTATTTTCTGGTCACCTGGCCTGGGACTTGAACCACAGTTGGCCATGTAGAAGCCCAGTGCCTCTACCACCAACCTACTCTCCCCACATATTTAACACAAATATTTTTCTTGTAATTGCACACTCTAGAAAAATGTCATTTTCCTCAAAGATATTGTAGTTGAATTGAGAATACCCACAAACACAGGGGATACCACGAGCAATGTGGTGCCAAGCTGTTGAACACAATATAACTTGGGTCAATTCTCAGTGAGGGACATTAGATTTGGCTGAAGGTTTGGGAAGGTGGTTTGATTGCAGACTTTAGGTTGTCATTAATTTTAGAATTAATTTTAGAATTATAGGGTATGTCTAGGTTCTGGAAGTCCTGACAACCAAATCAAAAGAATTGTAGCTTTCAGGGACAGCAGATGGCATAGCAGTTATGTCTGTGGGCTCTCACAAGGCTGACCATGGTTCGAGTCCTGGATAGACCCATTGGCTTGAAAATCATGCTTGCCCAAGGTCCTGGGAGGAGAATGAGGAGAAGGGATTGTAGCATGGTCACCTCCCAGGGGTGGGGGTGGAGTAATTTCTCACTTTCCCCTCTCACTGTGTCTGTTTCCCTCTCTCTTTGGTGAGCACATGATCCTTATAGCAAAAATCTCTTTAAAAAATTGTAGCTTTCTAAGAGAGGCTGAGTCAGGTTGCTGTGGTTGGAATACCTGGGTTACAACCAGATGCCTCTGTTTATTCCATGAAACACCCTTTATGCTTATCATGAGGAAAAAGTGGTTGGAAGTTCAGCCCCATGTAGTAACCTGTCTCAACTTCCAAATCTTTGTGACATGAACTTAAACATATGCCACTGGAGTGAGCTCTTACTCTAAACGGACATTGTAAATTATTACATGGTTTCTGATGGAAATTTGTAAATCTCCAACTGAGTAATAATAATGCATCAAGAATTTCTTTCACAGCTCATCTTAATTTATCAGACAAAATCCTATAAGGCAGATAGTGGTATTTTATAACTAAAGGCCCCAGGTCATAAAGGTTGATGATTTACTGAGGACCACATAGTATGTGGCAGAGTTGAGATTTGAACCCAGATTTTTCTATCTGTGGTCATTTTATTATTCAGATGGTTTTAAATCATTCCTCCCTCCACTTCTTTGATTGTTTAAATTTTTATCTCCTCCTGCCAAGTACTTTGCTAAACCAAAATATATAAAAGACAAACATGGAGGTTTGAACAGTGAGTAGGGGCTGAAGAATACTTCAGTGCAGCCTCTGCTCACCCTCCTGTCACCTCTCAGTCTTTTCTATGCAACCCTGAACTCAAGGGACCCAATTAGAAAATGCTGCCCTCTCTCATATTGCTTCATCGAGGTTATTCTTGGTGATTCTTGATGATAAAAATAAATTAAAAAAAAAATTGAGCCCATCATGGTGGTGAAGGTGGAAGTGTGCTGCTCTGCTATGCTGGAGCCATGTGGAAGACCAGGACTTGGATCCTGGGTCAACCTGAAATATACTGGGGATTCAGAAGTATGCTTGAGATATTGGATAGCTGGAAGGATAGAGTGGAGGGTGTTGTGGTGTGACAAGAACTTTCAGTGGGTGCCTTTCTCACGTTTTCTCTCTCTCTTTTGTGAAAGAAATAAAATATACATTAAAAAAAAAAGTGGAGACCAGGTGGTGGTACAGTGGATTCACATGAGAAAAGTCCTAGATTTGTACCTTGAGACTTAACTGAGCATGCCAGGCAGCTGCATGCATGCACATGACTGAGGTTAGCTGGGACTTGAGGTCAATCATAGTATGAAGACTGTGTTGGGGCCATCTCTCTCTCTCATGGAAGAAATAAATAAATAAACTTAAAGAAAAGGAAAAAAAGCAAAAATTCAGTCCTTTTAGTCTGTTCCTGCTACTGTAACAAAATAATTTAGACTTGGTATTTTATAAACAACTGGAATTTTTTGCTTCCAGTTTCAGAGGCTGGAAAGGACAAGATGAAGGCACTGGCAGATTTGGTGTCTGGTGGGGCCTGTTCCTCCTACATGGTTCCTTCTATGTGAGTCCTCACATGGCAGAAGCAATGAACAAACTCCCTCAAATCTCTTTTTTTCTCCTCTTCTTTTTTTTTTTTTAATTTATCAAAGGGCATATGCACCCCTCAGACACAGTGAGGGAAAGTGAGAAAGCAGCCCCCATTGGGGATGGTCATGCTACCATCCCTTCTCCTCCATTTCTCCTTCCTTTTGGAATTTTTGGTATGCCTGCTGTGTTTTTCAGCCACTGGGTCTTGGAATCAAACTATATGGTTGACCATGTGGGATCACCTTAACCACCAGGTCACAGGCTAGTCCACAATCCTCTTTTTTTTTTTTTTTTTTTTTTTTTAAGAGGTGTTTGCTACAGGGCACATATGCTCGCCTGAGAGAGACAGAGAGACAGAAAGTGAGAAATCACCCCCCAGGGAGGATGGCCACACTGCAACCCCTTCTCCTCTATTCTCCTCTTGGGGTCTTGGGCACGCACGCACACGTGCCTGGAGTGAGTTTAAGCCACCGGATCCAGGACTCGAACCATGGTTGACTACATGGGAGTTCAGCAACATACCCATTATGCTGACTGCTGGTCCCCACAATCTTCTCTTATAAGAGCACTAATACTATTTGTCAGGGCAATTCCTTATAATCTAATCACCCCCCAAAGGCTTCACTTTTTCTTCTTTTTTTTTAAAAGAAGTATTTTTTTATTGGGAGTGAGAGACAGAGAGAGAGACAGACAGACAGAAAGCAAGAAATCACCAAAGGGGCATGACCATGCTGCAACTCCTTCTCTTCCATTCTCACTTGGGATCTTGGGAACACATGCACATGCACCTGGTGTGAGTTTCAAGCCTCTGGGTCCAGGACTCAAACCACGGTTGACTACGTGGGACTCCAGTGATATAACCACCATGCCATCTGCTTGTCCTTCCACTTTCTAATACTATTGCCTGGGGGGGGGGAGGTGTTTAAGCTTCAACTTATAAATTTGGGAGGAAATACCAACATTCAGACCGTCACATACCATTAGCTTTCAAGTTTTTGAAATCTTAACTTTGGTTTATCTCTTGGTGCATTGGTCAGGTATAGGGTGTATTTCCTCAAGAATTATGCTTTTCTGAGCTTATACATATCGAATTCTGTTTTAAGTTTCTATTAAACAAAAATAATTACTTTGCCTAGTAAAAAAATTTATATTCACCAACTCTCAACCTCAGAACTATCTAGATGTTGCTATCTAGATGTTTCTTCTTGAATTTATTGTTGCAAGTAAGTAACTCACTTACTCTGATTTTTATGTTTATTTTTTAGCTAATTTTTAAATGATTATCATAGACTATGATTTTCTTGTTTTTAGAGAGAGATTTTTGCTAAAGGGCACATGTACTCGCCAGGGAGAAAGAATGACAGACAGAAAGCAAGAAATCACTCCCCAGGGGGTGGCCATGCCACAGTCCCTTTTCCTCCATTTTCCTCTTGGGATTTTTGAGCACACACGCACATGTGCCCAGTGTGAGTTTTAAGCTGTCAGGTCCAGGGCAACTTAAAACTGTGGTCAACTTCTGGGAGTACAGCAATGTGATGTAACCATTACGCCATCTGCTGTTCCCAAAATATTATTTTCTTTTAAAGATAAAGAATGCTTTTCTTTTATCCTTATAACTTAAAAATACAACATTAAGCTTAAATATGCTTATTTTATTCACGATTTTACTCATAAAATAATGACTCTTTTTCAAGATTTAAGTCTTTTCTCAAGGTTGGAAAATTTTCTGTCACTATCTTTTTATTTATTCAGTTTTATTTATTCAGCCTTTTCTGCAATGTTTTTAGCTATGAAAGACTAAGAACAAAGGTCAAACTTATTATTTTTCTCATAATTTTCATCTCTATGTAATTTTCCTTTAAATTTCAGAAAAATGTATTAAGTATGTTCTTCATATTATACAGTTTTTTATAGTTTTAAACCTGGGTCTTTACTGATTCCAGTGGATATTTTGATTTTGCTATTGCATTCAAAATTTTTCTTGTAATTCTCCTTGTCTCAACTGTGTCATTTTTATCTTATTCTAATTTCTTGTCACAGTCTTTTCTTTTTCTTTCATTTTTTCTTCTTTCTTTTTTCTGTTTTTCTTTCCTTTTATCTTTCTTTATATTTGGTATAGGGTGCATGCACTCACCAGAGAGAGAGAGAGACAGTGAGAAAGAGATGAACGAGAGAGTGAGAAATTACCTCCCAGGGTTAGTTAGCAGGGTTAGTCATACTGCAATTCCCTCTCCTCCATTCTCTCTCTCTCTTTCTTTCTTTTTTTAAGAATTATATTTTTACTTAACTTTATTTATTTATTTATTTTATTTTGAACAGAGAAAGACAGAATGAGAGGGAAAGTGAGAAAAGCCATCAGGTCCAAGACTCAAACCATGGTCGTCCATGTGGAAGTCCAGCACCCTTAACCACCATGCTACCTACCGGCCCCTCCTCTATTCTCTTCTCAGGGTTCTAGGCAAGCACATACATATATACCCAGTGTGTTTCCTAAGCCACTGAGTTCAAGACTTGAACTGTGCAGTCAGCCATGTGGGATCTGGCTGCCCTAACCACCATGCCACTGGTTGGCCCTCTCAGTCTCCCCCCCTTTTTTTAATGATATTTTTGTTCCTATTACATGACCCTGTCTTTTAGCATTTTTAAAAGATAGGGTCTCACTCTGTGTTTTCTTTTTTTTTTTTTTTTTTTGGAGAGATTTTCACTATAAGGCGCGTGCGTTCGCCAGACAGACAGAGAGAGACATTAGAGATAGAAAGCGAGAAATCACCCCCCAGGGGGGATGGTCACACCGCAATCCCTTCTCCTCCATTCTCCTCTCGGGATCTTGGGCATGCACGCACACGTGCCCGGTGTGAGTTTTAAGCCACCGGGTCCGGGGCGTGAACCGCGGTCGACTACGTGGGAGTCCAGCGACATAGCCATTACGCTAACTGCTGGTTCCCGGTCTCACTCTGTTTTGATCCTCATACATCAGCCTCCCTGCCGGGACCCCAGGTACCTACCACCATACCCTGCCCTGGGGGCACAGCATCTTAGTAGTTTACATCATTTGTGGCTGGGCCCTAGCATTTTCTTAGGGATGAAAAGCATTTTCCATTAAGTTTCTCTATCACGTGTAAATATGCCATTACTATTATCTATTCAGACATCAAGCAGACTCTGGAGTAAGTTGAGACAAAGAAGAAAGTAAAGGATGAGTCTTCATTAGGAGGTTCTGGATAAACAGAATAGAGAAATATGATATAGTCATAGGACAGTATAGTATAATACTTAATGTATATACTATAATGTATAGTATATACTTAATGTATAGTATATACTTAATGCACAATAAATGGCAGCTATTAATATTCATTTTTCATGTGATTTTGCACATGCAACCTCATTTAATAACTTACAGTATTATCATTCTTGATTTCTAAGTGTGATTTAGAGAGGTTAAGTAATTTCCTCACATTCATGCTACTAGTTGATCTTAGATAGAATGAAATCTCTTACCTTTCAGTCACATAAGGAGATCATTTCACAATTAGAGGTGGTCTGGAGACAGTATATTATACTGTCTTCATGTTCCAGACGAAGGAGCCAGCCTAAGGAAGAAAAGGATTGTCAAGGTTTTATAACTAATTGGTGGTAGTGTCTGGACCAGAACTCATTGCCCTATAAATAAGCTTTCCTTCTTTTTTTTCAGAATTTATTTTATTTTGCCCATGAGACGAGAGAGAGAGAGAGAGAGAGAGAGAGAGAGAGAGAGAGGGAGAGAGACCCTCAACATTGTTTTTGTGCTGTGATCCACCCCCAGCCTCAGCCAGTCTGAATCATGGACACATGTGTGCATCTGATGTATACAGGGAGGCTTTTGGACACGAACCTGGGACTTTTCCCTGAGGGTTCAGCAATGCAGAACATTGTGCAGGATCTCCCTGCCCTTGTACAACCCATTTGACCCTAAAATTTTTGTAATTTTCAGAAATTTTGAAGACAATAATCACAGCTTTCTTGGTTTTATTCTTCCATCCACAAAGACCATCCCCATCGTGCTGGCCTGATGTGATTTTGTCTATATAGCATCCCTTCTTTGGGGAACCATCCCTCTCCTTTTCTGTGTAGTTTTGGTGAAACTGTAGCCTACCTGGCTACATACGTAGCATAGGTAATTTATCCTATACTAAAAAATAGATTTCTCCTGTGTTTGTACTGTTGTAAGTTAATGGGGAAAAGGACTGAATTAAAACATTAATTATGATAATAGTGTTTACAGAGTAAAGAAGTGAAATGTGTCTTTATTAGACACCACTGAGTACAATAGAAGGGGGGCTTCTGAGGCTTTCTCTGATGTCTCTACCTCTGAGATTGTTTCCATTTGTATTAGAAAAGGGACGGCAACAGCACATACACCTTTGGAAGATGAAATGATAAGGTTATAACTGGGAGCTGTGGGGGTTCTAATAAAAACACCCCTTTCCTCTTTTACATTCTTCCTTACCTTTCTTATGTTAATGAAAGCACTGGCATTTTCTGTGGATTGAGGTCACATTTATGCCATTTGTTTTCTTGAGTCCTTGAGCCCCAAATTTCAAGCTACAAAAGAATGATGAAAATATACTTTAGGTAGTAAGAAGAAAGAGGAATTCAGAAATAATAGTTCACAGACTTGAAAGACCGAATGGTTTAATCAAAAGTCCAATTCCACATGCGACGTAGTCTCCCACACCCAAGCCAGCTTCTCCAGAGCCATTGCAGCCAGAGAAGCACTTTAAAAATGGAAACTGGGTGTCAGGACTCCAAATGCTGATTGGTGAGAGCATTACTGAACCTAGATGGGAAGCCAGGAATCCCGGTGTGTGGTGCATCTCCTTGGCTTCTGAAGAAACTCACACGAGGAGCCATGGATGGCACACTAAGTGGTATTCAGGGCCTAAGTGCTTTAATGGTGTGCCCTTTTGTGCAGAAAAATTATGCTTCTGAAACTGTAATGGAAGTTTAGTCATTTGGATCCCTGGGGATGAGGGCTACAAATACATGGTGGCTTCTGTCAAATTATGCTGAGAACACGACCAGCAATGTTGGCATGGAGGAAGAAGAGGGGAGGGAGGAGGAGGAATCAGCAGTCTTATTACCCACACACCATCTCCCTCCCACTGGGAAGTGGGCTGCCTTTGAAAGCCAGAAGACCCAAGTAGACCCTCCTCAGTGACTCAGGATCTCCTCGCCCTTGCTCAATGTCTTACTCTGCCTGCCAGAGTGCTGGCATCCCACTCTCTATGACGGCGAGCCAAGCCTTTAATATAATACATGGAGTCCAAAGCCTCTGAATAGTCCACTCTACCTTGCCAAAGGATTTGAGCTGGCTGCCTCTCCATTTTCTCTCCTTCATTCTTATGTATAATATTTTGCCAAAGTGCAATAAGTATCAGGTATAAAGGGCTGAACTGTGTTCCCCCAATTGTATATATTGAAGTCTTAACCTCCAGTGCATTAGAATGTGATGGTATTTGGAGACTGGGTCTTGAAAGAGGTAACTTAGTTACAATGAGGTCATTGGGGTAAGCCCTAAATCCAGTCTGACTGGGGACCTTCTATAGCAAGAGGAGGGTACTATGCAGGCATGGGTGGAGGGGAGACCAGGTGAACACACAGGGGGGCAAGGGCCATACATACACAAGCCAGGGAGAGAGATCTAAGAAACCAACCCTGCAGACACACTGACCTTCAGATCTTCCAGCCACCTGAAATGCAAGACCGGACACGGCTGTATTGAGGCCACCCAATCTGTGGTAGTTTTTATGGCAGCCCCAGCAAGCCGCGACACCAGATTTGTTTTTGCTCTCATTGGTCTATGCTTATCGAGGCCTGGGTGGAGCAGAGCAAACCCTGGCTCAGCCTGGATGGCAGATGCCAGGACCCCTGGCTGGGCGACAGGCAGCACCCTGCTCTTCATTTGGGGCCTATACATTTCCAAGTCTTGGGCGACTAAGTTATTATTTTTTTTCGCATTAAAAACGTCAAGCTGATCAAAGAAACAAACACTTTTAATGAAACATATGTGGGACACTTAGAAGGAGAAGATTTATAATGTGTCTGCTGTGAAACCAGAAGGCTTATGGAAAGTGTGAAGTAGGAGGAGAAAGATAACGGGTTACGATGCCAGAGGAGACATGGCCTAAATATTAAACAGAAGGAAAAATAATTCCCATCCATAAAATCACAATTCATTTTCGTATCTAACATAAATCACTAATACGCACAGAGGACATTTTCATCTAACTGCACTCAATTCTTTCCACACCCATCACAATAAGGTACACTTTGATCTTGGGGAAGGAAATTAAACTCAGACACTGAGATTTAAAATAGTCAGGATGGCTTCAGAACCCAAACTCTATCAGAGTTCCCTCTCCTCATTAGAATTTTGAGGGTTGATAATAGTGTGGGTCTGTTTGTCCAGTTCCGAAAACTAGACAGTGTCTCAATTTCCTTTTGTAATTTTGGATCAAAATAAAAGCCTGCAGAGGGACCAGCAGTTAGCGTAATGGCTATGTCACTGAACTCCCATGTAGTCAAGTCCTGGACCCAGTGGCTTAAACTCACACCCGGTGCGTGTGTGTGTGTGCCCAAGATCCCGAGAGGAGGAGAATGGAGGAGAAGGGATTGTGGTGTGGCCATCCCCCCTGGGGGTGATTTTTCGCTTTCTGTCTCTCTGTCTCTCTGTCTTTCTGGTGAGTACACATGCCCTATAGCAAAAACCTCTCAAAAAACAACAACAACAACAAAAAACAAACAAACAAAACAAGCCTGCAGAGAGATGGGATGCTGCTCTCTGAAAAGATGATGAGTGATTCCACCATAGATCACTTGGGCACTAACGAGGCACCTGGGGCAATCATGTATTTCAAATTGTGCAGAAGGTGGTTTCTAAAATTTTGACTAGATGCTAAATTAATATTAATTATAGTCCTATAGAAGCCTGCAAAATATGGGTAGGTGTGTGTCTGGTTTTTAGGGAGGATACTATGTGCATCTGATGGCATACAAATTACGGCCGATACGTTATTCCTCATATCATATTTAGAACATGTCTTGCCTTAAGATCAGTTTGGAAGTACCTGCAGATCTATTCTCTGCATTCTCATGAATTTAAGTTATTTCATGGCAATTTCAAACTCGGCAACAGTTTGAAAAGAAGGGGAGCCACGAAGCGAGGGTAGCCCTGGTTGACCCAGGCCTGGCTGCCCTCCCCTGTTCTTTTTTCTCTTTCTCAGGTATGTCCCCTGGAGAGGGATCTCTGACCTTTGCTAAGAATAGATTTCCTTACTTCTAAAAAAATTAAGGTAATCAGGGCGTAGAATTCTGAGAAAAAAGGCGCATGATAATGTGTACATGTGTGTGTATATATGAGAGTATGTGGGAGAGAGTTGTATGTGGGTG
Organism: Tupaia tana; assembly: GCA_026018925.1. Classification (NCBI taxonomy): domain Eukaryota; kingdom Metazoa; phylum Chordata; class Mammalia; order Scandentia; family Tupaiidae; genus Tupaia; species Tupaia tana. The sequence continues at coordinate 21,797,628 of JAKSZU010000007.1, forward strand.
TGAATGAATGGGTGTGTGAGTGTGTGAATGTACAAGGGAACTTCTAAAAGTCTGTGGAAAATGGAATTAAAGTATGGATTTATTTTGGTGAAAAAACTTTGAAATCCATGCATAGCTTTTCCTAATATGTATGTTCTCTGAGAATTTTGAAGACCCCTCATATGAGTGAGAGTGTAGGAGTGTGTACGAGTGTGAAAGTGAGTATGTGAGTGTATGTGGGCGAAGGAGCAACTCAGAGGCAAAAAGAGGGTAATTGCTCTTTGTGGGCCAAAATAAGGACAGTCTGGAAGAGGCTGTGTCTTCCCAGGCTCCAGGGGTTGAGCTAGTATAGCAAGGGGGATGAATGTCTGTTGCATGAGACTTGACCAGCCTACAGCCTTCTAAACGGATAGCCCCAGATACCATGATGGTCTGCCTACATCTGTAAAGTCAGTCCCTCTTTATTTTTCCTTAAAATTATAAATATCTGAGTCATCTAGGCTCATCTGTAGTTCTCATCTCTGAAAACCATGGAGATAATTAAAATGGCTGGGCAGTGTGGAGGACCAAGCATAGCTCCGCAATGGGAACAATGATCTTGACCTGAAAGCTGAAACCCATTGGTCATTATCTATTTTTTCTTTTCTTTTCTTTCTTTATATTTTAGAGGTTTTTGCCTTGGGGCCTGTGTGCTCACCAAAAAGACAGAGACAGTGAGAGGGAAAGTGAGAAATCAACCCCCCAGGGTGATGGCCACACTGCAATCCCTTCCCTTCCATTTTCCTCCAGGGATCTTGGGCATGCACATATATATGCCCAGTGTGATTTTCAAGCCACTGGGTCCAGGACTCAAACCATGGTTGACCATGTGAGAATCCAGTAACGTAACTGCTATGCTATCTTTTAGTCACATTTATTTTTTAAAACTCTAAAACATAACCGTCATCTTTTGGAAGTCTGCATTTTTTTTTTTTTTTTCACTTCAGGAAAAGAGAAGATAGTGTTCAGATCTTTCACATGCCCCACTGCACTCTGCTTATATAATCTAAGTTTTGTGATTATAAACACTAACCCAACTAGCCTCTAGGTTACTGTTTAATGAGAACATATCAGTGTCAAAGTCATAACGCACAGAGCAATTAAGGAAATGGTTTTATTCAGGATATTGCAATAGAAAGAATGTCCATTATTGAGGAGTATCTCAAGGGAGCAAAAAGGAAGGGAACCTAGGGTTTACAGAGGCAGCTAAACAAGGCACTTACATGTGAGTCTTATGGTAGTCTTGAGAAAGGATAGCCATGCACTTTATGTAGGATATGGATGAGCAGGTGGCCCTTTGTTTTTAGCTCTTCCTAGAAACATAAAAGGGTGTGGTGGTATGGGGAGCTTTTTACTGGTGATTGTTTTCCAGCCATGTGGGATCCAGTGCCCTTAACCTTTGTGCTATGAGGCTGTGGGGCTAGTCTGTATGTTTTCTTTTTAAAGATTATTTCTTGCTTTCTTAGAGAAGAAGACAGGATCTTGTCATGCCACAGTTTTCTTCCCAGGCTTTCAACAGGTCAGGATCACAAGCATAGTGGGATGAGTTCATGTCGACCTGGGATCTGAACCCCTATCTTTTCCAATATTTCTTAGTAGGACCCCAGCTCTTGTGCTACCTTGACTGGGCCACTTTAATTCAGAGCTATATGTTCCAGTCTTCCTTCTTTCTCACTGGGTATGGTCAAAGCACCAAGGGTTTAGGTACTATTATGGCAGCAGAGCGAGGCCTTCCTTTGGCCCTAGATCACACCAGGGTTTCTTCTTTCTGCATTCACAGCTGGTGGGTTTTATGAACTCTTCTCTCTGTCCATTCAGAAGAAGAGTTCATCCAGGACTCTGTCCTTGTTCCCCTGCATGGAGGGTCTCCACGGGTCAACATTCTCTCAGCATGCATGCTCATGCCTTCTTGGGTGCACCAGTGGGGAATCCAGGTTTTGTGAAGAGAAGCATCATTTAATTTGGGGAGCTACTTTTAAGAAACAAAATTTAATTTTGTGGAGTTGAATATATTACTGAATATATTTCCTGGCTGGGAAGAATTTCCATTTTGAGTAGGCCACAATGATAAGCTGAATGCTTCACTTTACATCTTCATACTTATGACTAGAAGAACTTTCCAGCATCTGGCTCCATACATTTAAAACTTGTCTCTTTTACTATCATTGTTGTTCTCGTTCTTGGTGCTTTAGGATGTTCATATCCTATTGGAACTTGTGGCTCTGTAACTTTGTGCCATGACTCTGGGTGAGTTGGCACAAGGGATGCTTAGGAGGATTTTTGGCACTCATTTGTATACTTGGATGGCTAGCAAAAATAATTACAACAGAAGTCGCTGGGAACCATGTAAATATATCTGACTAAACTCAAATATAAATATATTCTCAATTCAGCTTCCTCTTAGCTATATCCAAAATATGCCGATGGCTACTTCAACACCATCTGACACAGAGGGAAGTGTGATAGAGGAGAAGTTGGAATGGAATAAGACAGTGGTCTTAACCATTTGTGTTAAAACATTTTAGTGTTACAAATTTTACAAAAATATGAGACCATGTGAACACATTGCTAAGGCTCTCCTGGAGCTTTGGATGAGGGTAAGTGGGGTGCCTGAAGCTTAAATTTCCCATGCTTCAGGATAAATTCTTCTCTTTGTGAAGAGAGAATGCAGATATTCTCCCTGCCTCACCAGTGTCATAGAAGACTCAGGGAATGATCATAAATTTTCCCTGCAGAGTATCCCACTATGATTTCTACTTGACTATTACAAAGCTATGTCGAAACCAGGGGCTTCCCCATAAGAATGCTGGTAACCTAAGATTCATATTTTGCTTCAAGAACTTATTTTGAGTTTCTAGAATTTATGGTTTCTATCAGTAGAATTTCTTCCCCAACCCAGGGTGTGGCTTGAAGAGAAGGGCCATGCCAGCTAAACCCACCAGCATCTAAATTCTTCTGTTTCATTTGCTTCTTTTTCCTTTTACTCACTGTTCAACATGAGTGTTTTTTTGACCCAGAAAACTATTGTTACATTATTAGGTACTCTTTCGTCCTCTCTGGCTTAGGTGTAATCGCTATGCCCTGAGTCCAAGTCCTGAGTCTTAGTCCTTTAGGTTGTCAGCTTCGTGAAGATCAAAACACTTTTTTTTTTTTTTGAGAGATTCTTGCTGTAGGGCATGTGCACTTGCCAGAAAGACAGAGAGAGAAAGAAAGTGAAAAATCATTCCTCAGGGGGGATGGTCACACCACAGTCCCTTCTCCTTCATTGGCCATCCCGCAATCCTTTCTCCTCCATTCTCCTCTCAGGATCTTGGGCACGCATGCATAAGTGCCCAGCATAAGTTTAAGTCATCGGGTTCAGGACTTGAACTGTGGTCAACTACATGGGAGTCCAGTGACATAGCAATTATGCCAACTGCTGGTCCCTTTTTTCTTCTTCAAAAAGCTCTGCTCCTGGGAACCAGCAGTTAGTGTAACTGCTATGTCGCTGGACTCCCATGTAGTCGACCACGGTTCGCGTCCTGGACTCGGTGGCTTAGAACTCACACCGGGCGCATGTGCGTGCGTGCCCAAGATCCCGAGAGGAGAATGGAGGAGAAGGGATTGCAGCGTGACCATCCCCCCTGGGGGGTGATTTCTTGCTTTCTGTCTCTATGTCTCTCTCTGTCTTCCAAAAAAAAAAAAAAAAAAAAGCTTCTTGTCTCATTTGTAAATGTGAAACATCCATTTTGGGGGCTGGCCCCATGGTCTGATAGTTAAGGAAGCTGGATCTCATGTGGCCAACAGCATGGCTTGAGTTCTGGGCCTACCAGCTTGAAAAACATGCCAGGCATGTGGTGTGCAAGCATGCTCAAAATCCGAACAAGATGAGCAAATAAAGGAGAGGGGTTACAACAGGACCATGCCCCATTCCAATGCTCTCTCCCCCTCCCTCTGTCTTTCCCTGGTGAATTCACGTGCCCTCTGGCAAAATATAAAACAACAAAAACAAAAAAACTCCACACCTGTTTTATATCCCCTATTGATTTCTTTACTTTTGTCTGATTCATTGAATACCATTCATTTGTTAAATGTGTGGCAAATGAGGATATTAAGAGAAACAACCCTTAGTTATTATCTTCATGTTTTATCTCTCTATATTCCCTTTGGAGCTTTAGAATTTCCATTTCTTGGCAGATCACTTTCTTAAGAAAAATTGTCAAATAGATGATCAGATTCTTGCCAGGTGTGGCACTAGTGACTAATTCTCATAACAGTATGTGTACCATTATCTTTCTGTGTATTCATTTATTTCAATAAACCGATTTAGTGATTACACACTGTAACGAAGCTACATGTATATTGCTGTTCTTTTTTTTTTTCTTTTTTGAGACGTTTTTGCTACAGGGCGCGTGCACTCACCAGAAAGACAGAGAGAAAGACAGAAAGTGAGAAATCACCCCCCAGAGGGGATGGCCATGCTACAATCCCTTCTCCTCCATTCTCCTCTTGGGATCTTGGGCACACATGCACATGTGCTCGGCGTGAGTTTAAGCCACCAGGTCCAGGACTTGAACCGCGGTCGACTACGTGGGAGTCCAGTGACATAGCCATTACGCCAACTGCTAGCCCCTATATTACTGTTCTTGGGAATGGAAGTGTGAAAAGACAGGCCTGTTTTCCACATTCATTTAGCTTACCATTTAGTTGAGGGAACATACAACAAATATAGTTACATAATTTGTAGAATATTTAATTGCAGTGAGATATATCATATCTATATCTATATATGATATAATGAGACTTACAAGGTACTATGAAAGAGTTTGGGAAAGAGATTTAATTTACATAATCTCAAGGAAAAGTGATGTGGAGATTATAACAACCAGCTGGAAGAATGAAGGACTTGATTCCTTCATTCTTCCTTTCATGTCAAGAAGTAAATAAAAACTTTCTTGAACTTTCTCTGTGTATTTTTTGCATAAAAGACTTATGTTTTAGCTTCTTAAGGATCCAGCTGATATGTGACATGAGTAGGAAAATAAGACATTAAACCCAGTTTTGAGAGATAGAATATTAAGATTAATATTAAGGTATAACTTTAGCTTTCAGACCAGCTTTGTAAGTGGTATGGCAATTCCCAATAAGCCCAACTATCATGTAGAAGCTATCTTATTTATGAGGAAAGTGAGATTCAATGAGATTAAGTGTTCTGAACCAGTAGTTGAATTCTACCATCCAAGGCTATCACTTTCCTCCCTAACACAGGGCCTCAGTGTCTGTCCACTATTCTACCTGAGTTGAAGTCTACACTCAACTCATTAATAATTTTGAGTGTCTCCTCATGTCTATACCCAGTTACCAAGACAATCAGATAGCTTTTCAAGTAGTTCACATTTGGTAAGAAAAACCCACGTAAATACTTGAGTTCTGAAATGAGTATATTTTTATAGGACAAGATGCTCTCGAAAAATAAAAGAATGAGTTCCAGTACTAGAGAAAGAGAATAAAGTTATATAGCAGTATTGCCCAGTACGGTATCCACTAGCAAAACATGCCTATATAAAGTAAAATGAATTAGAATTAAACTAAAAATTCAGTTTCTCAGTTGTACCAGTCAAATTTTAGTGCTCTACAACCACATGAGGCTATTGGCATATGTTGGACGATGAGGATATGCAACATTTCCATTATCATAGATGGTTCTGCTGGATAGTGCAGCTACAACTACTGTTATGAAGGTATGACGAATCTGAAGCAACCCAGGGTGAACTTCTGTGATGACAGACCATTATCTGTTTCTGGAGGGTCATCATCTTTGATGTTCTGTGTATTAGTAGGGAGACTAAAACTATATTCGCAATGTCTTAACAGAAGACATTAAATATATTTAAAAAATGTTAATTGAGTGTTGCTGAAGAGAAAAGGGAAAGAGGAACTAAAAAATCATCCTCAAGACTTGGGAGACAAAGTGAAGAGATCAGGAATACTAAAACTTAGAAAATTGGAGATGCGGTGTGTTGAGCTGAAATGAAGACATCTGAGCAGAGTTACCAGCTCCCAGTTCTAGTGTCCTTGGACTGGGCAGGGAAGCCCTGTGAGGCTGGATGAAGATCTTTGAGGAAGAGATGTTGCTTAGCTGAGTTGAGACAAGATGCTTCATGGACTGGGACCCAGACTGCTAAGTGGATCATATCTGTTGATGGCTGGCTTGTTCTGATGTCTTTCAGGAGTCTGGATAGGATGGTTCTGAAAGTGTTGAAAACATTACAAATTAATAATCTACTCCAGGCCCTGGAGTGAACTGCCACTGTAGGGGTGGAAAGTGTGACTGGGGTGATATTCACAGGAACAGGATGAAGATAGAAGGCAAACACAAAGTAGGAAATCCCTTTTACCTCCCTCTGGTCTTTTTCTTAGTACCTCTTTGGGAAAAACTAACAGGAAGCCAGCAGCAAAGGACAGAAATTGTTTACAGAGTTCCAACCCTGATACCATATAGCAGTATGTGGGGCTTGAGTGAAGGTGGGGGTGTTTGTGTAATAAATAATTTGGCCTTAGTTTCTGGTTCCTGAGAGGTATACTCTAAATCCTTGGTAGCATGAAAGCTTTTATTATTCATGAACCCCTTTGGTCACCCCTACCTAGACTGAGATAACTCAAATGGGACTGGTCACCAGAAAGACCAGTCAAGTGATTGAGGGTTAGGGCTTTGAGTTCTAGGGAGGAGAAAGGAGCTGGATGCTTAGTTCAGTCATGCGACTGATTATTTCATTAATCATGCCTGTGAATGAAACTCCAATAAAAATTGTGAACACCAAAACTCAGAACTTGCTGCTTGGCGAACAAGTCAATGTCTTAAGGACAGTGATCTGTTTCAATTTCATGGGGTAAGAGCACAAAATCTCTGTGTTTGGGACATTTCCACACCTGGCCCTCTGTGTCTCTTCATTTGTCTGGCCCAGATTTGTGCCCTTTATAATAAAACTGAAATTGTAAGTGTAGCACTTTCCTGAGTTCTGTGGATAATTCTAGCAAATTATCAAACATGAGTGGGGCTTTAGAAACTTCCTGGATTTGCAGCTAATTCGTCAAAAGCTCAGGTGGCCTGGGTGTCATGAACTTGAATTTGGCATATGAAGTAAAGGGAATTTTGTCAGGCAATGTGCCCTGAAACCTGTGGAATCTGATGCTAACTTGGAGAACTAGCATGAGAACTGAATTGTAGTACAATAATGCAGGGGGGCAAGGAGAGAGAGAGATTTGAAGCTTTGAAGCAATTGCTTAAGAAATTGGCCCGGGACCAGCAGTTAGCATAATGGCTATGTCGCTGAACTCCCCCGTAGTCGACTGCAGTTGGAGTCCCGGTCCTGGCTTAAACTCACACCGGGTGCGTGTGCGTGCATGCCCAAGATCCCGAGAGGAGAATGGAGGAGAAGGGATTGCAGCGTGGCCATCCCCCTAGGGGGTGATTTTTCACTTTCTGTCTCTCTCTCTCTGTCTTTCTGATGAGTGCACACGCCCTATAGCAAAAAAAAAACCCAAAAAACAAAAAACAAAAAAACACCTCTCCCCCCACCCAAAAAAAAAAAAAAAAAAAAAAAGAAATTGGCCCAATTTGTCAAAACTGCTCGTTTCTATGAAGTGGAAGCATACTGATTATTTATTGCTGTGTAACAAACTAATTACCTTCAAACTTCTGCTCACAGATTTTACGACTCAGAATTCAAGGAGTGATCTTTGCTGTATGATGTCTGAAGTCTTGGTCAGGGTCATTGGATGGGCCAGGTGACTTGAGGACTGGGCTGGAGGACTGACTAGCTAGATAACTTCTTCACTCATACATCTGTTGTTTGGGCCAGGGTTCTGAAAGGTGGACTCAGCTGAGACTGTCAACCCACACATCTACATGTGACCCTTTTAGCACTGAAGTCTCAGGGAAGTTGAACTTACATGTGCAAGGTGGCAAGTGTACAGGTCCCAGTGAACAAAATGAAAGATGACTCTGAGGTCGCATGGCATCACTTCCGTCACACTCCACTGGATAAAGCTGTCAGCTCACTTTCTTCAACAGGAAGAGAAACAGACCTCACTGCCTGATCACAGGGGTGTCAAATAATTGGCAGCTATGTCTCAAATCTGCCCTAGATAACATCCAAAAGGTTATTGATATGACAAAAGTTGATGTAGAAAAACTCAATTATAGCTTCAGAGGTAGAATCACAGCCAGGCACAGCCCAGGCCCTCTGGTGGGTGACTAGATTGCTAATGCAAAGCGTTTGTATCTGAAAGTTACTCAAGTAATATGTCCTAAAATGTAATCAGTTACCATACCACATTGTGATTGTTTTTCTGTAAACCTGTCTCAATGGCAATCTTTCCTAGAATAGGACTCCTATCAGTGTTGTCCACTATGATATTCCAGGTGCCTGTGTTCGAGACACAGTAGACAGAGAGGATATTTCAGAAAAAAAATTTTTGAGTCCTTTAAAATGTATTACGACTTGTTTTCTGGACTAATTTATGATCTATCCTGGGGACTGTTTCATGTGCACTTGAATGAAGAATGTTCTGCTATCAGTGGGGAGAATGCTCTATATATGTCTGATAGGTCCAATTGGTCTTTAGTGTGTTTAAGCCCTTACTTCTTGTTTAGCTTTTACCTGGTCTATTTATCATCGAAACTGGAGTTTTGTAGCTTCCTACTATTATTGTCAGGCTGTCTGTCTCTGCCTTCAGATCTTGTTTCATGTATTTAAGAGCTCCGATATTTGGTTATAATCTAATCTAATATAACATGATATAATATAATATATAAAATACACATGTTTAAATTGTTTTACTTACTTGGCAAATTGATCCTGTTATGATATAAGGTCTTTCCTTGTCTCTTTGAATAGTTTTGACTTTATCTGTCTAATATCAATACAGCCATCCTTACTATTTTTTGGTTACCATTGGCCTGGAATATTTTTTTGCAACATTTCATTTTTAAACAATGTGTGTTCTTAAATCTAAAGTGAGTTTCTTGTAGATAGTGTATAGTTGTATTGTCTTAGCCTTTTTATTAACTCGGTATTTAAACATGAAGAAGGAGACCCAGAGAGTTTAGGTAATTTGTTGAGGCAGCAATTGGTGGCACAGTGAGGTTTTCTGAAGGGTCTTAAAAGTATTTTCAAGTTTTGATGAAGGATAAGGGTAGGAAGAACATTCTTGGAAGAGAGAATAGTATGAAGAAAGACCCAGAATCATGAAAATTTGGTGTGTGTGTGTGTGTGTGTGTGTCTGTGTTTGCCTGTGTGTGTGTGTGTGTGTGTGTGTGTGTGTGTGTGTGTGGGGTGTGTATGTATGTGGTATATGAAGGGCCAGTTCATGAAGACGGAGGGATGACCAGAACCCAGATCCCCCGGAGCCTTTTTTTTTTTTCCAGAGGTTTTTTTCGCTATAGGGCGCATGCGCTTGCCAGACAGACAGAGAGAGACAGAGAAACAGAAAGTGAGAAATCACCCCCCAGGGGGGATGGCCACGCCGCAATCCCTTCTCCTCCATTCTCCTCTCGGGATCTTAGGCACGCACGCACACGCACCGGGCGTGAGTTTTGTGAGTTTTAAGCCACCGGGTCCGGGACGCAAACCGCGGTCGACTACGTGGGAGTCCAGCGACATAGCCATTATGCTAACTGCTGGTTCCCCCCCCCCCCCCCCCCCCCCCCCCCCCCCGCCCCAGGGCCTTGAATGCTGTGCTAAGGAGCTTAAACTTTATCCTGTGGATGTTTGGAAGCACATTAAGTAGGAGAGACAAGTTCAGATTTATACCAGATAGCTTTTTGCATCCTACTATGAAGACTAAAATCAAGGAGGATAAGATAATGGAGAGGCAGATGGTTAAGAACTCCTGTAATTAAGTAGAGAGAGATGACGAGGTCCTGAAACTGGCCCATGGTGGTAACATGGTCCCTCAAAGATTTCCTTTTATGTGGAGGTTCCCCCATCACATAAAATGATATATGTAATCACAATACAAAACCATAAGGCATAAAGCTATGTGCATGTTAAAATTAAAAATGTGTCTTTCCATATTTAGTATTATAAATTCTGAGTAAGTTCTGTGAACTTCAGCTTTTCTCTTGCTCTGGTTGCCTCTAGTTCACTAGAGCTCTTAACCCAAGGTAGTGTGTCCTCCATGTGAGCCCCTACATGTCAGTAGGATCTGCTGGTTGCAATTCCAGCTGGCCAGGCAGAAGGGTCATGATCTTAGAGCTGACCTTCCTGGCATTTATGATATTGATTGCAGTGTAATTATACTCATCCTCCAAATTGTAAGAGCACATTTCTACAATCCAGGCCCAAGATACAGAAACAGATCACTTGAGAGTAGATGTTACAGTGATCAAGTGTTTGGAACCAGATCACCTGAGCTTATAATATATCTTCATCATTTACCAGCTCTGTGAATTTAAACAAGGTACAAAAAACCAAACCAAAAAAAAAAAAAAAAAAAAAAAAAAAAACAACCAAAAAACCCACAAAAACAAAAAACCCAAATCCCAAACTTTTCTGTGCCTCAGTCCTGTTTTTCTGTCTGTAAAATAGAGTCAATAACAGTATCTGCCTCCTGATTTGCTACAAAGACTAAGGGATTAACATCTATAAAGTATTTAGCATAGTGTCTGGAATATAGCTACAAGTAACTGACCACCTAATTGAAAATGACTTAAAAAGTAAGAACATGAATTGTCTCAACACAACACTTAAGAAGCCTGGCACAGGGTTCAAGGGTTGGTTCAGTGAAACCAGGTTGACTTTTCTTGGCATTTTCCTCAAATGACTGCTATAGAATGATACCAAAAGGCAGGAGCCATGGGATGGGGCTTCTCCTCCCCAACTGCTTCTTTGTAAGGAGAGAAAATTTTTTCTAAAAGACTCCAGCAAAATTTCCTTAACTTCCATTGTTTAGAATTTGGTTCCATGTTTATGCTTCTTATTTTTTAAACAATGTTTTAAAAAATAATTATTTACTTATTTAATTTTATTTATTTATTTATTATTATTATTATTATTATTATTATATTATTTTCATTTGACCAGAGAGAGAGAGAAAGGGAAAGTGAGAAAGCAAGCTGCCAGGTCTGGGTCTCAAACCACAGTGAGCTTTGTGGGATTCCAACACTTGAACCACCATTCTCTTTTTCTTCAAGGAATGCTGAGAAAGCCAGCACATAGTATTTGCAGCCTCTGTCCAGAGGACGTTGGCCATGCTCACAAGGAAGGGAGGGGGAGTGGCTTTTGAGCAACCAATCTTGTCTGCAGTAAAAATCTAGCATGGAATATTATACAAATCAAATAGGTGAATGGCTTTATTATTTAATTTGTTTAAGTTAATTTTTAGGCTTATCACATGCTTACATAGGAGTTATATGTCAGGCACTGTTTAATATCAACCCATTTCCTCTTAACTTCACGAGGGAAGTACTGTTTTGATATTCATTTTATAGATGAGGAAACAGAGGCACCAAGAGATTTAAAATAAGGACTTGTAGTTCACAAATGGTGGAACTGGGTTCAAAGCTGACTCCAGAGCCTTCGCTCTCAGTCCCCACCAACAACATCTGTCCAAGACGTGAGGGAGAGCATCCCACAAAACAGGCTGCTGGTTTCTTGTCTTTTCTCAGATTTACCACAAGAGCATATGGGTACTGAATGGAAGGATGACAGTAAAAGCAGAATACACAACTTCAAATGCTCTCCTACTCATTCCAGTTTCCTGTGTTTAGCTTTTCTCCTTTGGTGGATTCCTATCAGTTCTAAAAGGATCTGTAAAATGTGAAATCTATTCCAAATTCTCTTCCCTGCTTTTTTTTTTTTTTTTTTTTTTTTTTTTTTTTTTTTTTTTTGCGATAGGGCACATGTACTTTGCTGGAGAGACAGAGAGAGAGGGTCAGAAAATGAGAAATCACTCCCAGTGGGGTGGCCATGCAGCAATCCCTTCTATTCTCATCTCTGGATTCCAGGCACACATGCATATACACCTGGCATGAGTTTCGAGCCACAGGGTCCAGCACTCAAACTGTGGTCAACCACATGGGAATCCAGTGCCTTAACCACTACACCACTGGTTGGTCCCTCCCCTACTTATTAGTTTTAAAATATGTATGGGGCCAGCCAGTGGCATGGTGGTTGAGGTGATTGGATCCTATATGATTGATTGTGCAGTGTGAGTCCTAGACCCGGTGGCCTGAAAAACATACCAGGTGCACGTGCATATGTGTCCACAACATAAAAGAAGAGAAATAGAGGAAAAGAGATTACTGCGTGACTATGCCCCATGGGGAATGCTTTCTCATTTTCTCCCCCACCCCCATCTGTGCCTCTCTCCAGCAAGTGCATGCTCTCTCTGTTTTATTTTTTTTCCTTAAATGTATGAAAAGGGTAATTTCTTTTCACTCTGATTTTTGAAAGCCTAAACTAAAGGTGAATAAATATTATCTGGTCCAAAGGATGAATAGAAATGGGTCGTTGGAGAGACCAATGAGTGAAGTGGCGTTTGTGTGTTCTCTTTCCTGGAAATTGGCAGCTGACAGTGTAGTGACAACTCTACAGTGACCTTGTACGGAGATCACTTTAAAATAGGATAGTTGGAGTAGATCGTCAGTTAACTAGATTTGGTTAACATTTAAGACGGATGGGCCTTGTAGCAGCTTCTGCTCCAGTACTCACATGAGGATGGAGAGGCAGAGGGGGAGTCATTTTGGAGGATTCCCTTTTCTAAGGACACGGAGGAAGTGAGCCAAGCATTTGTGACACACGCCAATAACTCAGGAAGGAACAGGAAAGGACTATCACAAGTTTCCTAGCTTGGGACACTGACAGCAGAAAAACAAGATCACATGTCCACACAATGAAGAAACGAGCCTCTGCAAAGGGAGGAAAAAACATCCAAATATAACTCCACATAAAGACCGTCAGAAAAACATCCTTGTTAGTTTGACAATCCACCAAGAATAACATATGAGTTCATCAAGTCCCAAACAGAGGAAAAGATGGCAACATTAGCCAGCTCATTTAAGAATTAGAAGTGCATTTCTGATTCTCATGCAGAACCTGGTAGAGTGGAGAGAGCCCCTAAAGCTGGGGTTTCCTGTAGAGACAGAGCAGCTGCACCTTTGATGACTCCTTGGATATTAGCAAAACACTTGCTAAATATAGATGAATGTCAACAAGTCATACAGAAAGGAACAGGAGTGGGAAACACCATACAAAAGGTGAGTGGGCAAGAACAAAGACATCTTTTTCTGCCAAGACAATTATCACGTGCAGTATCGAAGCATTAATCACTGAGTCATTTAAAAGTCCAAATGCCAAACAAGAATAAAAGTCCCATGCAGGAAACTGTCATGTACCAGGGGACTGGAAACAAACCGCTATGCTGTGTCTGCTTCCAGCACTGCGTTCCGTGGAGTGGAAGAAAGCACGGCATTGGCAAACACTAGGAGGATGTTATAAGGGCCAGGTGGCGAAGAGCTGCTCAGGCTGCCGGGCTGGAGTTTTACCTATGTTATTGCTTTCTCGGCTGGAGTTTCCTTTACTGTCAGGGAAGCCGTAAAAATCTTTACCTGATTTCCCTCAGGGATACCGGATACCAACTACCTTGACCTTGACTACAAGTAGGTTAGATCACATGAATCTGGACCAGGGTAGGTCAAATAAGTGTTATTTTCTCACAGCAAAGCTAAACATGTGCTGATGAAGTTCTTTTCTCTTCTGCCCAGACTAAATCCATTTAAACTCCAAACAGACTGTACTGAGTAAGCACCATGTGTACACAGCGTGGGACTGGGTTCTACCCATAACATGTCAAACCAAACAAGCATGCTCCCCACCACACCCACACCACTAGCGTGTTGTAAACTAAGGAGGCTTTGACATGCGTGATGGAAAACTGTAGATCTCACAAGTTAAAGTAATTCCTGCTGAACACAGAAAGACTGTCGTCTTCATATCCCAAAGCACATTTGGTCTCCAATGCCACAAAAATACTATAGAATACCTGAATTGTGAGTTATCAGATAGTTCTTAAGTGCTCAAAGGCTCGTAGAAGCAACTCTTTCAGAAACAATATATTAAAAAAAACCCATATTTATATAATTTGGCAAATCCACTATGTAGCAATGGCCATTACTGAAATAAAAGTTAAGCTAGATAGAGTTACATAGTGAAGGGAGAAAAATAAACTTCACAGATTTACTTATTTATTTTTTGCAAGTCCTGGTAGTTTATATACTATTTATTTATTTAATTATCTGGCTTCATATATATCATACCACTTGTGCAAGACTGTCTATACAACATGGCATAGTTTTTATTTGCCAGATTTTTTTGTTTGTTTTGTTTTTTTTTAATTAACAGAGGGTACATGCACTCACCAGAATGAGAGAGAGAGAGATATATATATATAGAGAGAGAGACAGAGAAGAGAGAATATCCCCTAATGAGGAATGGTATGTGGTGATAACAATCCTCTCTCTATTTTTCCATCCTGTTGTCAGCACTTTGGGCACACATGCACACCTACCTGGTGTGTCCCTCAAGCCACAGGGGCCAGGACATGAACAGAGGTCTGCCATATGGGATCCAGCACCTGATACAATGTGCTTATTAGTCTTTTTACAAGGGACCGGCTTTATTGATTAGGGATTTTGATAAAGGGCTTTTCCATCCTCTCTGCACTGTGGATGACAAAATGGCCTCCAGTTCACCGTTTTCTGATTTGAAGCTCAGTCAGATGTGCTTCATTGACCTTTGTTTCCCACCCTTGAGCCCCACGTCCCAGGTCTCATGCTGGTGTGTGTGTATTGAATGAATGCAAGGAATGGGGCTGAAGAACTTTGGCATCTTTTCTATTCAAGCTTTGTAACTGTCCATCATGTACCGGAGGGCAGAGATAGCCAGGGGAATGGAGGCGGTGAACTCCATTTTCATTCTCCATGCTGGCAGTATGCAGTCCTTGACCTCATTGCTGAGCTTCATTGTACACAACATGGTTTCGTAACTGGGGCACCAGATCTTCAAAAAGTTCATGGAAAATGCATATTATGAAAAAATGAAGTGAGGATTTCAAAATTTTTGTATCAAAATAAATTCATACTTTAATTCCATTTTCCACAGGTACTTTCCTATTCTCTCTTGGATCAATCTTTAGAGCTATGAGTGGAGCTTTCTGAAGTCAAGGTTTACTCCAAGGTCTTTAATAGTTAGGCACTAATGCATTTCTGTGGGTGGCTGTTTCGAGGAACACACAAGAAGTTGAAGTGATTGTTCCTCCCTATTTTGATTAAAAAAATGAATTTTTCCTTCCTCCTAGTCCCTCTGCTTTCCTGCTCAAAAGAGTGGCCCTTAGTGGTGGGTTGTTGCAGTCTCTAGGGAATATGGTAGCACTTGATCCTCCTGCTTCCTCCACTTCTTTCAGCTGATGGAAATTTCAGTGGAAACTTGATGTTATATGTCAGAGAATCTAAGAAACAATCAACTTTGTAAAAATAGGACAAAATTCAGTCAAACTCTTCCATGTCACAGATTGCAAAAGCATCCCAATTTCAGGTGTTAAAATTTATAAAAAAAAATACATTTAAGATATGAAGACTATATATCCATCCATTGGGCCCACATAAGAAAATGTGGGGTCTAATAGCATAGACCAAACACATATATCTAAGCTAAACACATCCATCTAAAGTTTTTCCTCAGCGAAAACTCTGTGTCATCCTGTTTCTATGAAGTTCAATTCATTGGGACTTCAGGACAAGATGCTTCGTTGGAAGATTTCCTTTCAAATGTCACCAGCTATGGAGTTATCAGAAAAGACATGATGCATTTTTGCATTGAAAACCAGAAAAATACATCCTGACTTTTCCAGGGACCCAATATAACTATTAAACTAGGACTGCTTGCACCAGTTGTTTATAGGAACACCTCTTATTCCATATCCTTACTCTGTATCTTACTAGCACTTGATATTGTCAGGTGAAATTTATGCTCACCTCGCGGGAGTGAATAGTATCTCACTGCGGTTTTACTATGTATTTTCCTGATGATTAATAAATTTCCACATATGTTTAACAAACATTCATTGCCTCATCTGTCAAATGGCTGTCTCTTTTGTCCACAAATTGTTCATTCCCTTTTAAGTTGTCGTTTTCTCATTGATTCTTTATTAATTCGCTGTTTATGATAGGTGTTGTAGATATTTTCTCCCAGTTTGAGTCTCATTTCTCTACTCTTTTTTGGAGTCTTCCAATAAGTGGAAGTTAGTGTGATTGAATCTATCTCTGGTTTTTCTTTGTGTTTCTTCTTTTTATGACACGTTAAATAATCCTTGTTTATTCTGAGGTCACAAAATGTTCCCCTGTTTTTTCTTCTATATGCCATTGACCTATCTAAAATTTAGTTTGCTAAATGGCATGAAGAGGGTATCTATTTCTTTTTTTTTTTTGGAGAGGTTTTTGTTATAGGGCGCGTGTGCTCGCCAGACAGAGAGAGACAGAGAGACAGAAAGCAAGAAATCACCCCCCAGGGGGGATGGCCACGCCGCAGTCCCTTCTCCTCCATTCTCCTCTTGGGATCTTGGGCACGCACGCACACATGCCCGGCATGAGTTTTAAGCCACTGGGTCCAGGACGCGAACCACTGTCGACTACATGGGAGTCCAGTGACATAGCCATTATGCTAACTGCTGGTCCCCAAGAGGGTATCTATTTCTTTCCCTTCCCTTCCCTTCCTTTCCCTTCCCTTCTCTTCCCTTCCCTTTTCTCATCCTTTTCTGTTTCCCTCCCCTATTCTCTCTTTTCTGTTCCTTCCTCTCCATCCTTCTTTGCCTCTTTTCCTCCTTTTCTCCTTTCCTTCCTTCCTGCTTCCTTCCTTCCCTCTTTCCTTCCATCTATTTTTTCTTTCTGCTAAGTGCTAACACGTTTTCTCAGCTTCATTATTGAAGAGTTTATCCTTTCCCACTTATATGCATTGTTATTTTCTGAAGACCGTTTGTCCAACCAAGCACCAGTCTCACTGTGTTATTTACTATTGCTTCGTAGTTAGCCCTTTATCTGGTAGGGCACATTTATAATGTCAAACTGACTGGAATCTGAATTGGTCAGGCCAGAATTATTGATAAATAAGAGATATCCTTCAAATAAAAAAATTTTCAGGAATGTTCGTTCTAAAATGGGCTGGCATTGAGCAGTATATAAAAATGAAAAAATAGGGAAAAGTATTTCCCTTCTTTTGTGGAATGTAAGTTCTTTCTTTCCAAATGCATAATGGAAAGATAGAATACTTTGCTGAAGACCAGTGATGATTACTTATTTTTATCTTTGCAGAGGTGTGAAGATATGTTTGGGTTCTCTTCTTACAGGAACCAGAAATGATGCAATTGAAATGTAGTGCTGATGACATCTACACTTGTACTTTCATAGACTTTTACTCCCGAGGACATTGATTTTGCTTTCCCTGTCCATTTGCTCAAGTTGCTCATTGGACTGAGAACGTCCTGCCTTTAGAGAAAGCTCTAGTTTGCCCAAGTCGATACCATTTTATTTTAATGAAAAAAATATGTAAAATGGAGCAGAAAACAGTTCTCCCTTGGTTCTCCCAAAGATGTCTTCTTTAGAGTTATCTAAAGTTTATCAGCAAAATAACTTTCACTAAGTTAAATGGCGATGTGTCACACACCCAAAACGTGTGAAGCAATTTGAAAAAATATTTTAAATATGCCATGGATTTGTAAATTAATGCAGGGCTCACTGTGCTTGAATTTCCATTTCTAAACTGCTTCATTTGCATGCAAAGAGTGGGCAATTTTTGTGTGTGTGAAAATTTAGCCTTAAGAAATGAAAATCAAAAACTCAGCAACTTGAAAAGAGCTGTTAGGCATAGAAATTGTTTAATCGGTTTCCAGCAGGGCCAATGGTGTTGGCATTTTGAAATACCAGATTGGATTGGCATCCTAGAAAAAAAAATCCTCAGCTCAGAAAAAGTCGCCTAAAAAAGCCACCATCTACAAAGTGGTGAAAGAAGATAGCCGAGATATGACAAATGCCAATGAAACAAATTCTGCGATAGAGAGAAAGCCTGAAGTGTGAAATGAACAAATGTTAAATGTGATAAAATTTTTGTCAGTGCTACCCCAATCATCTACTCTGACAAATACAATGCATGATTGAAAAATCAGGTGCTTTTGTCTCAAGGATTGTTTCACATGGATGTTTTAAGAGGTCCCAACATTGTTTGTGTGTCTCTTATTGATGGTCTTATTTTACATTGCATTGAAAAGGGACCTAATAATTCCCTTTTTAACAAGGTTGAGATCTCCCATTTAGACTTTCATTCCAGGGTTTTTAAAATGCAAGTTTAAAATAAGATTTCATTTAAACAGAGCTCTACATTTTGTAGTGTTTCTGAAGCTCAGACCTTGAAAATTAGGCCAGAATATGATGTTTTATTAAAGACCATATTTTTTATCTACAGTATCTCAAATGAAAGATATAATGCTAGATCTACTTGTGTATACTAGCAATGATAAAAATGAAGAAAAATTATAATAATAAAAGATCAATGATAATAATAAACTCTACTCATTTATTTCACACACGTTGACTGGGCATTTGGTTAGTGCTGGGTATTAGTCTAGGTTTTAAGGATGGGAAAATGAGTAAGAAGCAAACTCTATACCTTCAAGAACCTCATAGTTATTGCATTGAGTCTCCATCTAGTGTGTTTTTAAAACACAAGTTGTCTCCTCTTGTTTTCACCCAAAGGACTGACTGAATACAGAAGGTCCAGATACCCAGGAAATTGATTTGATTCTGTCCATTGCTATGGTCCTTTAGTTCAAGCTCCTGGAGAAATAACCAGCTCAAGGAATATAATATTGCACTATTATCTTATGGTATTTGAACTGTGTACTTTGCTCACACCATTCTCTCTCTCCAGAAGAGAGCAGTGAAAATAGGGCATTGACATTTCTGGTTTCCTTTCCCAGGGTGGGGACAGAATTCTTGGGTAAGACTAAGAGGACATAAAAAATTCTTCATACTTAGAGTATTTCTATGTATATTATTGCTGAACAAGAATGAACCACATTGCCCAGCACTTTCAGCCATGAGTACTAACTTCTTAACATAATTCTAGTCAAGTATCAATGTTCGTTGGTTGAATAATTGACATTTCAGGAATGACAAGCACAGAGTTAGAGCACCATAGTGAAAATTTCCATGTGATAAACTGTGATTTGGTGGCAAAATTGACTCCATCATTCAGTAAATGTTAACCTATACCTGCCATGTATGTGTTTAAAACAAGTAAATCCTATAAGAAGCGAGAAGGAAAAAATTGTAGATTTGAGAAGAGATACATTGCAGGGATAGGCCCTCTGTAAAGATTTTCAGGCACTGTCTTTTCTGTTTATCTTTTCAGGGTTATATGCGGGCTATGGGATACATTTTTTTTTTTTTTTTGAGAGGTTTTTGCTATAGGGCGCGTGCGCTCGCCAGACAGACAGAGAGAGACAGAGAGACAGAAAGTGAGAAATCACCCCCCCCCCCCCCGGGGGGATGGCCACGCCACAATCCCTTCTCCTCCATTCTCCTCTCGGGATCCTGGGCACACACGCATACGTGCCTGGCGTTAGTTTAAGCCGCCGGGTCCGGGACTCGAACTGTGGTCGACTACGTGTGAGTCCAGCGACATAACCATTACGCTAACTGCTGGTCCCGGGATACATGGTTTTTGATGGGCCAAGACCTGGATTCTCTTTGAATACTTATTGACTTGCTGTTGAGTACTGAATAATCTTATAACTTACCAACCTGTGGTAGATATGACCAGTTAACCTTTTGTAATGGCTACACATATATGGGGGGTGTGTCCCTATACCTAAATTTTATCCTCAAAGAATCAAGATTCTTTAGTTTTTGTAGTTGGGAATACATACCCTAATGGGAGTAGTGTATGTCAAATGCTTAAGAATGTATGTTAATGACACCGAGCATAAATCCAGTGTGAAATCTTGGCATGAGGCTTGTATGTAACGCCAGTGGGATATAGGTTTGTAAAACCAGCATTTTGCCAAGAAGGTGAAGATGGGTTTGTGGTTGAACAGCTACTCTCAAATGACGCATCTCTGAATGAACAGCTCATATCAGTTAGGAATATTACTGGTTTTTAGGAACAGAAAATCTGATTAATGGTAGCCTAGGAAATAAATATTGCACTTGGGAAAATAGCAAGAAATATAGAGGTAGGTACCTTGAGTTTGGTTCAATGACTTAGCAATGTTATCTTTTTTAAAAAGAATTATTTATTTAACTTTATTTATTTATTTATTTATTTATTTATTTATTTTAATTTAACCAGAGAAAGAGAGAGAGAGAGAGAGAGAGAGAGAGAGAGAGAATGAGAATATGTGAGAAAGCAAGTTGCCAGGTCTGGGACTCTTGCAGCCATGTGGGAGTCCAGCACCCTTAACCACCACGCCATCTGCTGGCCCCTAACTTAGCAATGTTTTCAAACACCCAGAAGCCAGCATTTTTCTAATAGTCTTGCCCCTCCATCTTCAGTACATTGTGGGTTTTTTTTTTTTTTTTTGCCCTCATGGTTGTCACCTTGTGTTTGCAATATGGCTACTTCTGCAACAAATATTACTTCTCATCCCAAGGTTTTAGGAGGGTCAGAGGTTAAAGATCTTTCTTCTGAAACTGTTTGCGGACAATAAGGAGAGCCTTGAGAGTTCTCTTTATTCCCATTGGTTAGAATGGGATCACAAAATCACCCTACACCAGTTGCTGGGTCAGAGGAACGGATTACCATTGGTTGTTAGATCAGTCATTATTTACTTCCTGGCCTTGGGGTAAAACTCACCTTCTCTAAGGTCTAGGGATATCTGCTTGCTACAGAACTATTTATTGAATTCTGTGGCCAGAGAAGAAGGTCCTGGGCAGTTACTGTCCAGTCTGCGACTATGGTTGTGTCAGGATCAGTGTGGAGAGAAATAGTGTAAGAGACAGACTGAGGCAGTAAATTAGTGAGTTAGACCTTGGACTCTTGAGGCAGAGATCTCAGACTGAATCTGGATCTATGATATAATCTTGGGTAAGTGATTAAAGTCCCTGGATTATCTGTAATAATGCCCACCTCAAAGGGTTGTTATAATAATTAAACGAGATGATGTGGGCATTGCACTTAGCCCAGAGGAATGTGTGGTAAAGGATTACTGAACTGGGGTCTCTTTTGCTGTTATAGAGCTACATGTGGGTGAGACTTTGGAATGGCTTTTGAAAAGAGTACTGTCCTAATAAATTGGATATAATCCTGGTAATGACATTAATTTGCTAAGTGTTTGTGACTAAGTTGTTTTCTCATTATGGGTCTCAGTTCCCTTAAATGTTTGGGAGGATCAGGGCCAAGTGGTTTCAAGTTCCCTTCAGCTCTTACTTCTGATTTAATGGTGCACATTCCTTGTGAACAGCTAATGACGTTGGTCCTGGAGGTGTTCTCATGGACCACTCTCATAACGCTCATTGCAAAGACTGGTTACTGCCCAAACTTTCACAAATGGCACTGATTGCTATTATTCACATGAAGGTGAGGCAATATTTGAGGCGCTTGTGCCCTCCCTGTGGTTCATATAGGATTGGTGGTCCTACCTTGTGACTTTTTTTTTTTTAATTGTAGTTTTTTTGGTATAGAGACATGTGTGCTCACCAGCAAGACCGAGCGAGAGAGGGAGAGAGAAAACCCTCTACCACCACCACCCCGGGAGGATGGCCACACAGCAATCCCTTCTCTTCCAGTCTCCTGTGGAACTGCATGCACATGGTGCTCAGCATCATTTTCAAGCCACCCGGTCCTGAACTCAAACTGTACAGTCCATCACGTGGGATCCAGCACCTTAACCGCCATGTCACCTGCTGACCCACC
The DNA here is from genome assembly GCA_026018925.1 of Tupaia tana. Lineage (NCBI taxonomy): Eukaryota > Metazoa > Chordata > Mammalia > Scandentia > Tupaiidae > Tupaia > Tupaia tana. The sequence continues at coordinate 21,819,590 of JAKSZU010000007.1, forward strand.
TACCTTATTACTAAAAGCAGCCCCTTTGAGTACATTAGATGCTGCCTAGCTGCTGAAATAACTAGAAACCCCATCCAAAAGTGACTCCCTGGATCTGAAATCCTGATGAGGCTCTCTGTCTTGCTTTCTGGAAAGACTTGATTTTCCATTCACAGCTCAATGGGACCTTCCGAGGTGTTTTGAGTTAACTTTGTACTTACTTAGTTTCAATAAAAACAAGGCAGAGTCATAATTAGCATCTTAACAATAAATAAATTAGAACTTGAGATTGTTATAACAATATACACTGTTAGAAGAAGAATTAAAGAACACAGTCTAAAAATAAAGGCAAAACCATAAACACCCTCTTTTTCTCTCTGGAAATCAAAAACACACCAATGGTTTGAGGACAAAGGAGGAATAATGAAAGGAAGTGAAAACTCTTCTTCCCACCTAATAGTGGGAAGGTAGTTGTGTGCAGTTGGATGGGGAACAGTTGTATCCAAAACAATAAACTTGCCCTAGAAGCCTTGATTATTAGTTCCACTTAAAAAAAAAAAAGCAACAAGAAGGATAAATGTAAAACTGATGTTAGGAGATTTTAAAAAGCTGCAACCTATGAAAACTAAGTAGGCATTTGCAAAATACTGTTCCAATCAACAGAATTGTTTCCTTCAGAAAAGCAGGCGGCTGCTCCCCATACCCATCCTGGCACAGCCCGGAAATTGTCTTTCTTCCTGTGGGACACAGAGCTGTTCAAACACTTCATGAAGTCTGTCATGCCCTAAAAAATCCGGAGTGTCATCGTAGAATAATCAGCCTCAGATTTAATGTTGCAAATTTTCCAAGGCCTGTTGCAATTAAGGGAAATTTGGGGCTAGTGGCAAAGGCTTGAGAGTTGATGTTAAGACAAGGTGGACCCTAAGTGGTAGGAATCCATTGGAAAGACCTGGCTTGTGGTTCACACAAGCTCTTGGCATTGGCTTAGAACTCGGGGTACTCCACATGCTTAGATGTCAGGGACCAAAAGTCCCCTGTGTTTCTCTGAATTGCTTCATGTGAGGTAGCCTGAGGCCTGGATATCTTGGGAAACAGACTAACAAACATAGTAAGTAAAAGAATTCCAGGAGCTGCAATGATCTGTATTCTGAAAATATTCTTCTACATTAAGTGTTTTATTGGCGAAAATGGATCTAGACCAGAGATAAAGTTTTTAAAAATTTGAATCTGCATGAGTGTGTGCATGTGTGTATGTGTTTGCATGCATGTGTGCCTGCCTTAATTTTAACTTCCCTGTCTGCTTTTGGGTGAATTTGATAATGGCATTTATCTCGTAACAAGCATAATGAACTTTCTTCCCTACCTGGCCCCTATCCACTGGGCTCTGGTCCCCACCTTGGGAGGAGAGTTAGGGAATGACTGTGCTCATTTAAGATCAGTGGAAGGAGACACGTGTCTCTTAGAAGAGTCCTTATAGCCTGAAGCGAACTGAAGTTGGGTTAAAAAAAAAGACACAAATATGTAATGAAAACAACCAAAAGTTCCCATGGTAAAAAATAAGCTCAGGACCTTGGAGCAGGCCAAGAGGACTGGGGAAGGCAGACTGGGTGCACTCGGGCCAAAGCTCATTAGGTAGAAACGGATCTGAGGGAAGAAGAAAGCAAATGAGCTGGAAAGACAGAGACCGTGCATCCACAGGGCTTTGCAGCCGCTCTTAGCGGTTGGAAGCTGATCACAGAAACTTAGAGCTGGAAGGGAGCTTAAGCATCACCCAGTCCAACCCCTCTGCATTGCAGGCGAGGAAACAAGGTTGAGCGCTTTGCCTAAGGTCCCCGCTCAAGCACAGCAGAAACAGGGTTGGGGCCAGGACTCCCTACTCTCATCCTGGAGGCTCCCACTGCAGGGCAGTGACCTGCTTTCTTACAGGTTTGGGCTTTCCTGCTCGCTCCAATTTCAGAAGGAAATGAAAGAGGAAATGAAGGAAACCCAATTTAAAAAATAACAGAAGATGCAGCAAGGGAATAACAACAAAGATTATGGTATGAAGCCAGAGGTTCTTAATGCTAGCTGTGTGCTGGAATCACCCAGGAAGCGTAAATATAATTACCATGACAAATCTCCACATCAGACTAATTTAATCAGAATCAATATGGGTCAAGCTCCGACACTGATCAATATCACAAGTACCCAGAATGTGATGCGCAGCCAGCATTAATATGAAAGGTTTAAAGCCTGCTCTGGGCTGTATGACTTGAGGCAAGTTACCTAACCTTTCTGAGCCTTCTTTTCCTCATGTGTGAGGTCGAGTCTGTACTACCTGCCTTAGTCTGAGGTTGCTATGTGATTAGGTGAGATCAAACATGTGCACTGCCTTGTACATAGGTAGGTATTTGTCATCAAATATTTCCTTTATGAGGACCTGAATCTTAATGAGACTCAGTTTTATTTTATAAACTTTCTTAGTGTGTTCCTAAATCTCTGAACATGTCGCCAACAATTCTCACCTAAAATTCAGGAATGGTTGTTGATTTTCAAAATAAAGAGAGGGGGCAGAGAATGTGTAGCCACCAAGGAAGGGATACTCAATTCACTGGCAAGGCTACTTCTTTAGGGTTTCTGGTAGACTGGTTGGAGGAGGTGAGCCTTGTGGCTGATTAGGGGATAGCACAGGGCTTCCCAGAGTGGAACCGCTTGCTGAATGACATATGCATATAACCTTTAATGTCAGTGAGTCATTGCATGTGAGATGACCATTGCTTTTCAATTTCCTTTCAGTTTGTCTTAGTCCATCATAATAGCAATTACAGGCATAATTGCTAACAGGAATATCTGAGGTTGAGTAGATTTTTTTAGAATTATTTTATTTAACTTAATTAATTAATTTATTCTAATTTGACCAAAAACGGAAAGAGAGAGAGGGAGAGAAAGTCTCTAAGTTTGGATCTTGAACTGCAGTTGGCCATGTGGGTGGCCAGGACTCTTAATCACCATGCCACCTGCCAACCTACCAGTCCCAAGATTGGCTGGATTTATAAAGAAATAGAGGTTCATGCAGCTCATAGTTCAGAGGTTCAGGGACCAGGGATCAAATTCTGTGGAGGTGCAGCATCGCAGAGGGCAGGGTCTCGAGCAGAGTGGCTGTTGGTGATTTCTTCCTTGTTCTGGTCTATATCCATGTGGGCATGGCAGGCCTCTTCCCTCTCTTTGTAAAGATACCTGAGCCAAATTATGGGATCCCACCCAATGACTTTATCACACCCAAAGGCCCCTTTCTGGTGTACCACCAGGAATTAAGTCTTCACACAACACCTTTACAATACAAACAAATTCCAACACGCGAATTTCAGGGGGACATCCAATCCCCACCCACTAAGATCAGAATCAAAACATGAACCACTGAGGGAAAAAACCATGGTCACAACCAAACATTGCTTCTGCTGGTATCCAAGACATTTCACTTGTTAATATTGTTAATTAACCAGAAGGGTCTCAGAGCATTTTTACCTAGACATTAACATTGCTGCACCATTTTCCTATTTGTGTTTATGGTTGCCTTTTATTTTGGGCAATTGATACTGGCTTTCCAGTTTAGAGTAGTGAGTTTCTGTACGGAAAAATTGTGCTGACTTTAAGAATTGCGCTGTGAACTACGTAGAGGTAAGCAGATGGGGACAAAATCATGATGGTGGAAGACTCCCAGATTTTAAATTCTTGAGTTCCCATCTTGGTTCACCTGTGAGACCTTGGGCTTGAACAGTGACACAGACTTTATGACCCTGAGTTTTCTCAATCCTAAACTGAAAGTGTTAGATTTGACCATAACGAGGATTGCTTCCAATTTAAGTATATCTGATATTCAAATTCATCACAGTTTGGGCTTTTAAGGATAATCTCAGGCAGTGGATATTTAAAAAAAAAATAAGAAAGGAAATCTGGGGAAATTAAGTTTTTCTTTTTATGTTTATATTTTCATAAAGAAACACGTGGGTTACTGGTACTGGTACTGAATAAAATCACTCTTTGCCATGCTTTTCTACAAGAGTTTTCTAGTTCTGATGGCCCCTACACATTAATCTTAAAGACTGTTGTGATCTGAGTGATTGTGTTCATTCCCGTGTAACGCCCAAACCAGGTACATTCTTCTGTAAATTTCCCAGGTAACTAGATCTATGGATTACTACCAAGTTAGCACATTTCTCTCTTTTTAGCATTCTCAGGGACAGATTTCCCCACTGCAGAGGGTAGTAAAACATTTGACGGCATGAAAAACAGCATTTGTTTGATGGTTTGGATAGAGTCAGCAATGGTGCTCTGCCTATTGCCACCAGATTCCTAACTGTGTGAGTTGTGTCTGTAGCACACAGAAGCTCCGGGCTGGGAGCTGGTAAATGGAGCCCAGGGCACCCCATCGCCAGGTAGGAAAACCCTCTGTGTTTCCCTGAGGTTGGAGCCCCCTTGGAGGGACAGTGACCAGGGTGAGGCATGCAAGGACTGTGGGATGCAAAATTCAAGGAGTCACCCCCAGGTGATTCCTGGAAGTCTGAATATGCTCTATTCTTGGGCTGCTGAGGTTTCTCCCATCAACTCTCTGGAAGATGGAGAATGAATCCATTCTGTCACTCAGCTGCCATCCTTCTCCTCTCCCCTATGGCTGCCCTTCCTGGCTACATTGTCATCTTCAGTCTTCAGCAAGGGCCTCCTTCCTCCACCGTTTCCCAGCCTCCCTTTTCCGTGGCAACTCCTGCACTATCTCCGTTTTGTTTTGGTTTTCTGTTTCCTGTTTCCTGGGATGAGAATGTAAATAAACACTGGAAGTGGGAGTTGTAAAGATTCAAACACCACCACTGTCTTTTCAGCATTTCCTGTGTAACCAGACGTTGTTGCAGACACTTTCATTTTTGAAGTGTATATATTTATTTCCTCTACGAGCAAGAGACAGAGAGGGAGGGAGAAAGATAGTGAGCACCCAAGTCCTGAGGCTGTTATCCACCCCCAGTCGTCGGCCAGCCCAAGATCACAGACAAGCACATGCCTTCCATACTCAGGGAGGTCTCTGGACTTGAGCTGAGAACCTTCTGCTGTGGGATTACTTTGCAGAGCATTGCATTTTCCTGCTGTGCCACCGTCTGGCCCCCATATCATAGACCATTTTGTGCATTAGTTTATCTAATCTTTTCTTGTACTATTGGGTATTTGGAAAACTCACAGTGCATTTTTGCACAGAAAAAACGTTGTGACTTTTCCTGATGACCTAATATTATACTCACCTCAGTACAGGGTCAACAGAGGCTCATAAAATGACCTAGTTTGTCTTCAGGTAATAATGGACTTCTGAAACTTGTGATTTTACAGATCTCATTCTGTAGGAAGTTCTGAGAGAAGGGAAATATTAAGAGAAATATTAAGGTCAGTTTCCAGAAGGACAAAGCATTTGGAACAGATGCTTCGCTGATTAGCAGTTGGAAAATGCCATCTATGAATGCTGTAAGTCTTATGGTTTCCAGAGGTTTGGTAAAATAAAGTGGTTGCTTATTGAGAGCTGGTTCTGAGACAGGGGTCTGTGAACCACACTACTTTAGGCAACCCCATAAAGAAAGGGGTGGGTGTCATTAGGTTTGGAGTTATAGGTGAATCCATGAATGTCATTCAGTAAAATATCCTAGTGATGGTAGGTGACCCTGGACATGAAAGTAAATTATTTCCAAGTGTGAGGAAATGTTATGTTAAGGAAATAGAGAGTTGTCAGTTATTTATTCACTCATTCAGAATACTTAGCGAGCATCTATATATTTTGATCTACTGGACTGGAGAGAAATGTTCACCTATTGAAATGTTCACTTTGTAAGCTAAATAATGTGATTGAATGTATAAAAAAATTTAAAAAATAAATAAAAATGCCAAGTGTCATACTCAGCACTAAAAATACATAGGTAAACCATCAAACATGAGCCTAGCTCCAGGAACTAGAGGCTGAGCTTGCTCCAGTGTTTAAATATTGAGCAGAGAAGAAGGAATGAGTAAGGAGATCAGGAAGAAAGAGCCAGGGAGGTGGCTGGAAAATCAAAAGTACTTTTAGGTAGGCCTGGAGAAGAGTTTTTCCAGAAGAAAGGATTACAGGCTAGCAACAGCCCTGTCTGAGGAAACACAAACCTGAAGAGAAGAAGCTGTCAAAACTCCTTGTATGGGGACAGTTGGTGCTGTGGTAACACAAATGGACTCACATGGGAAAGGACCTCTGAGAGAATGCCAACTGTGTGTGGGCCCATTACTCAGGACAGCTGAGACTGAGCATGGACTGTGGGGTGAAGATTCTGGTAGGGGTGCCTGTCTTTCTCTGAATCTTTCTTTTCATGGAAGAAATAGCTAAATAAACTTAAGAAAAAAAAATTAAGAAACAAAACAAAATTCTGTATACCTTGATAACTACAACTGTTGCTCTTCAACCTTTTCTCAAGCATTTCACTTTCACATCATTCACATCTCAATAAGGCACGTGATGCCCACAATGAGGACACATATACAAGGGGTCTTCAGAAAGTTCATGGACAATAAATATTATTAAAAAAACTATACATGGATTTCAAAGAGTTTTTGCACCAAAATAAACCCATTCTTTATTTTATTTATTTATTTTTCTTAATACCAAGGGAAGAGAGAGAAAGCAAGTACAAAGCTATGCCGCCCTTCCTCCCCCAATGGAACCTGGTGATGCCACAACCCTTGTTCCTCCAATTCTCTAAACCATCAGGATCCTGGGCACACATAAGGGCAAAAGCCCAGCATGTGTTTAAAGCTGCTGTATGGGACTTGAACCCTATGCAGCCGTGTGGGTTTCAGCTTCCTCTGTGCAGCACTTAAATGGCTATGCTAAGAGGGTGGCACAATTAACTGACATTTGAATTTTTTTTTTTTGGGGGGGGTACTTTCTGAAGGCCTCTCCTATACAGGGATACCTATGCTTCTTGTTTTGTTCTTCTGGGAGATAAGTCTTATCAACTGTGGTGGGCTTTAAAATGAAGCATTGGAACTTATGTTCTTACCTGGGGTCACAGCACAGCTGAACATCAGACATAAATGTGCAGCACTGTGAATGAAATAGTGGATTCCTGAAATGATATGTGCATCTGCCAGTATCAACCACAGACCCTGGCAGATCTTGTGGGAAGATGAAATGCCAGAGAGCAGCCTACCAAGAAAACCTGAACGGCAGCAATGCCTCCAACGGCAGGAACCTTAGAAAACGTTCCTTGGACATGAGTTTCCCTTTGTACAATGGTGACAATACAAGGTGCCAACTCCTCTGAACCTGAGAGCAATGACAAGTAACATGTACGTAATCCCTGAGTGTAGAAAGTACTTCCATGGGCTCCTTGATATCATTTGAGCTTGGAGTGTGTGGCTGACTCAGATGAGGGGTCCTCAAATCCCTATGCTTCCACTTGATCAAGTCTGCCTGTCCATTTTCCAAAGGAGCCATGGAAACTAGCAGCCCTATAGGATTCATAGGGATCCTGCCTTGGAATGACTTGCACCCTAACAATCTTGGAAATAAACAAAATCATAAGCTTATGAGAAATCTTTTGGTCTTCCTTTTATATTCTAGAATTTACAAAATTTTCTGTTATAAGCATGGGCTACCATTGGCACTAGGGAGAAAACATTATTTAAAAAGTCAAGGGAAGTGAGTTTTGAAAAGCACCCTAGTGGGCAAGACTTGCCTCCCTGGGAAAGCAGACGGTGGGTTTGACTGGCTGCTCTGGCTGAGCTTTCTGAACCAGAAGTGTCATTGTGTTTTTGAATGGAGGCCATAGCGATCATCCAGGCACCCCCGTAGCACACCAGCCAGTCTGCAGGAAACATAACAGCCAGAAGCAGTGTCCTACTTCTTTAAAATAGATACTTGGAAAGCTTTAACACCAGCAGAGTGGAGCCAAAGATATTGATCCTCTTAGCTGAAGTGAGATGGATTCTGAACATGCTACTTTTTAAATTTTAATAGTTTATTTTTTACTAAATAGTATGAAATCTTTAAAAGGATATAGTGAAAAACAAAAAAAAGAGAGTGAGAAATGTTCTATCCACTAAATATGACCCAAAATATCTTTCCCCTAGTCTTTTTAAGTTAAAGTAGGTAAGTTTTTTTAAAGAATTATTTAATTTTATTTATTATTATTATTATTATTATTATTATTATTATTATTTAATTTGGTATGGGCACACACATTCACCAAATACATACAGAGAGATAGAGAGAGAGGGAAAGTGAGAAAGCAAGCCACCAGGTCTAGGACTGGAACCATCATGTGCGAGTCCAGCACCCTAGCACCATGCCATCTACTAGCCCCAGTATCTAAGTTTTTGTTTGATTGTTTCTTCATGGTATTTGTATTTACTTGGGCTTCTGAATTTTTTTTTTCCAAAATGATTTTTGAATCCAAATAATTAAGAGTAACAATCTATTATAAAAATTTTAAAGAAGCTGTATCCAGAGTGACAAATGGACTACCTTCAAGTCTCCAGCTATTCTTGTAGGTTCATTTGTTCAGATACAGTTCTGGAAGTAATCCTACAAGACGGTTCACCAGTCCTTTTATAATACAGTTTCCTTGTGCTGATCTCCTAATTTTAATTCTAATTTAAAATGAAGGGCAAAGAGATGACATATTATCCTTGCCCCTCTATGGATACCTTTCTATTTCATTACTCAGAAAGATGACTTGGCTGGGTATAATATTCTTGGTTATAGTTCTGTCCTCCTGAAAATGAGGTAGTCATTGCTTCATTATTTTTTAGCATTTAGTATTAATAAATATGAGGCCAGCCATACTTTATTTCTTTGTTGTGTATACTGACTCCTTTTCTACCTATAAATATCTTTTCTTGAAAATTTGATATTAGTGGTTATATATTTTGTGTTTGCTATATTTTCTACTTTTTTGTAATATGGTGAGATGTTTGCTCAATGTACTCTTTGTCTTTTATTCCATCCCCCTCTGGAAGAAGGTTTTCTTACCTATAGCTTTGGATACTGTGTTTATTCCAATTCTACTTTTTTTTTTTTAAAGAGAGATTTTTGCTATAGGGTGCTTGCACTTTCCAGAGAGACAGAGAGTAAGAATTCACCTCCTGGGGAGGATGGTCATGCCACAATCCCTTCTCCATTCTCTTCTTAGGATTTTGGACACACATACACATGCACCTGGCATAAGTTTTAAGTCACCAGGTCATGGACTTGAACTGTGGTTGACTGTGTGGGTGTCTAACAATGCAACCATTACACCATCTGCTGCTTCCCTGGCATGAGTTTTAAGCTGCTGGGTCTGGGACTCAAACCATGGTCGACTACATGGGAGTCCAGTGATATAAACATTATGCCATCTGCTGGTTCCCCAATTGTTCTATTTTTAACATTTGATCTCTACTATGTATTTTTTATTTTATTTTTAGGTTTTTGCCATAGGACATGAGAGAGACAGATAGAAGGAAAGTGAGAAATCCCTCCCACCCCTGAGGGTGATTGGCCATGCCATAACCCCTTCTCTTCCATTCTCCTCTTCAGATTTTTGGATATGCACACACCTGTACCCAGCATGATTTTTAAGCCACCAGGTCCAGGACTTGGACCATGATTGCATTTTTTAATACTTTCTCCCATTATTTAATTTTTTGTCCAAATTCTAAAAGAACTACTGAAATCTACCCTCCATATTACTGATTAATTTTTGGCATTGCCAATTAAGGTCTCTTTTACCCCAATATAGTTTTCTACTCTCTTACTGCCTTTCTATTTTTCTTGGAATATTTTCTGCATAATTATGTCTCTACAACACTTTTAATCTCATTGTGTTGACTTTTTGCCTCAATTACTTATCTCTCAATGATTTCTTCTTGTCGCATGGAGTTTCAGTTGCTCTCTACTTAAGTGAGAATTCCAGATCATTTTTCCAGATTCAAGTTTTTTTAATAAATATTTTTTCAGAAGTCTTTTCATTCATTAGGTTTTCATAATCTCCCCCCACTTTTATGTTCTTCATGATTTCTTTTTGCTGTGTCCTCCAAGAGAAGTTGCTACATTTACTCTCTCTAGATATGTTGACCTCATTTTTCTCAGAGGTCTAGTCAGATTTCATTTACAGGGTGACTCTTTAGGACTGAGATGGAAACTTTTTTCTGTGTTTCCTGGCTCTGACATTCTGAAAAGAAGAAAATTACCAGCATGTAACTGCTACTAAAATGCTCCATTTTTCCGTTTTCAACTCCTGCTGCTTTTATCACATCATTTGGAAGGATAATATCTCCTGTGATGCTAAATGATACTCTCAGTTTTTCTGTATTTCTTGACAAATATCTTACAAGGGCTGTGGTATAATCTATTAGTTTACTTGCTTGAGACTCTCATAATGTAGATTCATACCTTGGTTCTATTTCTATAAGCTTTGTGAGCTTTAGCAAACTATTTCATATGTTTGGAATTTAGTTTCCTAAAATGAAAATAATAATAGCATTATTATTATTATGGAACGTTTCAAGGTATAAATAAGTTAGCACCTATAAGGCACTTGTATAGAGTACAAAAAATTTTAAATAATAGCTGGTGTTGTTATTCATATTTCTATTGGTGTCATTGAATAGAGGTTTTGTTTGTTTGTTTGTTTGTTTTTGCTATAGGGCACTGTGCTCACCAGAGAGGGGATGGCCACACTACATTCCCTTCTTCTCCATTCTCCTCTTGGGATTTTGTGCATGCACACACATGTGCCCAGTGTGAATTTTAAGCCTCTAGGTCCAGGACTCAAACTGCCATTGACTATGTGGTAGTCCAGCAACATAACCATTATGCCATCTTCTGGTCCCAAATGGAGTGGAGGGGATGACATAGTATACTGATAACTTAAAAAGGAAGCAGCCCCCACACTGGAGAGTCAGCTGTGCAATTTTGTCTCTGGCACAAATATTAAATTTTTGGATCTTGGTGGACAATCAGGACATATTTTCAACCAGGCACAGAACTGGCTAATCACAGAGTAAGATTTCCGGTCTGGTTTAATCTGCATCTTAATTAGTAGAATTTACTCCAAGATTCTGGTAAGAGTTTGACTGCAAATCCCAGTTTTCTCCTAGCTGTGGTGTTTCATCTTCTGGGTTTTTGTAGGTATTTTTGAAGGAAGGCTCACGGGTCGTGTTTCCAGAGCTATTACCCATTTGTAACTTTAAGCTGGAGGTCTCCAGTTTGCTTCTTTACAGTTTTCAAATGTAAATGACAAGATTTAACTAGTTAGAGACATGAAAACAAAATATGTTGCATGGATGATTTCTTTGATTCCCTGTAGTTGCTATAAGCAGTTCTGTTCTTACCCAGATTCTATTTGTTAAATGTATTCTCTAAGCCAGGGATGATGGTACCTTCTCTTTCGCTTCATTATCATGTTGATATTCTGTCATTTTCATATCGTAGTACCATAATGGAATTCCATGTTTTGCATTCTTATGGACTTTTTAAACCACTTATTTGTGTTTCCCACAGCATTCTTCAGTATCAAGCACAGAGATGAATTCAGTGCCCTTGGCATTGAGATTTGAATATATTTGAAAAGAATGCTTGAACTCCAGAGTATGATATAGCACTCCTGCTGAAACCATTGTTATTCTAAAAAAAATCTTGGGATATAGATTATCTCTCCATGCTATGGAAAAAAGTATTTCTAGTTGCAGTGATTTTGAGATAACGTCGATCTGGCCCAACAGAGTTCAGATTCAAAGCTGTTATATTTTCCTTTTGACAGAGAATGCTGGGAGAAGCTTATTTAGTAGGGATGGAAAGAATAGTGTCCCACTGGGTAGGGGTGGTACTTCCAGCCTAAGTTTTGCTAAGGCTGCATCCAATTACCCACTCATAAATTTAGCACTGACATGGCTCTTAATTGTAAAATGTTTTCAGTTCTCTGAAAAACTCTCCTCAGACATAGGTTATTATCATTTTCACCCCCTTGATCAATTACTAGTGTAATTCCATATGTCCCATGGGTTTTTGGTTTCATTGCCATTAATATTTATTGCCATTCATTGCCGTTAATATTTATTGAAGTGACATTTGGTTACTTGCACCATAAGAAATGGTGAGGGTAGAATGCCTTGTTCTGTGGTTGGGTCATTGGGACATTGTGACATGGACAGAATGCCTTTCTTTTGAGCATAAGAAATGCAAGGAAACAATTCAATTAGCTCTTCAAGTCAGTGTGGAGGATGCCAGGGATGTGTGGTTATGTTACATAATGACAAAAAAGTCCAAAGAGGTACCATTTTAAGAGCTAAGAAAAGAGGTCACTACCTTGGGGATTTGGCCTTCAGGTGTGCTGTTCTTCATGGGAGCTGTGTAGGCTATAGTTTTTCAGAGATTTCTTCCTGAGGATGAATAAGCCAGTAGAAAATTAGACACTAATCAGAACTAGAAAAACTCAATATGGCCAAAGATTTTTTCAGCAAGACTGTTTTGAAAACTGTCAGTACATTTTACTTACCTGTCCCAGTCTGACCTGAGGGTTTAGACAGAGTCACTTGAGCAAATACTAATTACAGGCATCTATTCTTGCAGAGTCAATGGGACAAGGCAGTATCCACTCTTCGTTAAAGTTGGAGCCATGCCCTGGGAACCAAAGGCTACAGTGTACTGTAAGCTGAGTTTTAGGGAAAAGGGAGGTGGGAAAAAGCATCAATATTCACCATGACACTGTATATTAGGGTTGACATACTTGGTACTTGACAAACATTGTTTTGTTTAATACTCACAATAACTACTCTGGCAAAAGTTTTATTCTTATTGTTGCCGTTTTATGGATGAGGAAACTGAGAGCAAGAGAAGTGTTTAACTTGCTTAAGGTCCTCTTTTTATGTTTGTGTCTGGACTGAATCCTAGCACGCCAATCGTTCTTGAACTTTAGCAGGTACAGAACACCTGAAGGACTTGTTAAAACACTTATTGCTAGGCTTCATTTCTAGAGTTTCTGATTAATTCACTTTGGGATAAGGCTCAAGAATTTGCATTTCTGAAAAGTTCCTCAGTGATTCTGATGCTGCTGGTCCAAAGATTACTCGTTGTAAACCCTTGCTCCTTATTTCTGAACCCTTGTTTAGAAACAAGCGTCTAAAAGAAAGGTGGACTCAGTTGATGAACTTTAAAACTTTAAAATTTTTGCACTGGGACCAGCAGGTGATGTGGTAGTTAAGGTGATGTATTCTTACATGGTAGAATGTGGTTCAAGTCCTGAACCTGGCTACTTGTTTTCTCACTTTCCCTCTCTCTCTCTGGTCAAATTAAAAATAAATAAATAAATAAATAAATAAATAAATAAATAAAATAAATACATCTTAGAAAAAATAAGCTTAGCACTAAACTTTAGTCCAAACCTTGTAAAGGTACTTTGTAATACTTTTGTAAAGGTCCCTTGGGTCTCTATAAAAAAGTTCTGTCATGAATTTGATTTCCAAATCTGAAATTAGTTTATCTGGTGTTTGGCATCACTACTAGTCTTTGGATAGCTAATGAAGAAGATCCTGTGTTATAAAACATTTTTTTTGTGTTTGTTTGTTTGGTCTGGCCATAGGTGAGGCCTTTGTCTTGACAGTACTAGCCCATCTAAAGCATTTCACCTCATGGACAGTCACAAGAAATTCAGATTTAAGAGCTTGGAGGTGAAATTCCTGAGTCATAACCAATCCAGAACAACTACATGATACTAGACCAAAGAACCAGGCCAATCCTAGGATAGAAGGCCCTCGGTACAATTAGAGTGGCCCATGATTTCTAGATTTATAATCTCTGATTGTTGCTCAGACTCTAGTTCTCCAAAAGGGAAGGGATTTGTTTTGCTCCCAGTGTGGCTCTGATTATGGCAGAGGATTTTGACTCTGAGTAAAATGTGAGTGAGTCAGATCTCAGGTTCAGGTACCCTGACTCTTAATATGCCAAAAAAACTGACACCTTCAAACACAGAGATGAGAGCTATGAAATCTTCGCAAGTGCCAGATTCTGTTGACTTCTGTCCTTGTTCCCAATCCAGAAAGATTACATCATTGCCTTCAAATCTCTGACCACAGCCTTTGAGAATTTTGGAAGACTCCACGTTACCTGTTCATATAACCTTGTCCATAAACATTTGTGTCTAGGTGAAAGCCAATAGATGTCTGAACCATGTCATCAAAATGAGCTTCATCTCTGACTTGCCTTTACCCCTGGCCATGACAATAATTAGTTCATGATGGGTACCCAAAAATGGTACATTTTACTCCTTATAACAGTCCTCCATCAACATGTACATTTCCCCTTTAACATCTCTCTCCATTCCTCTGATGGAGCTATACCTGTTCATAATAGTTGTGGTGCCACTTCTAATACTTCTCCTAAGTTTTCTTGCACCATCAAGGCCATAATAAGTGAGGGAAAATCGTGGATAGCCAAGAGAACTCCAGGACACTCTGGTAAAGCAAATAGGAACATAATGTTTTCTCTAGTTTCTTGCAACAATGAAGAGAAGAATATTTCAAAGATGGGTCCAGTGGGTCAAAATAAAGATAGTAAATGCCATTTTAAACTCTAAAAGGTTATTGATTCTTTTCATTTGGAAAACCAGAGGAAACCTGGTTCTACTACATGCTAGGGATAAGACCAGGGACTCAGGTTGTGTCTGTCCCATCTAAATCTTTTGAACATGTCCCTCTGCGAGGGATTGTCTGCCACAGGCATTGTCCCCAACTCAGATTCTTCTTGGCAACTGGCAAGGCTTATAGGGGAGTACCTGAAAATGGGCTGTGTCTTTTTTTTTTTTTTTTTTTTTTTTTTTTTTTTTTTTTTTTTTTTTTTGCTATAGGGCACGTGCACTTGCCAGACAGAGAGAGACAGAGAGACAGAAAGCGAGAACTCACCCCCCAGGGGGGATGGCCACGCCGCAATCTCTTCTCCTCCATTCTCGGGCACACACGCACACGCGCCCAGCATGAGTTTTAAGCCACCGGGTCCAGGACGCGAACCGCAGTCGACTACATGGGAGTCCAGCGACATAGCCATTACGCTAACTGCTGGTCCCAAAATGGGCTGTATTTTTGGTGGGCTGAACCCATGTGCCACTAAGAGGCCGACATGGGTAACTACAGATTTTACAAGTGCTGCATGCCAAGTCTCAGGCTTAGTGTTTAATAGAGTACATTTCCCTAGTGACTTTTTTGCATGCTGAAATGAATTGCTTAAGATAATTCTTCAGAGTCTTACATCTTTTTCCTGGCACCAAAGTTCTACTGCTTTGCTTAGTGATCAAAAGCAACATCTCTATGCTATAACCTTCTGGTAAAATCATTAATTTTCCAAGCAAGACTTGGAATGGAGGCAAACCTTGGAAAATCTCTGTGTTGGGAAAAGAGAAATCCAATGTTCACTGTAATAGTTAATCACAGTATTTCCCTGATCATTTTTGGAAACTTGGACCTTTTGAGAATGGATGATTCATAAACAAACTACAAGGGTTAGAGCAAATCATGTGAATTTCAATCTCTAACAGGTGAAATTAAAGTTTCACTTAGCATTTTGACATGGCTTGCCTTTCTCACTCGTGCTCTGTGAAATCTTGTCTTCTTAGGGTCATCAGAGACCTACTAATTTCCAAATTTAATGAAAAAATTTCAAATTTCAGTTTTCATCTTATTTGACACCAGAATTTAATGTTCACTCATTTGTTTGTTAGCACTTTCATCCCAACCCTCATGCTAGGCTTTGGAAATAATGGTGAACAATAGACTGAGTCTCTACCCTCATGGATCTTACATGTTTTGTTGTATAAATAATAAATTAATTAATAAATCATGTTAGTAATTGTCAATAATTATTGTGATATGAATTATACCTTGCACATGCAAAATGCTGAGAGATCACTGAAGGAGAGGAGTAGGCTTCATCTCAGGAACTCAGAAATATTTGAGTTAAGAGCTGAAGGAAGCTGCTTCTTCAACCTGCTCTGTAAATAAAAGCACTCTCTAGGCCTCAGGTGTTATTGGCTGATTATTTCTGGGCCATCCCACTTTATGGATTAATCTGTCATCCACAGAGCTCTGGCTCTGGCTTCTCCTATAAGATCCTAACCTGAAATTTCTGTGTATTGGCTACTCTGCCTGTGTGAGTGTTACCAACCAACTAACACATACTTTGTTCTAGTTTCGTTGGTTGTAATAGCAAATGAACCTAAATTTTAGTGACTTAAAAGAGTGGACATTTCTTTTGCTGAAAAAAAATCAGCAGTTTGGGTAGAGCTCAGTGAGGCTGATTTGTTTCTGGAGCAGCTCAAAGACTAGAGAGTGAAATCATCAGAGATGTGATGTTGGCTGTTGGTTGAACAGTGGCTGAGATTTCCTTATAATATGGTGGGATGTTCAAAGGGTGAGCATATCAAGACTAAGAGAATCAGAGAAAGAGAGAGAGTACTAAGTGAAGGGCTTATTGTCTTTTATGACTTAACCTTAGAAATCATAAGTATCACTTCCCTCACATAATGTTCTTGAGATCATTACAATGTCTAGCTCAGGGGAGAAAAGTAAACTTTACTTTTCATTGGTGGTAATGTCAATCATTCTGGGAGAAGCTCATGTAGGCTCTACCTCTGTCTATATCTATTGACTATCTATTATGTATCTCTATCTATCTATCTATATCTATATCTATATCTATCTATATATATATATCATCTGTCTATCATTGGTGCAGCCATTGTTGGAAAATGCAATCTGCAATGCACATTTTAGTAAATAATCTAAAAATGGTGTTCATATAAGATAGGATAGTTAATCATTAGCACTTTTGCACACATTCGGAGATACTGAGTATGTATGGAGCTAGGGAAAATTACAAAAGAAATAGGTATGGCTTATGTCTTAAGAAAGTATTCAATTTTCCCTGGCAACAAGTTATAAGGAAAGGACAAACATAATCATTATTCTTCTCAACAGAAAACAAAGAAACTGGAGGGAAATAAGGACTCACATTAGTAATGGTGTAGTGTCCTATCATTTATAAGCATATTTGCATACATTGTCTAATTACATTCTCATAAAAATATCTGTGAAATAGGTATGTGAAAATATGAAACATATACTTACATGTTATACCTTTAGGAATTTTAGATAGTTTTGAGGAGTTGGGAATGATTAACTTAAAGAGATTTTATGAGAGAAGATTCTTCACAGAATCCCAAGGAACAATAAATAACTTGTAGAAGAGGTATCTCAAAGACCTTTTGAGGAGAAGAAATAATCTCACTAAAAATTCAGAATGGGAGAAAATTAGGAGAAGCTAGGAGGATAAAACCGTCAACTGTTATCGATAGAAGAAGAAGCCAATAGGCAAAGAAGGAAGGAGAGAAGACGGTTAAACAACAGCTCCAATTCTCAATTAGGGGTTTTAATGAATTTATGAGGCAAATGGACATTATTATAAGATCAGCCAAAGGACCATGATATGATCAGAGTGGCAGCTGAGGAAGGGAGGATTTTTATTGCTGGGTGTAGAATAGATTGAAATGGGGACTTGACGTCCTCTATTCTAGAGCAAAGACTAAGGATTAGGGGCAATAGAGTCCTTACTAAGACTGTGGAAATGAAGAAGAAGATGAACCGAGAAGAATGGAGAAGGAGAAGAACCGAGAGATATGATAAAGATCTTAGTGAAGTCGGTGTTTTGGTTTGTTTTTCTATTGCTACAGCTGAATGTCACAGACTGCCTAATTTAAAAGAATAAATATTTATTCAGCTCATGATTCTGGAGCTCCAAGGTCAAGGGGCCACATCTGGTAAAGGCCTGCTTGATAGTGGGGCTCTCTACAAAGCCCTGAGGTGGTGCAGGACATCACATGGCAAGAGGACATAAGCGTGTCTGCTCTGGTCTCTCTCCTTCTTTTTATACAGCCACTAGTGTTCAGTCATGGGGACCACACTCTGATGGCCTTGTCTGATTTTAATGCCTTCCAACAGTCCCATTTCTTAAATCTATAGTTGAATTAGCATTCCATCTTTTTTTTTTTTAAGAATTAAAAAAAATTTTATTTAACTTTATTTATTTACGTACTTATTTAAATTTGACTGGGGCGGGGGGTAGAGGGAGAGAGAGAGAGAGAGAGAGAGAGAGAGAGAGCAAGGAAGCCATGCCACCAACCAGGTCTGGGATTTCAACTGTGGTCAGCCATATGGGAGTCCAGTGCCCTCAACCATCATGCCACCTTCTGGTCCCAGCATTCCATCTTAATACTATAACCAAAGCAATCAAATCTTAAGACATGAACTTCATGGGGACACATTCAAATTATCATTGTGGGTGATGAACGTGAGCACACTGAATATTTAGAACTCGAGATTCTCTTACATCCTATGGCAATCATGAAGATATTACTGATAGTAAGATCTTTTTGACATTTGATTAGCCTTGAGAGCACCAAATCTTATACAATTCAGTGCTTAGCATGTGGAAATAGTCAATAAAAACCTTGGTTTGGGTTCCTTCCAGGAGATTCTGAGACAAGGGCTTGAGTGTAAATTGACTATTGAGGAGGCAGTCTCACTAAACACTAAATGAGCTGTGAAGTGACAGGGAAGTGGATAGAGCCAATAGAGAAAAGGCGCCACCTCAAGCCACTTACCTCTGTGATCAGCTGGAGCTCAGTCTCCTGCGGGGTGGTGGTGGGGGTGTAGTTCTGGGAGAAATCCAGAATTATCTAAATTGAAGGATGTAGAAGGTGGAAGTATTTATTACCTCCCTTCCATTGGTTGAGAGCTGTTTGGGGTGCATTAACTTCTGACTTGTCCTGCTTCTGTGGCCAGAATAGAGCACTCAGGCAGAATCGGTTAGCAAGCTTCATGTGTGGACGTACATGCCAGGAGTGGTGATGGCAGGCTTTGACTGTCTGCTACAATAAACGCTGACAAAGTAAAGGAAGGAACAAGGGAAAACAGGTACACAGGGCTCTACCTGCTTTTTTCCCACCATTTCCTTCCAGAATATTCACAAGCTTTTTGGCTTTTTTCTGTTTAAGCCCATCCATTGAGCTTCTCAAGGTGCCTTCATGTTACTTCTCCGTCCTTGAGCGTGTTTACATCTCCCAATTTAGTCTCATTTGCAAATTTAATTAACAGGCTATTTACCCCTCTTCCGGATCATTAATGAAGATATTAAATAAGACCAGATCAAACATCAATCCCTAAAGCACCCTTCTTCCTACCCCCACCATTCATTTCCCCTTGCATTTTCTCACAACTCAGCGACCATTTACTGTCACTTTGGCCTGCGGGTCCTTCAAGCCATTTCTTGGTCCTTGTCACAAGTCATAACCAAGATAATCTGAGTGAATTTATCAAAGAACATTTAATGAGACACTGTGTTAAATGTGCCACTCTAATCACATAGTATTAGCTGCGTTTCCTTTGCCCAACTAATTTTTCAGTTCTCTCAGCAAATAGTTTCCTGAGGCAAGCATTCAAATAAATTTTAATAAATCCTGGCATTGGTAGAGCTTTGTTATAGGAAAAAAGTCTCCAATCATTTCTTAAAATGCCTCTTATTTTGTAACCACAACATTTCTGTGAAGGGCATTAAAACATACCTGGTGATGTTTCATAGGTGGGGTTAAAGGATTCATGTAATGCCGGGACATTTGGTCCCCCAGACACATCCTGACTTTGCCATTAATTGACTCCCCCACTCCAACCTCCACTTGCTCTCACCACATCATGAGGACTTTTAAGCATATCTGATTATGGAGAAAACCACCCTCCCTTACACTTTCATACAGGCAGTGATAGGCTGACTTTGCCATACTGGATAATTAACCACCCGTGCCCAGCCAATTTTAATTCATCTAGCATTCTTTTTGTTCTCATAATAAGTGGAAAAAGAGATTATGAAAATGATACTGATTCAGGCATTCTAATGCCTAAAATTTATGGAAGTACAGAACTTGAAAGTTGGAAAGGACTGTGAAGTCATCAGCCAGAACTTCTCAGTCCATGGCCATCGTGACTTTGTATACACATTTCTGTGTACTTGTCCTTGCACTTTCATGGCTTTTCACAGCATCTTCAAGGATACCACGATTCAAACCCTGCCCGCCAAAGGGATAAGAAACTCTCAGAGGTGGATGTTTTTCACTCACCAATTGTGGGTCACCTTTGGGCATTTCTATTTTTCCATGCAGACATGAAAAAAGCAGGCATACCATGGTAAAATCAAGACCTCTACAAAGTGAGCCTTTGGAAACCTGACTTTTCTTTGCTGTTTCCAAGGCCTCGGTTTCTCGGTCCTCCTCTCTATGTCTTTGTATCCTCTGGCCCTGTTGGGCATGTTGATTGTTGTTCCCAACATAACCCAGTCCGTGGGTGGACAGAGAAAATTCTTAGGACATCTTTTTTTTGTTTGTTTTTGCTATAGAATGTGCACACTTTCCAGAGAGAGAGAGAGAAAGAGAGAGAGAAAGTGAGAAATCATGCACCAGGGAGGATGGCCATGCCATAATCCCTTCTCCTCCATTCTTTTCTTGGGATTTTGGGCACACATGCACGCATGTGCCCAGCGTATTTTTCAAACTGGTCTGGACTTGAACCATGTAGTCAGCCATGTGGGATTAAACCATCTTAACCTCCATGCTACTTGTTGGCCCTCTTTAAAGTTTTTTTTAATATTGAATTTAAAGTACCTTTCTGGGACTTCTAGGGAGCCATCAATCTTTTTTTCCAAACAACACAATTTTTCTAATATTTGATGGCAGTCTATATGCCCTCCCAAGAGATTTTTTTCCTTCAACATCTTTAGTTCTTGCAACAAGTACTGGTAGGATGTGGTTCCAGTCATTCCACTAACCCGGATGACCTCTATTGGACACGCTGCAGCTTTTCAGCATGCTCTGTAGTGTCAGTCACTGGGAACTCTTAAGCCAGGTGTACTGTAACCTGTTAATGTGCAGTTGATTTTTAAAGCTTTTTAAAAAATCAATCAAGCAATCAGCAAGAGTTTATATCCCTTAAATGCTTCATATAAATACTTAAATATAAAATATGAAGGCAAAACAAGATCTGGAGAGACTCAGAGATACATCAATATGCACAAATTTAAGGGGGAGGAGAAGGAGTTTTATTAAATCTTAGTTCTTGAAGCCCTCACGATGAAGAGAAAGTAGGGTTGTAAAAAGTATGCAGAGACATCTAAAACAGCAGTTCTCCAGCATAGGAAAGACCACTAGAACCTTGGCGTAAATCATGTCAGTAGTAACAAACTACACTGTCACTCATTGTAATAATCTCTGTCATGCATTCATTGGGTAAAAATCCAGTTTCACTTAAGAAAATTTTTTCTTAAAAATATTTATTTATTGGATTGTCCCAATGACCTGATGGTTGGGGGAGCCAGACTCCACATGGCCAATTGTGCAGTTTGAACCCTGGATCTTGTAGCTTGAAAAACATGCCAGGCTCATGTGCATGCCGAGTCCTGATGGGATAGAGAAGTGGAGGAGATAGTATTGCTGCATGGCCATGTCCCCCTGGAGTGAGGGTGAGGTGGGAGGAGTGCTTTCTCCCCTTCCCTCTCTCTTTCTGTTTCCCTTTAGGGAGTGCATGTGTCTTCTAGCAATTTTTTTTTTTTTTTTTTTTTAGGTGTTTGCCATAAGGCGTGAGTGCTTGCCAGAGAGAGACAGAGAGAGGGAAAGTGAGAAATCACTCCAGAGTAGGATGGCCATACCACAATCTCTCCTCCTCCAGTCTCCTCTCGGGATTTTGGACACACACACACACACGTATGTGGCACGATTTTTAAGCTGCTGGATCCATGGCTCAAACCATGGTTGGCCATGTGGAAATCTAGCACCTTAGTCACTACATTACCTGCTGGTCCTGCCTCTGGAAAAATAAAAAAATATATATATTGGTTATTTTTTAGTGAGGTATAGTATGGTTTTCATAGCATATATCACTGCATGATTATCAAATCACAGATATAGACATAATCATCTTTTTCTACATTGAACATTACATTAAACTGTGCATATTTGATAATAGTCCTACTATTGATAGTTTTTCTTAGAAGTGGGTTGAGTAAAGCAATAAAAGTTATTAATCTGAATAAATTTCAGCCCCTGAGTATATCTTTTTAACATTTTGTTTGATTAAATGGGAAGGATGTCTGAATTATTTCTGCTGCTTACTGAAGTTCAGGGTCACCTCGAGAAAAAGTGCTTGTTAGAGCTTTTGAGTTGAATTGATCTAGCACTTTTTAAAAAATAGAATACCATTTTTTACTTGAAAGAACGATTGGCAGAGAAATTAGAATTATTCAGATTTGTGTTATTTGGCAGACACCTTCTTAAAAATGAAAAGAGTGAACTTGTCACTTCAAGAGAAACTGACAGTATTTGTTGCCTATGATACAAATTTAAGCTTTCAAGTGAAAATCAGAGTTTTGGAAAACAACTACCCACCGCCATGAACTTGACAGCTCCACAATACTTAAAGACTTTTGTGATAAGATGGGTGGTGATATTAAGAAATACAACTTCTTTACATTGTGCAAACAAATGTGTTAACATTTAGAAGATCTGTATAACGCAAGGAACCAAAATTATTCCAATGATGATAATCATGTACTAAAATCATGCATGGGCAGCCATATACCTTGGTGTAAGATAGACCAATTAATTTTAATGTAACAAATTACAAACATTTCATTGATATATTTTCAAGTTTTATATTGACACTGACCTTTAAGAAACTACTTTTGTTGGGTATTAGGTCATCAAAGAAGAAAATCCATAATTATTTGCAAATACTATGAAAATACTTCTCCATTTTCCAACTATAGATCTGTGTGAGTCTGAATTTTCTTATTTTCCTCAACCAATACAACGTATCCCAACAAATCAAATGCAGATATGCTAATTCAAGTCTTTTATTAAACTAGATACTGAAAAGATTTGCGAAGATATAAAATAATGTCACTCTTCCACAACTTTTGCTTTGTTTTGTAGCAAAGTTAATTTTCACAAAGATACATTATTTATGTTAACATTTAAAGGGGGCCATGGTTAAGGGACCCTAGTCCTTTAACCATGTCCTAGTGATTAAGGGACCTCATCTCACATGGCCAGCTGTGCAGTTCAAGTCCCAGCCCTAGTGCCTTGAGAAGCATACTAGGCGTGCATGCCCCATGTCCTGACAGGATATAAAAATGGAGAAGGGATTGAAGCATGACGTGCCCCATTAGGGAGTGTTTTCTCCCTCTCTTTCTCTTCTTTTGTCTATCTCTCTGGCAAGTGCACACATCCTTTGGAGAAAAAAATAATAGTGAAAATCATATGAAGGGATTCTGATTATTATTTGAAGATATAAGAAAGAAAAGGTGAAAACCCAGGTCTGGGATTGGTGGCACAGGCTGTAGGGGTGTTGCTGTGAGATACTGGAAGCCACGGGGAAGGCTCTAGGTTTATGTCCCAGGTTGACCTGATTGTACTGGGTGTGCCCTCAGCTGGCTGCAGGGTTGAGGGGGAGAAACACAGTGTGAAGACACTATTGAGGGTGCCTCTCTCAGGAAATGAAGAAAATAAACTTTAAAAAAAATCTAGTGTATCCTAGATTTGATCGTAGACATGATTTCAGTTTTAGGCTTTCCAATGATGTGAATATTTTTTTCTAAAGAAATTTGTCTTTCTCGTGTTTTAGGTACTCTACTTTTTTGTGCCTTTACTTTCCAAGCCTCACTCAGACAATGCAATCCATGGAAACAATAAGAGAGACTCCTTTTCTGTAGTATGCTTTATTTAGTCCTGAGTCAATGGCCCCCACTTGAACTTGTGTCTGATGGTTTACCAGAAGACATTTCTTCTCTATGGTCGCAGTTCTACTTTTTTATGACATGTTGAAAGAAGCTTTAGTTAGAGCTTCTTCTCTATCTAAGGTGTGTCTTTTATTGACAATTGTATGATTCACCTTTATTTGACTCTTTTGGATTTGATCCTTGACCTTTTGCTTTAAATTAAGGGCTTATTTCCTCTCCATTTATTTATCTTTTTTTGAGTAAAGCATAAAAAATTGTATAGATCATAATTTTCCCTATGCATTTATTTATTTCTCTCTTTATGTCAGAGGGCATATGCACTCATCAGAGACAGAGAGAAAGTGAGAAAGCACCTCCCATGAGGAATGGCCATGCCATATCTTAAAAAAGTTTATGTATTTATTTCTTTTAGGAGAGAGAGAAAGAGAGGCACCTCCAACAACGTCTTCATGCTTCAGTCCATACCCAGCCTTAGTCAACCAGGATGACAGGTGTGTTCCTGGGGTGTATTGAGAGACAGGACACAAACCTGGCATTGTCTTATGCAGCTTCTTCATTGTAGAGCATTGGGTTCCATTTTGCCACAAATCTATGAATCTTCTGACTTGATCTTCCCTTTTAATTCACTGGATCATCCATTCTTCTAATCTCATTCTTATCAAAGTAGTATAAAGTAATTCATTTTGTTGAAGGGATCGCTTTTCTTCTACTCTCAGAGGAAACACAGAATAATTCTGCGATCTATATAATCAGTGGCCTGAGGGTTTGAGACTGGGCTGTACATACATTGGAACCTTTAGAGCCTCCAAGACCTCTCAGCAGAGAACAATCACCTTAACTACCACTATACCATCAATTTTAAAACCTCTCCACAATGGTTACCCCATTAAATTCTTACAATGGATTTATATAAGTTTTTAGCCTAGAAACTAATCCTTAGAGAAGCTATTTTCTCAAAGTTCAGAGAGAACCCGAAGCAGAACTGGGATTTGAACCTATAAATGTTTGACTCTATGTCCTATAGTCTCCGCTTTCTCAAGGGATGCTTAAATTTTAAATCAAATCTCAACTTCTGGCATGTTTACCCAATGCTAGACTAATTTTAGCCCTAAGAATTTTTATGCTATGAGTTTAACAATGATATGGGAGGAAATAATAAACTACCTCTCGAAGATGATGGATATAGTAAGTTAAACAGAATCACCTGCAAGTTCTTCTCTTAGATCTCTAATTTCTTTAAATAGTTATATTGACTATCAGGAAAGCGTTAAGGGGCCATTGATGTAGCATTGGATGTTTCAACTTGAATTGCCTCATCCTTAAAAAAGATGAAGTTGCAACAGAACAGTACAAATTCCTTTTCTGGTTTCAACCTTTTATAAAAACATCATTTTTATTTTTGTGTTTCAAGATATAAAATTAAGTACATTATCTACTAGCCAACATCTCTATTTACTGTTCCTATGGACTCCAGTTGAAATTATGTCCACATGCTTCAATGTTAGAACCCACTTCTTGATTTGTATTTGATGCTAGTGGTAATACAGGTTGTATAATCCATTTACTTCAAATGTTATCTTAGAGTATAAATAATGATTAAACATACAAATCTCACTTTCAAAAGCATGTATATGGTAAAGACCTTCCATGAAGATTTTTTTTCTTTTCTTTCCTTTTTTTTTTTTTTTTTTTGGAAAAAAAAGAGAGAAAGAAACCTCAAACCTCACATACCCAAGTCTTCTCTAGGACACACATGGAATCTTTTATATTGCATTTGTATTAAATTAACTTGGGTGGTCTGAGCGTCATCAAGCATGCAGAAAGAGTTCTCTTAAAAAGCTAATTTAAGAAAGTTGTTAGGGTATTGACAATAGAAGCAACCTGTTCCCTTGTTGTCAATGTGTTTTCTTTTAG
Organism: Tupaia tana; assembly: GCA_026018925.1. Lineage (NCBI taxonomy): Eukaryota > Metazoa > Chordata > Mammalia > Scandentia > Tupaiidae > Tupaia > Tupaia tana. The sequence goes on from JAKSZU010000007.1 coordinate 21,845,328, forward strand.
GGAAACTTGCTCTTCCCTGCCCATGCTGAAAATATCTACAGCTCTCCAAGTGCTCAGCCTTCATATCTTCATGGGTGGCTCCAAATGGCTGCCATTTTTACCATGTGCAAAGTGACAGCTTCTTTTTATGCTTCTTCAAATAATATAATGATTAAAATACCATCAGACTCAAATGTGTGCATATAAGTTGAAAAGCAGACACAACGTACCAAGTTTTTATAGTCAAAAAGTATTTTAGCAATTTATTCATTAGAAAATGAAAAATAACTCTGGGAAACTTTGTTTATCACATTGCTCTCTAAAATATCCAAGGGATGGTGTTGTACTAAGAAGGCATAAACAGCAGTAGGTTGTGAATGCTGGCCTCCTGTTAGAGGAGAAGGGGGTAGTAACAGGGAAGGGTAGAACTAGGGTTGATGGAGGGCAATCCCAACTCAACAGGGGAGCCACCTATATTATCGATCTCCCCTAGAATTTACATGAAGGCTTATTAAAGCAAAACAAAGCAAAAACTTACAATATATAGTTTGCCTCTTCTCGTGACAAATTTCAAAAGCTTTCGGAATTATGTTGGTCCAAAGAGACAAAAATAAATGTTTAACTCCTTATAGTTCTTGTCTAAATCATTTATCCAGGTAAAATACTAGACTTTGCACCATTTTATCACTCAATGGACATGTATGGAAGACTTAGCCATAGTATTTGGTTGTGACTATTGTGTCAGGTGCTGGAAACCTCATCAGCCTGAATTTATTAGCCCGTGTTGGCTATTACTATGTGTGTCCCTTGGAAGATCTGTAATAAGGAAAAGGAGCTCTCAGTATTAAGATCTAATACTCATTCAACAATTACTTGGTGCTAGGCACAGTTCTCAGTGCTTACTTCTCACAATCCTAGGATGTTAAATAATAACCCTATTATCATCCTCATTTTATAGATGGGAAAACTGAAGCACAGATCAATTGATGTGCTCAAGGTCACTTTGTACATGGTGGGACTGAAGCTTGAACCTGTTACAGTTCGTCTCCAATTTTCATACTCAAGGGTGAAGCTCCTCATTGGCTTTGATGGTTGGCAAATAGGAATAGGCCCTTGATGGTGTCCTGACTCAGTGGCTGCGCCTCAGAGTGAAAGGTCATGCTGACCTTGCCTCTGCAGTTCTCCATAAAGAAGTTCCTGTTCAGATGGGGAATGGCTTTTCACATGCCAGGTTTCACTTGGCAGGAAGGGGGGGTCGTGCATCACAGTTACTTAGGAGTTCCAGTTCAAATGCAAATCTTACTCTCCTTTCTGAGTCTTTCTACTGGGGCAAGACCTGGAAATATGCTATGTAATGAGTGTCCCCTTATGGATGATGCAGATGATCAATAAGTCACCTTGGGAAAACGTCAACATTTTAAAGTTACAATGGTTCCCAAAGCCTGAATGTCTTATGAAAACCTTCTAATGGATTTCCTCAGAATAGTCCTGTACAGTATATAGATCAGTTCTTTCGGGAGTCTAAGAATTGAATTCTCTTCCTTGTTTTGCCTCATTTATTTAACCCTTGTGAACCCAAGTGTTTACATGTGCAAAATAATATCCCTTTTGCCTATTTCAACAGTGTGTTATGACAGCACTTTGAAAACTCCAACGTGCTATACAAATATAAGACATTAGTATTCATTGTTGTTTTTCCTGCTTATCACAAGTACTGTCAACTTCACATATGCACTGTTAATAGCCCGCTTTCAAATTGTGTTGACATTTTAGGTGATTCTTAATGGTCTTTAGTGTATTTCATCTAGGAATTCTGTACTGCTGTATTTGGCTGGCTCTGGGAGTAACAAGATGAAGGACAAGAAAGAACTCAGAGAAGAGGGACCAGCAGTTGTTGAATTCAGTCAGGAGTCCAGGGAGGCACTTATGGCAGAGGTAAACGTCAAAGTCTCAGGTCAAGGCAGAATTTGAGTCAGTTTAGTGAGGTTCTCAGACAGACCTTTGGCCACTTCTGGTGAAGGATTGATCTTGAATGTATGGCCTCCTGCCAGTAATATTTGCTATTAGAAACAAGACACTTGGGCAACCAAAGTACATACATCTCCGAAGGTGATAGTTTGGCCTTTGTATCTGTGGTGTATGTGTAAGGTTGGGGAGCAGTAGTGCAAGGAAAGCAGGTTGGAAGGAAGGGAGAGAGAGGAGAGAGAGAGAGATTGAGAGGAGGTATTTTTAGGAAAGCCTCATGAGAGGAAGGAGAGAGAGGAGAGGGAGAGAGAGAGATTAAGAGGAGGTATTTTTAGGAAAGCCTCATGAAACCAGTGTATAGGGTTTGCATTCACTCTATCACATATTCCACTAATTCTCTTTTGTATGTTGTGTATGTTTATTAGGTTGTATTTACTTTAATTAATTAATCTTAACGTTTATTTAGCTCAGACAGTGAAGGACATTGAAAAAGACGAGCACTCTCAACAAGGTGCCATGCCACAAACCTCCCCCAGTTTTCCCAGCCAGCTGGGATTGTGGAGGCACTTGCCAGGCAAGTGAAGGTCCATAAGGGAACCAATCCCATGATTGAGCAGTGTTACTGTTGTGCCACTAAGCTGGCCCAGGCTGTGTCTCTTTTAGATATATCATGTTTTGCTTCCTTTTAATGTATCTAGAACCTGAATCTATGCAAGGCTACTTGACTGAAGGTTTTGCATAGGATAAGGACATTTTAGTGAAACAATCAGCCTTTTAAGTCAGCAATTGACTTAATCTCCCTCATACATACATGATTTTGTGGCATAAACTGTCTAGGCATGTAGAGCCTGAGAAGGCAGTAGTTTTCTCTGTAAGTTACTGGGTCCTTAGCACAACCACATGCATACAGAAGAGCGTAGTTAGCTATGTCGAGTATATACTTGTTTTGATGATGAAAATAGCTTTTGAGGCAACTTTGCAAAATACTGTAGGCCAAAGAGATCAGTGTTATTTTATACGTTTGCAAGACCTGCCTTGTTTTTCAGTGGCAGATAGTTCAGAATTCTTAATCCACTGAGAAGTCAATTTGTTATGGTACCCGGAACACATTTTTCAATTTATTTCATTACATTTGCTTATTTGGAAGACTGGGTAACATCAGTAGAATTAAGAAGTGATTTTAAAGGGACCACTAGGTAGTGTGGTGCTTAAGGTGCTGGACTCCCATAGAACTGACTGCAGTTCGATTCCCCAACTGGAAGGTTGCCTTCTAGCTTTCTTTCTCTCTATGATGAGTACACATGCCCTTTAACGAATTAATAATAAGCAAAATTAAACAAATAATTCTTTAAAAAAGAAATGATTCCAAAACTGTTTAGTGACACACTTTATAATTTTAACTTTTGCTTCTTGCACATAAAAAATGTTTGTCAAAGTACCTAAAGGTTCCTAAATTGATTATATATTTAGTTTACCCATTCATTTATTTCTTTAGTAGAGAGCATTGATTCAGTGGCATGCCTGTTTTTAACTATTTTATGGCAGGGAGGCAGGTGGCATGGTGGTTAAAGGCACTGGACTCCCACGTTGCCAACTGCGGTTCGAGTCCCAGACCTGGCAGCTTGCTTTTTCACTTTCTCTCTCTGTCTCACTCCTCCTCCTCCTCCTCATCCTCCTCTTCTCTGGGCAAATTAAAATAAGTAAATGAATAAATAAAGTTAAATAAAATCATTCTTAAATAATAAAGATACTATCTTTATTTTTTAAAAAAAAATTTAGGAGGGGGAAAGATTTATGGATACCAGTCCCTCTTACCCAAGTTTAAAACAATACAATGATGATATTCAGGTTCAGTATTAAAAAAAAAAATCCAAATGGAACAATATAAATTTGTACAACACTAAGAATTTTCAGTGTCTATAACTTAAAGAGGTGGTATATTTTATATAAACATGAATATAATGGTTTATTTCAGTTTTATCAGTCACTAATTTTTTGTTATTTTTATAATTTTCCAAGACTTGAGACATTCTTAGGAACAGAACATTTTTTTTTTCATGTATTGAAAACTTTTGGTAATTCTCTTCTTCTGAACATTTTTTTTTTAAATAAATATTAAAATGTTAAATGAAAGAAAGGGACAGAGAAGTTATAAGCCAGAGAATTATAGTGAGGTAAAAAGAGATGCCATTCTAGAATTCAATAGTCTAAACTTTAGTCAATTAAATTAATATTAAAGCGGAATGAAGTGAAAACTAGATTGCTTACACTACTTTCATCAGGTCAAATTCCTCCAAGAATTCCTGTTTCCATGAATATTTAGCTTTCCTGAATGCAGGAAGAAATCTGATTTTTACCTTGAGGAAACACATACCATATATGTCCTAAAAATCACAAATGCAAATTCAATGAAGCCCCCTAATATTGAACCCACCTGTATTGAATCCTTGTGTATAGCAATCAAATTGGAAATCCAGGTCTATTACATGCACATGTAATATTTCTAGAGTATATCAAATTCCATCCTATATCAAATTTTTTCCTCAAGGTTCCTAGAAATTTAATATAAGCAAGTTTCACTCTATTTGAAAAGGACATGATGCAATATAATGTGTTTTTCAATGAATAGAATTCTTGGTAATTCAATTTATGTTCAGAACTTCTTAAAGGCAGCTTACTTCTTACAGGCCCCACATCAGAGTTCATTTCTAAGAACCTTACTCAGGTAACATTTCTTTGGGCTTAACTATGAAGGAAAATCAGAAAGAATTTTGGTGATTCATACACAGTGATTTAAAAGTATCTATGGCACATCTCAGTCAAATAGAGAGGGGCGATAGCAGGCAAGTTTTTGATTCAGGGTTATAGTGTATGGCCGTTCTCTGGACAGGTGGTTTCTCATTGGTAGGGATTTTTATTTCTCTGTATTCCTAGCACTGCTCCCCAACACAGGATGTACTTAATCTGGATGAATTAAAAAAATGTAACTGGTGACAGGACCATGACCACAGGTGCATAGTAAAGCTTAAAATCATCACCCCTTACTGCTTCAAAAATTCAAAAATCTATTTTAAAATCTATTCCTGTAATCTGCATTTCCCGCTATGATCTGAGATTGTTATTTTCTATTGGTTTACATTATCTGCCAATGCTTCTTTTAAATTATTATTTTTTTAGATGACTTCTGGTTCTAGTTGATTCTCATTTTGTACCCATATCTATGTATCATATAACTCTGATGATAGTTATTGTTAAATAAAATATACTGTTATATCCTATGTTTGGCATCTCCTATGTAGTAAATCAGGCCCATTAAAAATGATTTGCGCTCATTAAAGGAATTCCATTTAAAATCTTGGAAAGCCTACATTAAAAACACTTTCTCGTATTGCTCTGTCAATCTTTCATGCACCTGTTAGCATGTTTAGAAAATGGCTTTTTATAATTCACCCATCTTATTGCAAGTGGAAAAAGATTCACAGAAGTAATACCAATTATTCAAATTGTTTTGTAAAACATAAAATTAAGAACATATCCTATAATAAGCACTAATAAACTTAGCAACTAGATATAAATAAAATACAGGTTATTAAAGTATTCTGATATGATGGGAAAGAGTTATAGGCTCACATAATTACCTTTGCTGAATGTAAACAGTTTCTGAGATAGTTTTTAACTATTTTTAATGCTTGAAATCTTGACGCTTTCTTGGATATGCCGGTAGAATTGGCACTGCTTCCATCATTACAGCTCTTGTTTTTTTAACTCTCCAACGCATAATAAACCTATGAACTCCATTAACTGTAATCGATATGTATGCAAGGATGTAAAGGCCTTTCTTTGGCCTTCTCACTGCCTCAAACAAGAAGCCAAAATGAGTATGACGCCAAGTCCCATGCAAGTAATCAGGTACGTCATTTTTCATTTGAAAAGAAGTCCTCTCCAATAATAGAAATGCTGAGCGAGGTTATTACAATAACAAATGAGTTGGCAGAGTGATTTATGCTGGAAACAAATGTACCTTCTGATAGAATCCTCTTTGATTCCTTATAAATCCTGGGCTTAGTGGACAAGGTCTGACTCTGGGAATGGGGCAGTTGAATGCCTGCAGTACTTTGAATTCACTTGGTTCATTTCTTGTGGACCAAACAGCTGTTTTTCATAGTCCTCCCAGCAGGTATCTGTTTGGGGATTAGTAATGCTTCACATAGTCCTACATCACAAGAAATGGATGTGTAATTACATTAAATATGCTTCATCTCTTTGGCTCACTTATCCCAAATCACTGATATTGGAGCCATTCAATGATTGTTCTCTATAAATTGGTTTACTTTTTTAACAACAACCTCTCATGTTAATGCAGGCCTTGAACTCAGCAAAATACACAAACTTCCTCCTTGGGTGTGTCTTCGAATGTGTCTAACTGTGTTTGTTCAAACTTGGTATTTTTGAGTGAAAAGATTCTTCTAAGTCTACCAAAAACAAACAAACACACACTAGGCATCTTTAGGTCTGAATTAAATTCTGAGAACATGGAACCTAGAAATGGTTCCTTCTGGGTCAGGGACTGTCAAGCTACCATTAAGCCCAGAAGTGGATCAGACTATGGGTGGTCAATGAGAAAGGGTTAGGAAAACCCTATTCACTACAAGGAGCACATTTTTGCCAATTTGTCTTTGCCATGTTTGACATCACTTAGACCATATGGTCATCAAACCCAAAGGCATCATCTAAGTTTAGTTCAAAATGACCGCTCAGCACCTTCTTCAAGAAGAATTTCTCTCAAAGTCCTTAGAAATTTGTAGTGTTTTGCATCCTACTACCAGACCTTCTGTTATCTATCATAGCACCTCCATAGCCTCAAAACATTCACAATTAGGAGTCTCAAAGGGTAAACGTGATTCTATGAGGATGAACTCTAATGTAAATAAACTTCCTGCACCAGATTGCTGCATCAGGGATCTTAAAGTATCTGCTCTTCTTATGGGAAAGTGTTTATTGTGTGTGTGGGAGGGGACAATGGAGAAGAGGGTTTTTTTTTTTTTTTTTTTTTTTTTTAAATAACTGTAGAGCCATTGTGCAGAAGAGACATCAAGTCTGTTCTGTATAGCAGCAGAGGGCAGATCTCGTGCAGAGGATTTTACAACGGGACAGTAAAGACAACTTTTCTGTAGTTTGAGGCATTCTAACGTAGAATAGGTTTCCCTGTAGACGGTGGACTTCCCACCTCTGGGGTTCTTCAGGCCAGGGTGGGGGTACCACCTGTGAAGGGTTTTGTAGAGAATATTCCTGTTGTGGTAGGAAGGTTGGATTAAGATATTACAATTCTATAGCAAAGGTATTGCTATACATGGGTAACTTCTGTATTTTCGAGCATTCTCTTTAAAAATAACATGCATCATGTTTGATTTGTGTATAAAAGTACTCTGGTCTTATGAAGCCTGAGAAATCAACAGCATTTTTTCTTTGCATACGTTATTTTAGTAGATCATTTTAAGGATCTTGCTGGGTTATTATTCTGTTTGCGCGCTATGCGGTTTTCCAATTTTTGTTTTTTACTGAATTTTTTTTAAATATTAATTTTTTTAGTTTTATTGAAAAGTTTTTTTATCTTTGTTTTTTCTTCTCTTTTTCTGTTTCTTTCTTTCTTTTTTTTTTTTTTTTTTTTTTTTTGCTGTTGTGGCTGTTGTTTCTCTCTTTCTGTTTCCTTTTCTGCACACTCCTCGACACTCAGATTGAACTTCCAAGTTTGGGAAGAAACCGACCAGCAACCAGATGACTAGAAATCGCTGCAGGACCACAAGAAATATGGGAAAGCAGGAAAATACCTCTCCTCCAAGGGAAACTGATAATTCCTCTTCATCCACACACACAGTTCAATGGAAATCATAGAAATGTCTGATAAAGAATTCAGAACATTCATAATGGCAAAGCTAACAGAGATGAAAGAGAAGAGAGACAATGAACTGCTGAAGAGGAAGGAGAAAGAAGTTGTCGAGTTCCAGGAGGTGAGGAAATTCATGCAAGATCTAAAAGAGGAATTTCACACTTTATAAAAGAATCAGGTGGAACTGTTAGAGATGAAAGCTATAATATAGGAAGTCAAAATCTCCCTTGAAAGTATTAAAAGCAGACTAGATAATACAGAAAATAGAATCTCAGATGTAGAAAATTGCTAGCTTAGAAAAATCCACCATGAAGACTGAGAAAATGGCCCAAAAATTTGAGACTAATATACGAGAAGTACTAGATACCATCAAACATCCAAACATCTGGATAATAGGCATCCCAGAAGGCGAAGAGACTCATAAGGGCATTGATAATCTATTCCATGAGATCCGGCAAGAAAACTTTCCAAACCTAGAGAGGCACCCAAAGATTCAGTCCCAAGAAATACAGAGGACTCCCAAATAGAATCAACCCAAGAAGATCTTCTCCAAGACACATTATAGCCAGATTGACCAAAACCGCAGACAAAGACGAGATACTAAGATTGGCAAGAGAAAAACGGCAAGTTGCCTACAAAGGGTATCCCATCAGGCTAACAGCATATCTCTCATCGGAAACAATGCGAGTGAGGAAAAAATGGGAAAATATATTCAAAGTGTTAAGGGAAAATCAATTTCAACCGAGAATACTGTACCCAGCAAGATTATCGTTCATTTGGGAAGAAAAGACACAAACATTCCCAGATAAACAAAACCTGAAAAAATTTACCAGCACCAGATCAGATCTCCAAGAAGTTCTTAAGGGAGTGCTATGTCAGTAAAATTAAATGCAGACACACAGAAATAAGTTCAAAAACTAAGAAAATGGGCAACTTAATTGTAGGGACAATGTCTGGAGATGGATATTATATCCCAGAACTCAATCTGGAAGATTGAACCACAACAGAAGAAAGATTAAGTACATGAGACTGAACTGATGAAACAACATTCTGTGACTTGACTAAATATTGCTGCTTTTCATCTAAGCTCTGTTGTCTGGTTTTAAAGGATTTTTGTCCTGTCTTGAGTTGTCGATAGGTGCATGTACCTACTATTTGAACAGAATACTAACCTGTTTCTAGGCTTTAAGTTTCAAGGAAATATCATTACCAGTTCAAAACTGCTTTTCTTGAAATTACCAGCTGAACTTGCTATTGAAAGTAGTTAGATTACTTATGATATGGTGTGGTCAACAAAATGTTGGGGGAAAAGGAATTGAAGACAACTGTATATAGCAGAGATAATGTAATAAGAGAGTGGGAAAGGGCAGAGGATCAAACATGGGGTAAAAAACATATATATACATATACATATATATGAAAGTAGAAATGGAATATTATTGATGATAACATGCATGATTAAGCCACTAGGCAGTTTATTCTATATGGGAAACCACATTTAGTATGTTGTGATGATGCTCAGGTAATGAATGTTAAGTAATTAATAAAAAGTTTCAGGAGAAAAAAAAACAGTAAAACTGTTCATATCAAAATTAAAAAAAATGCATATTTGATGACTGCAGTAAGCTATATAGCCCCAGCTAGGTACTACTTTATAGTATGTTCATTCTACTCACTGAGGTTTATGCCTAAAGTCAGACTTGGGTTCATGTATAGGTATATATCAGCTGCACTAGCTATTGGAAATATTTAGACTAATTAAGTTCATTAGCAAATCAATTAAATGGGGGGGGGAGAGGCATAGAAAGCAACCATGGATACCAGAGACAATGTGGGAGGAGGGTGGGACATGGCAGAGGGTGAGGGATAGGGAATCAAGGATGGCAAAACAAAAAAAATTATACAAGACATAAGAAATGGAAAATTATTTGCTGATAACATGTATGTTGATGTGCTTGATTGAGCCAATATACAGTGTATTTTGGATGGAAAATTCATTTGTATGCTGTAATGATGTATAGTGAATTAATGTAAAATAATAAATAAATTTAAAGAGCAAAAAAAATGAAGAGAGATTATTTGTCTATGAACTTAAAGGAAAATTAAGAGTCAAGACTCAGTTCTATGACTTGTCCAATAATTCCTACCTCAGTTCCATTACAGGAGTGTCTCAGAATTTACCTACTAAGCATTATGTAAAGTCTATTCACTTTATTAAATATGGAAAAGGAATAATTTATCTGAAAGGTTTTTATTTAATAATTAATTTTTACAATGCCTAATTATTTAAGAAAATTTATCTCATCATCGGTACTTCTATATTGATGAGTGAGTTTTTTTTTTTTTTTTTTTTTTGAGAGGTTTTTGGTATAGGGCGCGTGCGCTCGCCAGACAGACAGAGAGAGACAGAGAGACAGAAAGCAAGAAATCACCCCCCAGTGGGGATGGCCATGCCACAATCCCTTCTCCTCCATTGTCCTCTTGGGATCTTGGGCACACACGCACACGTGCCCGGTGTGAGTTTAAGCCACCAGGTCCGGGACTCGAACCGTGGTCGACTACGTGGGAGTCTAGCGACATAGCCATTACGCTAACTGCTGGTCCCTTGATGAGTGAGTTTAAGAGTCGATTTGTAGAATACTATTGTAATTTGCTAGCACTGTAGTGTTTCTATAAGACAGTACTAAGGTGCAAAGTATTATTACATCTAAATGTTATGATGAAATGGTGGGAGACATTCATGCAAGATGCTATATGCAAACTTTAAAAGGGCATTTCAAATTATTCACTAAACAGAAAGGCTTCAGCTAATAGAGTCACATAATCCAAATGGATTAAAGTTTTTGTTGAGAGAAAAGCTAGTTCTCATAAGACTTTCTCCGTAATTGAAGCATTTACCAATTATGCCCAAATATTGTATGAAAAGGAAAGATTTTTCCATCACTCTTTCTGGTTACATGGAGAAAATATTTCGCTCCAGTGAGAAGCAGAGCAGCATTCAAAGTTCTTTTTTTTAATTTTTTTCAAATCTTCTATGCAAGCTAGCTAATGCTTCTTTCTAAATTGGAGAGAAAATATTATAAAGCTCACTTACTTAGAGATGGAAAATAATACTATTCTTCAGAGGAGGAAGTGAATACATTGTTAAGCAGATCAACTTCTGAGTTTTCTGGAAAATTATATAATCTAAGGAAAATAGCTGAAGCTTCAGCAGCATTTGCTAGAAACTGGAATGTAGTCAAAGGTGGTTGAATGAGGGGGAAATTAGAGGAAACAGAGGAGAAAGCTCTGCAGTGGATATAATTTAGTTCTAGTGGATTAAATGTGATGGTAACCAGATCTTTTTATTCAGTAATCAGTCTGATACTAAACGTCTTCAGAGCATAATGACTTACAGAAGAACTGTGTGTGTGTGTGTGTTTTTTTTCCCCTCCTAACAGTAATATGAGGTAAAAATAAGGAAATTTTCTTTGCAGTTGTAACAAGAGTGGAACTTAACCCAGTAATGTGAAAAACAGCCTCTTTGATTATTGGAAGACTTCCAAAAAAGACTCATACCATTAAAATGACCGAAGATTGACTCACATAATTCGTTCACTCTCCTTTACCATAGCTTAACTGATTTCAGGAAGGATTTCAATGAAGTGCTGTATTAGTTTTGTAAGGCTGCTGTAACAAAGTACCATGCACGAGGTGACATAGTTCAATGGAAATATATTACCTCACAGTTCCACAGGCCAGAGTCCTAAATCAAAGTGTCAGCAGGGCCACATTCCCTCAGAGCTGTAGGGCAAGATCTATTCCGGGCTCTGCTCCTAACTTCTGGTAATTTCAGATGTCCCTTGGCTTGTAGATATGTCATGAATCCATGGCCATCATTTCCATGTGTGTCTACTCATCATTTTCTCTCTGTCCATGTCTGTCTCTGTGCCCAGATTTCTCTTTCTCTTTTTAATAACGACCTAGTGACCTCATCTTAGCTTGATTACCTCTATACAGACCCTATTTCCAATAAGTTCACATTTTGAGATACTGAGGCTTGGGACTGTACTTTGGGGCGGGGGGGAATACTATTCAACCTGTAACAAGTGCCTAAAACATCTTTATTCTTATTTAAGAAGACAGTGGAAAAACTGACATGTATGGAGGAACATCATTGTTTCCACTTAATTACACCATTTGAAAGCTATATCAGCGTATTGAGGTGCTATCTAGTGTTATTATGGAACTTTGGTGCAATGTCCATGTCCAAGATATATATTTTCTGATGGATTGATTGTGGAGCATATGATGTGGTCATTCTTTAAAGCTTTTTAAAGTTTATTATTATTTATTTATTGAGGGAGAGAGAGAGAAACAAAAAAGGTGACCATCCTTGATAAGGTCCTCATGCCATGATCCTCTCCCAACTGAGCAACCATAGGAGCACCTATGGGCATGCCCAGGCAAACCTGAGACACAAACACAGAGCTTTTCTATGTGCTCCAGCACGGCACAGTAGCACTCATATGCCCACGTACTTCAAAGCCTTTTATAACCTTTAACCCATTCTGGCACCATTCAGGTGTGAAGTTTTGATTTGTTAGCTAAAGCCAGAGGAAACCTTTTCCAGCATCCTTGTCACTGCTGAACTATTTACCAGAGAGAACAGTCAAGCAGAGGAGACTTTGGGTTTGAGCATATGGACAATATACTCCTTGATAACATACTTAAGACCCATAGAGAATTTAAATAGGATTCACACTCCCTCACTTCAGGGGTCTGGAAGACCTGAGAAGAAAGTTATAATGAATCTCATGGTTTATTTTTCCATTGGCTCTGCCAAGCCTCCCATATTTAGTCTCTGAGATGAACATTTTACTTGACCCATGTCTGCTGACCTGGACCTGCCTTCTCTCTTCCCTTTCACTTCATCTATCCTAATTTTATCTACCCCTAGGGTTTGCACATACTCATTTCTTTAGCATAGTTTCCCCTCTTATGATTTTGCAGCACTGGTGCATGATCTTTCAGTCTATCTATATGTCCTACCTGTGACAAACTTGTCATTTAACTTCTGAATATTTTGAACATATTTATGATTATCTCCCCAACCTGATTTTGAGCTTCTGTGGCCAGGGCTAATTTCTTTCCCTAGTCTGACAGAGCCTGGCACACAGTGGGTACTCCATGAACTGATACTTGAGATGGCAAAATACTACTCACTCCAAATATAGATTCACCTTGAGGTTCTGCTAATGTGTGCATTTAAAAAAAATAAAAATGATGGTCTTCAAATAACAAGCCAAATCTTTAGATAATCTTATGTTACTTCTGTTAATCATACCAAATAGGTTATTAGAACATTCTAGTAACTCAGGAAGGGGGCAAGTCAACATCCCTGATTTTGTAAATGGTAATATTGTGGGTTATGGTTCTCAAATAAGTACCAAAAGAAACATTATCAAATACTTGATATGACTGGGCATTTTTGGAAACCAGTGTAAAGCTGGGTTGGTGTTCAGATTGTCTTAGGGCTGGAGCAGCACAAATTGACAAGTGATCAGCTGACATGTGGATGGCACACCAGAAACGACTGTTGAGATGGTTAAATGTAGTAATGTGTGCAAAGCTCAAGGTCTAAATCAATAGGAACAATCATCATTGGATGGCAGTGTCATGTATTGATTGCGTATATATCCATATGTGTCCATCTAAGCGGAAGAATTAGACACTGTTGAAATAGATATCTTAATTTCTTGAGTGTGTCTGCTCTGAGACTCAGAGAACTGGTAATGTTGGCTTGATGGTCCACAGGAAATTGAAATAATGGAATCTTTTGGTAGCACATGATTGACCCTTTGCGTAAATGCTGAACTTAAATGGCAGATTGAGGAATAAATTCTAATTCCTTGATTATAAAGGCCTTTTTCCTGAGCCCAGCACCTTGCCATCTGTCTTTTTAATCTCTGCAAGGAAAACCCCTGCCTGATTCCAAACTCTCTCTCTCTCCATAATGGGAAATCTCTCTGTGTTTGATGAACCTAAGTGAAAAATGCAGTCTCATATCCATGTATTTATTAAATCTCTGCCTGCATAAAGGCTTCACTCCAAAGTAATGTTCAAAATAAATTGCTTCCATGATTGTATTGTTCGAATGCACATGTATGATTTCTTCTCCTTGCATTCTAAGATGACAATGTATCTTGGGAAGCATTAATGATGCAAATTCAAACTACCAGAGCAATCAGCAACAGACAGATCAGAAAATTGTAGCGATTGGCCTAAAGACTCCTTGTGAGTTCTTCTTAGCGCTAGGAGGACTCAGAGGCCTGCTCAAAGAGATTTGGCTTATTGCCTTTTTTTGTTTTCCTCCTGCAGACACTCCAAGGGGGGGTGGGGGAAGACTTGCTCAGGGCATGACAGTTGTCTTTGTGCTTGTGGTTCACCTGAGTGCTTCTTCAAGATGCCAAATCCTCCACCACAACCAACAAAACTTCCTGTGGACCTCACAGCTATATTAAATCCCTGACACTCTTCATTCTCCCCCCAATACATGGGACAGTGTGGCTTTTATTGCAGGCCATTTTCAATTCAGTCTGACACTTGCTACAGTAAGAAAACTACTCCTACCTATTAAGTAGGTTTGAAAACCAGCAGTCTGTGCATGTGACCTTGGCAGGAGGGAGATTTCTGGTATTCTTTGACTGTTAGTATTCAAGTAATCAGAACCACTCTTTTTTCTTTTTATTTTTGAGGTATTTTGCCATAGAGTACATTTGCTCAGCGGAAATAGAGAGAGACAGAAAGCGAGAAATCAACCTCCGGGGGATGGCAATGCAGCAATCCCTTCTCTTCTAGTCTCCTCTCAGGATCTTGGGCATGCATGCACATGCGCCTGACATGAGTTTTAAGCTACTGGGTCCAGGACTTAAACCACAGTCGACTACATGGGAGTCCAGTGATGGAACCATTACCCCATCTGCGGGTCCCAGGACCACTCTTTTTTCTAAACACTCTTTTTTCACTGATTACCAGGCACTATTTTATACGGTTATCTCATTTAATTCTCATGGCAATCTTATAAAGAAAGGATATTTATTATCCCCTTTATAGAAGAAACTGGGGTTTAGCAAGGTTGAGACATGTGCCAGTGTTTGCTCAGTAAGTAATAAAGTCTGGATTTGGATCCAGGCAGACCGATGTCAAAGCTTGGAGGGTTGATCATCCTGCCGCATCTTTGAAGCAGTGTAGGGAGAGGTTAACAGTCCTGTCACCCTTTCCTCATGGGATCTTAAACAATTGTCTATACCTGAGCTGTCTCCTCCTTCTCGTGAAACAAAGCAATAGGACCCTGCTACACAGGGCTGTTGAAAGAATTAAATGAGATAATCCATGTAACACACCCAAACCATACATTCCATAACTTTTAGCTATTGTTATTGAACTATATCTCACAATTAAAAGTGTCTGTCCCTGACTTTTCAGTGTAAAGGCTACCCCTGCCAGTTCTGTCCATAGTTGATTGTGTGAAGGCAATCTAATGGAGAAAGGCAATCTAATGGAGAAATCCCAACTGCTTAAATACAATAACGTGTTGACTCAGTAAAAGTTGGCCTTCAAGGTCTAGCATAAAGAGATACAATGTTTTTATTGCTTATGGAGAGCTTCAGAAAAGTTTGTTTTCAGGGATATTAACTTCAATCATCTTACCTCTCAAAAAAAGTACATAGAAGAGTGGAGCTCTGAGTCCTTCCCTGAGAACAAGGCGACCTGGTTTCTAGCACCAGTGAGGTCAGAGTGAGTGGGATTTTTTTTAAACTAGTATTGAGCTCCCATTCCACAAAAGGAGAACAGAACTAGATACTTGCTAAATATCTTCCTGTTCCTTATGTATATGAAGTTGAGTCTTATATCTTTGACTTAAGAGACATAAATTATTCTTCTTTATTTTTAACAAGAGCTACATGCTGGGCTTATGGAAAAGGAATGGACTATATAATGAAAGAGAATAGTAGTGAAAATGTAGATGTATGTGGGAAGTGGTTAGTGAGTTTAAACTAGGAAAAATGAGCAGAAAAAAATGAAGAACGAAAACAATAAAAGACAAAAGCCAGATATAAAAAAAAGAAGAGTTATAAGGCAAATAAGAAAGGGGTTACACAAAATGACTCCATTGTGTTTGACTGAAAATAATGTGATATAATACTCCTTTAAGAAAAATGGAGAAAGGAGAATTTTACATAAAAATTGACACTAAATGTTCCTCAGATTTATGAAGAAATATGAAATACAAAATTGAAACGGCATTTTTAAAAATAATCAAATTGGGGCCAGTAGGTGGCATGGTGGTTAAGGTGCTGGATCTCACAAGGCCAGCTCCATGGTTTGAGTCCTAGACCTGGCAGCATGCCCAAAATCCTGAGAAGAAACTGGAGGAGAAGGGATTGTAGTCGGCCATCAGATGATTTCTCACTTTCACTCTCTCCTATTTCTCTCTGTTTCTCTCTGGCAAAAATCTAAAAACAAACAAACAGAAATAATAATATTCAAATTATTCAAAATAAAAAAAAGGTTAAACTTATTGGTTTAGCTGTTAGGAAATAAACAAGTTCCTTTTCTGTTTTAGAGTGTAAATTATGCAGTTATTCTAAATAACAATTAGGCAAAGGCACTCTTTCATCTACTCATTTAAATAATATATTTTTCCTATAATAATAACCAATAAAATTCACAAAATGTGGACACTAATTTTAATTACAGGAAAACTGATTACTATAAGAAAGAGTGATTTTAAAATATTACATTAGTCCATACGATGGAATAAATACCATGCAGCTGTTGCAATGCTTAGGTAGAGCTACTTTAATTTGTATAGAAGGATGTCCACAAAGAAAAAGACACTTCACAAGGCAGTTTATAAAGAGAGTAAGAATCTATTTTTAAATTAAAACATGCAAATTTATATATAGAGAGAAAATGTTATGTGGTATATACCAAAATTTTAAAAACTGACAACTTCAGGCCAGCCAGTAGTGAAGTGGCTAAGATGTCTGGACCCTGCACGGCCAACTGCACCATTGGGGTCTTAGACCTGGCAACTTAGAAAACACCTGGCACATGTATATGTGCCCAAAATCTTGAGAGGAGAATGGAGAAGAGATGGTGGCATGGCCTTTCCCTGGGAGGGTGGTTTCTCACTTTCTCTCTCTTTCTATCTCTCTGACTCTCTCTGGTGAGAGCACACACTATAAGAACAACAAAACAAAACAAAAATTGTTTTTGTCTATGATAGGTTATATTTTATAAATTTTAATTTATAATTTTTGTCATTTTTTGGAATTTATAAGGAGAATGTATTACTTCCCTCCCACACACCCCCAGGTTATGTGCACTTGCTGGAGGCAGAGATAGAGACAGAGAGAGAAAGTGAGAAATCATCCCCTGGGGAGATGCCACACTGCTATCCCTTCTCCTCCATTATCCTCTTGGTATTTTGGGTACACACGCACATGCATCCAGTGTGTTTTTAGCTGCCAGGTCCAGGACTCAAAGAGCTTATTCAACCATGTGGGATACAACCACCTTAACTTCCATGCCATCTGCTGATCTGGGCATATATTTCTTTTATAACAAATATTAAAAATATTTTGTTTCCTACCCCCCCCCCCCCCCGGAGGTGATCTCACTTTATCTCTGTCTCTCTCTATGCTCTAGGGCAAAAACCTAAAAAACAAAAAATTCATTTGAAATATAGATACACTTGAGGGATATTTGTGAGGAAAATAATATCTATTATAATCGGACATGGCTTAGCATGTTTTTGTAAGTTATAGAAGAAAATAAAAATGAAAGATTATTTATTCATACCATGGTATTGGAACTTAAAAAGAGAATATGATCTAATATACAAATGCCGACTGTGTACTAGGCATTATTCTACGTGTTTTATATAAAAGGAGGCTTTAACAATTATGAGTTTATTTTGTTGCAAAATTATTTTTAAATTCATACATAGGTATTTTTGGTTTGTTTATTTTTGTTCTTAATTTGCCAGAGGACATGTGTGTTTGCCAGAGGAAGACAGAGAGAAGAAAAGAGGGAAAGCAAGAAAGTACCCTTTACAGGGTATGATTGTGCCACAATCCATTCTCCTCCATTTTTTTCCTCCTTTCAGTATTTTGGGAACTCACACACATGCACCCAGAATTTTTTTTCAAGTCGTTGGGTCTGGGACTCCAACCGTGTGGACCATGTTGGAGTCAGCCACCTTAACCACCAGGCCACAGGGCTGGCCCCATACAAAGTTTTTTTTTTATAGTTTACATTTTTCATGAACTTTTTGAAGTTCCCTCATATGTCTCATTTGATCCTTTTACACACACCCCTTTTTTTTTAAATCTAAAATGCTTCTGCTCTTTAATATTTTAACATATTATATATGGTTTCATGTTATGGTAATATCAGATTCTTTACTGACTAGTTAAAGAATCAAAACAGGAAACTAATAGTTCCTAAAAGCAGGGACTGCTTTCATCTGAAGAAAAAGAAAGCTTTTAATCATGAGGCACAGTCTCAAAGACTAAGAGTCAAGAAAATGTTTTTATCCAACGTTTGCCTTGAGTGAAAAGTTTGAGCAACTTGATTATCCTCTTCGAGTCTTAGCTTACACACCTGAAAAATCTGAGCTTTTAATTTATTGATAACTCATTTGCAAAAATCTGGCACATCATTTGCACTATGGAATACTACTGAGGAATAAGGAGGAATGAGACCCTGTCATTTGATTTAAAGTGGATGAATATGGAAGCCTTAATGTTAAGATAAATAAGCCAGAGAATTTAAGACACACACTGAGTATCTCTGTTCAGTATGTACCAAATGCCTGCACTCTACAGCAGAAATGGAAAATTCCTAAGATAAGATACTATGGAGAATAAGTGTAGATATCAGAGACTAAGAGACAGGAATGGAGGGTAGATGATAGGTGGGTAGGAGTAGCAAAGAAAAACATTTAACAGACAAAAGAATGTGAAGTTCTCTGTTGGGGCCAGCCAGTGGCATGTTGGTTAAGGCGACCGAATTTCATATGGTTATATGATACAAGTCCCATACCCGGCAGCTTGAAAAACCTACTATGTGCATGTGCAAGTGTGCCCAAAGTCCTGAGGGGAGGGAAAATTGGAAGAGTTAGGATTGTGGCATGACCATGCTCTACAGGGGGTGCTTTCTCATTTTGCCTTTCTCTTTCTCTCTCTGGCAAGTGTACATGGCCAATAGCAAAATTTTAAAAAGAAGAAGAAAATGATATAATATCCTTGATTTGATTGTCAGGTACTTCATGCATACTTTGAAAAACCATATTGTATGCTACAGGGATACATGATGATGGAGTGTAAATTAATTAAAAAAAAAAAAAACCTACATCTACATTTAAAAAAAAAATACACTCATTCATCTGAAATTTCTTCTTTTCTCTTTCTCTCTCTCTCTATTTTTTTTTTTTTTTTGTAGAGGTTTTTAAGAATGTGTGTGCTTGCCAGAGCAAGAGAGAGACAGAAACAGTGAGAGAGAGACAGAAACAGTGAGAGAGAGACAGAAACAGTGAGAGGGAAAGTGAGAAGTCACCCCACCAGGGGGAATAACCATGACTATGTTGCAATCTCTTCTCCATTCGCCTTCTGGGATCTTGGTCACACATGCATACATGGGAGGCATGAGTTTCAAGTCACTGGGTCTGGGACTTGAACCGCAGTCAGCCATGTGGGAGTCCAGTGACACAACTGCTACACCATCTGCTGGCCCCATTCATCTGAAATTTCAAAACTATTTCCTGAATATCAACTATGACCCGGCACTGAGCCTTCTTCTTTCTAGTTAAGGAGAGGGACCGTTTAAAACCCATCCTATCGTTGTTACAAGTTTCTGTTAGGACTAACCAATAGAAATAGACTGAAAGAGCACTCTTATTAGGGTCTCCATGCTGAAATCCAGTCCCAGCCTTTAGCCAGCCCTGGATCATGGACGGGTGTATGCCTGGCATACTCGAAGAAGTTTCTGGGCTTGAACTTGGAACCTTCCTATGTAAAATTGACTCTCAGAATACAATGTTTTATAACTATGTCACCTTCTGATATCTATATTTTTCTTTTTATAGTCCTAGGCTCATGTATTGCTTAGCATTTAATAGAGACTTAAAAAATATTATTAAATTAATGAAGGGAAGTATGTAGTTAATAGAAACTTAGTGATATCCTGACTGATGTCATTTTCCTCTTAGACTAAGGGTATTTAATCTTAGGATCCCCTGAAGATGACCCTGAGACAAGAATTTCAGGGCAAGTAGTTTAATTAGGAGGTGATGCCAGAGAGTAGGAGAGTGAAGAAGAGAAATCAGAAAAGATGTCATTGTAAAACAAGTTCATGAGTAGGCTAAGATGTGGGCACTTGCGGGACCAGCAGTTAGTGTAATGGCTATGTCACTGGTTTCCCATGTAGTTGACTGTGGTTCGAGTCCTGGACCTGGTGGCTTGAACTCATGCTGGGTGAGTATGCATGCATGCCCAAGATCCCGAGAGGAGAATGGAGGAGAAGGGATTGTGGTGTGGCCATCCCCCCTGAGGGGTGATTTCTCGCTTTCTGTCTCTCTGTCTCTCTCTGTCTTTTTGGCTAGCGCACGTGCCCTATAGCAAAAACCTCTTCAAAAAAAAGATGTGGGCACTTGGGCTTCTCTCCTACGAAGGATCTCTGGGAGATGGTGTTGAACATACTCCAGAGCTATCCCATCCATGGGGTGTAGAAGCTGGAGTTATCCTGCAGATTACCTGTCACCGTTGGCTGAGAGCTGTTGCTGGGGTCCAGTACTTCGGAGCAGCCTCAATTCCAGTTTGAAGAAAGCCCTCAGGTAGAGGTGCAATGGGATTGTGGGGCTTGTGGGGCTCGTGTTAGAACAGTGAGCGGCAGAGGCAGTTGAGTGAGGACTCAAAAGTCTGCTGCAGGGAGTGAGTGAGAGCAGAGAGAATGACTAAGAATTCAATCTGTTTTTGGTTCAGTTCACTTCTGACGCAGCAAACAAGCAGTTTAATGGACATTTTCAAGGTTAGGACTCAAGTACATGAGTATGGAAATTCACATCACCTCCTTCCCTCCCTGCAACTCTAGGTCTTTATCATCTGGTGTGAGCATGTGCTTGAAGTTGAGTGGTCTGAGACACTTATCATGTGGGAGAAGTCCAGAGCTTTAGGCTCTACACTTTCTCCTTCTTTTCCTTCTTTAAATTTTTGCCACAAGGCACATGCCCTTGCTGGAGAGAGACAGAGAGGAGGTATGGCCAATGCCACCATCCCTTTTGCTCCATTCTCTTCTTGGGATTTTGGGCATGTATGCATATGTCTGGCATGTTTTTTAAGCTGCTGGGTTTGGAACTTGAACCATAGAGTTGGCCATTGTGGTATCCAGTACCTTAACTATCAACACCTGCTTGCTCCAGACTCTATATCTTCTAAGCTTTCAGACTAAGAAATGGGTTATGGCAGTCCTCAGAGCTCATTCTATTGTCTTGCATTTTAATTCTTGAATGTTTATTTTCTCTTCTAATTTTCACAGAATCATTGGGTCTGTAGCATATCTGGTTCTGACCTGCCATGAGATTACTGTTATAGATTGATTTATAGTTCATCTTGCCTCTAAAATGGATTTAATGGTTTTAAGGTGGCTAAGAAAACCAAATAAGATGTGTATAAAAATTATATATATATATATATATATGTGTGTGTGTGTGTGTGTGTGTGTGTGTGTGTATATATATATATATATATATAGAGAGAGAGAGAGAGAGAGAGAGAGGGAGGGAGGGGGCAAAGAATATGAAAAAAAATAACATAATTCAAGGGTTAGGGTTAGTGTACAAAATCCATGACATGTTTAGTGCAACCTGTTGTGGGAGGGATCTTCAAAACATTCATGGACAGTGTGCATTTTGAAAAAATTATATGTGGGTTTCCAATTTTTTTGCACCATACTAAACTCATCCATTAAATCAGTTTGCCATGAACTTTTTGAAGTCTCCTCTTATTTGTGAGAATTGAGCCACATTTTTTGGCTCTGGACATTCTAACATTTGATGTAAATAAAGGAAATAATCAGAAATAAGAAAACAGTCCCTTAAAAGTGTTCTTAAGGTTAAAAACAAAACAAAACCCTCAAAGACATCAAACCCAGAACCAGTTGATTAGAAGCACAGCATTCTGAGACCTAGAGGAGGGCACTGAGTGATTTGATAAGATAATATCTTCAACAGCAACCTCAATATGTACGATAAATATAGCCATGAGTTTTGTTCTATTGTCTCATTGTTCCATTGTTGCTTTGACATTCTATCTGTACCCTCAAAGCAAACTTTGGCGTAATGCCAATGCAAAATTTTAATAGAAACTAGTTTAGGATGCAAATCAATGCAACACAAGTATACAGTTTTCAGATGGTTTGGTTTGAACTAAGGGCAAATGTAGGTTATCCAGAGAAATGGATAGGATATATACTCTTCAGGAAATCCACTGTCAATATTATTTCTCACAACCAAGTTTCTCATGTAACTCCTTAGCAAAGAGTTCAAGGTGACATTCTCTGGAAAATCATACAGTGAGATATTTTTGTGCAGCTGGTTAAGGACAGATTTATATGTTTTGGCAATCAATCAACCAAACTAGAGACTAGAACTGACATTCTCTTAAGAAAATTAAGAAGTGTTGCTATAATATATGCTTAATCAATGAGTTCAGATATCTCTTTTAAGAGAGGTTTCCGCAATATCTGTTAGACTGTTAACGTTTAAAGAACGTCTATATTTCATTCTTCCAATTGTAGGGCTATTATTATTATTACTGGTGATTGTTGTTTTGGTATGCTGTTGAAAAGAAAAGTGCCTTGTAACAAAAATGTTTATGGCATGAGCATCCTGATATCTTCTTAAAACCTGTGCAATGAATTGGCTTCACAGCCTGGCATTTTCAGGGAATGTGTGAGCAAGTAGCCTCATTATTGATAAATATTTTAAAACACGTGGTATTTACCCAGAAGGTCCCAATGGCTCAATGTGCCTCCTGCAGAAATGGCATGTAATAAAAAACTCCAGAATGAAATTTCAGAGGAAAAAAGGATACTGCACTTAAACAAAAATTCAATAAAAGAAATGTTAGAAAATCCCCAAAGCATTCCAACCAAGTTATGGATTAATTGCTTGGCACGTTTCCTTTTTTAATTCCAAGCTGCCTTTTTGTTAGCTGAGTAAACAAAGCATCTAGAATAAGTCAACTTCAGCCAACGATGACAGCCCATTAACATCATGACTGATAATAATGATAATCCCCAAAGGCTTCCACAAGGTTCACACATAAGCAATATTTGACCAGCAGAGACCAGGCTGAGAAATAAGGAAAAAAGACCCTTTCTTTCCCTTCTGATAAAAAAGAAAGTAAAGTGAATGGGCAGAATGAGAAGGGCCTGGCTTATGTCTAGGCTCCTAAACAGCTTATCCAGAACTCTGTATAAAAGGCACTTGGGACCCTACTTGCAGTCAGTCTTCGGAGGATAGGAAAAGGCCAGAGGAATTCCTACATCCTAGATCCAGCAGGCTTGACAAGGCTGCTGCACTAAGGGGTTTTAGGATTGGAAAGCAATTGATTACTGCATCACAACATTGGTAGTTAGTACACTTGTTCATGCCTCCAGGAAAATGTTTTCATTAGAGATCATTTTATTTACATAATGTAGATCCTATCTCCTCCTTCCCTCCCTGAATTCTCTCGAGTTCCAGAAGAGCAAGAGCTCCTTCTTGCATATTGTTTGCAGAAGGTGTGTAGTGAATATTAACTAATGCTCAGTCACAAGCAAGGAGCATTTGTCTTATATTTGTTTTAAAAAACCACCTCCATCACCACCACCAACAAAAACAAGAGCAATCATATAGCACTTCTTCTCTACCTGCCGTCCCACTGCAAGCACTGTCAAAGCAAAACCTAAGTTTTAGTTCCGACCTTTTGTCAATGTGCTGTTATGTTCATTACCATTCTAACTACACTCTAGCTTTTCACAAAGATATCAAGCTGGAGAGATTTGTAGAAGGAAGAATTCTCTTTATGCATTGGGAAACCATCTCTTGAGAGAGACAGCATGAAGTAAACACATTGACAACTGACCCAGAGTCTCTTTGGCCCTCAGAATCTTGACGTCGTACTCATATATTTTAAAATGAAAACTTTATCCAAGTAGACACTACAGAGAAGCAGGGTTTATGCCTATATTTCACGATCAAGATTGCTGCTTGCTTTTGTGAATGCCTGAAACTGGTGGTGACTTTGGATGCTTTTTATTATCCGCTCTAGTTTTCCATTTATGCTGAAATACTAATTATATTCATCCTCCTGTTTTTACCTAGACAAAAAAAGGAGTGCTCTAAACACACACACACACACACACGCACACACGTATTTTTTAATCTAAAAATGATGGAAAAGGGACTAGCAAGTGGCGTTGTATTTAAGGCATTGGACTCCCACATTGCCTATCACACTCTGATTCCTGATCCAGCAGCTTGAAACTCATCCTGGGCACGGGTGCATGTGTGTCCAAAATCCCAAGAAGAGAATGGAGGAGAAAAAATTGCAGTGTGGCCATCCCTCCTGGGGGGTGATTTCTCACCTTCTCTCTCACTGTCTCTCTAGTGAGCCACACATGCCCCGTGGCAAAAACCAAAACCAAAACCAAAAAATAAAAAATAAAAACCAGTTAGTTCAACTCTTTAATAAATGAGGAAGCAGTTCCAAAAGGGCTCTGTGTCTGATCCAAGGGCATGCACCTACCTAGAAGCAGAGTTTAAATGACCACGTCTTTATGATGGATCACATTAAGATAGCTAAGAAAGGGAAGAGCAGGACCAGCAAGTGGCATAATGGTTATGTGACTGGACTCTCATGTAGTCGACTACAGTTTGAGACCTGGTCTTGGCAGCTTAAAACTCACACCAGGTGCATGTGTGTGCCTGCACAAAATCCTGAGAGGAGAACAGAGAGAAGAGATTGCAGCATGGCCATCCCCGTGGGGGTGATTTCTCACTTTCTGTCTGTTTCTATCAGGCAAGTATATATACGCTATAGCAAAAATCTCTCTCTCAAAAAAAAAAAAAAAAAAAAAAAAAAAAAAAAAAAAAGAGCTGGAAAAAGCAATGCTGTAACTGCAAAGATATATAGTGATTAAATACAAATAAACTTTTTAAAAAATAGGAAGAAAAGATACACCTTTCAGAGAACACAACTCTCTGTATATACTGGAATTGCAGTCAGATGCTTTTAAAGCTGTATCCACCTAACATTTAGATTTAGAAATAGTCTACACTTACTGCTGGTAAAAATCTGTTGAAGATTCCCTCCCCCACCCCTGTTTTTTTTGTAAGTATAGCAAAGCAGGGAGTTTATTAAAGGAGAGGGAAGGTAAAACAGCTCTCAAGAAGGGTCGGGTCCCAGAAAATGAGTTGCCCAAGACTTTTAAAAATGATGTAGTTCTAGTTTCTCTACTGCACAGAAACTTTAATACATCTTTTTCTTCAGCAAGTATTTATTGAGCAACTATTGTGGATAAGACATTGTGCTAGGTGGGATGAAGATATAGAGCCTTGTACATCATGGCCTCTTTCCCAAGGACTGGTAGTCCAGTGTGGGAAAGAAAGAGAGTCAATGACATAACATGAACCAGAAGGGGATTTAGACCTCCGTCATGGCATACAGTACTCCAGGGCGTGTGGAAGAGGAAGGAGTAGCTTGGTTTGTTGTTGTTGTTGTTTTTAAGGAGTAGCTTTTAATTGGGAAAATTCAAGAATAACTTTTGGATTTTGAAGCCATTGTATAGCAAAAAAACCCATAAATATCTCCTTAATTTTTATATTGATTACCTATTGAAGTGATAAGGTTTTGCTTATGTTAGGTTAGATAAAGTTTACCATTAACAAAATTTTATCTCTTTGTACTGTTTTTTAATATGGATATTAGAAAATTTGACATATATGGTTAGCAATCTATTTCTTTTGGACAGTGCTGGGGCAAAATAACTTTGATGCTTTTTTCAGGGAAAACCAAAAAAGCATGAGTTTAAGAGTTTCACTGAAACACTTTCCTGAGCCAAACCAATTTCCTATTAAGACAGACACATCATTGTTATTAAATCAATGCCAGTAACCTGAGGCCTTGGCTGGTAGTTAGCTTTGCCTGATCAACGTAAAAGGTGCTTACTAGCTAAATGAACACTGGCAACTGGCTTGACCACAGGCTTGAGACTATTTAAGAGTAATAATGTAACAATTGTCTAGGAATACCCTTAAATTTGAACAACTAATGGGATAATTACATGTGATGGAAATATGTATTTATTGTCAAGGACCTTCACTTGGCAAAAATTTATTACAGCTAAAAATAACGTAATTAGTAGTTAATAATTCCTTTAAAATTATATAGTGCCGACTTCAGAGAAGCTCATTCAGACCGTCCAATAAATCTAAATTAGGAGAGTCTAGTTTACTTCCTGTGGCTTTATTCATTGGCTTTTCCTTATTCATAAAGCTGAGTATTATTGTTACGAGATGAGGCCAAATAAATAGGCTAAATGATTTCCAACCAAATCCACTAGGCAGCACAAGTCTAAAAACACCCTGATATAATTTAGTTTTGAGAAATGAGTGCATTGGCTCAATGAAGCTGTGAAGGGTCAGACTCCTGGAATGCGGTAGAAACTAATTATTATTACTATTACCACTATTGTTATTTTTATTAGGGGTAAGTTGTTTTAGCTGTAGCTGCAACACATTTCATAAAACAAGCAGGTGTACATGACAAATGGAACACTCACTCCATGCTGAGGACAGATGGAAATGTGAACCACCCTTCCATCCAGGCAGGGGCTCTGGAGGCTGTTCTCAGCAGAGGACGAGCAAAGATGCTCTCAGACACTACCCACAATTTATAGGCTAAGAGCCCATTAAGTTCTAAATGTCTACTGCTTTTTTTTTTTTTTTCCTTTTTAAAATCTGGGTCTCACTGTATCACTGTCTTCCTACCTAAGCCTACCAGCTGGGACCATAGGTATGCATCACCATGCCTGCCTCTTTTTCAGACAGGCTCTTACTATGTTGCCCAGGCCAGCTTCAGCTTGAGATTCTACTGCCTCAGCCTCCTGAGTTGCTGGGCTTACAAACGCACATCACCTCATTTGGCCTCTACTTTGGATGGGAATCAAACACAGACCTCCCATGTGGTCTTAGCCTATAGAATATAGCCTCTTAGCAGCATAAACCACCCTGGCTCAACCTCAAGTGCTCTCTCTCTCTCTCTCTCTCTGTCTCTCTGTCTCTCTCTGTCTCTCTCTGTCTCTCTCTATATATATGTATTTGAGTTACAGTATTCAGTATTTTGAAAAATTTGCCAGAAGGCATTGTGTCCTTGCTGGAGAGAGAGAGAGAGAGAGAGAGAGAGAGAGAGAGAGAGAGAGAGAGACCACCATGTGGATGCTGTAATAATTTCTCTTCCCTGTTTCCCTTCTTTTAGAATTTTAGGGATGCATCCATATTCACACAGCACTTTCTCAAGCCACTGAATCTGGGACTCGAACTACCACCTTAACCACCATACCATGGACTGGCCCAAGTGCTGTTATTTTCTTTTTTTTTGCAGAGGTTTTTGCTATAGTGCACATGCACTCATCAGAAAGACAGAGAGAGACACTCCCTAGGGAGAATGGCCATGCTGCAATCCCTTTTCCTCCGTTCTTCTCTCGGGATCTTGGGCATGCATGCACATGCATCTGGTGTGAGTTTAAGCCACTGGGTCTGGGCTTGAACCATGGTCAGCTACATGGGAGTCCAGCGACATAGTCATTACGCTAACTACTGGTCCCCCAAGTGCTGTCTTATAAAAGCAATATTCACTTGTAAAAAACCAACTGTATTTTCCATTTCCTTGGGGTAGTTTAACAGAAAATTCATGATTGACTTGTACCAAGACTAACAGTTCCCTTCTCATTGCAATAAAAAAGGCAGAGACGGGTGTACTTTAATATGGGAACCTGATATCTCTGCAGTGATTGATTCCTTTGCCTGTCCTGGCTGCCTTACTCCTGTGCCCCTTGTAGACTGTCAGGATTATTTTGCTCTAGACCCAAACAGGACCTCCCTCCAATTTATTTTCAAGATTGAACATCTTTTATTGAACCATTGTTGTTTTATCTAAGCATAGAAAATAAAACCAGAGAATTTCCTAAGCTTCCATCAGACGGAAGCTGCAGGAAATTGATTACAGAGAGGGCATGGCGGCTGTGGTATTAACTTTCTTACAAGAATGCCTGATTGTTTTAGGATTTCAGTATGGTAAATGGATTCCTCTGGTGTGTACAATTTTAGTGCATAGAATATGTTTTGTGATGGCCTATTCACTTATAAAATAAGACATTTGGTAATGTAATAGTACTAACATTTAAACCTCAGATGTATTTCCATGCACAAGTAGTTAAGAACGCAAAAACAAGTAATTATCAACAGCATATGTGTGCAAGAAGAGAAACATCAGCTGAAAAAGTTATATTTATGACATGGGCAAGGAGGATATATTCATTAACTATAGAAAGGAGCCAGCATAATATTTATTCTCCATTTTTAAAAGTATCTGAAGAAGATCCCAGGGGAACATTAATAAGAAGGGAATTGACTGAGGTCTGTCTAGAGTTTTCTGATTTCACTTTAGACACCCAAATGGAATCAGTAAGTAGACAGCCTCACAACTAATGCACAAGATAACATTTTTGAGTGTGTTAGGAAACTTGTGGTTTGCAACGTGGTAGGGAGTGAATAGGATATTTTTCAGTCAGGACTTTCTGTAAGGCTGGGCATGACCCTACTTTTTCTCTTAAGAGCTTTTGTTCATTTTGAGTTTTCTTTATGGAATCAAAAATACCACCTACATTTTCAAGTGTGGTTTAAACCCACATCATCTAAAAATTCAAGATTTAATTCCCAAACCCAGCTTTACTGAAGGCCATCTTTCCTTCTCATATATACTACGTCTAACTCTCTCTCTTGACTGTTTTTGTTTTTCATTATATTTATGTATTGGACTTACATGCTTTACTAGGATGTAAATTTCTAAGGGTTGTTACTTACTTAATTTCGTATTCTGTGTCTCCCCTATTCTATTCTCCATCCCAAAGGGCCAAGCAGTGGTCTTACACATGGAAGACGCTTAATACATATTTGTCAAGAGAATCAATTAAATGTGGGCTTAGTCTGTGGTGGGAAGAATAACATGCCAAAGACATGCTTTTAATTAATTTAGGTCTGTGAGTCAGCTATAATGGATCCTTGACATTATGACTGCTAATCTTGAATGATCGCACTCTGAAAATGTCCATTTGTTTCTCTGACACTTCCTGCCAACACCATAGACTTCTTACACTAAAATCTGAATAGACTGAGGAAGTAATTTGAAGTGAAGGAAAATTATATCACTTCGAGGATTTTGATCTAGCTCTTGAGGTAACTGACATCTTATCAGGATTTTAATACATATGAAAAATAAGAATTCTTATTACTTGATAGTCAGACAAAATTTAAAAATTACTAGTAAGAAAATGTTAGTTTTGTACAAACATTACAGAAGAGAGAAAAAGACCCTAGATTTCATAACCTGAAACTTCCTTTCTCCTTACCTTTGTCTTGTGTGTATATATTATGCCCAAGAACTATGAAGAAGTGAGACAAATACTCAGAAATCTGTCTGAAATGATTTTTGCTTGTTGTATCTAGCAAGTAGCCAAAAGTGTTTAAAGAAATCCCTGAATTGTCCTGATGATTTTCTCAGTTTTACACTAATTACTTTAATGAGAAACCTAATGACCTAATTGTTCCTTAAGAAGAAATTGTTTGGCATATCAATTTCTGGTGGAAAGATGTAACATATACCGTGGTTTTAAGACTGTGGCTACTAGCTCAAGTTACAAAGCTTGGAAAATACTATGGTAAAACAGAGTCATTGTCTTTTTAATACAAGGTCATGCTGGCCATATTTGATGTTTAACCTCAGCCTTGAATTAAATATCAGATTTGCTTAGCGATTCTTCTAATCCATCTTCTCTATGTCAGTTTCTTCCACTATGTCCTCTGATGTCCCCTGAGGAATTCTTTGACTTCACTTTTTTCTTGTTATTTCTTGCACTTCCTTTAATATCTCGTACTTCTCTGAGTTTAAACTTTATCTACATTAGATTTGCCAGCGTGATCCAAGTTTTTCTCAGCTGGTGAATGATCATTATCATCTCAGTGGTGAACAGATGATTCATTTGGGGCTGGGGATCTCCCAACTCTGTTCATGGCCAGGCCTAGGTCTGGTTTCCGGCAGTGCCAAGTTGCCCATTTTCCTTTGGGAGTGGTCTTTCAGATTGTCTCACCTCCAGAGTCACAGCACCTTCCAGGGACTGGAGCTCAGGTACTCCATGTACAATTTTGCAGTGTTGCTAGAACATGTTTCCTGCTTTTCAGTTAACTTCCTAGATCAATGTCATTATTTTTGTCACAGAATTCTGGTCCACATGTTATGGTGGGCAACAGCTTGCTCAGAAAGAATGGATATTTTCCTTGTGTTTCAGTTTGTTAAAGGAGGTGATACATTTTAGGAGGGTAGAGGTCTGATTATCACAGTTGGCTAAAGCTCAATGCTAGAAAGGCCGACTTTGCAGGGTCTCCTCCCAGATGGACTGATTAGTAAGCTTTGCTCTATTTCTATTTTTTTCCCTAACTTTCTCTCTGCCTCTGTCTTCTCAGTAGTAATATATGAAAATATTGTTTTATATCTCATGAAGCTGTTGTGAAGACTAAATGAGTTAATATTTTTATTAGTTCTTCAAACAGGCATATGGCAAGCTTTTGATAAATGGTAGCTATTTTTTTTTTAAGAGAAATTTTTGCTATAGGGCACGTGAGTTCTCTAGAGAGGAGACAAAAAATGAAAAATTGCATCTTCCTCCTCCCCCCAAGGTAGATGGCCATGCTGCAATCCCTTCTTTTCCATTATCCTCCTAGGATTTTGGGCACACATGCACACGTCTGGTGTTAGTTTCAACCACAGGGCTTGGGACTTGAACCATGGTTGGCCATGTGGGAGTCCAGCTATGTGACCATTATGCTGTCTGCTAGTCCCAGTAGTTATTGTTATGTTATTGTTATTCACTCTATATTTCCACCAGTAATTACTTAGCACCTCCCGTGAGTCTGACTCTGTGCTGAGTATTTGTCATTCACTAAAGATTGATCAATTTTTATTGTGATGAATATTTTTTGAAAAGATTTCTTTATTTGATTTTGTTATTCTTATTTATTTATTTTTAAAAATTTAACCAAAGAGAGAGAGAAAAAGGGAAAGTGAGAAAGTAAGCAGCCAGGTCCAGCAATCGAACCATAGTCAGCCATGTGGGAGTGCAGCACTTTAATCACCATGCCACCTGATGGTCCCTGTGATGAATATAATAAAGACACTCAGGGAATGATTAGAGATTAAGCCTAATCTAGGGGCCTGAAGGGAGACTCTTCTCAAGAAGTGGCATTTAAAAAATAATAGAAAAAAAATGAATGGAAGATAGCTAAATGAAAGGAAAAAGAAAAGGAAAAAGCATTTCAGGAAGAGCAAGTGCAAAAGTCCTCAGGAAGGAAGAAGCTTGAGCAGTAGAGAACTCATGAAAAGGCAAGCATGAAGAGGAAGAGTGGCATAAAGAAGAGACACAGAGGACTAAGTTATGCTTCAGACCCTTCATATGGGGGGAGTGTCTTAAGCAACAATCTTGGCTTTCCCATATTGAAGGGTTTCCTGGGACTTGAGACTCATAGTGCCAAAACCTAGGCAGTCCTAGACAAATAAGGATGGTTGGTCACCCTGGTCCAGACTGTGTCCCAGTCTTTGCCAGCCATGGCTGAGACAGAAGACCCAGGGTATGAAGTGAGAGAGCCAACTGATCTTTTCTCTCAGGAAAAGACAACTTAATGGACAAGAACCACTAATAATAGTCATTAGCATGAAGTTTGAGAGACAGTACAAATGCATAGAAAGGCCTCACAATTAGTTTGTAAATTAAGAAACATTAATTTATCAACTCATTCAAGTCAAATAAATCTGCCTTACCTCCATCCATATTTGGGGGTTACTGCATGGAATATGCCATCTTCAGTGGCTTATTGCCCAATCTTCCCTTTAAGTATATTTCTTATATATTTAAGAGTTTTAAAAGTACTTTCTAGCTAAATGGTACTTATATTTGGTTCTAGTATTTTTAAGTCCCAGATATTTGGTTAAATATTTTGGGTGTGTCTGTGAGGATATTTCTGATTGAGATTAACACTTGAAGTGATAGAGTATAAAATATACAGTAAAGCATTTATTACATATAATTTATTGTAATATGATTGTCAGATTGCCCTTCCTAATGTGGGTGGGCCTCACAAATCAGATGGAATTCTGAAAATAAAAAATGGCTTACTATCTTTCAAGTAAGAGGTAACTCTCCCTGCCTGATGATTTCAAGCTGAGATACGTTTTTTTTGTTTGTTTGTTTTTTTTTCTTGCCTTCAGACTCGAACTGAAACATCAATTCTCCTTGACTTCAAGCCTGCCTGACTTTGAACTGGAACTTACACCATTGACTCTCCTGATTCTCAGGCTCTCAGACTAAAACTGGAACTATACCTTTAACTCTCAGTTGTACCTAATCCCTATAATGAGAAACCTAATGACCTAATTCTTGAGTCTCGAGCTTGCCAAATGCATATATTGAGACTCGTAAGCCTTCATAACTGCATGAACCATTTCCTTAAAATAAATTACTATACATACATACACACACACCTCTTATAGATTCCATTTCTCTGGAGAAGTCCAACTAATACACCTGTAGTTAAAATCTACTCTAATTTTTATTTCCTGATATATATATACATGGTTAATTTAATGATATATAATTAAATATTTTAATAGGCAATTAGAAAAAAGACAGATGTGAAAGGACTCAATCCATGCTCTTTTAATATAAATTTCTAACACAAGAAAAAAAAAAAAGTCCACATGAATTTTCTTTGACCAATGTTGAGGTCATTCCTCACAGCCTTGGCATCCTGTGTTTTCTTCAGCATGACAACTCTCTAGTAGAAGGGTTCTCTTGATAAAGGGAATGAGAAAAATTGACAGAAGAACCAGGAAGAAATCAGAAATTCAAAGACCCACAATTTCATCTTTCAATACAAATGAGAGAAGTAATTTCTAACTGCTTTAGCCTTCCTTTTAGGGTAATTTTCAGTCTTTTCTCCTGGTGGATTGAGTTTCAAAGGAACCATACACTCACACTGGCTGGAAGAGGCGTAAGAAGATTTAGCTGGACTTCTAAGTGTCTAGTGCTCAGATGGAACCACAGAGGTCCTGAGAGGAAAGTGGATGCCTTAGTGGCTGAGAGATAGTAAAAATGAACTATTAGGTGCTAACAATCAGGCATCTCTCTCCAGCATTCTTCCTTTCATGCTAAACTTGTGTGGGACACTTAATTCCTCCCCAGATATTTCAAGTTTTAAAAAAATTTTTTTAAAGTGGTAGTCCAGATTAAAAAGAAAAGGTCCAGATAACTAAAAATGTATATAAAGTACATTTTTTCCTTCCCCCCCAGACTAAAAGATGGTTTTGTGGGAATTTGCTATTTAAATGGAAAAAGAGTGCCAGCTAGTGGCACAGTGGTTACAGTGGCTGGATCCCACATGGCTGTGTGGTTTGAGTCCCAGATCCACTGGCTTAGAAAACATGCTGAGCTCAGGTGCATGTGTGCCCAAAATCCTCAAAGGAGGAAGAAATGGAGAAGGGATTGTGGTATGACCATGCCCTACGGGGGGAGGGGGGTGTTTTCTTGCCTTTTGTTTCACTCTGTTTCTCTCTGGTGAGCACAAAACCCTCTGACAAATTAAAAAAATAAAAATTAAAAAAAGTGAAAAGAGTTTGAGATAATATGAATAATACTATAATAAATAAGGAGATAACACATTCTCTTTTAAAAATTGAAACCCAAATACCGGATCTATTTTTCATAAACTTGTTGAGATCTCCTTGTAAATGGTATACAATCTTTCTGCAATAATTATTTTTACACAACAATATATCTTTGGGATCATTTCATGTTGTTGTGATAGCTCTAGTTCGTGCCTTTTCAGCGCTATGTAGTACTCCACAGTACAAGTCACCCACAATTTACTCACTCACTGCCCTGACAATATTGTCTTGACCATCCTTGTCTATGTCTTCTCATGCGCTGTAGAGAGCTTCCTTAGGCAGTCACTATGAATTGGAATTTCTAGGTCAAAGCATAAGTTAGTGTTTAGTGTTAAATGACATTGCCAAACCAAATGGCTTTGTCATAAGCTTTGTAAATATGTCATTAACTTGTTGTCAGCTTTGTAAATAAAATTCATGATAGGTGGTTCTGTGAAATTTGGAGTTTACATTCATTCACGCAATGTTTATGAAACATTGAGTTTGGGCCAAGAACTGCTAAGGGCAGGGATGTGTTGATCGATTTCTGGATTCTCCTTCCTCACGCAGTAGTGTTTTCTGAAAACACTTTGGATAGGGCCTGCCATAGAGCACACAATCAGAGCTGGCTGCTTCTTTGTCATTTTCCATTTTCTTACCCCTTAGACCCAAGTGATCATTCTCTCTTGTAACTCAAAGTACTTTCTATCATTACTACCTGTTTAACATTTAGTAGTTGCCCTTTTGCCCTTTTATTCTTAGTGATCTTTTTGTGTTTATAACCTTGATAACCACTGGTGGGTTTCCTGGGGCAATCTTTATGGGAATATTATCAAACTTTGGGATAATTGGGGGACCTGAAAGAGGTTTGGATAGCTCTATTTTTTCATTTTTTTTTATTGTGGTGAAAAGCACACAGCATGAAATTTCCCTCTTAACAAATTTTTAAGTGGACACTCTGGTATTGTTAACGCCACGCACACTGTTGTTCAACAGCTGGGTGGACTTCTTCATCATGCAAAACTGAAACTATACCTATTGAATAGCACAACTCCCCATTTTCCTTTCACCAGCCCTGGCATTCTAGTTTTGCTTCTCTTGAGTTTGACTACTTTAGATACCTCATGTAATCGGAAATGTGAAGTGTTTGTCCTTCCATGACTGGGTTTTTACACTTAACATAATGCCCTGTTGTTTTTTAGGTTGGAGCTGTGGTCAGGGTAGATCTTTTGGCCCCATATTCTCCATTGGGTTAGTACTGTGTCTGGGTGGAAAGTAGATGCATTGAGGGCCCATTTCTATGACTGATGCATTCATAGAAAGATTGTTACACTTGAGCCTCTTAAAATCCCAAGAAGCAGAGCAAGCAAGTGGCAGAGGTTAGGCAGCTGGATTGAACATGGCTGACTAAGTGGTCCAAGTCCCGGACCCAGCAGCTTGAAAATAACCAGAGTACATGAGTGCATGAGTGTGTGTGTGTGTGTGTGTGTGTGTGTATGTGTGTGTGTGTGCCCAAAATCCCAAAAGGAGAATGTGAGAGAAGAGAGTGCAGGGATTGCAACATGACTGTCCTCCCTAGGGCAGTGATTTCTCACTTTCTCTCTCTCTAGTGTGCTTTCTATAGCATTACAGCAAAAATAAATAAATAAAAATAAATAAAAGAAAATCCTAAAAAGCAGGTTAGTGATCAGCATTTGATCAATTAGAAAACAGAATCCAAAAATTTTAATCTTCCTGATTACATGGCTAGAAGTGAATGTAGAGACTTTAATTCAGGTCTCTTATACTCTTAAGTCTATGTTTTTAAACAACTTTCTCATGCTGCTTTAATTTATTTGTTAGTTTGTTTATTTCTTCTGATAGAGAAACAGGCAACCCCAATAGTCTTCAGGTCTCAATCTAGCCCCAGCTTTAGCCAGCCCCACCATGGGCATGCATTCTTTTGTTCAGAGTAAGGCCCTGGGACATGAACTGGGGACCTTCACATAGGGGTCCAGTTACATTACTGTTGAGTCAGTGTCTGATCCCTCATACTGTCTTTCTCTGGAGGTCCAAGTTGTCTTGTATCTAGCTATGGGATCGAGAGAGGATATGATTCCTACATTTGTTAGTCTTCAGACATGCCTTTGAAAGTAAATGTTTTGACATTCAAATCTGCTTTCTTCTGTCTTCCATGGATCCAGGATCACTCACAGTGACCAATCCCTGGGGATCTAATTTGACTCTTTTCTCTCCTTTATATCCAGTCCCCATCTTACTTTTGTCAGACTATCCTAAGGCCACTAGTTGGTTTCTTACATTTCAATAAAGTTAAATTTCAGCTTTGTAGTGAGGTCATACTGGTGGTGTTAGGCTAGTGCTCATTGAGTATAAATGAGAGAATGCACAAGACCACACTCTCCCCTTTCTTAAGCCCCCCAATCTACAAGCCTGTCCACTTTCCTAGTACTTTCCTAACCATCAAGCTCTCCCATTTTCAAGAGAATGGCTCAGCTTTCTAGTTACTGTCACTGCAACAGGTGAAGGAAAATTGTTTGGCCCCTTATACATGAGCAGCAGCAAATATGAAGACTCATTAACTTCCCTTTTTATTTCTTCAAGATTTCATCCATTAAGCATTCTATTATCCCATCAAAATCCAAAGTATACTCCAGCAGCCCTTGTGTAGCCAAATATACTATGGGTCCATTCATTTAGCATATTGTCGTTTTCAGACTTTATGTCTTGTCAAAGAAAGACACTCACAGAAATAAAACAAAAGAACAGAAGTCTCCAAATGAATGGGCTCGCTTCATGGAGGAGAAAGTTGAAGTATTAAAATCGCTCATCAGATGTTCTGAAAAATCATTTCAGCTGCTCCAAAAAAAAAAAAAAAAAAGAAAAAGAAAAAGAAACAAAATTTTATTTTGAAGGATGTGTTCCAAGAACTTCCCCTTTGATTTTTTTAAAAAACCATCTGTCATGTTTGTTTCATTCCAGCCTTGAAGTAAATAGATTTAGAGAGTGTACGGCGGCCATTGAAACCTTCCGCAGAAGAACAGAAACAGCCTGCTCTGTCAGTGCCCTTCTGGTATACTTTAATCAAAAGGCTTTGAAATTAAAAAAAATAAAAATCTGCAGACATTTTGCTTGAGCCGGAATATGGTGCACAGAACACAGAATGTTATTTTGACCTATTGTTGAATGTCTCAAAACTTTTTGCTTTGAGCAGCAAGGAGACTTTTTATTGGCACCAGGGAATTTATTCCCTCTTTTCATGCTTTAATTTAACCACCTGAACACAAGACTTCATTTTTCTAATAGGCAATGAGCCTTGGGAATACAATACTTCACTTAGAATAAAGAAGCTTGGCTTTTCACTTCATCTTGCCTATTTAACCTCATGATGCAATGTTCACTTTCTTACTCTACTGTAAGGAGTTGCAACCTCTCAACCCCCCTCATCCCCCCATAAGAATATCCAAGGTGTTTGGATGCTTTTCCTGATAATATCCTTGAACTTGGTGCTTCTGTCCCTTCAATACCAAATGGAAAGAAGACCCATGAGCTGAACAGAGCTACTTCCCATAAGGCAGATGAATTGTTCCCTGGAATGAGGAGACTTTCACAGATCAATAACTGCCTGGGAGCAGGAAAGAAAACAAGGATGTGAGAAACTCATTATAATATAAAAATATTCTAAATAAATAAATGGCAAGTACTAACATGCTCAAAATAATAGTGTGGAAGTGACTGACAAAGTGTGAGCTTGTAAACTCAGATCCATAACTGTGCAAAAGCTCCGTGATGATTAAAAATGATGATGCTTATAGACTATTCCAGTGATAATTTGTTTAAAATAGATGGGCCAGCTCTACTGCTTACATGTGTAGATTGAATACAAATTAGCATACATTGAAAGAAGTAAAGTAGCCTGTTTAATACCTGAAAATATCAAAGATTCATTCCACTGTAAAAGAAATTTAAAAATCACTGTGACAACCTGAAATAATTTCAGAAGAAATAATATGGTATTTAAGATTAACTTAAAAATAATCCCAATTTAGTATTATGGAGGGGACGATAGTTGGTGACTGAGATGAAACAAGACTGACTTACCATCAATAATCTTTGGAACTGAGTGAAAGATACAGGGGAGTATATTACATATTCACTCTTCTTAGGTATATTTTAAAATTTTCTAGATGAAGGACCAGCAGATGGGGTGATGGCTACGTCACTGGACTCCCATGTGGTCGACTATGGTTCAAGTCTTGGACCCGGTGGCTTAAACTCACACTGGAAGCATGTGTGTGTGTGTGTGTGTGTGTGTGCCCAAGATCCCGAGAGGAGAATGGAAGAGAAGGGATTGCGGCGTGGCCATGCCCCTGGGCAGGGGGTGGGCGTGGGGGGGGGGGATTTCTGGCTTTCTGTCTCTCTGTATCTCTCTTTCTGGCGAATCCACGTGTCCTATAGCAAAAACCTCTCAAATTTTATTTTCTAGATGAAATAAAAATATAAGGATCTAGGTAAGAAGAATCAATGCGACAAACTGAGAGGATCTGGGATATTGGAGTGTTTTATCAGTGAACTTGAGGTAGAGAAGCACAGTCTCTAGGCAGGTATAGTTCATGTTTTAAGTTCCCTCCAAATACTGAAAAATGACCGGACAGAGATATATGAGGTAGCTTTGATATATTAGTTGCTTTGTTGCACAAATGGAAAGAAAGATCAGGAAAAAAAAGAGAGATGTGTCTAGTAAGTAATTTTTGTTAAAGAATGAGGTTTTGTAATTCAAGTGGTTTATTTTCTCCTCTAATAGAGGGTAAGTTCTTCAAATGGCTGACTTCATTTCATGAATAACTTTATACCTACCAGAACCTAGCATAGAACATTGTCTGTGGTAAGCCCTTGGTATCTTGGTAATTTGGGCATTTGGTGAATTTTAAAATGCACATCTGGGCCCAGCCTGTGAGGTGTCTTTGGCAACATACTGGACAGTGGAGCTGGAAGTCACATGCTGATCATAGTTCAAGTCCCTGGCCTGGTTGGCTTGAAAACAAGCCAGGGCTGGTACACTCATTGCCTGGGCAGGCCAGAGGACTGGAGGAAGAGGATCAGAGACTGTGACTGAGCCCGAGGGAGGGCTCTCTCTCTCTCTCTTTCTCATGCATGCATGCGAGCTCTGTCATGGATTTTTAAAAATGCACACCTGATAGAACATTTCATAATCACAAATGTGCTTGGATACCTTATTCACAAATATATTTGCCCCAAACAATGTTAAAAGCTGGCAGTTGTCATTGTTTGTATTGGTAAATAAGAGCATAATGAAAAAATTATTTTTTTTTTACCCCACTTCCTTCCCATCCTTTTTTTTTTTTTTAACTAGATCTCCCAATGTCCTGTGCAAAGATTTATAATCTAGAGCTGCTTGACAGGGTGAGTTTGCATTTTCAAGCTAAATGGAAAGGGATGGCTTATGTCACTGACAGATCTACCAGGATTGGTTTTTTCCAAAACAGTATTCTGCGAAAGCTTCAGATTTTTCAAAATGCTTTCAATTTGGTGATGTTGTTGGAAAAATATTTGCTTCCA
The DNA here is from genome assembly GCA_026018925.1 of Tupaia tana. NCBI lineage: Eukaryota > Metazoa > Chordata > Mammalia > Scandentia > Tupaiidae > Tupaia > Tupaia tana. The sequence goes on from JAKSZU010000007.1 coordinate 21,884,799, forward strand.
AATCAGTGTGCAGCGTAAAAACAGAAGGGCTCAGGCCTCGCTGCTTTGCATTAGCAGGAGTGAGGAGGATTATTACAGCCGTCGATTCAAACGGCGTTTCCCGCTGCTGAAGCTGAGCAGTTCTGAAAGAAGCAGGAGGCGATTGCTAGAGTTAATTTTCTTACAGTACTTGAAAATACCAAAGCTTGTGTTTTAGTAGTGGACAGATTGATAGCTCAAACTGTGATTTGTAATATTCTGGTGAACAAACATCTTGATATTTTTACATCATGTCTGAGGTAAGATTTGTAGAAAGGAATCTGAGTGTTTGGTTATGTTTCTGTGACAATTACAGGGCCGTCAGCCCTATGCCTGGGGAGATTTCCCTAGGACTTCAGATGGGAGCCTATATCCCGGGAAGACTCTGGTGCTTGGTACCCAGTTGAAGCTCACAGCTATCTATTTATTTTCTTTCCTAAGAAGGAAAATTCTAGGAGGAGCAGATGGGAAGAACTTCTATGGGCAGTCGTCAGAGTGACTCTCAGAATAAGGTTTAAAATCAGGTATTTTCACTTCAGATTCTTCCATCTTTCCATCCTGAATAATCCTTGAAAAAAAGTCTGAAGTTTCGGCTGGCGGTGCAGGAACCCCAGGGCGGTATTAGAGGAATGGGTGTCACAGGGCAGGCTACTCTCCCATCTGCAAAGCCTTTCAGTATGGGCAGCCTGGGGTTTCTTGTGGACGCTGTGTTCCATGGTATAGTAATAGAATGAAATGCTAATTGGAGCCAGTAGGTGGCATGTTGGTTAAGCTGCTGGATTCTCACATGATTGACTGTGGTTTGAGTCCTGGACATGGTGGCTTCAAATTCATGCCTGATATGTGTAGGTGTACGTGCCCAGAATCCCAGGAGGAGAATGGAGGAGAAAGGATTGTGGTATGCTCATCCCCTCTAGAGGAGTGATTTCTTACTCTCCCTCTCCTTGTCTCTTTTGAGCACATGTGTCCTATGGCAAAAACCTAAAAAAGAGAGAGAGAGAGAGAAAGAAAAATAAATGCTAACACAGGAGAGAGTGATAAGTGAGGGGGTTTCAGTTAAATTCTATTTTGAAATGACCCAACAGAATCTTAGTTTTGGGGACAATTGTGGACCTGATGCCCTTTCAGCAATTTAGGGACATTTGATGGTATATGTGATTCCCCAGACTTGAATAAAAATCTTTTGGTCTAGAGAATTTACCTCAAAAGGAAATGTTGAAATAGGAGCTAAAAGAGTCTGTCCTTGGTCTATTCAAGTAGGAGAATCCTGGAATTTCTCAGCCCCAAGAAGGCATCTTTCTCATTCCTAATTCCTTATCTCCTTTCTTTTCCCTTTTCCTTCCGCTCTTCATTTCTCTCTTCCTTCTCCCATCCTTTTTCCCCTCTTTTTCTCTTTTCCTGTCTCCCCTTTTTATATATAGTCACATTATCTTTTTTTAAATCTAAATCTGCTTTCTATAAAGTGTCTGAAAAATTTCACACAGATAACTAAAATTTCACACAGATAACTAAAAATTTCACACAGATAACTAAAATATTTGTGTCCCTCTTTGGAACACAGATATCCTTGAATTATTTGAAAAGGAAGAAATTTAAAAGTTAAAAACCTTAGAGTTTTAGACATCAGAAATAATGGTAAAGGGAGGTAACCTTTGGAGAAGAATTTATCCATTAGGCAACCATGAGATTTGATGTAAAACTTGTTAAACGTAAGTCAAGAGATGCTGTGGACATCTCAGAAGAAAGGGCAGATGAATGTCTAACACGTGGTATGGTGTTTAAGACGCTGGATTCCCACATGGCTGGCTGCAGTTTGAGTCCCAGACCTGACCAGGCAACTTGAAAATAATGCTGGGATGTGTGTGTGTGTGTGTGTGTGTGTGTGTGTGTGTGTGTGTATGCCCAACATTCTGAGAGAAGAGTGGAAGAGAAGGGATTGTGGAATGACGATCTCTCTCTGTCTCTCTCCCAACAAATGCACTCATCCTATGGCAAAAAAAAACCAAAACTCCCCCCAAAAACAAAAACCAAACAAAAAAAGAAAGGGCAACTCAAATGGAAAATAGAAAACTGAAAAAAACAAAACAAATGACTCAAAAAACAGACTTGGTGAGAGAATGTTCTGAAATGTCTGAGAAGTCCTGTTTGCTTTTTTCTTTATCTTAGTATTCCTTTCTTTCTTTTTTTAATAAAGCAATTTACAACTAGACAGTGAAAAGCAAGTGAAGTCTGATTTGAAGTAGCTGAACAGCTCTTCAAAGCTGGCTGTCTGTTTTGGGCTCTTCTGCCCAACGTCCAGAGTTATGGACCTATTGACAAATGCACCTCAGGGCCTGCTTAACACGTCTGCCCAGCCTGTAATTTGAAAGGCATAATTAGTATTATTACAAAGAGCCAAGAGCACATTTGGCATTCTGCAAAAACGCAGATGAAAAACCCAGAGTTCCCTCCCTAGTGAGTTGGGGTGTGACAGCCCCTGTCCTGTGGCTGCCAGCACTGTGCCTTTGATCTGATCTGTGAATCTGAAAAGGTTCCTTAACCGTTTTGAGGCAGGTAGTGAAGCGGGGAGTCACACCCACACTTACGCATGGGATAAGCTTTGTAATGAATGTATTTCAGAGAAAACTTCCCAGCATTTAGAAACTGACAAATGGAGGCAGGTGGTTTCCGTTGCAACTTCACCATCTACCTAGACCACCATGGGATAACCTTTTTCACCTTTTGTAAGCAGAAACTTAGGTGGTCTTAGTGAAAACTCCTGGGCCTGGGCTGTAAGTCAGTTAAGACTTCCAATTTAACAGAGGGTTGAGCAGGAGAAAATGTGTGTGCATTGGTGTGTGCACATGTGTACAAAGCAGAGTCAAATATGTGAACCACCAAGAATGGTTGCTTGTTGGCAGCTAGTTCTGACCTAAGAAAATTATCTTTTGAAATCAAAGCACTGGATATGAACACATGTCCAGCAACTCCACCAAACTAGTTTTGTAGACAAAGGGCAATTCTTACAGGTTCTAGGGTTTCTCTTCTCTAAATGCATTGCCACCTATTTCAGAAGCAGTATTTAGTTTAAGAATTTGTGAGTACATTTTTATATTAAGGAGTATTTTTGCTTTTATTTCTCCTTCAGTTTAACATGTGTTGAGACAGCTACAATCAACCTCTAGTAATGTTTACTACATTCACCTTAGACACTCCAATATGCTTTTCTTAAAGGAACAGTGCAGGATCATGAATGGGTACAAAGGGAAAATAAGCTGAAGCATTGGGATCAATTGATAAAAGACTTCAGAACTTACTTGTTTACACTAGCTAGTAAAAGAGAAGTTTTAGATTCTCCTTCCAGGAATTCTTTTTTTTTTTTTTTTTTTCTTTAAGAGATTTTTGCTATAAGGCGTGTGCTTGCTGGGGTGACAGAGAGAGACAGAGAAACAGAAAGTGAGACATCTCCATCCCAAGAGGGATGGCTATGTTGCAATCTCTCCTCCTCCATTCTCCTCTTGGGATTTTGGGCATGCACATACATTCACCTGGCATGAATTTTAAACCACTGAATCTAGGACTCGAACTGCGGTCAACTATGTGGAAGTCCAGCAATGTAACCATTACACCAATCTGCTGGTCCCTCCTTGCAGGTATTCTAAGAAGGATGAATTCCAAACTCATCCTGCTTTATTCTAAGAGAGCTTTTAATCAAAGGTTATATATTTTAATATTTTTGTTTGATTTAATCATGATGACTTCTGTTTTGTTAAAAGCTCTTAGTACAATCTCTAGATCATGTGTGGAGCAATTTCTCCTCTCATATCTGGTACTCTCTTTCCCCTGAATTATAACAAACTCTTCCATGCCAATAAATATCCAATAAAGTGATATTCCATGAGGGAAAGCTGTAGAAACTGTATGAAACAGGTGAGAACATAAAACAGGATGGTGCATGAAATCATCTATTTAAATTGTGGAATGGAAGATATTGCAATCATCTTCAAATTTTTTTCAAGGTAGAATATTCTATAAAGAAAAATGAGACTAATCACATCCTTGCCTAAAAGTTTTTCTGAGTTTCTACTGGGAATCTTTGGAACTCCCAAATGGAGTGAAGGAATCTATGAGCTCTTGTTAATAAATCAAAAAGCCTAAGAGAATTTGTATGCTTATCAGAAATAAGACAGTATCAAATCTATCATACTTATATGAGTGACCTTTTTTTTTTTTTTAATTTGTCAGAGAGTGTGAGCACTCTCCAGACAGAGAAAGAGAGGGTGAGAGAAAATGAGAAAGTACCCTCTCCCCATGGAGCATGGTCACACTGTAATCCCTCCCCAATCTCTCAATCCTTTCTGGATTTTGAGTATGCATGCACATTTGCCCATAGTGTTTCTCCAACTGCTGGGTCAAGGACTTGAACTGCATAGTCAACCATATTAGATCCAGCTGCCTTAACCACCAAGCCATAGGCTGGCCCTAAAGTTCTTTATTGACTGTAATCTGTAATAAACTGCTGGAAAACAAGATAATTTTTGTATAATAGTTTTTTTGAAGTCTAAAACTTTTCTTTAAAAATATTATTTATTTAATTTTGTTTATTAATTCATTTAATTTGAGAGAGAGAGAGAGAGAGAGAGAGAGAGAGAGAGAGAGAGAGAGAGTGAAAACAAACCACCAGGTCCAAGACTTTGACCGTGGTCAGTCATATGGGAATGTCTAATGCCTTAACCATCATGCCACTTGCTGGTTCCAGAAGACTAAAACTTTTTTAATATTAAGTTTTGTAAGATAAAACATCATTAAAAGGGGAAATGTTAGTTTTTACTGTAATAGGTCATTTTTAAAAAGAAATTTTTTTGAGAGGTTTTTGCTATAGGGTGCATGCGCTCATCAGAAAGACAGAGAGAGACAGACACAGAAAGTGAGAAATCACCCCCCCCCCCAGGGTGATCACCCGCCCCCCCCCCCCCCCCCCAGAGAAATCACAACCTCAGGGGGTTGGCCACACCACAATCTCTTCTCCTTCATTGTCCTCTTGGGATCTTGGGCATGCACACATATGCACCTGGGATGATTTTAAGCTACCTGGTCTGAGACGAACTGCAGTCGACTACATGAGAGTCCAATGATGTAGCCATTATGCCATCTGCTGGTCCCAGGTCATTTATTTTTAATAGGTCATTTATTATTAAAACTTTTACCCATATAGTGCTCCAGCATTTATAGTTCTTTGATTCTTGTGTTAAATATAAGCACAAATATAAGATTAGATCCTCTAATTAAAGAATTAAGGTGGTTATCCAGTGACATTTGGAATTCAACCCAACCAAATAGCAAGCCCAGCAAATCAGCATGAAAGCCTAGGCTGCAAATTGTCATCATGCAAATTTGAAATAACACCATATAAAACATTAATAATTTTATGCACAGGAATGAAAATGATGTGAATTCTAAAAAAGTAAAAAGCCTTAGTTAAGTATTCCATAATTTCAAAGCTGGGGAGGTAAGTGAATTATAAACCATGTGATTATCATCACCTGGTAGCACCACTTGGGCTGTCTACACAACTATTTACACTTCTGAATTATTATCTTGTTTTTCACCTGCTTGGGAACCTCTATGAGTGATCTGGATGACTACTGTATGGTTTTTCTAACATTCACCATTATTGGGCCAGCAGGTGGCATGGTGGTTAAGGCACTGGACTCCCATGTGGCCGACCATGGTTCGAGTCCTGGACTTGTTGGCTTGCTTTCTCACTTTCTCTCTCTATCTCTCTCTCTCTTTCATTCTGTCCCTCTCTGGTCAAATAAAAATAAATAAATAAATTTAAATAAAATAATTCTTAAAAAAAATTCACCATTGCTATAAATTCTCTTGCCTAGAACAATGCCTGGCTCATAGTTGGTGCTCAATAAATACTTGCAAATAAATTAATAAATTGAATTATTACATCCCATAAGAGTATCATCCTCACATTCATTAAATGGTGGTAATTAGTGCTAATATCAAAATGTACCAAAAAATTAAATAATATTGATAATGAAGTTAGATATGATTCCTTTGTTATTTGTCCATTAGTTTGATTGTGATTTTGTGAGAGACAGAGAAAAAGAGAGAGAGAGAGACAGAGCATGCCTATGTTTTGAGAGAGAGAGAGAGAGAGCGAGCGAGCCTATGTCTTAAAAACGGGTCTCAAAAGCAAAAAGAAGCAAGGAGTGTAGCGTTTTGAACATTCTTCCATTTACATTTATTCATATGAAAACTTAATCTTGACAAATGTGAATTTTGATTCTGTAATGTCTTTAGCCACACATTCTTTTCATAAAATGTAGTTGTCTGGCATATGAAATTGTTTAGATGAGCCCAACTCTAACCAAGACAGAATGTTTGAATAAATGTTCACATCTCTGTTGAACTTAAGGCAGTCACCTCTTTCTTCATGTACCTTTGTACTCATGTGGATTTTGAACCAATTGCACATTTGTACCCCAATCTCATATTTAGGGTATTCAATGATTTTTAATCCCTTGGCATTATCACTGAAGTGCAGTTATGTTAGCAAAATAGATCTGGATCTTTGTAGCTTCTAAAATTTAAGATAATATTTTTTAAGCATTTGGAATAAATAGAAGATAGAGGTCAGGTTTAAGTGACAAGTTTTTCTTGCACTGTTATTGGGCTCCCTGAAGATGCCCAAACTACATCTAGTACAGTTTAAAACTAAGCAGTGAGACTTGAGTTGTAGCTACTTAGAAGACGAACATCACTGTTAAAGATAATAAGGCAGAGCCTGGATCTCTTTTTATGGTCTCCAAGAAATTCACATGAATGACATTTTGCAGTGGCTGTTTCTCTTTGAAGGGTCAGGATACAACGATTTTGCCATTTTTCAACCTTATTTTCTGTTCCTCTGAATTGAGGGATGCAAGGCTCAAGGCCAGGCTTGCAGACTTCCAAGATGACATTCAACTTGGGAATTGGGGTCCCATGGAGATGGTATAAGGAGACATTTAGTCACCCATATTTTAGTGCAATTTGAGGATGTCTTCCTGGATATTGGCACAGATGAACAGAAATGATGGATTGTCATTAGGCCAAACATTAGACTTCTCATTCACTTATGGGCATGATTCCATTCATTACAGTACAGTGGTTTGAGACCTATTCTGTTGGGCTGGAAAACCTCATAATTAGAATGGTGTGTCTTCATAATGTGATAATTCTCCTTGTAAATGATTCTATGTACCTTACTTAGAAATTTTGATATTTAGTAAGCAATAAAGCTTCAGGGTGTCTTGTAAAATGAAAGAGTATTCGTAGTTCAGGCTTGGACTTAATTCAACTGTCTCCACTTCAAGACCCTAGCAACATGTACCTGCAAATCTGTTTAGCCCACTGTATATGTGAGCATTTATTTAAAAAGAATTTCAAATGTAATAGGAAACATTCTTTAGTATCAGCCACATTAAAACTTTTGCAATGGAAAAGTGGTCAATTTTAATAATCCTCAATTCGAATGATTAGTTACCTACTTTCTGTGCTTGGCCATTTTGACTTTGTACGTCAGTGTTCTTGGATGATCATCAATTTTGCAGAGCTTAACCCTCAGAGATAAAAAAAATCCTCTTCCTTCTTCCCTGCATGGTTAAATGGGAAAATCCGCCAGGACTGATGAGCCGCCCATCAGCTATACATGGTGAGCTACAAAAAGACTATAGAAAAGATTATGAACATCTACAGTGTTAGTTACAGGGACATTATCCATAAAGCATGTAATCCTATCCAAACCTCCCAACAGTTTCACATTGCGCCAGAATTTTTAGGATATTTTCTATTTTCAACCCGTGATCCCATGTAATACATAGTCTTGGCATTTCTTATCACTGCCAACCATGCATTTCTCATTTAAAAAAAATAATGTTTGTTCCAAATTTCAATACTGTGCATCCTTTTTGCCTTAGACCAAATGCCTATCACACATTCTCATCATTTTAATTAAACTCGGGCCAATCCAGGGCAAATGTTTTATTTTGACTCAAAAGGTGCATGCAAATCACGAATTCCGTGCTATTCAGGATGGAAATACTTCCTGTCCTGTAGTCTTCTTTCAGCATGTGGAATGAAACAGCCTGCCAGATTTGTGATTGCACCTCATTAGAGAGGGGACCTGCTGATTCAAAAATAGAAAAATAAATCCATGTCCACCCAATGAGTAAACATCATACATTTGTAGTTTTAAGAACACCCGTCTAAAGAAACAAAAGGCAAGGCCTGGAACAAGGCAGTCCTTGATTTTATCCTAGCATTGGTGAGTAACGAGCTAACTGGCCACAGATGTTGGAACCGCCGGGCCCTAGGAAATCATACATGGGATCAGCAATCAGGAACTCTGGAGTTCCTTTTACACTTCTAGTGCTTTCCTTCTGCATGGCCTTGAGCAAGGAAATTTTTTTCTTTTCCTTGACCATAAAATGGAGGAAACATTAAGGAACAATGTTCGTTACATATTTTTCACAGCTTGTAGAGCCAATTAGAGCCTTCAAAGAGGCAGTTCTATTTTACTGAATTCATTCTCCATGAATCAAGATTTTTGTGAAAACACTGATAACTGGGAACTCATTAGAGTGGCATCCAAAATAAAGAATGTCATCATGAAGACAGGCTCCTTAAAGTCCCCTTTAAGCTTGTTTGTCGATCTTACTGACATAGCAATGTTATAAAATCTTCTTTGTGGGGAAAGAGTTTCTGCACAAATGATTTTGGGATGTATTCATCTATTAGGAATATCCTGCAGTTCAAAAGATTATAGGCAAAGTTACTGAGCTTTTAACACTTTACCATTATGCTTAAAAAGAAGATACAGAGGCTTTATAGGGACTTGAATTTGTAGTGTGGAATACCAGAAATGTTGGAGTTGTGACAGAGGGCAGATGCTATTTATGTTCACTAGGGTATTTAGAGAAATAGAGGAATATGAGTCATAATGAGGAGTAGGCTTGCCTCAGAGTTTACCTAAGACTTTCTTTGGTTCCATTACCCCTCCTATCAGTGGCATTCTGACTACCATTTTAAAATAAGTGTCTCTATACGTTGTGAAATACTCAGTGTTAACCATATTTATACAAATAACAATTATTTAACCTTGTAATCAACTAGCTCAATTTTTGGCCCAGTACAACAGTCAGTTCAATAGTATATTTTACATGGTTTGTCCCATTATTGTTCAAAGGATCTTTATGGTATAGAAGCTATTATTATCTTTGCTTTATGGGTGAGGAAACAGTGTCAGAGAGTTTATGGGACTCACTCAAAGTCACATAGAAAAAGCAAAACCAGAATTTGAATCCTAGTCTCCTTTGCTCCATAATCACATTTGCAATTACTCTGCAAGTTGCCTTCCTAATGAAGATGCACATTGCATTATCAGACAACTCTAATGAATGCATTATATGCTTGTTAAAAGAAAAAACAAAAACAAAAACAAAAACAAAACACAGACAATTTCGTGGAATTTAATTGAGCAAATATTAACACGATTCAAATCAGGCAGTTTCCCGGACTGACTTGTGAGCAACTCCAGGTAGCCTAGTGATCACGCAGTATTTAAGTTCCAGAAAAGGAAAGTGGCATGAGTAGGAATGGAAAAGTGATATACAGAAATGAAAGTGAAGGAATGAAGTAGAAAACAATTGCATTGAATTTAATTCAGGGTCTACAGGTGGCATGGTGGTTAAAGTTGCTGGACTCCCACATGGTCGACCATTGTTCAAGTCTTAGACCTGGCAGCTTGCTTTTTCACTTTTCCTTTCTCTCTCTCTCACTGTCTCTCTCTGGTCAAATTTTTAAAATAATGATAAAAATGGAATTAAATAAATGAATAAATAATTCTTAAGAAAAATAAAAAGAAAAACAGTTGGATTGGTTATATTCTTAAGTTTACCTGCTTTTAACACAGTTTAAAAGCATGGTATCTGTGATTGACTGAAGCCTAGCTACTGTGATTGGCTGTAACCTTCCAACTAATCAAAAAGCAGTCTTCTAAGCCAGGTTACAGTTCATTTACAGAAGCCAAAGCAGGAGTACAGAGGCTTTTCTGGTATTTTAAAACAAGTCTAATAGACTGCTCACCTGGTTTTGATGCTTCACCTGGCACCTCTGCGATGGTCTAGACACATTGGAAATTAAATTTCTAAAAAGTACTGTTCTTTGCTATGTCTTTAAAACCAATTTTTGGAGGAAGGACTGTTGGTAGACAACAAATTGCATATATATAAAGTATATAATTCAGGAAGTTGTGTATACATCTGTGAAATCATCACCATGACCCAAATAATGAACACATCTCTCACCTCCAAATGCTTCCTTGTATGCTTTGTAAGCCTTTCTTCTAGGTTTGTTTTGGTATTTAATTATTTTGATATTCTCCGTGTCATAGAGCATACCAATAGTTCATTCATTTTTCTTGCTGAATGTATGAATTGTATGGATAGAGCATACTTAAAAAGTGGCCACTGGGTTGTTTAAAATGTTTGCCTATTACAAATAAAGTTCCATGAACATTAGTGTTCAAGTCTTGGGATGGACATAAGCTTACACGTCTGATAAATATGTAGGAGTAAAATTATTATGTCATATAGATGTTCATTGAACTTTGAAAAGTTGCTAATCTGTTTTCCAATGCAGTGCTATTATTTTGCATTTTCACTAGCAGCACATCAGTGTTCTAGTTGCTCCATATTCTTGCCAGTCTTTGATATAGTTACTCTTTTTAGTATCTCAGAAGTACGTAGTTGTATCTTTTTGTGGTTTTATTTTGCATTTTTATAAAATGAATCGGGAACCAGCAGTTAGCGTAATGGCTATGTCGCTGGACTCCCACGTAGTCGACTGCGGTTTGCGTCTCGGACCCGGTGGCTTACAACTCACGCCGGGCGCGTGTGCGTGCGTGCCCAAGATCCCGAGAGGAGAATGGAGGAGAAGGGATTGCGGCGTGACCATCCCCCCTGGGGGGTGATTTCTCGCTTTCTGTCTCTCTGTCTCTCTCTGTCTGTCTGGCGAGCGCACGCGCCCTATAGCGAAAAACCTCTCCAAAAAAAAAAAAAAAAAGAATCATACCAAACATTTTTAATATGCTTTTTTTTTTGTAATTATATACAAGGAGACTTCAAACAGTTTATGGAAAAATGGAATTAATGTATGAGTTTATTTTGGCATAAAAACTGAAATCTATGCTTAATCTTTTTTATAAAAATTAAATATATATTTTCCATGAATTTTTTAAAGATCCCTTGTATCTTTCTTGATGAAGAGAGAGAAAGCACCCCCCAATGGGGCCTGGTCTTTCTATAATCTCTTTTTCTTCTCTCCATCCTGTCAGGATCCTGGGCATGTGCACATGTGCCCAGCATGTTTTTGAAGTTGTTGGAGCTGGAATTTGAACTGCAGTTGGCCATGTGCCAGCCCCGCCCCTCTGTATAGTACTTAACCATTGCACTGTGGGGCCAGCTCTGACTTTGTATTTTTAATGCTTTGATTTTTACATGTAAATTTTCAATGTTGTTAATATGTTGACATATTAATTTTGTAGGGATCATCTATCATACTTTTGCCTTTTTTTTTCTAGAAGGTACTCACTGGAGAGAGAGACAAAGAAGAAGAGAGAGAGAGGAGAAGACACACCAGGAGGGTGGCAGCACCGCAATCTCTTCTCCTCCATCTCTCTCCTTTCAAGATTTTGATTTTGGTCACACACACACACATGTACCTGGTGTGTGTTTTAAGTTGCTGTATCTGGGACTTGGAATATGCAGTGAACCATGTGATTGCCTTGACTACTAAGCTATGGAGTTGGTCCAAATCACACAGTCTACTAAACTCATTTATTAGTTTTATACATAAACTATCACGCCATTTGTGAATAAGCATTTTACCCTTTCTGATTGTGTTTCCCTTACTTTTTTTTCCCCTTGCTTTATTACATTGGCCGAAATCTTCAGTATAATATTTAAAAGAATATATGAGAAGACATCCTTGTCTGTTTCTGATGTTTTCAACTGTCCTTCTTGTTTTGTATTTTACAGGGATAAAGGCTAAGTCTTTTGTCCTTGTGCTCCTAGTTCTTAGCACAATATTTGGCATACAGTGGATATTCAGCCTAGGATGGCCAAAACATTAATGAAAGAAATGTAAGACCCATGCCCCGTCCACAGCTTAATGGGCAAGGAAAGAGAGACAGACATTAGAATTCAAAGTTCTAGTACACTGTGAAAGCATTTTTATGACTAGAGGGTACAGAGAGGAAGAATGCCTAGTTTTCTGCTTATGGTAGGGGGACAAAATGTGAGAAGGAACTCACTCTCAAGTTTTGCAGAGAACACAATGGTGAGCTGGATCCTGACAGCCAATGAGTATTAGGCTAGGGACATCTAAAGTAGAAGAAGCTACACAGAGAACTCATAGCCTAATTGGGGAAATACAAGAAATGAAGTAAGAAAAACTTACCCAAACTTGGCTTTCATAGCCACCTCTCATTCTCCTTTTCTCCATATTTATACTCCTAGTTTCCTTAAATGTGTTTCCCATGAAATAATTCCCAAAATACTCACAAGTATAGTTTCCCAGTCTGTAGACTCTCTGGCTTATCTCTTCAAACTGAACCCCCACAACTAAACCCATTTCCAGGTGCAACTAGCCAACAAGAGTACAGGCACATATCACTTTCTTGGCCTAAACATTGTAATTACAGGATCCAAATGGATGTGACCCACTTACCCACACCTGCCTCCTTCAAATATAATTTTGATATTTTAAGGGAACTAACCCTGGCAGCAAACTCTATGCTACTTTTATCACATTTGATTCAGAACTCCAAGGAGTCTTGATCATCTCCTAATATTTTTTGTTATGTAATTTAGCCTGAATCTGAGTTTATATTGCTTTATTCATTTATAAGATGCTGTGTTGTCTTCCTGGGGTGAGGCAGACATTTTACTTCAGTGGGAATTTCTAGGAGATACATGGATGAAGAGGCATGTCCTGTGGGCCATTGTGGATCATTCTGTATGTGTTCTTCCTAATGTTTTTTAGGGAACTTTGAAAGAGCTTATAGTCATTTTACTCTACATATGGAAAAACAATACTAAATCCTTTGGTATAAAATTATGACAAGAAGTAAGCATCTAGAATTTATTTCAATAACATTGATGTCTTAAGGATAGATACTGGCCCTGCACATTGTTTAAAAAAAAATGCTTTTAAATTATTCTCAAAGTTCAGCTGTGTGAATAGTAAAGTCCTCTATCAATATACTTTATTATTATTGGTTGTTATTTATTTGTATTTCTCTGTGAGCCTTGCAACCTAGCACGTAGTATTTCAGATAAATAAATTTACAAAAAAAGCACTTTCCCACATGCACTCAAACAAGCATGTGTACACACACACACATGCACTACACACACACACACACACACACACACGCACGCACACACAGAAGGGCTTTTTTATCTACCAACATAAGCCAATGTGTCTTAAGAGAAGTAGTATCCTCTTGTTTTCTCTTTGTTTTCCTTTGCATTTTTTTTTTTTTGAGAGGTTTTTGCTATAGGGCATATGTGCTCACCAGAAAGACAGAGACAGAGACAGAAAACGAGAAATCACCCCCCCCACCACCACCACCACCAGGGCGGATGGCCATGCTACAATCCCTTCTCTATTCTCCTTTCAGGATTTTGGGCATGCATGCACCATGCACGCACACCTGGCATGAGTTTAAACCACCGGGTATGGGACTCAAACCGCAGTCAACTACATGGGAGTCCAATGACATAGCCATTACACCATGGAATGCCAATTTCTCAATGTAACTTCTTTGGTTTGTTTGAAGTGAAGTAAATTTTCCAAACATTTGCCATATCTTTCTTAACGTAAGTCATGGAAATACATTTCAGAGTTCATTGCAATGAACAAAAATGGGAAAGAGTCAGTAATTAACTAGTCCGGGGATCATGAGAGGTGGTGCTACAGTCACTCCCAATACTTAATTTAATCTAACATTTAAAAATCATCAACTATGTTCACTTATCCTGGCCTGCTGGAATAAGGGACTTAGGGAATCAGGGAGGCTGAGCATGCAATGACAGACCTCTGAGTTGGGATCAAAAAGGGGAGACTCCCTTAGAATAAGCCACATTTGGACTCCGATTAGTTGCACTCTTCTCATCTTCCACAATGTCATGCTCTTCTTGGGGAACCAGCAGTTAGCGTAATGGCTATGTCGCTGGACTCCCACGTAGTCAACCGCGGTTCGCCTCTCGGACCCAGTGGCTTACAACTCATGCCGGGCGCGTGTGCGTGTGTGCCCAAGATCCCGAGAGGAGAATGGAAGAGAAGGGATTGCGACGTGACCACCCCCCCTGGGGGGTGATTTCTCGCTTTCTGTCTCTATGTCTCTCTCTGTCTGTCTGGCGAGCGCACGCACCCTATAGTAAAAAAAAAAAAAAAAAAAACCTCTCCAAAAAAAAAAAAAAAAAAAAAAAAAAAAAAAAAGGGGAGACTCCCTTAGAATAAGCCACATTTGGACTCTGATTAGTTGCACTCTTCTCATCTTCCACAATGTCATGCTCTTCTTTACCAGTGTAAATATAAATCTGCCTGTGGTTTCTGTCTTTATTTCTTACCAGTATTTCATAAACCTTTTAGTAGCTATATGACCCTGTAGAGCAATAAACTACCCATTTAACTTTAAATACTTTTTCTTACCCTTCTCCATCCCCTTTCTTCCTAACAATCGAACTGAACTGAACAGAATTAAATTGAATTAAAGAAGTCACTGTCAGCTAGTCGAATCAGTTTTATTTTTCTTTCTCTTGATGTTAGCTTAATAGCTTAGTAGCCATTCAGAACTATTTTTTTTTTTATTCGGTGGGGGGGAGGTCTATTCTTAAACTATTGCTTAAACCTTGTATTTCTTTTAAAATGTGACTTCCCTCTCTTTTATGGAGGAGGAGTTGCGAGAGGGACCTGAAGAATAGGGAAGTTGTTAAAGGGGCATATAGAGAAGGAGATGCAGGGTTTTCTCTGATCAGTTGTAGGCATTGCAGATCCTGGCCTATGAGAGACACCAAGATGGTAGCCACCAAGTAGCAAGATAATGTAAATATATTTTACCTTACCAAACATAGGCATCTCAGGAATGGATGTCCTTCATGTAGCTGGAGACTTATGAACCAAAGCTGAGGAGGAGGTGTTTGTTGGCAATAATCTAGCTGTTATTGCACTATCCCAAACCCATTTTGGGTACCTGTGATGTATCGTTGCCTTGCTTCAGCAGATTTTGACCTTCTTTTCTTAGAGGTCCAGGAATGCCCAACTATAACTACTTTATCTTGTGGAATGCTTAAGTTTCTCTTGTGTCCTCTAGTATCTATTCTCTCTGGCCAGCCTTGTCTAAGACATTATCTCATTCTGCTACACTACAAGTTTTTCCCTAACTCTAATAAAATAAGAGTGAATTAATTCAAGAAGATACTACTGAAGCCCATTTTTTCCCCCAAATCTCTACTTAGTTGCTATAGAGGCTTTGCTGAACATCTACTGGATTCCTTGACCACATAATTAGCCATTCTCATGACAAATAACAAGAAGTAGGAGGAGTTATAGGGATCTGAGGATGAAATTTCTGACTCACTAGTAAAGAAAAGCCCCAAGTTCAGTAGGGTAGTGATATAAACAGAGAACAACTAGTGACTTTCATGAACCACTCACAGCTGTGTTAAACCAATGACCTGAGAAATGTCCTGGTATTTTGTTATCATATAGAATACAGTCCAACTTCAACACTCTGAATGAAAAAATATATGCGAGAGAAGCCACCTAGTTTCTGCCAAACATAGGGGTAAAAGCTACACAAGCAGTTAGTGATTTAAGACAGAGATACAAAACCAAAAAAAAAAAAACACAGATAAAGTCAATAATTCTTGACCATGTGTCTCTTTCCAATAGGCAGAGAAAATTTAGAGATTTCTCACACAAAAAGCCAACCTTCTTCCCATTAAAGTAGGGAGTTACGTATCACAATCAATGGAGAGTTAGAAACTCCTGATTAGAGACATAGGGTTTAGTTTCTGAGTCATCTCTCTCATAGTATAATTCAATTTAATTTGATTTGATTCAGTTTAACTCAACTCAATTCCAAAAGTATTTATTGGGCCCCTACTATAGACTTGACATCCTTATGAAGGATGTGACTGAGTGTCTGTCTCTTTTCAGATAATATTGCATATCCTAGTGGAAGAAAGAATTTTTTTCAAGGGAAGCAAAAACTTAACTCCATTAATATATTTTTTAAAAATTATAAAATTTATATCAACAAGGGAGAAGAACTATTCCAGTTGATATATATGCATCTAGTTATGAAAAAAAAAGAATGAATTAAGTACCCATCAATGGAGAGACGGAAGTGCAATGGAGGGCCAGCCTTACAGTGCAGCAGTCAAACACTATGCAGAAACCTGATCCCATATGCCATACCAGGGTTCAAGTCCTGTCCCTAGTGGCTTGAAAAACATGTCAGGTGTATGCACACAAGCTCAGGATCCTGATGGAATGGAGAATTTGGAGGAAAAAGGATTGCAGGTGACAAGGACCTGTCGGGGTGGTGCTTTTTCCCTCTCTTTCTCTTTCTTGCATGTGTGTGTGAGACCTCCTGCATATGAAAAAAGAGTGCTATATATGCATAGGATAAAACTGCTTTATCTCAGTGGAAAAGGGGGCCTTTGAGTCAGGCCTTGTGCACTGAGTAGAATTTAGCCCAGTGGAACTGGGGATGAAGATATCAGAGAAAGTAAGAAAGGATGCTTGCGAATGAATTAATGGTTTGATATAACATGAAATTTTATTATGTGTTTAAGAAACAGTGCTCTGATACAGCTTATATGTAGCATGTTAAGAGACTGTCTACAACACAAGTTAGAGTTGAATTGTGAGGACCCTTGAATGGAAGATCAATGAGTTTGACTTTCTGATTAATTAAAAAATTCATTAATTTGGGACCGGCAGGTGGCGTGGTGGTTAAGGACGCTGGATTCCACATGGTCACTGTGGTTCGAGTCCTGGACCTGGTAGCTTGCTTTCTCAATCCCCCCCACCCCCCGCTGACCCCATTCTTGCTCTATTCCTCTCTGGTAAAATTTAAATAAATAAATAAATAAATAAATAAAGTTTAAATAAAATCATTCTTAAAAAAATTAATTAATTCAATAAGTATTAAGTACCTATCAGTTACTGTTGACACTGGGTATAGTAGTGAATGAGAGAGATGAGTTCTCTTCAGTGGGAGTCGTATTCTAATGGGAAAGCTAAACCATCAGAAACTAGACAAAAAAGTCAAAAGAACACATTGAAAAAGAAATAATCACAGGGAAAGGAATAAAGTAAGATGTTATGAGAGAGACAGAATGGAAGTGGTCAAAGGAGACCTCTAGGAATATGATTTTTTTTTGTGCTGAGACATAATACTGAAAGATGTTAGTTATTCAAAGATAAAGGAGGTGTGGTGAGAATTCCATGCAGAAAAGGAAGAAAGAATAAAACCCAAGAAAGGAGCATGTTTGATGTGTCTGAAGGACAAAGACTAGGAAGTCCGTTATAGGAAATGAGGAGACAGTGGTATGAGATTCAGTGATAAAGAGAGCAGTGTTTGTTCACTAGGGCCTTGGCAGCTGAGGTAGAGCTTGATCTCTATTTTGGGCATGATGGGAAGCCAGAGTGTGGTTTAGGCAGGAGATTATCATGTTCTGGCTTATATTTTTCTGTGCAGTGAACCAATTGTAGTGGATTAACAGTGAAAACAGAGAAAAACTCAAGGAGAGGCTTTTGAATTTCAAATGAGAGGATGATGGTGGCTTGGATCAAAATGGTAACAGTGGATTTGGAGAGAAGGTGACGCAGTTGTCATATAGTTGAAGTTAATGCCTATAGGACTTGGTGTTGAACTGAATGCTGGGGAAAGGGAAAGAACAGTTGGAGCAGGTGGTCGGGTCATTTTCTAAGGAAAGACTGGAGGAGAGTTTGATTTGAGGGAAACATCAAGAGTATTTTTAAAAATAGGTTGTGAAATTTGAGTTGCTCATTGATCATCAATGTAGTGATGTCAAGGAATTGAGTATCACGTGAATTGCTATTCTGACCTCAGGAAAGATCATGAGTGGAAATAATAAATTTAGACATGCACTTAGCCTAGAGGAATAAAGAATATGGATTGACTTCTTTTCTAAGAAGCTGTGTGATTTTATGGGGGGAGGGATAGGAGGTGGATTATTAATGATATCCGAAACTTCCCAAATACTGACTGCTAAATCACCAGATCAACGTTCCAAGTTTAAAAACATCATTTTTTTGGTAAGGAAAAAGAAAGAGAGAGAGAAAAAAAAAAAACAACACAAACAAACAGCTCAATCAGCTGGTGGTGTGGTGGTTATGACAACTGTATCCCACACGGCTGACTGTGTGGTTCAAGTCTCAGACCAGGTGGTTTATAAAACATGCCAACACATGTATATGCATGCCCTAAGTTCCAAGAGGAGAATGGAAAAGAAGGGATTGCAGTGCGGCCACTTCCCCTGAGGGGTGCTTTCTCACTTTCCCTCTTTCTTTCTCTTTCTGCCTCTCTCCAGTGAGTGCATGTGCTCTATAGCAAATTTAAAAATTAAAATAAAAAACAAATAAGAATGACTATATTGACCAGTTTATAAATAGTCAAGGCCTTATATACTGTAACACAAGATAGAGTTGAATTTTCATGAATGCATTTTATTGCTACAGGAGATAGGAAAGTCTGATGGGGTCAATATAATCTTGTAGATTTTGGACACTTTTCAAATATGAAAAACAAAAAACAAACTAGCTCCAACTGTGTGTGTGTTTTATTTTTCCTTAAAAAATTATAAAATTTATATCAACAGGCCAAAAAACCCCACTAAAGCAGACTATCCCAGTCGAAAATCTCCCTTTAGAATTGTAATCTGTTTTTTTTTTTTTTTTTCCTTTTTACAGAGTTTTTTTCTGCTATGGGTTGTGGGCACTTACCAGAGAGACAGAAAGCGAGAAATTGCTCCTCAAGTGTCATGGTCATGCTGCAATTCCTTCTCCTAAATTTTCTCAGGACCTTTGGCACACTAGCACATATGCCTGGTGTGAGTTTTAAGCTACTGGATCGGAGACTTGAACTATGGTCAACTATGTGTAATCCAGCAACATAACCATCACTCCATCTACTGGTCCCTGGAATTGTAATCTTAATGAAGATGTAAGATCTGTTCCATGGTGTGTTGATTGATCACAGAGAATCTTGTTCAGCTAACCAAAAATAAACCTCAAAACCTTATCAAGGGGCTGGCAGGTGGCATAGTGGCTGAGACACTGGACTCCCACATGGCTGACTGTAGTTTGAGTCCTGGACCTGATGGCTTGCTTTCTCTCTGTCTCTCTCTCTCTGATAAGTACACATGACCAATAGCAAATTAAAAATAATAATAATAATAAATAAATTTAAATAATTTTTAAAAATTATCAAATAGAAGTACAAAGAAAGTCACAGTGGTGTGGAGCATAATTAAAATAAATTTACGTTCTCTATTTTTAAAAAAATTTTCACCGAGATTAGTAATAGTTTATCAAGTATTGAGGAAAATCTTGTTGATAATTCAGAAACTATTTTGAGCTCATTAGAAAAAGAACAGTAAACATGTGTTAGCCTAACCATTTTAGCATTTTTTTAGTTTTTATTTTTATTAATTTTTAAAACTATTATTCATACATTAAAACACTATACATCATTTAAATTGTGAAGAGACTTTACCTAGCATGATACACACCTCAGTCCAGCCCAGTTGAGACTATTATACACATCCTCGTCAACAGATAAACCTTATCTGTGTCCCACAAGTGTCTTAAAAGTCTTAAATAGACATTTTCTTTAGTGGTCTCAAAACTTTTGCCATTATTGGGCCACTGAACTCATGTAGGAAAATAGTTGAGGCTGGCTGCTAGGATGCCTTGAAAAAGAAGACAGTTCTGACTAAAACGTCTTTTTTTTTATTTATTTAAAAAAAAAAAGAGATTTTTGCTATAGGACGCGTGCACTCGCCAGACAGAGAGAGAGAGACAGAAAGCGAGAAATCACCCCCCCAGGGCA
This sequence comes from Tupaia tana, assembly GCA_026018925.1. NCBI lineage: Eukaryota > Metazoa > Chordata > Mammalia > Scandentia > Tupaiidae > Tupaia > Tupaia tana. The sequence goes on from JAKSZU010000007.1 coordinate 21,904,999, forward strand.
GATGGCCACACCACAATCCCTTCTCTCCGTTCTCCTCTCGGGATCTTGGGCACGCACGCATGCACACGCGGCCGGCGTGAGTTTTAAGCCACCGTGTCCGGGACTCGAACCGCAGTCAACTACGTGGGAGTCCAGCGACATAGCCATTATGCTAACTGCTGGTCCCCTGACTAAAAGGTCTTTACAGCTGAGCCTATCAGGAATGCTTTATCTATGCTAAATAGTAATCACATTAACAATAATAAATCTTTTCAACAGACATCTAGTAAATCTTTCATCTTCATGAGAAATCTTTCAAAGGATCCTTTATTCATCTGACATGCCCTTTTGCATCATGTGTGAGGGAGGATGAAATAAAACCTGAGAATGTGGTCAGGGATGCTGAGATGGAATAAGCAGACCAAAAAATATTGAACCAAAATGTAATGCATGAACTGAGGTTCATCTGGTGAGTATGCATGCCATTGCTCTATGCTAGAAACCATTATAAACCATTTGAGGTGATCAAAAAATTGCTGCCCAGGTGCAGCAGTTTATATTTTGAAAATGAAATAAATCTAGTGGATACCGTGGATGAAGAACTCACAAAATCTTATTAGAAAAATAAATCTGTTTTGAGTTAGAGGAGTGAAAAAATCCTAACAAATTACGGGAGTAGAAGTGTTGCAAAACTCAATACATTCATGTTTATTCAATAATCACACACATGTTCCATTAAGAAATGCAGGGAAAAAAGTGCAATAAATATTGACTTTCACAGCAAAATGTAGAAGTATATGTGCAAAGAATAATGAATCCTTTTCTTGACAGTTTGAGAAAAATGGAAATTTTGAGCCATTTGCACAGGTTGAAAAATAAGAAAGCTGTCCTCTTTATTAGCAGGAGAAAAATATTTCAAGTTATTTGTTTAGAGATTACTCATCTGACTAGATTCATTATATGCAGAAAAACTGCTTTGTGCTTGGTACTTTCTTCAATGTAGGAAATCAAGGGGTAGGATCTGGGCAAAGAACTCTTTTGTTTGGGAGGGAGAGGACAACATGGGTCAGTATGCCACCCCATCCTGCATCTGTTCCTTTGAGAACTCAGTGGAAATCATGCTATGTTCTACATACCTTGTACCACCTCCCTGAAACATTTCTAAGTAGAAAAAAAATCATGTTAAAATGAACCTTACGAGCAAACATGATGGCGTGGGGAAATACACAAAAGAACATTTAGGGAACTCAAAATACTTGGGAGGGGGAACAACTATAAGATGTGTATCAGAGACCTTTAAAATGTTCATGACCAGGGCCAGCAGGTGACGTGGTGATTAAGGGTGCTGGACTCCCTTGTGACTGACTATGGTTCAAGTCCCGGACCTGGCAGCTTGCTCTCTCACTTTCTTTCTCTCTCTCAGTTTTTCCCCCTCTGGTCAAATTAAAATAAATGAATAAAGCTGAAATAATAAAAAATAATTCTTTAAAAATGTTCATGACTTTTAATCATCAATTCCATTGGATTTGGGGAAAATAATCAGAGATCCATATATTTAGCCACCTTCATACATTAGCATTCATACAGTATTATTTATAAGAGTAAAACTCAGAGGCTAGCCCTGTTGTACAGTGCTTAGGCACTGTGCAGAAGAATCCAGATACCATGTGGCTAGCTGGGGTTGGAATCTTGGTTCACACTGCATGCACTCTTGTATCCAGCATCCTGGTGAGGTGGAGAGTTGGAAGAAAGGGAATTTGGTATGACCAGGTTCCATTGGGGAGCTCTCTCTTTCTCTCTCTAGCATGCACTTGATTTCTGGCATTAAGAGAAATAAATTTGTTTTCTTTCTTTCTTTTTTTTTAGAGTAAAAACAGAATTGACCTGAATTTCAATGGTAAAATAATTTAATAGTATTAATAATGTAATAAATCGAATAATGACTCATTGAGTCAATACTCTCATATTTCTCTTCTGAGAAATCTTGGTGTAATGAAAAGTTATTTACCTGAAAAACTATTCATGATATATTGTTAAGTGCAAAAAGCTAAATTTTGCAGCTCCACAATGTATACAATGTATATGGCTTGGCCTCTGTTTTACATGTTTTATATGGAAACTATACAGAAAAAAGACTGGAAGGAAATATTTAAAGAAGGCTAGCTGCTTAATCCTGGGTGGTAGAATTATGCATTATTTAAATATTACTACCTTTGTACTTTTCTGCATTTTCAAACATTTCCATGCTGGGAATGTTTTTTATACTCAGAAAGGATAAACTTAATAAATATAATTAAAAAGAAAGGCAACCCAGAGAATGTATGTGGAAAATGAAAGGAAAAATTTTGCCTTACTGATTGAGAGGTTGAGGCAGAATCTTAAGTTATTTTTCTGAATCAGTGGGAGAAACCCACCCTGCTTCCTCTAAGTTTTTCCCCAGTTGTCAGTAGAGTGGGCAAGATCTGGGTCAACAACTCCATGTAAAAAAGTGGTTGGACCTAAAAGGATATCCATTAGTTCAACCGGAAGGAGCTCATCTCTGGAAGTAACCAATCTGCTGCATGATTCCTGGTGTGACAACTGAGCATCAGGCTTAACCTCCAGCCCCCTACAGTGCAGAGTTTCCACCAGCCTCCCCACTGAGTTCTGAAGCGTTCCCAGGGTTATCATCAGCTCAGTGGGGCTTATCGCAATAGGAGAAATGGGCCCTGGATTTTGCAGCTTCATGAGCAAATGTGGACACAATCACTTGCCCTCAACATTTTCAGATCATATAATGATGCTTGGAAAATGCTTTGAGATCCACAGGCAAGCGTGCCATTTAATTATCATTCTTTAATCGGTGTTTCTATCCACTCATGTAAAAACTATTGAAAACCCTTGATCCTGAACTTTATATAGTCATCAGCAAGTGTGTCTGGGAAAGTTTAGGTGCCAAGATCTCAGAAAACTGTAACAACTCTAGGCAGAGAAAGCAGTGTTAACGAACATTAATATGAAGATAAAGGCAACTTATTGTGGACATGACTTCACTGAGAAATAATGCTCTATTTCTATTGCACTGAAATTGAAATAACTGGGAATACCCCCTATTGATTTGATTGTGATTTCAATACCTTCTTCTATTAGAACGTGCATTTGAGAGTTGATTTTTATCACCACATTCACTAATTCTTCAGTTTGAAATTCTTGACCATGATACTCCATACAGTAGTGTGGAGATTTTAGGTGATTTTTTTTTTTTTTTTTTTTTTTTTTTTTTTCAATAATCCTTAATAGGAAATCTTTAACCACTTCTTTTTATTTCTTTTTTCTTCTTCTCTTTCTTTTTCTTTTCTTTTTCCTGTTTAAGGTTTTTGCCTTAGAGCACATGTGCTCACTTGAGAGACAGAGAGAGATAGTGAAAAGGGAAGTGAGAAATCACCCCCTAAAAGAGAATGGCCATACATAATCTCTTCTCCTCCATTTTCCTCTTGGGATTTTGAGCATGCACGCACACATGCCTGGCGTGAATTTCAAGTCACCAGACCCAGGACTCAAACTGCAGTCGGCCACATGGGAGTCTAGTGCCTTAACCACTGTAGCCCCTACCACTTGGTTTTTCTATGTCCCATTTACATTTGTGTAGGGCTGTCCCATAATGTGGATTTCCTTAGCTCCACCCTGTCCAGTGAAAGGGAGAGTTTCAATGTGGCTCCATGATGAGGGAATCTGGAACACTCTGTAAAGAGTTCTGGTTTTATCTGTAACTTGATTATTGAGAACGTTTCACATGTTCTTATGTACCTTGCTTGTTAATTAATATTACAGTACAAGAACTAGTTTTGCAGAGAGACATCCATCCATACGTTTACATATCTACTTTTTTATGTCTTGTGTCAAAAATAGTTTCAGATGCTTGATAAAAGATAAAATAAAAAGGTAATAGTTAAGGAAAATGGGACAAAGACAAAATTGTAAGAAAGATGAAATAAATTAAAGAATGAGTTTAGTAGGTCATGATTTCTCTGTGCTTTCTAGAAATGCCCAAAATTTCTAGTCATTTCAGAGAGGGTCTGAGTCATAAAATCATGCTTTCATGAAGACTTTGGCTTCCCTAGAGTTAGTCAGGGGCAGGTAGTGCAGTTGAGACTAGGCCAAGGGTGGTACTTCCATTTCCCTTCACCGTTCTGCTCAGCTGGAGGAGTTCCAAATTTATTTATTTTAGGTGGTGTTCTAGTCATTCCCTTGCTAGTAACAGAAAATTCCTGAGCTTGGGTAATTTAAAAAAGTTTATTTCAACTCATAGTTTAGATGTCCAAGGTCCAGGGTGCGGTCTTCTGACTGTATTACAGTGTGGCAGAGGGCAAGAGAGACTTGTTTGTATTCCAAGTCTCTTGGTTTCCTTCCCTCCATTTATAAATTCACCAAAAGTTAATCATAGGGGTCTGCACCCTAATCACTTAATCATTCCTACGAACCCATCTTTTAACTATGAAGGTATTAAGTTTCCTCATTATACCTTCATAACCAAATCTCAGCACAGGAATTTTGGAGGAATATAAATCATAGCATATAGTATAGGATTCTGTGTAAGATTTAATGGTAAATAGGCATCCTCCACTAAAAGCCATGCCTGAAAGCCACACGATTCATTGCGACTTTAAGAGTAAAGCCAATCCATATCTATTCTAGGTACCAAGAGTGAAAAGCAGTGTCCTCAACAACATCCTTAAAAACAAGTATGGAAGGTAAATGTATGTCTCTAGTTGCAGATTTCATTCTCTTACCCTCACCTCTTCATTTATTTATTCGAGAAATGTTCATCAAACACCTACTATGTAAATTACTTATACCCTAGGAGTGGGAGGAAGGTGGCATGGTACCAAATACAAAGTATATTTTTGGATTTGGGAAAATATTCATTTTGAGATTAGCCATATGTAAAAAATTAAACAATAATGCAGACAGTAGATTAGAACTATCAAGTTCAGACAATACAAATTTTGTAATCAGAGGCCTAGGATGGTGGCACAGTCAGTATCAAACTGAAATGCATTACTTGAAGCCACATGACTGACCATGGGTTAGCTCTCCAGATAAGCCTGAAAATATACTGGGCAGATGCAAATGCACACAAGATCCTAAGTAGCTGAAGGATTGGAGAAGGGAGATCATGGTGTGATGAATTCCTATCAAGGATGCTTCTCTTTTTCTCTCTCTCTTGCACACACATGCACTGTCTATCATAAATAACATAAATAAACCTAGCAAAAAAGTTTCAAAATCAGAGAGAAGAGTGAATTTTGCCAGGGTTACCATAAGATCTTCTTGAAATGAGATCAATCTGGGATGAGGTTAACCTTTTTGGGAATGCTCAGTGTTTGAATATACAGAAAAATGTGGGGAAAGATGGCAATTATGATGATGTGGAGGGAAAATAAATAAAAGCTATTAAGGAAAGGTGTTATTATTAAAAGTATTAGTATTTATTCTCTGCACTCTCCAGCGAAACAGAGAGAGACAGAGAGAAGGAAAGCAAGAAATCACCCCCAGAGAGATGGTAATGCCACAATCCCTTCTCCTCCATTCTCTTGGGATTTTGAGTAGGCACATACATTAGACTGATGGGATTTTAAAGAATCTGGATCTGGAACTCAAACCACAATCAACCATGTGGGAATCTAGCACCTGTTTTGAAGGAAATGTACTATTAGAATACTGGTTTGAAACTGAGCTTATTACTGTGACCTTGGGTGAGTAACTTGGCTATTCTGAGTCTCAGTTTCTTGTTGTCAAAATGGGGATAAGAGAACCAGCAGTTAGCGTAATGGCTATGTTGCTGGACTCCCACGTAGTCGACCGCGGTTCGCGTCCCGGACCCGGTGGCTTAAAACTCACGCCGGGCGCATGTGAGTGCGTGCCCAAGATCCTGAGAGGAGAATGGAGGAGAAGGGATTGTGGCGTGACCATCCCCCCTGGGTGGTGATTTCTTGCTTTCTGTCTCTATGTCTCTCTCTGTCTGGCGAGCGCATGCGCCCTATAGCAAAAAACCTCTCCAAAAAAAAAAAAAGAAAAAAAAAAATGGGGATAACAGGTAAGTTCACTACTGAGAGGGTTGTAGTGAAAATAAATCAGGGCTACTTGTGAAAGTCACCATGATTTATTGCTTTGGGATATTCCTGGGAAGATCCATAAGAAACATGCAAACAAACAAAAAATGGTTGCTTTTGAGGGGGAGAAGTGGAAAACTGGGATGGGAGGAACAGGAGAATCATGGTAATAAGGGAGACTTTTTATTGGATAACCTTTGAGCCTTCTTGCATTTTGCACTAGGAATACAACCACTTATTCAAAAACTAAATAATGAATCATTCAGGAACAGGTTAAATCATCAGGAAAATAAAAGCACCACAAAGTTGTAAGTTTTCTAAATCAAGGGTCAACAAACTATGGCCATTGGATCAATCTATTCTGTTGTTTATTTATATATATAAAGTTTTATTGAATTACAGCTGAACCTAGTACAAGTTGTCTAACCTGCTGTCCAGGTAACTATGAAGTTACAACTGCAGAGAGAAATAGCTGCAGCAGGTTGGCCTGAAAATTCTAAAATAATTTACTATCTGGTACTTCACAGAAAATGTTTGCAGAGTCCTAGTCTAGATGTTATACAATGCTCTGCTGCATAGTTTAAAACTATCTTATTCCCTTTTTAAAAAGTGTTATTATTTATTTATTTTGCTAGAGGTTACAAGTGCCCATCAGAGAGAGGCAGAGAAAAAGGGAGAGCAGAAAGCATATCAAATGAGAATGGTCATGCCGCAATCCCTTTTTCTCTATCTCTTCTCTGAGTTCAAGACCTGAAACATGTGGTCAATCACATTGAATCTGGCTGTTTCAACCACCCGGTCATGAAACTGACCCAAGAGTTATTATTTTAAAATTAATTTTTTTTATTGTCAGAGGGTGTGTATGCTCACCAGGGACAGACAGAAGGAGAGAGAGAGGGAGAGACAGAAACATCCCAGTAGGGAATGTGGTCATGCCACAATCCCTTTCCTCCAGTTCTCTACCCCATCAAGATTCTGGGCACACATAAACATGCACCTAGAGTGTTTATCAAGCCACCAGAACTGGGATTTGAACCATGGTTGGCCATGTTGGATCCTGCTTTCTGTGCACAGAGCTTAACCACTGTAAAACAGGGCTGGCCCCAAAAGACACTTTTTTAACATCTTCTAATGAAGAGGTACTGTATTAATATCTCTTCCTATATTCCAAGCACATACCACTGTGTCTTCCATATGGTAGATATTCAACATGTTGATTTAATTTACTGTTCATTCTAATGAACTTGGGAACATCAATATAATTAATATTGCTATGTTGAGTATACATAACAGACATTTTCTATTAAAATTCTATATAATTGACACTCATTTTTTAAGACATAGTTTATTATTCTGTTTATAGGTCAGAAATCTAGGCTTACAGTCAGAAAGAATTGCTTATTGTTTTGATAACTTATAATTTCCTGTGTGATATTAACTCTGTGCCAAAATTTCCATATCTGAAATAAGAACAATATACCTATTTGTGCCTGGTCCATAGGGGTGTTTGAAAACAGTTAAAGTAGAAGCATTTTTTAATTTAAGTTTTGTTTTTTATTTTAAGTTTCTTTCTGTATTTCTTTCATGAACAAGAGGAATTCAAAAGCATGGATCAGAGGCACATACTCCATGCCTGGCACACACATGGTGTTCTCAAGACATGAACCCAGAACGTTTCCTTGTGAGTCAGCCTTGCACAATGTTTCTTTCTGGCTGCACTACTATCTGGCTCCATTTAAGCACACTTGGTGGCTGGAAAGTCATTCACAAAATGGTACTGGCAAAGTTAAATTTTTTGAGTCTTATTTGCTACAAAGGTGAAACAATTGATATGTTCTCCAATTTACAAGAAAATACTTGCTATGAATAAACATAGTTGTTGACATGTATTGAGCCCTTACTATAAGTAGGGCAGTATTTTCAAGATAGTTAGCTTCGGCATGTTGTCACCACAATACAGGCCTTAGAAGCCCTCTCTTTTTTCTAGATTCTGGTTGCTGCCATTGGCCCATACTCCTACCCGCCTCCCATTCTGCTTATCAAGGGCCTTTTTTCTAGGTAGGAAGCCCATTAACAGAGCCGGGCTGCTTTGACTTGCATCTCCTTTATGATAAGAGGTATTGAGCATTTTTTCATATGCTTTCTGGCTGTTTGTATGTCTTCCTTAGAGAGTTGTCTGTTTAGCTCATTTTCCCATCTTTTAGTTGAATTGATTACCCTTGAGGGGGATGGGTAAGCTTCTTGAGTTCCTGTTTATTTTGGATATCAGTTTCTTATCCAAGACAGACTTTACAAATATATTCTCTCATTCTGAGGACTATCTCTGCACTCTCATTATTATCTCTTCTGCTTTTCAGAAGAGTTTTAACCTGATATAATCCTATTTGTCTATTTTAGAGATTATTGCTTGTGCTTTGGGGATCTTAGTTAAGAAATCTTTGCCTATTCCAATGTCTCCAAGAGTTTCTCCTGTGTCATCCACCAGTAGTTTGATTGTTTGTCTTAGGTTTATATCTTTGATCTATTTTGAGTTGATTTTTGTTAATGGTGAGAGATAGGAGTCCAGTTTCATTTTTCTGCAGGTGGATAGCCAGTTTTCCCAGCACCATTTGCTAAAGAGATTTTCTTTTCTCCACTGGATTATCTAGTGCCTTTTGACAAAAATCAGTTCACTGTATGTTTTGGGATTTATTTCTGGGGTCTCTATTCTATTCCATTCGTCTACATGCCTGTTTTGGTGCCAGTACCATGTTGTTTTGATTATCACAGCTTTGTAATATATTCATTGTAAGGGAGACACAAATCAAAATCACAGTAAGATACCACCTAATCCTAGTCAGAATAGTTAAAATTAAAAAAATAAAAAATTATAAGTGCTGGCAAGTCTGCAATGAAAAGGGAACTTTCCTATACTGTTAGTGGGAATGTAAATTAGTACAACCACTATTGAGAACTATATGGATGTTCCTTAAAGACCTAGAAATAGAACTGCCATATGATCTAGCAATTCCATTCCTGGGTATTAAATACACTATAAATAGAAATACACTCAGTAAGAAAAACCCTTGCTCATCCATGTTTATTGTGGCATTATCTATAACTGCTAAGACATGGGACTAATCCAAATGTCCATGAATAGAAGAATAGATTGAAAACTGGCACATATATGCCATGGAATACTACTCAGTGATTAAAAAATAATGATACCCTGGAATTTGATAGAAAGTAGACAAATATGGAAGATTTAATGCTAAGTGAAGCAAGTCAGACTATGAAAGAGACATTGTATGTCCCCACTCAGTGTATACTGAATGTCTGCACTCTATGACAGAAACTGAAAGACTGGATGGTTTAAAAGCATAGAGAGTAACTGTGGGTATTAAAGACAGTGTGGGAGGAGAGTGGGAAGTGGGGGAGGAAGTTGAGAGGAAGAAATCAATGAGAAAAAGAAAGAAGCAAAACATTTTAAAAATATTTATTCATTTATAATTTTATTTATTATTATTATTCAATTTTGACCAGAGAGAGACAGACAGAGAGAAGGGGAGAATGAGAAAGGAAGCACCAGGCTTCAGACTTGAACCAAGGTCAACCATGTGTGTCTAACACCTCAACCACCACCCCACCTGCCAGCCACAAGAAGCAAAGGGACACAAGAATGGAAAATTATCTGTTGATGATAATGTGTATGGTAATATCTTTGCATGAGCTTATATACAGTGTATGCATGTTAGAACATTTCATTTTACATGATGTAATGATATACACTGATTTAATGTAAAAAATAATAAAATAGAAGAAGAAAAAGAAAACACAGAGTTGGGTTGCTCAGCCACACCAGAAGGTGCTGTCGAATAATATAAATTGTAATATGGTCTTGGAATGCCTTCTGTGGTAGGCTCTAGTTCTTCACATACAACAGGTTAATGATTGGTTCTGTTAATTCAGAATATGTGACAATTTAATGAAAGTACTGCAATAGGCATATGGAAAAATCAAGTGATACCTATGTTTTGCTAATAGATTGATGCCAAGATATAATTAGAATGCGTACCTTTTTCCCATGGTGTATAGTGATTCAAATGGTGGAAGGGGAATGGAAAGAAGTATGTGTTTTACGAAGGTAATTCCTAGGTCTTAAAGTGATATTACTAGAGGCTTTCCAAGTTGTGTTGCTGTTACTGATTTCTTCATTTAGATTGCAATGCTACATTAGACACAAAGAGATAGCTATCCAAATTTTAAACCATCCCCTTTTGTCCTTGCCTATGAATGGGACATGATAATATTTCCTTTTGATAAACCACTTGGGAATTTGGAAGAAATTCTGTTTGTAGAAGTTCAAAATTTGTCTACTTTCATCATCATCATCATCATCATCACATTCATCATTAAAACCATAATCGACTTCAACCAGTTACTGAATGCTCATGATTGTGGGTGTCAGACCTTAATGTATAAGCATAAACATGAAGAGTAACCCAGAAAAGAATCATTCTACTCTCCCTATCCTTTCCTTCCTTCTACTTTTAAGTCAGTAGGAAATCACCCCCTTCCTAGTGTTTTTGCTGGTGGTAGTTTTATAGGAAGCCAAATATTTCTTTAAAGCAGTAAATACTGATTCACAATATGCTTTAAAAATGGGCGTTCTTGGCCCAGTCCCAGAGTCACATGCTGGAAGACGGTGTTACTCCGTAGGCTAAGGCCACAATGATAGATTTGGGTTAGATTCTCAGCCCATGCTAAAAGCTGGGTAGGCTGGAAACCTTTGGTCCCAGCTACTGAGAAGACAGAGGCAGAAGAATCATTAGTGAGATTCTATCTTAAAAGGAAAAAAACAGAAACAGTGGACCAGCAGGTGGCATGGCGGTCAAGGCACTGGATCCTACATGGCCAACTCTAGCTCAAGACCCAGACCCCAGAGGCTTGAAAAACACACCAGGAGAATGTATGTACATGCCCAAAATTCTGAGAAAAGAATAGAGGAGAGAAGATTGCGACATAGCTATTCTCCTGCAGAGTGATTTCTCACTTTACCTTTTTCTCTGCCTCTCTCTGTCTCTGTTTAGCAAGTGCACATGCTCTATGGCAAAAATCCAAAAAGAGAAAAAAAAAAACAGATATTGTGTTTTGCGCAACTTAGGTTAACAGAATACCAGTACTGTACTTCTACCCTAATAATGTACTTACTTTCCATATTAGAATCTTTCCGTTGTTAATAAAGTCACTTAAATCAATTTGTTAAAAAAATATAATTACATTTCCAGTGTCACTATATATGGAAAATCAGAATATCAAACATAATGCTTACTATTTCCTTATACAAAAGGGAAAAACACAAATTCTTTTAATTGTATCTTTAATAATAAAAAGGAAAATAATCATTACTATCAGAAGATGTATTACTTTCATGGGGTTTTGCACACCAGCATTTTGTCCCATTACTTCTCTATTATACTCACGGCAATAATTATTGGGGCCTAATTAGGCAAAATTACAGTATAGACCCTAATGAAGTCTCTGGATTCTTAAACAACCCTAACTGTCTTTCCACATCATTCTGAAGTTAACGTTAGCAATGTAATTCAGCCCAACCTTCTTTTTCTACCCAGCTTGTCCTTGAAAAACTTACCATTTTTTCTTGGTTGAATGGCCAAAATTTGGGAATTTTCTTTTTCTTTTTTAAGTTAGTTTTGCTTTGTTTCTAAATATTCTTCAATGCTATTAAAGAACTAGCCTCTAAAAATGATTCTGAGGCAGAACTAAAGGAGTCAGGGGCTGAAGGGGAGACATAGGATTTTTTATTAGAGTTGGTTTTAGAAGCTGTCTTGCCATGTTCCATCTTCAGGTACTGGCTAAATTCTTCAAAAAATTTCAGGAAGAAATAAAATGGAATTTAGTTATTGTCTCCCATCATGCCATTTATACACTTATGTTTTAATGTCAGACTGAGATTTTGGGGGGAATAAATAGTACCATATATTTATTTATTTATGTATTTATTTTTGGAGAGGTTTTTGCTATAGGGCATGTGTGCTTGCTCGAAAGACAGAGAGACAGAAAGTGAGAAATCACACCCCCCCCCCAAAGGGGGATGGCCATGCTGTAATCCCTTCTCCTCCATTCTCCTCTCAGGATCTTGGACACACACACACATGAGCGCAGTGTGAGTTTAAGCCACCGGGTCCAGGACTTGAACCGCAGTTGACTACATGGGAGTCCAGCGACAACCATTATGCCAACTGCTGGTCCCAAATAGAACCATATTTTTAATAATGCAGTATTCCTTCTGTGTGTGCTATCCATGTCTAGTGAGAATGACAACTGAGAGCATGCTTCCCAACAAGTACTTGTATCTGGTATGCTCAGTCGTCATTCATTGTTCAACTTAAACTCACCCTCTCTTGGCTTCCTTATTGAAACATCATTGTTTCTTATCATTGGGTCCCTGCCTTGCCTAGTCAGCCAGATGCATGAACCAGTATCTTTTTGCTAACTTGGATTCCTAGCTGTTCATCTCCCTGGCTCTAATTGCTTCTCATATAACACCCTTCTTGGCTTGACTGGTTCCTGGGAACTTCATTTCCTGCTTCTCTGGGCATCTCTATACCTGGTCTATTTTACTACATGTCTGCATCTTACTTAGGATGGCATTAACCATATCTGAAGGATGACAACAGGAGTGGCAGGGCGGTCATGATGGTGTGGTGACCACTTTGATTTACTGTCAGGAATTGCTGGTAAAGAAATTGACAACTTTCTTGGAAAAGTTGGTCCAGTGTTCCTGGAATGGTAGTTTGAATCAATAGGAACAATATAAAAAATGAAATAGTATGTCATTCCTAAATGAAGTGGAAGAGAAACATTTACTGGATAATGTGGGCAAAAATGCTTTCATTTTTAAAGTAAAAGGGTCACCAGTCACATTACAGGAGATATTCTCTCAAGATTTGCTTTTTAATTAAATCTCTAAAATCGTGAGTTATTAATATGCATTTTAGCTTGGCTTGCTAATAGTCCTGAATAATCATCTATATTGTGTTCATCTTATCTTTTTGGAGACCTGTGTAAGCTCAGACACTTAGATTTAATTACAGAGCTCAACCTTTTTTTGTTATTTTCATAGTCAGGCCCTGTAATCAAGCTGATCCTTGGCAACCCTTCACTGGAAACTACTTTGACATCCATCAAGATGCTCTCTTCATTAATGTCTTAATAAGTCCTCAGAATCAAAGAATAACTTATAAATAAATGCAATTTCAGTAACCAGAGCTAAAAAGAGCCCTAAGTTAAAGGAATTTTTTTATGTAATTTTTTGAGAGGTTTTTGCTATAGAGTGCGTGTGCTCGCCAGGCAGACAGAGAGAGACAGAGAGACAGAAAGCAAGAAATCACACCCCCCCTCCCCCGGAGGATGGCCACACTGCAATCCCTTCTCCTCCATTCTCCTCTTGGGATCTTGGGCATGCATGCATACGCGCCCGGTGTGAGTTTTAAGCCACCGGGTCTGGGACGTGAACTGCAGTCGACTACATGGGAGTCCAGTGACATAGCCATTATGCTAACTGCTGGTCCCAGTTGAAGGAATTTTGATATGCCATGAGTAAGAACAAGAAAAAAATTTGATTTTACTGATGTGAAGATATCAGTAAATCTCAAGGGTCATTAGATAAAATGGTAAATTTAGAATTTGGGAGATTTGTATAAACTTAAAATTTAGCTTCTAGACTACCTGTAATGATTTGGATACACTTTGGTTTTGAAACTTTGGGGAAAACATTGAGAGACTGCCTCTTTGATATAGTTAGAATCTGAGTTATTACTGAAATTATACTGAGAGTGAAATTTTCTAGCAATAGCTGAAATGTAGCATGGCATTGCTGAAACTCTTAGCAAGATCCAGGAACTTGCATATTGAACAGGATAGTCAGGAAAGAAAGAATTATTGATACCATACTTAAACTCAGTGCTTCTGAAAATGTAATTTGAGCTTGTGTCCATGTGGATAAACTAGATACTTTAGTCAAAACACAAACACCACCCAGACCCAAACGAAAATGATTGAATTCAGTGAAGCAAACCATTAAAAACTTATCTGATATTTAGTAAACAGATTGACTAAATTTTTTTCATTTTATTGCTAAGATTGTGGGAATACAAGCATATAATTCCTGTACTCATAAGAATCACTTCCATTACCATTTCTGCTGTTTGGATATATGATGGAAGCTATTTTAATGTTGTTCTTCTACACATACGCATTAACTTTTTTCTGTAAAATCTTCAAAGATGTCTGTATCCATCCTTTACTCTCAAACTTCTGTTGAAATAGGAGTTTTTCCTTCTCTTATCTAAGGCTGCTTCTACTCTTATGCCTGGATCCCATTCACTGTTGTTTCTCAGAATCTTAAACAATATAATCTCTCCTGTCTGTTTTTCTTTTTTCTTTTTTCTTTCTCTACTTTTTTTTCTCCTTATCAGCATTTCACCACTGGAAAGGTTCATCCATCTTAAAATCACCTCCCTCCATTATGCCTTATTTTATCTTATGTTCAGTCTCTCCTATCCTTTTACAGCTAACCCATTTCTACTCTCTTATCATTCACTAATTTCTTAAGCCATTCTAATCTGAATTTAACCCCCCATCAGTATATTAAAATGACTTCCATGTCACTGAATGTCACGGTTATCTGTCAGATCTAGTCATTGTGGATCTTTCATAAATGTTAACCATTATATCTTTGAAAATTTTGTATAAATCTTCTATTTTCTATGATTGTTATTTTTTAACCTTTGGTTAGCCCTTGCCAACCTTGCTTAGAGAGTCAGCTTCCTTTACATGCTCATTAAACATTAAAGTCCTTCAAGACTTCATGGTACTCTTCTCACTCTACTTTGAATTCCTTCTCTGGATGGTGTCTATCATATGTGTTATTATCTATAAGTCAAAGATCTCCAAGATTTGTCTCTGGTTCAAAAATATGTTCCGAGCTCCAGAGCATATATATCTCTAACAAGAAGTTGCAAAGGCAGGGCCAGCAGTTAGTGTAACGACTATGTCGCTGGACTCGCATGTAGTTGACCACAGTTTGAGTCCTGGACCCGGTGGCTTAAACTCACACCGGACGTTTGTGCATGCGTGCCCAAGATCCCGAGAGAAGAATGGAGGAGAAAGGATTGCAGCATGGCCATCCCCCCGAGGGATGATTTCTCATTTTCTATCTCTCTGTCTCTCTCTGTCTTTCTGATGAGTGCACGCAACCTACAGCAAAAATGTCTTGGGGGGAAAAAAAAGAAGTTGTAAAGGCACCTAATTCTTCATGTGGCTTAGCCTATACCTATCATCCAACCCTTGAAGCCTGACTCTTCCCTTGTGTTACCTGATTTAGTGAAAACCATTGCCATTCATTCAGTTGTCCAAGTTAGATGTCTGAAAAATCTAATTTTTCAAACTTTCCCAGCTGAATCCACCAATAAATCATGCCAAACAGAATTTCTAAACATTCTGGAACCTATCCATCTCTTTTCATTCCCATTTTCTCTATTCTTATCCAAGCTACTATACTATGATTTGTTGCTTAGCCTACTTAGTATCCTCCTGATTGGTGCCCTCTAAACTTCAGCCAAAGTGACCTTTTAAGAATGCAAATTGGAGGGGCCCACACATTGTGTGGTGGTTAAAGGTGATGGACTGCCCATATGGCCGACAGCAGTTAAGTCCTGAACCTGGTGGTTTGCTTTCTCACTTTCCCCCTCTCTCTCACTTTCGCTCTCACTCTTCCCTGTGCTTCCCTGTTCAAATTAAAACATAAGTAAATAAATAATTAAAGTTCAATAAAATAATTATTTAAATTAAAAATGCAGATTTGATACTACTCCTTAGCTTAACACTCCTCAATGACTTCTATAGATTGAAGAACCTTCATAATTGGTATTTGACATTTCCCTAGACTCTTTGTATTATGTCCTTTCCTTGATCTTTGTTCATAAGATATAGTGCTCCTTTCCACCTTTTTCCTTTTAACTGTGGGCATTTTTTAGGTCATTTCTCAGATATCACTTACCAGTAACATCTTTCCTAGACTAGAGTCCATCTTCCTCTTCTATGCTTCTGGAGTACCTTTTAATTTTTCTTTATAAGAATCATGGCAGCCTGGGACCAGCAGTTGGCATAATGGCTGTGTCGCTGGACTCCCACGTAGTCGACCGCGGTTCGCGTCCCGGACTTGATGGCTTAAAACTCACGCCGGGCACGTATGCATGCGTGCTCAAGATCCCGGGGGGAGAATGGAGGAGAAGGGATTGCGGCGTGGCCATCCCCCCTGGGGGGTGATTTCTCGCTTTCTGTCTCTCTGTCTCTCTCTGTCTGGTGAGCGCACGCGCCCTATAGCAAAAAAAAACCGCTCCAAAAAAGGAAAAAAAAAAAAAAAGAATCATTGCAGCCTGTAATGATGTATAATGATGTTTTTGGACACTTATTGATATATGTTTGTCCTCCAGAGAACTTGTTCAATTAATATCTATTAAATAAAGAGTACAGAAACATGCTACCTAAACATGTGCATGGACAGGAAATGTTCTTTCTACCTATGAGTGGCAGGGATGGTATGAGGAAGCATAGCCTACTTCTGTAGCTTAGGATAGGAGTAAACTGAGTCTTGGTCTTAGCTGAAGATTGGGGGGCTATACAGGAAAGTAACTATAAGTCAATTGTTACACAGTCTAGAAATATGCTGGGACCCTTGATAAATCTCTGAGAGAATGCACAAGTTAAACTTGTGTGTAATACAGGACATGAAAAACCAGTCACTCCATCACATCTGGATCTCTCCTGCCCCCATTCACTTCTCCTGCCAGTATGTCATCCCTGGTAAGCTCTGCAGATCTGCTGTGAACTTGTTAATGTATTATTCTTGGAACTGTTCTCTTGGCATTCATCTTGATTACAAATTACAAGTCCCCAAGGACTTTTATATTTAGTCTAAAACATTTGGGCATAATTCAAGATGATTGAATGATAAGGAAAGTATGTATTCACATATTGTTAAACCTTAATGGGAGTATTTATCCCAATGTCCTCATTTTTCACATGAGGAACCTGAGGTCTAGAATGATTAAGTAATTATTATAGTTCAAGGTACTACATAGCAAGTTTTTGGAACAAGTAGGTATAGAACACAAACCTACTGGCTTTACCTACTAACTTTTCTAACTTTCAGACTAATTTTTATAAGATTTCATTGGAAAAGCTTCATTTTTAAATATATATATATGTCCCACAAGCAAGAGAGACAGAGAAAGAGACAACATACCCATCAGGATCCTCACCCTCAACCTGTGATCCACCATCAACCTCAGGCAGCTCCAGATCACAAGCATATGCAAACTCAGCATACTAAGGCATGTCTCTGGATATGAACCCAGAACCTTTCCACTTGGGTCAGCTCCACAGAGTGTTGTGTTTTTTTAAATCACTGTACCACTATCTGGGTCCAAAACTATTCAACTTTTAACCAATTTGTGAAACATGTCTAAGTTTGGAATCAAGTCATACAACAAAAATACCAAGCTCTGAGAAAATTTATTAAATCAGATCTATATAATATCTATATTCAATATAATTATTTTTCGGTTTGGAAGATACTGTCTTGTTTCTTTAGAGTTGTCAGTGGTAAATACATGAGTTCTATAAGAAACTGAATTTATGTATCTGTGTCTTGTATTTAAAAAAGGAATCGGGCATGTTTAATATTTCTGCTTTTCTAATGAATGTATGTATTTTAATCTCAGAAATATTTACCCTTTCTGGCATAGCATAAGTTCAAACCCTCTTAATTAATAAAATTGCTAATTGTTTGAGTCTCCTTGGAGGTGAGCCTATACTGAAGAGGTAGCAACTTATTCAGAAACACAGGGGCAGTTTCATGCCAGAATTTCTATTGACCTAGCCAGATAAGCAGTTGTGACCTCTTACTCCAGTCCTAGAAGACAGCTGCCAATAAATAATTTCTCTTACTCTCTCTCTCTCTCTCTTTTTGTGGTAGATGAATTGTAAGATTCTATTCAGTAATCTCCTCTTGGTATTCAGGCCATTTATAATTCCTTCATGTGAGTATGGGAGTAACCTATGATTTGCTTCTAATAAATAAACTACAGCAAGAGTGATTAGGTTTACTTCCACATTTGTAATTTTCATCTTGTCAGAAGACTCTTTCTCCAACTGACTTTAAAAATAAACAAGCTGCCATATTGTGAGCTAGTCTCCTATGGTGAAATCCAATGGCAAGAAGCTGAGGCCCACACTACAACAACCC
This sequence comes from Tupaia tana, assembly GCA_026018925.1. Lineage (NCBI taxonomy): Eukaryota > Metazoa > Chordata > Mammalia > Scandentia > Tupaiidae > Tupaia > Tupaia tana. Next base: position 21,923,383 of record JAKSZU010000007.1, read on the forward strand.
TCCAGGAACTCAACTCTGCTAAGAAACATCTGATTTTGTATCAGATTTTCCTCCAGTTGAGGAGGAAGATGAGACTCCAATTATAGCTGACATCTTGATTGCAGGCTTGTAAGAGACTCCAAGACTCTGAGCAAAAGACCAGCTTGATTTCTGACCCACAGAAACTATAAAATATTGAATATTGAGGACAGAAATCTGACTGCTTTTTCCTATTTCCAGAAGGCCTGGGGGAAATCATGCCCACAAACATTAACAGACCATTCTGACCCATTGATAACAGGACTCTTCCTACATTCTGTCCCTGGCATAGTGTCTTTGTGATGTATATTAGGCCTGTTTATCTTTGTTAAGTACATTGTTTTCTGATCTCAGCAACCTTCCTTTTCTAATTATCAACCTAAAAACTCTAAAACCCACCTATACTCTATAAGCGCCCCCCCCCCCCCCCCCCCCCCCCCCCCGCCCCACACACACACATGTCCTGCCTTTTTGGGCCAGACCAATGGAAAAACTCTTCACTAAATTCCAAACTTTGTCTCTCATTCTCAAAGTAAAATAAAAGGAACCCCTGTACCTGACCACCCTGAGAAAGGCATGTTTTGCCTCCTCTCTGGGCCTAGGTCACATGTATTCATGTTTAGAAATAAATCATATTAATTATTATTTTTGCATAGTTGGTAATTTCTGTCGACAATGTGTATTATTTTAAGTGATAATATTTCATATTGAAATAGAAAATGAATACAACTTTCTTTTCTGTTTGCCATAATTGCTGCATCCTAATTTTTGATACCACATAATAATAAAAACTAAAGATATTTATATCATTCACACACCTAAAGGACTTCCACTGAATGCTGGTTTCCTATAGTATCACATCAGAGATTTTTAATTTAGCATATAAAACCTTTCATGATCAGTTAATCATTAAATGTTCTAGCTTCTTCTCTTCATACTCTTCAATCCCTTTTCCTACACATATACCCACACAAATATCTCCTTTTTTCCTTACTGTTCTCAAATGACAACTTAGGGACTTGGCACTTTGTTTTTCTCTCTCCCTGAGATTGATATGGAGGTACCCAAAACTCATGAATAACTCAAGGCTGATAACTACCTGGACTTCCTGCTCACCTGTGAACTTACTACCCCTCCCCTAAGCTATAGAGTAATCTGAAACCCTGAGTAAGTTAGACTTTCTGCTTCTCTGCCACTTCCATTTTAGGGCAAATCCTGATCTCCTTCCCTGATAGGACATTCCTAGCATGTTGAGACTTCCTCTCCCCCAACTCTCCAATAAAAGACCTTGTCCAATTCTCATGTGGGGCTGGAGATTCAGAGTATTAACTCCGTTCCTGCCAGCATAATTAACAGTTCTCCTTATCTCTCCAAGTGCTGTTTTTCATTTTCTGGCATCTGTTTTTCTGCAACAGGATGTCTTCTTTTTGTTCTTTCACACTATTTCTTATTTCTAAAAATATCTCACTTATTATTTCTTCCTTTATACTTCTAACATTTTTAATGCCACTTTATCCACATTTATTTTATCATGTACTACCTAACATTATAATTTATCAGGGGCAGCATAATGTTTGATGCTAATTTGGATTTCACCTTCTGAATTTTACTCTTTGGTTTCATTTTAAGCAGGTGACTATGCTATTGGCCTTTGGTTTCTCCTGGTTTCTTTCTATAGGGTGGAAGGCAGATCTTTGTAGTTATCTCAATTTCCTAATTGTTTCCTAAAATTTTTTTGAAAGCCAAAACACTTATTGAATAGATTGTGCTGGATATCTGTAAGAGGGAAAAGAAGAAGGAGGAGATCCTGTAAAAGTAATGAAGGAGAGAGTCCCTTGGAATAGAAAGAGGCAGGATGTTAGCATAGTGCTCCAGGGAAGTGGACCAGACCTAACAATATAGGAGAAGGTACTAGAAAGAGAGTTATCTACCATTCTGCCGGGGTCCAGCCTCGGCGGGGGTGGGTTATCTCAATGGAGGTGGTGCAGGAAAGAAAGACTAAGGTCTTGGTGCCTTTTCATGCACATCCTCAGCCGGACACTCTCAGAGATCACTCTCTGAAGAGTGACTACTGCTAGGAATCATTGTGCGTTTTTATTGAAAATGTGATACATGCAAGTAAAGGGAGAGGGGCTACATGTTTTAATTATTAGCTCATAAAGTTTTTAACAATAGGGAACATAGATTTTATTCAGGGTTGGATTAAGGGTGGGTCTCGTGCAGTTCCGCAATTGTAGGTGGGTCTCCATGGAATGCAGTTTTGGGAAAGCGGTTCCAGTAAGCAGAGATGATTATCAGCTGATGTGGCGCAGCAGCCATCTTGTGATTACCGGGAATGGTGCTGAGAAAAGAAAATTTCAAGAATAGATATTAGTTCCTATGGATTTTAATAAAGAATGATACTTATATAGCTTTATAGAGATTTAAAACTTAATTTGAGGAATCCTAATATATTTATGTATTTCACTTGGTGAGGGCGGGGGTGTCCTGGGCTAGTTTTGGCCTAATCTTATTTTAAGTAAAGAAAAGATTAAGTTTACCTTAAATGTATTTTGAAGGGCCTTCTAAAGGTCAAGATTATTTTTGCCTAGAAAGAGCTTCAGCCCACCCTCTATTGTGACCATGGAGATAAAGCATTGTAATTAACAGTAGGTGATCAGAGCAAAGGGGAGAGGTCAAGGGACTTCCTGGAAAATTTTATCATATACTCAGGATGTATAAGAGAGCTATGTAATTCTTTTACAGTAGTATATTGGGGAGTCAGAGGGGGGTCGCTTCCTAGCAAGGCTACCATTTTTCTGGAGCAAATAGCAAACAGCCTTGCTGACATGCTAATTGACCCAAGCTTTGTTCCAAGGTCGGGGGGCGCACAGTAGCGGCCTTGCCAACGTACTGAACTGACCGGAAGTGGAGCTCAAAGGTCGGGGGTGGGGCTCAGACAGATCCTGGGGCCTCGCCGGGTTGGACTCCTCCACCATTCTAAAGAAAGGAACTTAGTCACAGGGCTCTGAATATCTGAGGATTCCCATGTCCCTGGCACAGATTAGAGACAACATTAGTTGTGAATAAGAATGTTGGGTAGCCCTGTTGCATGACTCATCATTGGAGGAACTTACCTGACTGTAAAAGGCCCAGGGAACGTCTCCTTTCCAGTGAGGGGAAGAAAATAATGACTGTTATTTAATTTTCCACAGCATATTGACAGACTTGGTGTTACTAGATTTAACTTGAGTTAAAGTAACAAAAGAAATCTGCTAATTGTTGCTTACCTGGTAGGATTCATACCAGTGTGAATGAGCCCAAAGCATAAGAAACATGAAGAAAACTACATCAGAGCACATCATAATCAATTTATTCATAACCAGTGATGAAGAGAAAATATTTATTTATTTATTTAGGAGAGGTTTTTGCTATAGGGCATGTGCGCTCACCAGAAAGACAGAAAGAGACAGAGAGATAGAAAGTGAGAAATCACGCCCCCCTGGGGGGAAGGCCATGCCTCAGTCCTTTCTCCTCCATTCTCCTCTCAGGATCTTGGGCATGCATGCACACGCTCCCTGCATGAGTTTAAGCCACTGCATCTGGGACTTGAACCATGGTCGGCTATATGGGAGTTAAGTGACATAGCCATTACGCTAACTGCTGGTCCCAAAGAGAAAATCTTTAAAGCAACCAGAGAGGAAGACAGCAGGTGGTATGGTGGATTAAGATGCTGGGCTTCTACATGGCTGGCTATGGTTTGAGTCCTATACCTGGTGTCTTAAAATTCATGGTAGGCATACATGCCTGTGTGCCCCAAATCCCAGGAGAATGGAGAAGAAGAAATTGCAGCATGGCCAGCCCCCTCCCCACCCCACCCCCCCAGAGGTGATTTCTCACTTTCCCTCTCACTGTCTCTCTTTTTGGCAAGCACATATACCTTATGGTAGCAAGTGCATGTACTCTGTGACAAAAATCTGAAAAATAAAAAAGCAACTAGAGAGAAAACATAAAGTAACAAAGATAAGGATGACAGTAGATTTCTTGTCAGAAACAATGCAACTTAGTAGGCAATGGAGCCACATTAGAACTGAAAGAAAAAGTGTCAGCCTATGCCTCTTCACTTGGTGAAAATAATTCAGAAAATGAAGGTGAAATAATGTCATGAGCAAACTTCTTGAGTGTCTTCTTCCAGATGACATTCATACACTACGTAGTGACATTGCCCCGAGTCCAACCAAGGCTCTTAATGCAGTTATAGTTGTAAGCCTTCCAGAATTGTAGTAGGTCTTTTCAGTATTGTCCTTAGTTGTAGCAAAGTGCAGGAAAAAGGTCTTCCTCAAGAGCTGCTAGAACTTCTTGATACATTGATTGGATTAAAGAGGTGCTGTTTGGTGGGAGAAATACCATTTTGAGAATGGGATGAGGATCTTCAATAGAAGGAAGATATCTGGGAGCATTATTGACAGTAAGCAAAATCTTGAAAGGTATGCTAGTCTCTAAGCAATACTTCTTCATTTCACTGGAATAGAAATTCAAAAGGATGTCTTAGGAGTCAGGTCCTCTATGACTTCTTATTGCTTCTGTAGTATACAGTAAGTGTGTACTTACTGATATGCTTGCAGGCACTGGGATTTTCACTGTGTCAGATCACAAAGAGTTTCAATTTGTAGCCTAAAACATTGCCTCTGGGTAAGATTATTATCCCGTCCTTAAAAACTTTGAAACTTGCATGCTTTCAAGCTAGGATTCAAATCTTGGCCAGCCATTTGGGATCTGGCTCCCTTAATCCATAGTTGTGGGACTGGTTTTGGAGCAGCTATATTACTATCTTACAGCAAAAAAAATATTAGCAGATATAAAAAAGACCATTTCATAAAGCTCAAGAAATCAATTCATCTGGAGAACATAACAATCCCAAATGTTTATTCTCTTAATAAAAGATCTTCATAATGAAACAAGCAAAAACTGGTAGCATTTCAAGGAGAGAGAGATAAATTCAATTATTGTCAGAGATTTCAAAACTTTTATCTCAATAACAAAATAACTAAACTGGAAATCAGTAAGGACATAAAAACTTAAACAACATAATCAACAAATATGTCCTAATTGACATTTATAGAGTGATTTAAAAACTCCAAAAACATCAGAATACAAATTTTCTCAAGTGCACACAAAGCATTTATCATATTTTAGTCCACAAAACAAGCTTTAAAATATTTTTAAAAAATCATTCAAGTCATTAAATGTGTGTTCTCCGACCATGATGGAATTAAAGTAGAAATCAGTAGCATAAAGAGCTCTTCAAAATCCCCAAACATTTTGAAACCAATAGGGCACCCTGCCTATGTCTGAGTCTAGCAGTAGGTATTAGGTCACATCGTTCTGCTTGGAATTTCTATCACAGATACAACAATGAAGACATTGGGATGATTTAGACTCAGCTTTCCTGTCCAGGAACAGTGGAAGGAACAGTTTGACCTCTACTGGTCTTTATAGTAAAAGGTATTTATGCACAAGCCAAAAAAAAAACCCTTATAAGCTAATAGAGAGGAAAAAACTGATTTAACTTTCTAAAATGCATTGTAATATAGTATTTAAAGACAAATATCATTTTATTACCTTCAAACCTCATGTATAGCTATTTAGCCAATAATTCTCAAGTAACCTGCTTTGAAGGATTGTTTATTGAAAATAAATTATAAAATGCTTTATAATTAGCATGATATATATAAGTTTTCTTTAGAGAATAAATATGATTATAGGTAAATGCATGCTTCTAAGGTGTTCATATAGTATGGTGTGTGTATGTGTGTAAATAATTTGTTTTTTAAAACATGGTAAATATTTCCACTGATGGCATATTTTATTTTCCAAAAATGGTCACTGCAATATTTCCTCAGGACTTTGACATTCTTCCCAGCAAGAGGTAGAGTCTGATTCCCTTGTCTTGTATATTGGATGGCTTTAGTGACTTGCTCCTAATAACTAGATTGTAGTGGAAATGATGCTGTGTGGTTTCCAAGGCTAGGTATAAAAGGTGATAACAGCTTCTCCAGGCTTCCTCACATTAGAGGAGTTCCCTGAAAGCATGGCCCTTATACTATGAGAAAGGACTACATGGACGTACCTGTACCGAGAATTTATAGTGGCTTAGTCTGTTTTTGTGTAGCTAAACAGTAATACCTGAGACTGAGTGATTTATAATGAATATGTTCATTTGGTTCATGATTTCTGGCAATTGCAAGTCCAAGAGCATGGGCCCAGCATCTGACTGCCTTCTGGTCCTAAATTGAAACACGGTTGAGAGAAGTAGGTAGCTCAGCAGCCACATGCAATGAGATAAGGAGAGAAAAGAAGGAAAAGGAAACAGATTTTTCTACTTCCTCTGTTTGTCTCTCCCATGCTCTAAATTGATTGGATGATGCCGACTCCATTGAAGGCATTCCCTCTGGGTCCACTGACTCATGCACCAATCTTGTGTGGCTAGGTGCCCATCCACACTGGTGAGTCTCCCCCTTATAGGTCTTATCATCTCCCAGTGCAATGACATTAGGGAATAAATCCCTAAATATCAACCTTTGGAGTTTAAGCCATTATCCAACATAAAACATGGAGAGATGCCCATACAGCAGAGAACTGAAGCCAGCTAGCATCAACCCAACACATTTGAGAGAGGGAGCCTTCTGGTGATTTCGGTCATCAGTCTCATATCTTCCAGCTGAGGGCCTAGACTAAATGAACCAAGGACATGGCATTCCCACCATGTTCTGGCAAATTCCCGACTCACAGAATTTATAAGTAGCTGTTTTATGCTGCTCAGTTTATAGATAACATATTATACAATCATAATTACTGAAACACTAGTACAATCTTATTTACTTACCACTTAATAAAGCATATATATGTAATATATATATATATTTATATATATACATGTATATATGTTATATATATATATACACACATATATATATATTTATTTATTTATAGGGTGTGTGTTTGCTGGAGAGACAGTGAGAAGGAAAGTGAGAAATCACCCCCAGGAGGTATGGCCATGCTGCAATCCCTTTTCCTCCATTCTTCTTCTAGGATTTTGGGCATGGACATACATGCACCCAGTTTAGTTTCAAGCCATCAGATCCAGAACTCAAACCACGGTCGAGCATATGGGAGTCTAACACCTTAACTACTACACTACTTGCTGGCCCCCATAAAACTTTTAATTTCACATTCAGTAATCTCATATTCTGAATCTGGGTTATTGATAAAGTTTTACTACACATTGTTTCTATATATGATGTCTATGTACAGAAACGTGCGTTACATTTCCATTATATGATATAATACTGCTTTATCTAGGTAAAGGAGGAATATTATACATGGATATGAGAAAATCCATAATGCCCCATGGATTAGTGTGTGGGTAGACCATGAATCTCAGGGATAAGGGCAGACACACTGTGGAGTTTTACCACCAGTGTCCTAGAACTCCACTGGACTGGGTTTAAAACCCCAGCTCTACTATGTAGCAATTGTGTGTATGAATATGAGTTCTTATTGGGTTGTTACCATGAATAAATGACATAATGCATATGGCAGGTGCTCCATAAATGCTGGTTACTAGGATTATGAGTATAAAATCTATCCATTTAAGTGCGTGCTTTGTCATACTACCTGAACTTCCAGCTCTGAAAATTTCCCCCAGTGACCCACTGCTGGTCAGAGCTTGTAAAGTTGACTTTTATAGGAATTCTTGTGGCTGTTAATTGGGGTGACTTCCCAGAGAGAGTCTGATCACAGCTTCTGGCCCTGGAGAAGCCCGTGGAGAAGAGCAAACTGCCCTCAGAGGACTCTGGGTTAAAGTCTGCAGGCTCCCAGGTGAGCTGATTTGTGTCTTCATGAATTTCGATTTGGTTCAGATTCACTTATTTGGCTTGTCTCCCTAAGAAAAACACGCACAATTTTTCAGGATGATAATTTCCTGTAGACTTTTTGAGAAGTTCCATTGTTTGTTTTGGAAAACAGTTAGGGTAAAATAAAATCCAAAGATTTGCTTTTCTTCTCTGACAGTCTGGCTGGGTCGACTCAGTGGCACACGCTTCAGGGACATGCCCTCGTCTCTCTCCCTCAGCCCTTCCAGGGAGAACAGTCTTGTGTGATTTTAATGTGATCATGTCTTTACCATGTGGTCTATCAGCTGTCACTGACAGTGTGTTTGAGAGTGTCTAGAAAGGGTTTTAATTGGCAAGATCTTTAGTAAAATTTGCAAATTAGTGATCCACCGGCTGATGTTATGACAATGTCTAAACACTATCAGAGCCATTTTAAAATAATCTTTCATCGATACAACATTCATTTTAATTAGCCAGAAAATGTTGGTCCCAATGAAAACTGCCTACAACTTCATAGATTCAGCATGGGAATATGGAAACGCAAACTAAGCTTCATTTATCGGCAAAAAAAGAGTTTTTGTGAAGTTATATTTTATTCTGTTTATGAGGTGTTGGTCAACGTCTACAATGATTGGAACACAGAGCCAGGGATAGAGGTGGAAAATGCTTTTTTAGCTGATGGGATGGCATTATGTGAGTATTGACCTGGAAGTCCTGAGATGGATTTTCATCCTTGCTTGGCCAGAAAATTCTTTGTATGATTTAGGAAAGAATATCAACAACTAAAAGAGATTGAGTACCGCGAGTGCACATGCCCTATAGCAAAAACCTCTAAAAAAACAAAGAGAGATTGAGTACCTAATATGTACTAGGTAATCTACACTTACAGTTTCATTCCTTGCCTCAACAGTATAAAGCGAGAACCATTAGCATCTGTATTTTAAATCTCACCACAGGCCATGCTACTAGTGAGAATAGTAGGGACCCAAGTCTCCTGGTCACTGAAGATTGAGGTCTATAGGAACCAGCAGTTAGCATAATGGCTGTGTCGCTGGACTCCCACGTAGTCAACCATAGTTTGAGTCCCGGACCCGGTGGCTTAAAACTCACACCGGGCGCGTGTGCATGCGTGCCCAAGATCCTGAGAGGAGAATGGAGGAGAAGGGATTGTGGCGTGGCCATCCCCCCTGGGGGGTGACTTCTCGCTTTCTATCTCTCTGTCTCTCTCTGTCTGTCTGGCAAGCACATGCGCCCTATAGCGAAAACTTCTCCAAAAAAAAAAAAAAAAAAAAAAGATTGAGGTCTATACAGCCGTACACTAGTACTTCACTGAAATGTTCCTTAATCTTCCTTACCTGAATTTTTTCATCTATATAATGAAACAGTGAGGCTAAATAATGCTTTGCTCTGGGAAGGATTTGATTCTATGTATTGTAGATTACATATCTAGATTTCCGGGTTGGGGATTTTGGTTCTATTGTTGCCTATATTCTCAAGAAATCTGACAGGTTCTTGTAGTATCTGTGGGAAAGTGCCAAATTAATAATCTGGTACTGATAATTTTAAGTTAATTAGCAGCCTTTCAAGGGCCATTTGTTTCCAGGTTAGCATGGAATCGTACTTAACAATTCTCACTAGATTATAGACTTGAATCAAAAAGCTAAAAAGGCCTCCAATTTCTTTCATTCGGTGCTATCAGCAAGTTCCTAATAGTGTTCAGAACCCTCTGGGTGTCCTAACAGTATTTACTGGGGCTACCTGATTGATATCTTTTACAGCATATAAGTTTAAGGATCATTTAATTTAAATTGGATCAAATACTTGGCTCTCTCCAACCCCACAAAAATGCATCATGGAACATTTTTCTGGTATGAATTTCTACCCCAAAGCATGAAATTCAGTAAAATTTCAGCCCAGGCTGCAGGATGGAGATGCCAGACAGCTGTTAAAAATGGCCCTTTGCTTGATTTTTTTCTCTTATAAATGTAATTCATGACCTGCTGCTCTGCACTTCTGATTGTAAGCTTTGTAGACACCCTGACAGTTTTCTTTCATGTTGGTAATTGTCTAAGTTGCTTCTACAACAACATTGTTTTTGGAAGGAGCCTTAACATATCACCAAAGGGGATTGGCCAGATCACTTGGCATTCTAGCCTTCTCATTTTACACAGTGTTGTTACTTAGAGATGACTCTGGGAGATGGACCATCAGAACTTGGGATTAAGTCTCTTCAGGGGTCAATGCATGAGTTACAGTTTTTATACTCTTCAGGTGTAAAGTGGGAATAGAAATGTCTGCTTTGCAGAGATAGTGAGAAGATTTCATAAAACCGTGACTATTGGAATGACTGGTGCAATGTCAATGTTTGTTGTTGATCATTATTGTGGCAAGAAGACTAAGGATTCTTTAAAGTACACTATACCAAGATTTTTTAAATTTTTTTAAATTTTAAGTTATTTTATACTTTCAATCACTGTATATCACTACAACTTGTAAAATTAATTTACCCAACATGAATATACTTCACACCAGTGCAGCTGAAGATATCATACACATTATCATCAATAGACATTTCTCACTTGTTTGTGGACATTTCGGTTGGTTCCATGTCTTAGCAATTGTGAATAATGCCACAATAAACATAGATGTGCAAGCGCTTTTATGACTGTGCATTCTTCTATCCTTTAGGTAGACACTCAGGAATGGAATTGCTGGATCATATGGTAGTTCTATTTGTAGATCTTTGAGGAACCTCCATATTGATCTCCACTGTGACTGTACTAATTTACATTCGCACCAATAGTGTAGGAGAGTTCCCTTTTCACCACAACCTCACTAGCATTTGTCACTTTTTTTTTTAATCTTAGCCATTCTGACTGGGGTTAAGTGGTATCTCACTGTGGTTTTGATTTGCATCTCCCTTATTATGAGGGATATTGAGCATTTTTTCATATACGTTTTGACTGTTCATATGTCTTCCTTAAAGAGTTGTTACAGCTTATTTCCCCATCTTTTAATTGGGTTTATCATTTTTTTTGGGGGGGGGGTGGATAAGCCACTTGAATTCCCTGTGTATTCTGGTTATCAGTCCCTTATCTTAGACATAGTTTACAAAAATATTCTCCCATTATAAGAGTTGTTGATTCACACTAATTACTGTGTCTTTTGCTGTGCAGAAATTTCTTAATCTGATCTAATTCCACTTTTCTATTTTGGGGATTATTGCCCATGCTTAGGGGGTCTTAATTAAGAAGTCTTTGTCTACTCCAGTGTCTCTCAGAGTTGTCCCACTGTTTTCCAGCAATAGGTTTATAGTTTGAGGTCTTAGGTTTAGATCTTTGATCCACTTTGACTTGATTTTTGTTAATGGTGAAAGATAGGGGACCAGATTCATTTTTCTGCACGTAGATATCCAGTTTTTCTAGCACCATTTGCTAAAGAGGTTTCTTTTTTTTCTCACTGGATTGACTGGTGTTCTTTGCAGAAAATTAGGTTTTAGGATTCAGGGAGATTTTCTTGTGTGCTGATGGATCTCAGTTTTGTGGATCTCTGATGTGGTTCTGGGAAATATGAGAGTCAATAAATCCACTATTTTTCAAACAGATGTGTGATCTACTATATGATTTAATATGTCTCTTGCCTCCATATTCTCCAAGCTCCACCATCAGAGAGAAATTATTTTGATGTTTGTTGCTGTTACTATTGCTGTGTAACAAATTTCCCCAACTTTATAGGTCAGACACCAACCACTTCATTGTGTTCATGAATTCTGTGGGTCAAGAATTTGGACAACAGACACAGAGATGACTTATCTCCTGCTCCTTGATGTCTAGCACCTAAACGGATGATATAGACAGATGGAGGTGACTTCTTCCAAGTGCTCAGATCTACAGTGTCAGACTCATGTAGGTAGGTACATCTGATTGGGGGAGCTGGGTATCCCATTTGTTGCTTGGTTACATTTCTTGATAAATAAGATTTCTGGCTGCATTAGTTTCCTAATTTTGCTGTAACAAATTTTCACAAACTTGATGGTTTTATTCTCCCACGATCTAGAGGCTAGAAGTTTAAAATTGAGGTGTCAGCCAGGTCATGTTCCCTCTGAATGCTCTGAATAAGGATCTTTCCCTACTTTTTTGTAGTTCCTGGTGGATTCCAATAATGCTTGATGTCCTTTGGCTGTGGCTATATAAGTAATCTCTCCCACTGTTCTCACATAGTCCTCTTACCTGTAGGTCTATAACCCTGTGTCAAAATCTCCTTCTCTCTTCTCATAAGGATATTAGTCATTGAAATTAGGGATCACCCAAAATCCAGGATGATTTCCTTTTGTGTGCCTTATCTACTTTAGAAAAAGAACCCATTTCCAATTTAGTCATATTCTGAGGTTCCATGTAAGTGTGGATTTGAGGTGTTGGGGGGAGGGACACTATTAAACCCAGAACACTGGTTTCCATATTAGGAAATCTTGAAATTTCCCAAATAGAGCAGAAATATTAAAAGATGCTGGATAGCCCAAAAAAAAAAAAAAAAAAAAAAAAAAAAAAAGAAAAGAAAGAAAACAACGCCCCCCAAAACAAACAAAAATGGGACCAGCAGATGGCATAATGGTTATGTTGCTGGACTCCCACATGGCCAATAGCAGTTCAAGTTCCGAACCCAGAGGCTTAAAACTCATGCTGGACACGTGCGTGTGCATGCCCAATATCCTGAGAGGAGAATGGAGGAGAAAGGATTGTGGTGTGGCCATCCCCTCGGGAGTGACTTTTTGCTTTCTGTCTCTCTGGCAAGCACATGTATCCTATAGAAAAAAATCTCTCTTAAAGCAAAACAAAAAACACATGATAAATGTCCAGTATACATGCTATGAAGAAAAGTTGAAAAACATGGGGAAACAGGATGATGCAGAAGATGAGAAAGGTCAGTCTCCTCTAGAATCTGTGGTCAGAGAAAGCTTCTTCTCAGAGGTAGCATGTGATTAGAGAGTTCTAATCTAGTGAGAGTGTGAACAACATGAGGTTTGCAAGTGGACAGAACAACCAATATCAAGATGCCAAGGAAGTAACAAGGTGGTGTGTTTTGAAGCTGAAGAAATCACAGTGTGGCTGGAATAGCAAGAGAGAGAGGGGAGAAGATGAGGTTGGAGTGGTAATGGGTCAAGCCATTTGTAGGTCACTATAAAACTTTGGGATTTATCTTAAGTGTAAGGAAATACCAGTGAGAATACTTGAGCAGGAGATAAGGCTAATCTGATTTACATTTTAAAAATCACTTACTGGGCTGGCCCCACAATGCAATGGTTAAACACTATGCATACGGAGCTGGATTCCACACAGCTAACTGGAGTTCACATCCTGGACCAGCAGCTTGAAAATCATGTCAGAGCGGCCAGCAAGAAGTGTGGTGGTTAAGGTACTGGACTCCCATATGGCTGACAGTGACTTGAAAAATCCTATCATGTTCATGCATGTCCAAAATCCCAGGAGGACAATGGAGGAGAAGTGATTGCAGTGTCCATCCCCAATAAAGAGTGATTTATCATTTTCCTTCTCACTATCTCTTTCTGTCTTTCTCTGGTACACACACATGCACTATGGTCAAAACCTCAAAAAAAAAAAAAATCATGCTAGATTCACATGCAAGTCTACCTCATATCCTAAGGGGATGGAGAAATGGAGGAAAAAGGATTGCACATGACTATGCCTCATTGGAAGATGCATCTCTCTCTCTCCCTCCCTTACTCTGATGAATGCATGTACACAATGCATCATTCTTTCTCCCTCCTTTCTCTGATGAACGCATGTACACTCTGACCTATATATATATATATATATATATATATATATATATATATACACACATATATATATATATATACTCCTTCCTGCTCATCTCTTTGTAATTCTTCTTCATGGATACTGGCAATTTCAGTCCCTTGGTTGTGAGGTCAGCTATATAGCCAAGAATTCATTGATTGCAGTTTACCCATGTTTCAGAATGGTTTTGAGTAGGAAGCAGATTCCCCATGGAAAGTCCCATCTGTTATGTTCTTATTCCCTACCCGTAGATCTGCCCTGCATACCTAGAGACAAATGGGGCATAGACGGCTGAACAGGCCTGTCTTCTCTGATTCACAGTCTCCTTCCTTCTTCTGCATCCTGAGTCTGCTCAAGACATATGGCCAGAGCAGTCACTGCACCTGCATAAGCACTTGCTTTCACAGACCCAGATGTCTGGGGCACACCTGGGCACACCTGTTATCCTTGCCTTTGAAAACCTGGTCATTGATTTCTGGCTTCAAAGCTTCAAATATTATAAGGGAAGCTTCTAAGGTGTTTACCTGCCCCCAAGTGTCCACTTTTCACAAGGTCTTAGTAGGCCTGGATTTGATCTTCTGTTTTGGGGTAATTTAAATTTGGCGACAGGAGACACCTCTGGGAGTAGGAGGTGATGGTGCAGAGATTCCTGGCTTCACTACCATCTGATTCAGTTTATAGGAACTGAAACCAGAACCACTGAAAACAAAGATGAATATGGCATGTGGGGTGGGGTTGAGGTCAGTTAGGAAGAAGGAAAAGTAGAGGCTGGAAAGTAATACAAGTTAGAACAAGACTCATTGAATGTTGCAAATGCTTCATCAAATTCTTGTTATCCATTTATGAAAAAAACTGGTCCATTCCCCACTGCAGCAAAGATTTACATTTCTCTTGGAAACACATGTGCATTTGTACACACGCACACACACACATACACACACATGCCTTTGCTAATACTGATTTCTTATTAAGTGCTTCAGATTTAGGATGAAAGCATATATAAGAATGGGGACTTTTTTTCCCCCCTCCTGAGCATGAAAGAACTCTGAGCCTGTAGAATCTGTGCTGGCTTGCATTCAAACATAAATATGTACCACAACACAATTCCCTCCAGCTCAAAGCTGGGTTGCAAAAGAGCCTGGAATTGAATGAGCAGTGCCTGAATTTTATCCCATTACCCAGTGAAATCTCAACCTAACTCAGCCTTATTCCCTGCATAAAACAACTTAGATGACTCTTGAGTTTCTCTTTGAAGCAGTAGATTTTGGCAGATAACTGCTTAATTCCCCTGGTTTTGCTATCAAAGCTGCTTCCCTCCATCTCTCCCTTATTCTCCAACAGTTTGGCTTTCTTTGTATACTGCCATTTTTCACTTTTTAATCTGCCTGTTCTTTCCCCTCCATGTTTAGAATGCAAAGGCCTCTGGCATCTGGACTATAATAACCTCCTCCTGTCTCCCTATGCCTCCCCTCTTTTTTTGGGTACCCAGTAGCTCCATACTTCTTTTGTCCACATTGTGTGTCAATGCCTGTCACTCTTGACAGTGGACTTGGGCTGGCCCAAGAATAGAGGAAACCCAGCCCTGGCATCAACCCAGAGTCCTGGAGACCTAGGTTGTGACCCCATGACATTCACAATCACTGTCCCAGAGGAGGTGCTCCTCTTAGCAGGTGCCCCAAACCCCTGTGACTCGGTATTTGTGCCCCTGGCTGGACACAAACCCCCTACCACCACCACAGAGCCACCATCGTGGGGGTCCTCACCAGGCCCTTCTTTGTGCCTGAGTTAACTCCTCCCTATTCTCCATCTACACTTATGTTATTTATCACAGGTGGACTCTGATGTCATCTGTTTGTCCCTCTGATCCTTAGTCGGACAGAGAAGGACTTTGATTTTTATTGATGCATTATGCATGTCTAGCATGAATACTTACACGTTCAGTCCCTAAGTCTGTATGAGGCAACTTCAAAATGTATATGGTTAAATGGAATTAAAGTATGAGATTTTTTTGGTGCCTCCCCCAATAAAGAAAATTAAAATCTATGGATAGTTTTTTCATAATATACATTCTCCATGAACTTTTTGGAGGCTGCTCCTATTGACTAAATTTATGCATTCATTTGGTCATTTGTTTGTAAATATTTATTGTCTGTTTATTGCCAGGCATTGTTTTAGGTGTTGAATAAATAAACAAATGAGCAAAAGTGGGTAGAACTTCTGCCATGCCCTCAGGCAGCTGTCCCTTTATGTTCCGCTTGGAGTTTATTTTAAAGTTATTCCACTTGGTCTATCAACAAATGAGTTAACTGCAGCAGGATGTTACAACAGCGAGTGGTAGAACTTGGCTATATCAGAAGCAGTGTCCACTAGCACTCCTCCCCAAAACTGTTTCCCCACTCCCATTCAACGTCTGTCCTTTCCTTCCCTAGTCTATCCTGACTCCTACTGAAAAAAAGAACTTTTCCCACAACCATGATTAGGGAATAGGCAGTTACTGACATATCTGGAAAACTGGCAGGAAATGCATGGGGTGGGACAAAAACCAGGTATATCAAGACATCATGCAGTTCAGGAGGAGAAGGATCATAAGAGGGACCTTGATGCTTACCCAAGTGGGTCTGAAGATGGGTAGGGATTAGGGAGATCTCACTAAGTTCTGTATCCCTCAGTAACACAGCTCAGCTAAGATCTCTCTTTACGAGAGCAATGTACGGAGGGCTTGAGGGGGAGCATTTCCCTTTGGTCTTGGAAGTAACATATGAGGCTATTGTTGGACCACGTGGATATCCACCCATCTGTTAGAGTACGGACAGGGAATTGCACCCCAGAAGGAGCAAGAAACAGTCTGATCCCTCATAGACTTGAGATAGCTCCTGGGTCTTCCCAGAACATCCAGGATGGTAGAAAGAGTACATAGCTGGGACCTAGGCCCTATAACCATACCGGCAGGGGTGAGCGGGGTGGTGAAAGTCATTATTATTATGACTGTGACTCTTACACACGGGCAGATGGATGAATGTGAAGTTTATAGAAAAATGGAATTAAAGTATGAGTTCATTTTGCTGAAAAAATATTGAAATTGACGAGCAATTTTTTCATAATATACATTTCCCAGGAACTTTTTGAAGACCACTTGTACTGATGACATGGTTTCTGGCCCTGTCCCATGGATTCTGTTTCCACAAATGCCTGCCCCCATGTGCAGAACCAGGGTGGAGCCATTGCAGTGTTCTGGTCCTGGTTCTGCTGGCTCTTTTGCTGGTCCGTTTCAACTACCCTTTCCTGGTTTTGTTGTCAGTGTCTCTCTGACTCTGCTTTCTGGCTCTCAGGCCCTCCTGGGTATGGTTGCCCAGTTGGGAAGGTTGTTTTCTAGTTGTTGAAAGTCGTCTGCCATTGAAGGACTTTTGTCTCCCACATTAGGATCCAGATGGCACAGAGGACACAAGGAGTCCTCACTAAGGCCCTCACATCCTTGTCACCAGCAGACTCTTGTTTGTATGTTTTCCTACACAAAGCATTAGCTCATTCTTCTCCCCACAGAATGGAGCAGATGCACTCATTGGGCACCTCGGCACTAGTAACTGATTTGCCTTAATGAAATTATTCTTCTTAGATGTACTTGCAATTTGAAGGTGAAAAACACCATGGATAACAAAACCCCCAATTTGTGAATCTCTGCAATGAACATTTCAGGAGAGGAGTGACAGGATGGTGGGAGAAAGCTTTTTGGTGGGGAGAGAGCTTCCATGGGATGCTCTGATCAATATTAATGTGCACGTGAATCTCTGGGGATCCTGTTAAAATGGAGATTCTAATTCAGTGGGTCTGGAAAGGAAACTGAGATGCTATACTTCTAATAAGATCCCAGGTGATGTCGCTGGTCTGTGAACCACACATCGAATAACAAAACCTTAAATCACAGACACCACTTGTTTCTTCCACATTCACCTGGGTGGAGTTCCCTCCTCAGCACCTGTGATTTCTCCACCTGACCCAGGCAGTGAAAGGTCTACCCAAGATGTTGGGTGAGCTTGTTGGGTGGGCTTGTTGAGAGAGGAAGGGAAGTTTCCTATCATGGAAAAGGAAATCATTCCAAATTGGAATTCAGTTGCATAAATGAGTTTTGTGAATGATGTTCTTATTTTCCAACAACTGGTATTAATACTATTTCAAAAATGTGGAGAAGATGGCATGGGAAGTGTGTGTGTGTGTGTGTGTGTGTGTGTGTGTGTGTGTGTGTGGGGGGGGGGGGATGGCTATCATTAAGACCAACAACACACTGCACAGAAATTATCCCTATAATGAGAGAAGCTTAAAAGCAGAACCAGGCACTAAGGTGGAACAGGGTTATGAGAACTGACAGAAGTCAAAGAACCAAGTTATTTGCAGAATCAGCCCAGGGACAACTGCTCCGTCATCTCTGTCCAGTTCTCCATGTAGCCAAGCGTTTATAGTGGTGCTTATCATCTCACCATAAGCCCGGCTACTAGCCCATTCTCTGGCTGGTGTGGCCAGGCTCTGTTTTGAGCCATGAGTGGGAAGGGAAGTGGAGGTAGTTTGGGGCTTCTGTTTTCCTTTGAGTCTGTTCCCCAGGGCATCCTCTGGGTGATGCTAGAAGATAACTTCTCCTGGTTACTAAGCACTGCTGTTATCCCCTGCAGTCCCGGTGCAAGAACTCAAGCATCCAGCCATTGGTGCAGGGCTCTGAGCTAGGCCCAAAGGGGGATGCAAAAAAAAAAAAAAAAAGGAAAAGAGCTGATTCTTGCCAATGTGGATCTTACAAGGTGGCTGGGATGGGAAGAGACACATTCTTAAGATCACTAACCACATCCAGCAGGAAACGATATGTTCCAAACGAGTGACGAGCACAGTAAGGATGTGGGCTGATGATGACATGGGAAAACTTTTAAATGAGGTGATCAGAAAGGCTTCATCGAGAAGGTAGTAATTGATTTAGTCCTTGAAGGGAAGAAAGAATTAAATAGTGCCTGGGAGGTCTGAGAGAGTGCAGTTTCCTGTACATCCTTCCCAAATCCCTTTCTGAAAATGGCCTGGGGAGATGAGGAAGGATGTGTATTGATTCATTTTGATAATAGAAGATGTGATGCCACTGGCTCTAACTGGCACAGCACGCTTTGCTCAAAAGTTCTGTTTCCTGCTACATGCTATGCACAGTCAGGTACAGATAAAAATCACACAGGTGAATTCTACTCTTCATTTTCTTCATAAAGACATGCTTTATGAGGAGACAATTTCAATGAGTAGCCCAAATTTCTTTCTATTTCAGGAAACTCCTTAGCACCTGATTTTCAGCTTTAAAAATTGTCATTTTTAGGGACTAGCAGATGGCGTAATGGTTATGTTGCTGTACTCCCACAACGTGAATTGTGGTTTGAGCCCCGGACCTGGTGGCTTAAAACTCACTACAGCACCAGACCTCTGTGTGTGTGAGTGTGTGTGTGTGTGTGTGTGTCCAAAAATCTGAGAGGAGAATGGAGTAGAAGGGATTGCAGTGTGGCCATCCCCCGGGGGAAGGATTTCTTGCTTTCTGTCTGTTCCTCTCTGTTTCTCTGGGCACACGTGCATTCGTATCCAAAATCCCCAGAGCTGAAAAGAGAATGGAGGAGAAGGGATTGCAGCATAGCCATCCCTTCTGGGGGTGATTTCTTGCTTTCTAGCTCTCTCTGGCAAGCACATGCGCCCTATAGCAAAAATCTCTTTTAAAAATTGTCATTCATATTTGAAACCCCAATTTTTTTAAAAAAAATAGTGGCAAAAAGATTAATGATGATAGGGAAAGAAAAAAACCCTCTATAATGATCTTTAAACAACAATGCAAAACATTAGAGCTATATTTTTTATTTTAAACTTTAGGTTTCATATTTCAAAGTTTTATCAGACTGTCCCCCCTCTATAATTTAAACCATTGTTTTCCAAGGGAAATTTAATAATAAGAGCTGCCATGTGTTTCTGCTTAATTTTGGAAGCCTGTTTTATACAGTCAAAGATTCTCATTTGAAAATAATTCCTGTCCTTATTCTAAAACTGCCAGGAGAATAAGATTTAAAAAACATGTTGCAGCTCTCAAGTTTATGTTTTGCCTAAAGCCAAGCAGCGCTGGAAGATCAAAGTTTGGAGTGTGTTCTAAAGTTAGAACCACTGCCTTGCAACCCGCTCACAATGGGAAGCCAGCCGCAGCTGCCAGTTCAGGGCCTCTGGTAATTAGCCCTGGTGTGGGAGTGCCCCGCCCCTCCCCAGAGCAGGGACCAGGCCTGGGGGTGGGGGAGTGGGGAGGGCCTGGGCCAGGGAGGCAGAGCCCCACAGAGATGGGGCAGGCTGGGGTGTTTAGAGACCACATGTGCCTGCTGTAGAGGCCTCCTGATCTCCGAGATTTGTATCTGGGAGGAGCGAGAAAGATCACACTCCTGTGCTTGCTCTCTGCCAGGTCTGAAGTGAGGGCTATTTGTCACCGTGACAGATTCATCTAATAATGTCTGAGGATGGGCAAACCGGGGCATGTTGCTATTCGCAAGCTGTCTCTTGTTCTCTTTTAAAAAAATAAATGTGTGTGTGTGTGTGTGTGTGTGTGTATAATTTGTTTACTTATGTCTTTTCTTTAAACCTCAAAGGCCTACTCCCCCCCCCCCCCCCCTTCAATCCTAACTTGGCTGGTTTATACCTAGGTAGAATTGACTGTGTAGATTGTGATTTTTTTTTTTCCTCAAGGTTTTGCTATAGGACAGTGTGCTTGCCAGAAGGAGAGAGGAGAGAGAAAGAGTTCATGTGAGAAATCATCTCCCAAGGGGAATGGCCATGCCGCAATCCCTTCTCCTCTAGCCTTCTCTCAGGATTTTGGAGATTTGGGGAATACACTCACACATGCTCAGCATGATTTTTAAGCTATGGGGGTAGATTGTGATTTCTTTATTTTTTTTTCTTTTAAGTTTTTTTCATTTAATTTTATTTATTATCATTATTTTTAATTTGCTATAGGCATGAGTGCTCACCAGAGAGAGAAAGAGAGCGAGAGAGAAGGTGAGATAGTAAGCTGCCAGGTCTGGGACTGAAATCTTGGTTAGTTGGCCATGTGGGAGTCCAGCGCCTTTAACCACCAACTCACTGACTGCCCCTGGATTGTGATTTCTTAAAGCACAGAATAACATTCAGAGGTATTAGCAGGGCTCCCAAGGCAGTTTCCGTATGTCCATTCACACACTCAGAGATGTTCTGCTTGCCTGAGGGGAGCTGCCAGGTGGAAGGGCAGTAAATTTAAATGTTAGGGTTCAGAAATTGCTGATATCCAAGTAGGTGTGTGAATCTAACATCATTGCAGTTCTTTATTGAAAAGG
Source organism: Tupaia tana (assembly GCA_026018925.1). Taxonomy (NCBI): domain Eukaryota; kingdom Metazoa; phylum Chordata; class Mammalia; order Scandentia; family Tupaiidae; genus Tupaia; species Tupaia tana. The sequence goes on from JAKSZU010000007.1 coordinate 21,944,440, forward strand.
TCCCCAGTTTGCACCACCAAAAATGAATTTGACTGGCAAATACACCTTACCCAGCCAGAAGGGAATGCTGAATTTTAGAACAAAGATGGGAAGCCCAGCAGTGGCATGGTGGGTAAGGGCACTGGACTCCCACGTGGCTGAACATGGTTGAGTCCTGGACCTGGCAGCTTGCTTTCTCTTTCCCTCTTACTCTGTCCCTCTCTGGTCAAGTTTAAATAAATAAATACATAAATAAATAAAGTTAAATAAAGTATTTTTGAGAGGTTTTTGCTAGAGGGCGCGTGTACTCGCCAGGAAAACAGAGAGAGACAGAGAGACAGAAAGCAAGAAATCGGGGTTGGGGGGAATGTCCACACTGCAATTCATTCTCCTCCATTCTCCTCTCAGGATCTTGGGCACACATGCACACGTGCCCAGCATGAGTTTAAGCCACCAGGTCCAGGACTTGAACCACGGTCTACTACATGGAAGTCCAGCGACATAGTCATTATGCCAACTGCTGATCCCAAATAAAGTAATTCTTAAAAGTGAAGAAGAAGGAGGAGGAAGAGGAGGAGGAGGAGGAGGAGGAGGAGGAGGAGGAGAAGGAAAGAAGAAGAAGATCTCCTGGAATCCCACTGATGGCAAGTGTTCTCCCAGGCGCTCCACAACATGCCTAGTGCCATGGAGGTTTCCCGTTGCCTGTGGATCCCCAGGCAGCTGCTCAAGGAGAAGCACACAAAGCAACTGTTTTCAATCTGAGTGAGCTCCCTACCACTTCTCAATTTCAGATAGATGGTTTTCACACAGAGCCCTGATTTTACAATGGCGTCTAACTTTGCAGCCCTGATACACTCTCTTGTGCAGCTGATAATAGGAAAACAGGTGAACTGCTAAATTTTGCTCAAGCTGTCCACTTAGCTATTTTTACCCTCTGTGAGCTGAATCAGCTCCCTCTGTATTCCTTTCCTAGAACAGAGGAGATCAGCTCCTTTGGAACAAGAGGCAATAAGAGAAGGATTCTTCATAGACATGTACTCAATTATTTAAAAAAAAATTTTTTTTTTTTTTGCCATAGGGCATATGCTCTTGTTGGAGAGAGAAAGAGATAGTGAGAGGGAAAGTGATAAATCACTCCTCTGGGTGGGATGGCAGTCCCCCAGTCCCTTCTCCTCCTGGGATTTTGGACATGCACCCACATGTGCCCAGCATGATTTTCAAGCTTCTAGGTCTGGGTCTCAAACTGCATTCGGCCATGTGAGAGTATGGTGCCTTAACCACCAGGTCATCTGCTACCCCATGCTACCACCAATTACTTTTAAAGTTTTGTGCAGTAGTGTCAGAAGAAGCAGGCTCTGTTTTTGAATTTTTTGGAGTTGAGGAGGCCTACAGGAGAGCCCCGCACCTCTCCAAACACTAGTAGCCTGGTAATTCCAGTCTTGGGTGAGAATGGAAAATTATTTTAACCTTTCTCTGCATTTGTAGCCCTAAAATCTGCTCTAAGTAGAGGTCTTAGAGTTGATGATGAAAAGGGACTTCGGGGGGTGTAGGGCTGGGTGAACGTATTTTGCTTGTGAGGACATGAATTCGAGGGTAGAGCAGAGGGCCAAGTGTTGTGGGCTGAACTGTGTCCTCCTAAGATTACTCATATGTTAAAATTCTGACTCCTGGTATCTCACAACATGACTATATTTTGAGATAGGGTCTTTAAAGAGATAATTAAACTAAAATGAGATTGTTTGGGTAGGCCCTAGTCCAGTATGGCTGGGGTCTTTAGAAGAAGAGGAGATTAGGACAGAGGCAGACACACACACACAGAAGAAACCATGTGAGGATAAATACTGAGAGAAGCCACTTACAATCCAGAGAAGGAAGCCTCCAGACCTCAACCCCATTGGACACCTTGATTTCAAACTTCAAGCCTCCAGAACCATGAGAAAATAAATGTCTTTTGTTTAAGACACCCAGTTTGTGGGACATTGTTATGGCAACCTGTAGACCAATACAGATTTTCCTATTGTATGAGTGTGGTACAAGGCCACCCCAGAGAGACCTATTAGATATAATAACCTCTCTCTAAAATGTACCTGGATGTGTGTTGCTAGAAGATTGGAAATAAAGAATCCATTTCCTTTGGTATATTTTATAAACCTACTTGCTTGGGGGAGCCATTAAAAAAAGGAAAAGGGACTGTTGTACCGTAAGGACATGAACTTGTACAGTTTTCACTGTGGGGAAAAAAAGCATGACACTACCAAACTGGCAATTTCTCACAATACCAGGTGCATTACAGATTGGTGTGTGGGCTTTTGTGAATTGGTTGCATATAAATGAGGAACATTTAAATAAAAAGGAGATCTAGAAACTTTCACTAGTTTGGGGCTTTTATTTATAGCTACTTATGCACAATACTTATTTCCCTTACCCTGGGAGTTTTGTGTCATGGTAATCTAGCAGGCTTTTGTATAAAGTGCTATTGAGTTCAGTGCTTAGATAGGGTGTCACAGGCTCCTCCTGCATGTGAAAGACAAAGAGTAGCGGGGTTGAGAAGATGGGAAATGCTGAGGAGAAACCTGATTTGACCAGGGGTGTGATTAAGGAATGAAACTGGACTGAGAAGAGGAAGCCTGTGCTTAATTCCACCCAGAGTAGGAAGCGTCAAGGGGATATAGGACATATTCTTTGATTTTCTAGGCCTTTAAATGCCCAGCTTCAGTGTAAAGGGTTGGGCTAGTGGTGTGCTAAGGTCACATCTGCTCTGATTCTAGGACCTGGGAGACCAAAGGTGGAGGGAGCTGAGACTTTTGGACCTGGCCTGTCCTAACCTCCCCATTCAGCCAAGTGACATGATCCCCTTCTTAAAGAGGCTTGGAGGTATGATCCCGGGACACTTGAAGCAGTGCTACCTGCTGGCAGACTCTTTGCCTGCTCTTGCCCTTCTGGGTCACCCTACTCCTTCTTCACTTTCTGCACTCTTCTGCTCAGGTGTTTGATGATAGTGCCATCTTTTAAGCTCTGGGAGTTAATCATAAGGGGAAGTTATTTATTTGTTTTAGAGAGATTTTTTGCTATAAGGCATGTGCACTTGCTGAAGAGACAGAGAGAGACAGAGGGACAGAAAGCAAGAAAACACCCCCTGGGAGGAGGGTGGCCATACTGCAATTCCTTCTCCTCCATTCTACTCTTGGGATCTCGGGCATGCATACATATGCACCCAGTATAAGTTTTAAGCTGTCAAGTCTGGGACTCGAACCACTGTAGACTATGTGGGAGTCCAGCAATGTAACCATTATGCCATCTGCTGTTCCCATAAGAGGAAGTTTTTAATTCCGCAGTTTTGTTTTGGAGTCTTTTCCTCTCCCATTCTAGGAAGATTGGCCATCTTGAATTTCCTTACTTCTCTCACCTTTGGATGACAAAGCCAAGCTACTGGAAGGCAAAAGTAAAGGAAACAATGTCTTTGGTACAGAGAACATGTAGTGAGACTCATATGTTAGTTCTCCTTCGCTTTTCCAAAGGGCCTGTACTGGTTATGGGCTCTGTGTTTGGGTAGTTAGTAGGTTGATAGGTGGTTACAGCTTTGTGTCTCTTACTCCACAAGTAGAGGGCCAACTCCAGGACAGGCTCACGTCAAGTTGCTTCTATTCTGACTCCACTCCAAGATATTACTTCACACAGCACAGAATAGGCCCTCAAAAATCACTGTTGATTAATTATTGGCTCATAATCTTTCTCAAAGGACTCTGCCCTCGATGACTCCCTGTGTATAGGCACTCCTTTAGGATTAAGGCAGTGTTATCATTCATTCTCAGTGTTGATTCAAATTGGCTCTGATCGCCTTCCTTTGCCACATGGAAATTTTAAACTCACTCATAAGATGTTCACACATATTAATGGGGTATTTACTTATTTTTAAATAGATGTGACAATGTTTAGCATGCATCTGAAATCAGCTGCTGGGTGTTAATTGTAGCAAAATTGGCCCATATCAAAACAGTCCCATTGTTAATGATGTTAGAAAGAAACTGGGCTCTTTGGTATCGCAAATTGATCTCACTCCAATTATGACTAGGTTGTAAAGATTTTCTAGAAAAAAAAAATAGATCCAAACTAGTAGAATCATAGGAATGCAATTAAGACTGTATCTTTTCAAATGGACATAAAAAGAAAGTGCTATTCAATGGAAATTTACAAAATGTGTGGCTTTGAAGAAAGTTTGGGAATACATATTATTGTTCAGTTAAATCACTCTTACATCTTGGAGTCCATATTTGGAGAAGAGGGGTCAGATCCCTGAACAGATATAGACTCAGGTTCGCGGCTTTGAGGTTGAAGGAACTGGGGGTATTTAGCATGGGGAAGAGAAAATGTAGGGTTACAAGGTAGTAGTCTTAAAATATCTAAGGACTGGCTTGTGAAAGAGGAAATGTGTTTGTTCAGGCAGTACCAGTGGGCAGAACTGCAACCTGTGGGTAAAGACGGTAGGAAGAATGATTCTGTCCCAGTGTCAGGAAGAGTTTTCTAGCAATGAGCTCTGCATAGAACTGTAACCTATGGGTTAAAAAGGCAGGAAGAATGATTCTGTCCCAGTGTTAGGAAGAGATGTCTAGCAATGAGCTCTGGATATGTTGAAGCAGAATGGATTAATTGGATAGGATTAATGTAGAGTTGGATTGGTGTCTAAAAACCAGCCAAGGCCCTTTCCATGGTTCTGTACATCATAATTCTAAAATATAGATTTAATTCTAACATGACTCAAAATCATAAGTACAGAATTCTGAGATGATTTGAAATTAAACAAAGCCAAAACTGTCAAATGGGTTAATTGTCAATTGTTTCTGGTTCCTGATTTTCAGAAATGTGAGAATCAGTCAAATCTCCACATGGAAGATAGCAGGCAGAGAGTAGTTACAATAACTGAATTTCTATGTAAGAAACATTCTGATAGGTTTTTCCAGAGAAACAACTAATAGGATGTAAGTAGAGAACTTTAATTTAAGGAATTGATTCATATTGTTATGGAAGGCTGGCAAGTCCAGAATCTTCAGGGTGGACCAGAAGGCTAGAGAACTAGGAAAGAGCTGATATTGTAGATGAAGTCTGCTGGTAGAATTTTCTTTTGCTTAGGGGAGGTGGGTCTTTTGTTCTATTTAGATCTTTAACTGATTGTGTAAGGCTCACCTTTACTAAAGAGAGTATTCTGCCTTATTCAAAATCCACCAATTTAAATGTTACTCTCATGCCAAAACCCTGCACAGAAACATCGGAAAGAGTTTTTGGACACTGTGGCCCAGTCAATAAACACATGAAATTAATCAACACACATTCTTGGCTCCAGGCCATACAGAAGGAGGAGGCAGGGAGGATTTGACCCTGTGCTAAAACCTCTGGCTTAGATTTATACCTGAGGAGGAAGAGGGTCATTTCTTTTGAGACTGGGTATTTGAACAAAACCAGAGTCAGCTAACAAGGAACAGGGATGATGGGTAGACAAATAAGTGGTGTTATGCCAGCCCAACCTACTCAACATAGATTTTGAGGTAATACATATAGAAGACCTTTGGGAAGCTTTATATAATTGCAATATGTAAAGAATGTAAGGTAGAAATCATGATCCAGTATCTCCCCCAGCGTAGCTTTCGGTGAAGTGACCCATTGTTTCTATCTGTCTGCACATGTTTTGCCTCATTTTTCCCTTTCCATGCAGGAGGTACTTGCCATCCAGTTCTCTAGACATAAAAGAAAGGTGACTTGTTACCACTTGTTAAGAGAAGGGGATGAACCGAGAAGGCTACGGCAATCAATCTTTCTGCTGTGGGTGATAAACACACCAATGGGCACAAGCATGTGCCTCCCAGCTGAGAGGAGAGTCTCTAGGACAGAGGTCACTCTGATTTTGGTAGAGATGAGCCTGCCTGGGCTCTTTCCCAGCAAGTCATGTTGGGGAGAACTTGAGTTGCCCTAAGTGCAAATAGATATCCTGATTTGCTAATTTTCTTAGCCAATTGAACAGTGCTCTTTTAAAATTTGGGTCAATGGGACCAGCAGATAGCCTAATGGTTATGTTGCTGGACTCTTGCATAGTTGATCGTGGTTCAAGTTATGGACCTGGCAGCTTAAAATTCACACCAGGCATGTGTATGTGCGTGCCCAAAATCCCAAGAGGAGAATGGAGGAGAAGGGATTACAGCATGGCCATCTCCCCTAGGGGGCGATTTCTTGCTTTCTGTCACTCTCTGTCTCTCTGGCAAATGCACATGCTCTATAGCAAAAATCTCTCCACAAAAACAACAAAATTGGGTCAAATGGAATGTGTCAGACACTGTGCTAGTTACTGGGGATATACATTTTAAAAGGTAAGATGCCTGCTCTCCTAAATAGTATACTCTAGAGATGTGGGCAGATGCAAAACAGGAGGGTGTTATCCCCTTCATGCTCATTTGTACATGTGGGAAAGGGTGATTTTGGTTTCCACAACTGGGGAATATTCCTGATATGTGGTGCCTAATGGCACAAAATATCTCACACTGCAAGGGATGGTCCCATACAACATAGACCTATTCTACTCAAAATACCAGCAGCCCATGCAGAACTAAGGGACTATGAACTTTTGGTTGAGAGATCTAGAAGTAGCTCCCATCCTCCAACATGAAGGATGCTGAAACCTGCATGGCAAGAAAGCTGAAATCTACCAGGTTGTCGAGTCTGGCATGAGTTCCTGTTTCTACTGAAATTAGGAAAAGGACTACGAATAGCAATGGTGGGAACAGGACCTTATGGTTTCATAGATTGTGAATTATACAACTCCAGGGGGAGCCACTCATTTCAATCACCATAGATTTATACAGCTATTACCACCTTTTTCTGGTAGATGGCAATAAAGTATCTTGAGAAAGGACATGTTTTTGATTCACATAGAGCTAGTGGCAGGGCTAAGCTAGAGGTGGCAAAGGAAAGTGATATGGTATAGGTGACTTGCAATGTGGAGAAGCCTGGGGCAGTGGGACTTAAGGGATTAATTGCAAAAGTGATAGTGGCCAGCACAGGATTCTGGTGTCTGACCAGTGTCTTATAGAAGCAGCAAGCCATATAGCGAGACTTCAGCAGGTTGTCACCTGATCGGGGACAAGTATGAGTTTTTAGCTATGGTTAGAGAGACCCAAGGTCTTTGCTTTCCTACCCTTACCTGTTTTGGAAGGATATGGTCTCAGGTGAGAGGAGAAACACATTATTTTAGTCACTTGTAGAAGCCAGTAGACTTCCACCTAGAATTTGACCTGAATGTCAAAACTGATGATGCCCTATGCACACCAAAAATATGTGAAAATTTTCTTACATAATTGAAGTGTCTGGAAAGAACAAGGCAGGCCACTCAAGTAGGTCCAAGGTGACTTCATTAATCCATTAGGAAAGCAGATTAACTGGGTTTCATTGTGGTTGATGGGTGGGGCTGAGGTGAGAGTTCCTAGATTCAAAGTTCTGTGTGGTTTGAATCTCTCACTGATGCCCAAGTGGGGAGAAACTAGGCTTTCTTACCAGCTCATTCAGATATGGGGTACCACTGGAAGATAGAAGAGTGAGATTTTCTTCTTTAGAATTATTTATTTAATTTTATTTATTCATGCATTTATTTTCATTTGACCAGAGAGAGACACAGAGAGAGAGGGAAAGTGAGGAAGCAAGCCACCAGGTCCGAGACTTGAACCATGGTTGGTCATGTGGGAGTGTCCAGTGCCTTAACCACTATGCCACCTGCTGGCCCCAGGAGAGAGATTTAAAAGTGGTCAGCAAACAACAAAAATGGAGTCAGGCTTCTCCTTAAACATATCTCCTCTCATTGAGACATAGCCTATTTATTCTCAGTTATTTGGGATGATGGCTAGGGAGGAAGGGGACAGGGTTTATAGAACTCTTTCTTCTGCATGGCCCCCCACCTATACAAGGAAGAACTTCAGCGAGGGGGAAATTGAGGCTGGCTTAGTTCAGAGTAGCATGGCATAGGGGCAGTAGAGGAATCAACAGGATACATATAAGCCAAAATGGTTGAAACTGGTGGAGACACTAAAACCTCAGGTCCTAGAACTTTCTATGAGCTCAATTATTTGACCATCCCCATTAATCATCAAAGCACGCTTTCAGGAGTCAGGATCAGGGTGACAGACTTAGCCAAGGTGCATATTAAGAAGTGGTGTGCTAAGCCTTTATCTCTGGAAATAAAAAGTGTCCCTTCCCTTAGCATTTCTCCAGAGACTGAAAAAAGTGAGGAACTGGGTTTGTAACGTATTGCAAGCTAAATACACTTGGGGATATAAGTGAACAAGAAGAGAAAGAAAACAGAGTTATTGAGGCAACAATTCAGCTTTAATTGCATTTGATATAGACCACCCTTCAAAAATAGTTCGGTCGGTAAAAGGCTGCAGTAATTTATGGAACGTTCTGCTTGCTTCCAGGGAAGTTGACAAGTCTGGACTGAATCAGAGAATCAGCATAAATCTCAGCCGATGCCTAATTTTAGAGATGTCTGGTCCTTGAAGGAGTCTTGCCACAAGCAGATGGGGTGGGAGACAACATGTGAGGGTGGAAATGCATGAAGTGCCAAACTGAAGCTCAAAAGGTTAAACCCATTTTTGTGGCTGATAAATCCTGAGCAAAAAGGAACTGGATTGTGGGAAGAGTTTTGTGCTGTAAGCTGGAGTCTCTGGGGGAGGCTTCAGAAATCTTAAAGGATCACAGGTCTTGCTATCGTATATCTCTACAAAGCTGAGCTCATTCTCCCTGTAAGCTGCCCAGAATAAGATGACAGGGTGACCATGGACAGGTACACCAGGCCTTGCTAGAACTGTGCTGCTTTGTGTGTTCAACACAGCATTCCTTTCTCCTCTGCTTAGCAGACTTCAAAGCCTTGCTGAGGCCATGATCAATGAGAATTTTTTAGGCAAAGTTTCAAAAGAAAAGGCTATGTCTTGCTCACCTCGGAAATTCCCACTGTATCACATGTGTGCGTGTGCCCCGAATCTCGGCAGGGTGGAGAAATGGAACAGAACAGATCACAGCATGACCACACCCAATTGGGAGATGCTTTCGACTCCTCTCTCTCTGTCTCTCTCTGGTGAGTGCATATTCCCTCCAGCAATTAAAAATAAAGAAGAGCATATAAATGTTGGCATGGTCTGCATACTCTACAAAACACTAGTTCTTGTGCATTTATTATTATTACTATGATGCTGATGAATATATTATTCTACAGGAAGAGAAAACAGGAGTAAAGGGGCTTGAGGCAGCTGAGTAACTGTGTGCTCAGTCAGGGGAGGCATACTGCAAGGGACCAAAGGGTCCAGGTGATCCTTGTAACCGTATCTGAAGTTTCAGATTGTGAGGGATTTGAGAAGTGTTTCTCAGAGCGTTTTCTTAGATCTGCAGCAGACTGTTTTGCTAAATGTAGATTCCTGGACCCCAGTCCTAGATAGACAAACTGAATCTCTTCTCGTTCTGTCCAAGAATCTACATTTTGAACAAATTCCCAGGTGACTCTGGTGCACACTAAAGTGTCATGATCATTAGTATAGAAAGTTACGAAACAGTTTTGGTGGGCTGGGATCAGGAGAAATTTAGCCCAAGCAGCACAGTGAAATGTGGGTTCATTCTGGTACAGGAGACAGAGCAGTCGTTGAAGCCTGGAAAAAATTCATGGAGCATCTAAGTGAAATGCTCTTAGCTGTGTGACCATGAGCAGGCAACTTCACTTACTAAAGCCTCCCTTTCCTTATCTGTGAAATGGATGTACCAGTGTCCTATAGAAAGATTAAAACAAATATATTTTAAAGGCCTGGAACATAGAAAGTTTTCAATAAATGCTAGTTGCTACATATATTGTTTGTAAGCATCAGTCCAAATGAGATGTTTACAGGACAAATGAGAATTTATCTATATGAGAGAAGGAAGAGAACTTCCTAATAAGATTTTTCACAGGACTAGAATGAATGGGAATAAGTTGTGGGGGGGGGGGGGGAGTAAGAAACTAGCTTCTTTGATAATATTGATAAGATTTACAAAATGTTGGGACCAGCAGTTAGCGTAATGGCTGTCGCTGGACTCCCACATAGTCGACCGCAGTTCGAGTACCGACCCGGTGGCTTGAACTCATGCCGGACGCGTGCGCGTGCGTGCCCAAGATCCAGAGAGGAGAATGGAGGAGAAGGGATTGCGGCGTGGCCATCCCCCCTGGGGGGGGTGATTTCTCGCTTTCTGTCTTTCTGTCTCTCTCTGTCTGTCTGGCGAGCGCATGCGCCCTATAGCAAAAATCTCTCCAAAAAAGAAAAAAAGAAAAAAAAAAAGAAAAAAAAAGATTCACAAAATGTTTATCAACATGTGTTTTTTTGCAATCACATCTTCACCAGAAATGTTCCTAATATGTTAGGACACCCTTTTTTTTTTTTTCTTTACTTTTATTCATTGTTACGATTTTAAAAATACTCCCTGGTAAAAACTTCACACTTTGTATAAAAATAGAGTCAACCTGATGAACCCCTATCTACCTGTCACTCATTCCCAGTGATGATCAGTCTTGGCCAATCTTGTTTTAACTGTTCTCATCTCCTCTCAATGGATTATTTCCTGGAAAATCCCTAAGATCATATACTTTCATCCATAAACACTTTATCATGTAGCTCTAAAACAGAGGAATTTTTTTAAACAAAAGAAACAAAATTTCATCAGTTGAAAAAATTGACAATGTCTTTACTATCATCATCTATCCGTTAGTATTCAAATTTTTCCAACTGTCTATAATTATAATTTATTCACTGGAGACAGAAATTATATTTGGTAGTTATAATGACCTAAAGTACATCTACAAAGAGAAACTTTAATTCATATACTTGGCTACCCATGTGTGTGATTTATATAGAAAAATCAATATAAATACTTAATTTTTCTATTTCTGAATTTTTGGAATAATTGCTTCTTTAGTGTTCTTTAAAGGTGACTGACTTAAAAAAATATGAACTTTGGATTGAACCATTCCAATGCATTTTAATCCATTACAATTTTTTTTTTCTTTTTCTTTTGTTTTTTAGAGAGATCTTTGTTATTAGGTGCGTGAACTTGCCAGAGAGAGACAGAAAGACAGAGAGACAGAGAGATAGAAAGTGAGAAGTCACCCCCCCCAAGGGAGAATGGCCATGCTACAATCCTTTGTCCACCATTCTCCTCTCGGGATTCTAGGCATGCATTCACATGTGCCTGGCGTGAGTTTCAAGATACTGGATTCATGACTTTAACCTACGGCCAGCCATGTGGGAGTTCAGTGACGTAACCATTATGCCATCTGCTGGTCCATTGTAATTTTTATTTATGTTCTAATTGTACCATGCTTGACCAGTGGGAGACTCTACAAATTGGCTTCTAACACGAGTAGCCCTGATAGCTTCCTTACTTTCTGCTATGACAAGATGCTCCAGACTCATCTTATATTTTTTTCCCCTCAAACCTGAAATCACCTATTTCTCCCAGAATGTGGTACATTTTGATCACAATCTGGAGGATAATAGTGCTTATAAGTTCTATGTAGGTTATTGGTTTTAGGCCTTTTCAGTGGACAGAACTAGAAAATAAATATTTTTTGTACATCATAATTTTATACTGATTTTTTACATTCAAACTCAGGACTAAAGTATTTTTTACTTAGCTTCTATATTGGACCTGCATCTCTTTCTTCTATGCCCAAATCCTGATTCTCATTGACACCAAATAATTATTCATTTATTTTATTCCACAGTATACAGAAAGCAGTTTTACAATAAAATACCAAGACAATCATCAAAAATATAACTGAAACAAGTTTAAGATTATTTTGGTAGTTACAGGATTTTTTTCATTAGGCTGTGTAGCAAACATCTGTGTTTCAGTTGCTGTTTCCTCTTTGTGTGGTTATGCTACCTGGTCAAAACACAGATTCATGAGTTTAATTTTGCTTATGGATTTTAAGGTTTTCTTTCTACAAGTTAATTTTGTTGGTAATTATGTAAAAATATTTACATGATTTAAAAATTAAATCTTGAACCAAGTATGATCAAATAAGTCCTGCTTCTACACCTACTTCCTCTACCCTATTTTCTTCTATCGTAGATAATGTGTTCTGTATTTTCACAGTTTATCTTTCTATTTTCTTAAATATAAGAAGACTCAGGCATGCACATACACACAGCAGAATTTCATAACCTACATACCTATTTGTTGTTAGGGAACTAGGCATCGTGGACATCCCTGGCCTCCACTCACTGTCAGTAGCATTCTTTTAGTTGTGACAATTAAAAAAAGTCTCCAGGAATTGCCAAATATCCCTTGGGAGACAAATCCCCTCTGATTGAGAACCATTGGTTTATGCACATATAAGTACATTTGTATGTGTTTATATATATATATATATATATATATATATATACACACACACACATATACACACACACACATACATATATACACACACATATATACACACACATACACGCACACACACACACATATATACATATATATATATGTTTACTCTTCCCACTCGAATACTCACTTGCGAAATGTCCATTTTTCTCCTCTTACCTTTCTTTCTCTGGATAACACATACCCAGGAGAACACATTTCCTTCACAGCCGTGCAGTACTCCAGCACTCCCTTCCCTCTTATATTTTAGAATTCTTCCAACTCTCATGCACATCTGGTGCCCAAGTGCTAGGAAAACTTTAAAAAACAGAATAATTTCTCTTTCTTCTGACCCCACCAATCAACAATTTAACTCTTCCTTTCTTCTTCATTGATAATTTTTATTTTTTTCTTAAACAAATTTTCATGATTAAAGCTCAGAGTTTTTCAAATCTAAGGGAGGCACATTTTTGTTCTTTCTTTTTTTTTTTTGAATTGTTTGTATTTATGTATGTATGTATGTAAATTTGACCAGAGAGAGAAAGAGTGTGAGAGAGAAGAAAAATGAGAAAGCAAGCTGCCAGGTCCAGGACTCGAACCGTAGTTGGCCATGTGGGAGTCCAGAGCTCTTCACCACACCAGCTGCTGGCCCAGGGTCTTTCTTTATTGTTTTCATTGTTTAATCCTTCCTGGCCTTGGATCTAGAAATGTCCTATTTACCACTTGGCAAATGTGTTGATTTACACATGTAAGCAGTCCAAAGCTTTATTCATTTCATGGAGTATATTTTACTTATTATTCATTTTCAGAGTTTGGGGGACTTTTGCTTATCTTGTTGTGCCAAGGAGGATGTTCTATTTCATCCCATGCCCCCTTTAATCCTCACAGTGTCACCCACTGTGAGGATCAAGGAATTATTCCAAATTATTGAATGGGATTAAAGCCTACGAACTTGGAATCTCTAATTGTTGCTACCAAATAGCAACAAAAAACATTAGTTCCCTCTGAAGATCAGCAGGCAAAAAAAAAAAAAAAAAAAAAAGCTACAGGAGATGAGGTGGGACAAGCAGCTCCCTTGGTGCTGAGTCAATTCTCAGAATGAGGATTCTGAGGCCAGCCTGAATGGAGCCCCAGCTGGGCCAGAGGAAATTAGGCCTCGGCTTTCACCAGGGGACGATCTGAGAGGAGCCCTGAGTGTTCATGGGATGATGGCCCAATTCTTTTACGGTTGTGCGGAAGCCTGAGAACACAGAGACCTGCTCTCACTGACAGATGAGAAGACCAGACTCAAATGAATTATTCTGGCACTATTATCATACAGACCGATTCAGTAAATTTCTATAAAGCTGAATATTAAAACCTACTGATTTTCTCTTCTGGCTCATCTTTCCTCACCTCTCCTTCTCCCACCCCTCCTCCCATGATGGGTTCTAGTATTAAAGAATAAGAGTTGAACATTCAGAAAATTCCTCCTTTCCACACGAATATCAGACTCTGTAATTTGGAAAAGTATCAAAATATAAAATGTGCCCATTCTGGTGTGGTCTCCAGGGGGAAGTGTTACAGGAGGTCTTGTTAAGATGGGCATGCATGCCCTGTGAGTTCTACTTTTAAAGGGAAATATTTTGTAAGAATGAGGCAGGCAGTCTGCTAACTCAGAAGCTTAGGATGTCAATTTCTCTATGCTTTCCAAATTATTTCATTTAAACCTTTCTCTGTTTACTACTCCGTTAAACCCACCACTCTGCACTCTTCTTACAGAATTGAAAATTTTTAATACTGTTTTTAGAATGATACCTTGTCTACCATCACTGGACTGAATAAGAACACACAGTCCAGAGCAAAATCTAAAATATAACTTTGTATAATGGAAGGGTAGGAGAGATTTCTTTTCACCAGTTAAAATGTCTTTAGGTATAAAAGTTTGCTTACTTAGTTCCAGAAAGACACACACACACACACACACACACACACACACGGATGCATCCTTGATAGGATCTTTACTCTGTGATCCTCCCACAGCCCTACAGTCAGTCAGGATCATGGGTGTGCCCATGGAGACACCTGGAGTGTACAGGTAGACTCTGGACACGAACCCTGAACCTTTCCTTATGGCCTCTAACATTGTGCAGTAGAGCCCTTACTGCTGTGCCAAAGACACCATATCGAAGACATCGTTTGCCTTTCAGTAATTTTTATCTTTTATTTTTCTGTCCTAGGCTCAAGATGAAGATATCTGCTTAGTATGGCTTTGTGCTTGTCTTTCATCATACAAATAGCACCTAGCCCATTCTTTCGTTTCCTTCCTGGTCCCCCACCCTCCTTCATTAGAAGGTTCCCTCTGTTCCCATTTCCTCTTCTACTTCATTGTGAGCAGCTGGGCTAAGCGCTTATAGCAAATTAGCTGTAAAATAAGCAGCCTTTTTTTTTTTTTTTTTCCAGTTTTCTTTTTTTCAGGGTGTTGTGGGAGAAAAGGTGGTTAGAGAAATTATCCTATGATAAGTAAGTGTGGGCCAGGATGAAATAAGTAGAGGAAGTAAGTCTGTTGGAGAGTTCACTCACGCTGATGAACCAGAGTTAAGTACATTTCCCTCTTGGGGGTCCCTGTTGCATTGTTCTGCGAGCTTACTCTCAAGTTCTTTACCACTGACATTTTCCTCTCAGTTCTGGATCTTCACAGACATCCACTAAATGAAGTCCCGGTTGGAATGTGTTCTTTAAAATATTGAAACCCAACTGCAGTCTCAATTTTGTTGGCCTCACTTTTTGTGTATGTTTAAAAATGCAACAGCAATTGTCACAGTTATTTCTCAATTTAAAAAGGCAGGCGGGCACCAAAATTGTGTATAAGAAGAAAATTAGTTCTAAAGGTAAGGAAATAAAAATAATCTGGATGAGCGAGGCCTTTCTTTCTTTCTTTCTTTCTTTCTTTCTTTCTTTCTTTCTTTCTTTCTCTCTCTCTCTCTCTCTCTCTCTCTCTCTCTTTCTTTCTTTCTTTTTTAAGAGCAATTATAGTTATTGGGTAAGTGCACATGCAGAAGAGACAGAAACTGAGAGAGAAAGTGAGAAATCACTGCCGAGCAGGGATGGCCACACTACAATCCCTTCTTCTCCACTCTCAGAATTTTGAACATGAAGACACAGGCACCTAGCCTAAGTTTCAAGCTTCTGGGTCTGAAACTTGAACCGGGTCGGCCATGTGGGAGTCCAGCACCTTAACCATCATGCCACCTGCTGGCCCTCTGGGAGTGAGGCATTGTTAAACAAAGACTTTTAGGGATTACTCATAGGGATCCTACTGGTTCTCTGTCCCTGCGGTAGGTTTTGTTGTTGTTTTGTTTATAGATTAATTTATTTAGTTCTTCCATGAGCAATAGAGACAGAGATACAGAGTGAAAAAGACAGCACCCCCAATAGGGTCTTCATGCCACAGTCCACCCCCAGTGTCAGTTAGCCTAAGATCATGGGCATATGTATGGCTGGTGTACTGAGGGAAATCTCCAGAGAACCTGGGATCTTTCCATATGCCACAGTCTGGCCGAGGATCGTAAGTTTTTTTTTGTTTGTTTGTTTATTTAACTGTTGCACCTCCATCTAGCCCCTTGTTGCTTTTTAATAATGGTCTATAAATACTCAAGAAGCACCTATCCTGAAGGTGTGAATGGCTGCACACAGTAGGACTCATTGTAAGGTCAATTAAAGTCCTCTGTGCTTGGTTTCAGTATCATCCACAAGGCAAGGTTGGTTATTACTTGGCCTCTCTCCTGGTGGAGTTGAAATCTAATGTATTGTTACTTCTCTCTCTACCGTGCTCCATACAGAGCAGACACAACTGGAGGTGGGTGAATAGAAAGAACCCATCAGTGGAGAAAGGAGGAGGTCAGCTTACTACTTACCAGACATCTTTATACTCAGTGGTTATAAACATTTTTTATTAAGCAATGAAATACTTTCTTTTCCAAATAAAATGTTACTTGGCAATTAAGCATACAAAAGGCAAAAGGAATATTTGAGTACTTTACATGTATTTTGTAACTTACAAATTTTATGCAACTGCAATTTTAGTATTATTGTGGTAAAATGAACTTGAAGAGAATTCTGAGGCTGTTTGGTTGAATTAAAAAAAATGAAATTACGTTTTTGAGATGACTATTGATATGTTACCATAGTTTCATTACTCAATCCCTTCCTCTTTATAAATTTTTGTTTAGGTTATGATGTGGAGAGAAAATTCTGATTCAGGTATTTCAGCAGGGGGAAATGCTAAGATGTTTTTTTTCTTTTTTATTAAATTTACTTGTAACCTCAAAACACTTCCAGGAAGATGGCCATAGAAAAATGATTGCAAAGGTGACATTTAAACTAGTTCATCCGATGTACCAGGCTACAGGTAGAAAGTGTCAAATTTGTTTACATAATTTGAGTATTTTAAATTCTGGGTTGAGTGGCTGAACATGTGTGTATGTGTGTGTGTGTGTGTGTGTGTGTGTATACTCATAGATTTTTGCCATAGCATGTGTGCTAGACAGAGACAGAGACAAAGAGAGAGAGAAAATGAGAAATCAACCCCTTGTGTGGTGGGGAAGGGATGACCATGCCACAATCCCTTCTCTATTCTCTCAGGATTTTGAGCACACACACACACACATGGTCGATGTGTCTTTCAAGCTGCAGGGTCCAGAACTTGAACCGCGGAGTTGGCTATGTGGGATCCAATGCCTTAACCACCACTCTACCTGCTGGTCTGGCTGAACATATTTTGAAATGCAATTCAAATAAAATGTGGAACCTCTGAAACACCACGGAAAACTCTCAGGTGAAGAATGTGGCTTAAAAACCATCATGTTAGGCTTTTTCCATGTATGGGTGTAGCACCATGGCATCTTGGGAGCAAAGTCACCACTATCGGTGATACAGGAATGTGAATGTGTCCCTTAAGAGGTATAGACGTTCTGGAGAGAGCAATCTCCGATTTCGGGATAGTCAGAACAATTTTTTCAGCCCTGTCTTTTGTTAATGGCAGAATGTCTGTATTTGGTGCAGGCTAATGGAGGATGCTGAGGGTGGCCTGGACGCCTTTTCTGATTCTGAGCATCCTGGTTCAATGTGGTGGTCATCAGACACATGTGGCTATTTACATTTAAACTCTTATCAAGTGAAATTACAGATTTATTTCTGCAGCCTCATTAGGTACATCTAAGTACTCAACAGCCACATGTGGTTATCAGATAGCACAGAGAAATGTACAGACACAGAACATTTCAAGATTGCAGAACTTTCTATTAGATGGCCCTGTTCTAGAGTGAGAGCCATTCACCAGTCTGGCTGCCATTATGAAGCTGTTCTTGGAAAGAGCTTGTAAGTCAGCATAGAGTCATTTTTTTTTTTTTTTTTCATCAAAACAAACGTGCCCTATATTGTATTGGAGTTATTTAATAGAAATATGAAGGGGAAAGCACCTCGCAATAGTTTCTGGTCTCAAAAACAGTCCTTATTCTTTCTCTCTCTTTTAAAAAATTTATTTATTTAATTTTATTTATTATTATTATTTTAAATTTGCTATAGGGCATGTGTGCTTATTAGAGAGAGACAGAGAGAAAGTCATTCTTTGAATAACAGATTCAAAAACATGAAGTACAAGCAAAATGATTTAAAAATATTACCTACAGAAGAGAGTAGTAAAAATGTGAATGGCAAAAGTACATATGGTAAGATTAGGAACTAATGAATATCATAAATTCCTTTCTTGAGTGTCTCTGATTCACCTCTCTAAAGGCTGGAGGTAGTCTTCAAGGAATATTTTAAAGAAGAGAATTTTCCAAGCTCATGCCTAGTTGTGAGTTATATGAATGATAACTTGGCTGAGCATTAAATTAATGGGTCCCAGACCAATCTCTTCAAACCTGAAGAAAACTGCAATGTAGTTTTCTGACATTCAGCATTTGAGAGCAATCTGATCCCATCTTGGATATCGTCTTTTGAGTTTCTACAGAATTAGACTTTAAGGCAAGAATTCAAGTACAAGTGGTTTATGTGGGAAGTGAAGCTAGGGGAATAGGGAGGTGAGACACGCACATAAGACACCCAGTAAAGGCTACATTGTAAGATGTTACCAAGCCAAGTATGTTGGCTATGTGGGATCCAGCGCCTTAACCACCACTCCACCTTCTGGTTAGTTTAGTTTAGTGCACTCTACCTGTGCACTTGGAACTAAATCATGCTGGATTCACTATAAAAGTTAGTGAAAAACACACCTTTCAAAGATAATTCATAAGCGATACAAGAAAGTCCTGACATTTAATCACCAAATCCACTGTCTCATTGGCTGAACACAGTTCCTGGGGGGTTATTAATTCCCCAGCACTTGTAGACAGGCATAATACCTGTATTGTCAGCAAACGGCCTGATGTAAAGAATCTTAGGAGTTGGAACTCAGGCTAGTATTCACTGAAGTGGTAAGGGTGAGGCTGTATGGGCAGGAACCCACAGTGTGATACCAAGAATCACCTCTTTCTTCTGTGGAGATGACTCAATGATTGATGAATTCATCCATTAATTCTAATTCCAGACATTTTCCCCTCTGTCGTTTTGAGCCCTTTCTTTCTTTAAATTTTACTTTCTGTTAATTTTCTGTTTCATTGTCCATCTCTCTCATCTCTGGCTCCTTCCCTCTTGCTCTTGGGCTAGTCTTCACTCTGGATCAGCTTCTTTAAAATGCAAACTTAGTTCTGGAAACTTTTCTTTGATTTTTTTTCTTTGATGATTTCTTTGGCACTTGTTTTCTCTTGTTTGCGACAATCTGTACTTCCCATTTCTAGCTAGATATTCTGCCCTGTGCATTATATTATTCATCATCATTTAAAAGAGCATTCTGTTCTTTTATTTTGCATTATGAATGGAATTTCAGGTTTATCTTGTCTATTACTGATTTTATTTTTTTACAGTATCAGATATGCTTTTTACTATCTTTATATTAGATTTCATTTTGCTATTAAAAAGTTAGTTTTTTTTCACAGTTCTTCCTGATGGAAGTTCATTGAGGTGTCAAGCTCAATTTTCATAGTTTTACTATCAACCTATTCTATATTTTTGTGGCTGTTTCATAGAAACCATCACTTTTCCAATTCTATTCAGGATATTGATGAGTTAAAAAATTTCTTCTAGTCTTTATAGTAATTCACTTTCATATTTTTCCTTTCCTTTTAGTCTGTAAAGTAATATCCATTTTCTTTACTCTTCAGTATTTTCTATTGTCTGAATATACAGTTTTTTTTCTTTTACTTAACCTCAATCCAGACTGACCATTTGTTAAATAAAAAAAAGTGTGTGGATTTCCCTCTGATTTCATTTTCGGTCCACTGTTGGTTGAAATCTAATTTGGAGCAGTGCTGGATGATATTCACTGCTCACAACTTAGGTGTCACGGTTGAGCGGGCCTTCGTATAGCAAGGCTTTGCTGGGCCAAAGAGATTTTCCTTTACTCTTACTGCCAGCTCTCTTGTACTCTGAACTAAATACTGGAGAAAAGCCTATTTCCTTCCTTGTTCACATTCCTTTAGTTGTAGAAGATATGCTTTCCAGAATGCAACTTACATCATTAATTCTACTAGTTTTTGTATCCGTAAGTGTGTAAGTTTGTGTGTGTGTGTGTGTATGTAGTGTTTGTGTAGATGTGTAAACATGAGGACTGATGGGAGTAACTGAGTCACACAGTGTGATTAGGGGCACGGACTCTAGAGTTAGACTACCTCCAAATCCTGTCAATAGTGTCGTCTTCTAAACAAAACTCAGTCTGTAATTTATTAGTTATTAGACCCTAATGAAGTTACTTAACTTTGCTTTGCCTCTGTTTCCTCAGTTTTATAATGGAAATCATCATGAAATACGTACTTTGTTGGGCTGTTGTGAGTTTTACATAAGTTAAAATATATAAAGTACATTGCAGAATAGTGACTACTTGATAAATGTTAGTTCAAATTATTACCTCACAAAACACCAAGGGTACAATTAGAGAAATAGTCACCATGTTTTGTTTGTTTGTTTTTTGTATGAGTGGATGGGAGAGAAAAGTTACCAGGAGAAAACTGAGGAATTTTCTGATCTACTTGTGGATGGATCGGGCTGCTCTTATGCAATAGACAAAGTATGGTAGACCACTAATTATTATTATTACTTTTTACCACCAGTCATATCAGCCTCACAATTAGTAAAAATTAATAATTAATGGAATTAGGTCAACTGTTGAACTTAGTTTTTGGTTTTGTGGTGAGTTTTCCTTTCATTACATGCTGCCATGTGTATCTTAGTAAGATACTGGGAGAAGTCACGTTAGACAACTAACCAATTAAAAATGATGTAGAGTTTTTACCTACTGAACTGGCAAATTGCTCTAAACCTGCCTTGTTTCAGTTAGCAAAGAAGCAGTAGGAGTCATGGAGTTGCCCAGTGGTTTCCCTCACCCATGTGACATGGAAGGAATGGGAGCCCATGCAGAGACCCTCAGTTTGCAAGTGCGGGGAATTGACTCTGTGATCATATGGGTAACAAGATGCAGATAGTTAACACAAGTTCAGAATCGGCACTGTATCTGTGCCATGATTCCACTCAGAAGAGGGGGCGCTATTCTTTAGCTGACTTGTAAAGTACTTAGGAAGGTGTCTGGCCTATGTGACATCAGTCATGGTCTTTAAATAAAACAACTCTGTGAAGTAGGTTTTATTTATTTATTTTTTCTTTCTTCTTCTTCTTTGTCTTCATCTTTGTCTTTGTCTTCATCTTCTCCTCCTCCTTCTCCTCCTTCCCCTTCTTAATTTGCTATGTACTGGCTGGAGATGAGAGAGAGAAAGAGAAATTGAGAGAGAGCACCCCACATGTGGGATGGTAATTCCATAATTCTTTCTCCTTCATTTCTCCTTTTAGGATTTTGGGTATGCACACATGCCTGGCATGTTTTCCAAACTGCTGTGTCCAGGACTTGAACCATGCTATAGGCCATGTTTGATACAGTCCCCTTATTCCTCTTCACCAACACCCCAATAGCTAGCCCAGGGCAGTTACTCTTATAATACTCATTTTACAGATGAGGTTATGTAATTTGCCCAAGGTCACACATCTAGTAGAAGGTAGAGCCCGAGTCCAACTCCAGGCAGTTTGATTCTAGATTTTCCATTCTTAATCACTTGACAAGTGTCAAGAGCACCTATCCTGGACCTTATTGAGAGTACACTACTTACTCCCAAATGGAAAACAAAGTAAGAAAATTACTTTGGTCTCACCAAACAAGATTTGCCAAATAATGTTCTTACATGTTGGTGCTACTGTTGACAATGTTATGTGCTAAAACAAAAGCACCACTTCTATATATCTCTAAGGCACAACTGGGGCTTCCTGGAGCAGACAAAAAGGTAAATATGCCAGGAACTTCTGTGCATATTCCCTTAATATACCTGTGAGAGCTTTCTTTCTTTAGGAACTTTAATACTCTGAGCACTTTAAATCACTTTTTTTACTTGGTAGTAGAGTGGAGATTTTAAGTGTCGAATTTAACGGCCCTGACCACTCCTCTCCCTCCTAGAGAGCATGGCAGCACCAATCAATGCTTATGTAGGTAAAATGCCAGCACAGGTCAGAGAGGTCTACCTATGAAGACATCTGTTCTCTGAAGCCCCAGGAGTAATAGCCCAGCCATGGAGTGAGTTGGAGAAACATCCACTCAGCAATAGAAGCTGACTGCTGTGCAGGCAGTACTCGGCCACTGAGAGAGAGGAAGGAGGCCCACGACAGTGGGCTGTAGGCGGCCAGAGGCAGCATTCTAGCAAACAGCTTCTCTTCTCTCCCTCACGCCTTCCCTAATAGGAGTGGAATCCACGCTGGGATAGGTGAGATAGCACACAGGCAGATTGTCCACCAGATGGTACAATCTTCTATTTAAGAAATATTTGAAAGGGCAACAAAATACAGCAGAAACCATCCGACAGTCCACATGGCTAATGCAAAGTTAGCCAAAATGATGGTGGCAGCAGTAAAGGGGTGTGGTGGGGTGAGAAGTAGGGAAGGCTGAGGGGAGACAAGCACTGTGATGTCAGGCAGGCGGGTACAGGAGAGTCTGAGATGCTTTTCTACTATTGCACTGCAGTGCTGTGATGTGCTTCTAGGAACCTCACAGGAACCTTTGTAGCCTGTGGTTGAGCACTGTCAAAGCCAAGGGTGACTGGTACAAGCGTGGTGATCCAGCCTGGCCTGTGTCTTATGATCTGGGGAGGCCTCTGTGTTCTCACTTTGGTTGGGGCAGAAGTTTGGTTGTTATTGCTGTTCTATGGCTGTTTTCTTATTTCCATATCTTTGTTGAGTGGCCTTTTCCTTCCTGTTGTCCGTTTTCAGCCCTATTTGTGTAAAACTCTGCATATTTCCATCAATATCAACATGATCATAGCTATTGTTAATTGAATTCATATTTTGTTTCAGGTGCTATGCTAACCACTCTACTTTGTAAGAGCTAATACATACTGAGTAGTTAATATGGCAAGCAAGAGTTCACATGACTTATATGCATTTTCTTATTTAATCCCTACAACAAAGAAAGTGAGTATTATTATCACCTTAATTTTACAAATGGGGAAAGGAAAGCCTGAAGACCTTAAATAACTTGTCCAAAGTTACATGGCTATTAAGAGAGGAAAGAAATATGTTGACTCCAGAGTCACTGCTTTTAAATGCTATGCTTCAGTGTCTTTAATACGATCCTTTTCTATTTTCCTTCTTACATGACCACTCTCAGAAGATGTTGTTATCATTCTTAGTATATAATTAAAGAAAACGCAGCTCAGAGAGTTTAGGGAATTCCTTGGGGCTGTATGTCTAAACAAGTAGGCTGTCCTACTCCATAGCTGGTGACCAACTGTCATGAGAGATCATCTCTTTTCTCCTAGACTCTCCCTTGTTGTCTGCCAGCACTGGCATCCTCAGCACCCATGCCTGAAACCTCAACAACATGTTATC
The DNA here is from genome assembly GCA_026018925.1 of Tupaia tana. Classification (NCBI taxonomy): domain Eukaryota; kingdom Metazoa; phylum Chordata; class Mammalia; order Scandentia; family Tupaiidae; genus Tupaia; species Tupaia tana. The sequence continues at coordinate 21,967,834 of JAKSZU010000007.1, forward strand.
ATATTTCATTGCTTTCCAAGCCTTATTTCTTCTCCTTTCAGAGTATCTTTTCCCGTTCCTTCTTCTTCATCTGCATTGCTACTAGTGAGTCCAGATGAAGTTTCTTGGTCCTCACAGTATTAACAAAACATGTGGCATTGCTTTCCACTTGCCCTCCCTTAAAAGGTGTGTTATCCCACACTGTACCACGACTTGTAGGCATGAATCATAGGCTGCCTCCCAAATTCTAGAGGTAGGTGAATAAGAGAATGACCTTCTCTCTTAACAGTTCCTAGGATCACAAAAGAGATATCTATGTGTTTATCTGTGTGTGTGTGTGTGTGTGTGTGTGTATGTGTGTGTATACATAAATTCACAACAGCATAAAAATAGAAAACATAGGGCCTGTTTTCCACTGAATTTTATAAATACCTATCTATATAAATACATACATTTATTTATAGAAATAAAATTTTGTGTAGAGATTGCTATCATTTTTGCAATGGATTCTAAGCAGTTAGCTACTGTCTTGTAGGGACAGCTCTTTTCTTCAACCATCCTAGAGGGAATGTTAATAGTTTTGATATTTGAATTTTAGGAATGCAATGAAGCTTCATTACTCATAGAGGAGATCTTTCTGGAAATTACAATAGACAATGGAACAGAAATGGGATTGACTAACCCATTGACCTTGTATCACAAGAGTAGAAAGAAATAAAAACTGAACAGATCTCTGTGTTTTCCAGCCCCCAAGGGCTCTGTCTGTTCTCAGACCTGGACCACTTTCTGTTTTCTCCTCTGGAGGGTTCCAGTATCAGGCTTCTCTGTGTTAATTAACCCAGCATGTGGCACATAAAGGCCTGACAGCAGATAGCTAATGTTTTGGATATGCACTCAGTTTAAGGATTAGCTCAATTCCAAAGGACAACTTAACGTTGCCACAGTACAGTTGACACTTGGTGATCTGAGGCAAATTTCCGATTCTGGGCAATGGTTCTTCTGCCACTATAATGTGTGTGAGCTTTTCTACCCCTCACTTCTCCACACACTCAGTCAAAGCAAACCAATGTTAATATTTGATTCAACTGAAATAAAATCAAGAAGATATATCCTGTAATTATCTAATAAAAACAAACAATAAGAAAATTCTTTTGGTTATCTGTGCCAATATGTGTTTCTCCCATTATGGGAATTTTATCCAATACTTCAAATATATGTATAATTTATAATGTAAACTTGAACCAGCAAGTGATGTGGTAGTTAAGGTGCTGGATCCCATATGGACAACTGCCCAGGTGGACTCCTGGGCCTGGTGACTTGAAAAACATGCCAGGCACATGTGTGTACCTGCACAAAACCCTAGAGGACAATGGAGTAGAAGGGATTGTGGTGTGGCCACCTCTCTGGGGGATGGTTTCCCACTTTCCTTCTTTTTCTCTCTCTCTCTGTCTTTCTCCAGAGAACATACACATGCCCTATAGCAAAACAAACAAACAAAAAAAACTTTAGGAAAAAATATATAACATAAATGTGTAAGACAGTTTCACACACTGAAAACCAAATTCCACAGGACAGATGTGTGATGAGAAACCATTGTGGTTTCTCTTTTGGCTTGAAATATTTTTGAGCATAGATTAGTGCAAATTTTGCAAAACAGCAGCCCCAAAGCCACATCTGACCTCCTGACTTGCTTAGTTTGGCTTTAGGTAGTATTCTTAGAAGTTTATAATTAAAAATGTAGGAAGAGTTTTGTTTGTTTTTAAATTTATTTTTATGGGCTTTCTTGCTCTGAGTCTACGAGTCTACATTTACATCCTTAAGTCTACATTCCCTTAAGGCAAAAATTGACAGGAGCCAGATCAGGCAGTGGCACAGAGATAATGTAACTGGACTCACGTGAGAAACATCCTGAGTTCACATCCCAAGACCTCCTTGAGAATGCTGAGCACATGCGTATCTAGGCTAGTAGACTGTGGTGTAAGAACCCTATTGGGAGCACCTATCTCTCTCTCTCTTTCTGTCTCTCTCTGACTCTATTGTTCATGGAAGAAATATATAAATAAACTTTTTAGAAAATGAACAGGATCCAAGCCACAATTCTTTATCTATTGGATGGAAGCCAACGTTGATTTAAGTACATGAGGTTTAAAATGCCAATCCTTGAACCCCAAATTCTGCTTCCTTGTTGTTCTGCCTATCCCTAGTTTACTAAATCTCCCACTTGGCTATTATATACAAAGTAGTCTGTGAAATAGGACAAGCTGGGTGGAATTGAAAAAGGGTCACCTTTTTTTTTAAGAATTATTTTATTGGGACCAGCAGTTAGTGTAATGGCTATGTCGCTGGACTCCCACATAGTCGACCGCAGTTCGCGTCCCGGACTCGGTGGCTTAAAACTCACGCTGGGTGCGTGTGCATGCGTGCCCAAGATCCCGAGAGGAGAATGGAGGAGAAGGGATTGCGGCGTGGCCATCCCCCCTGGGGGGTGATTTCTTGCTTTCTGTCTCTCTGTCTCTCTCTGTCTGGCGAGCGCATGCGCCCTATAGCGAAAACCTCCCTCCCCCCCCAAAAAAAGAATTATTTTATTTAACTTTGTTTATTTATTTATTTTTAATTTGATCAGAGAAGGACAGAGCAATAGCAAGAGAGAGAGAGAGACAGAGAGAAAGTGAGAAAGCAAGCCACCAGGTCTAGGACTAGAACTGTGGTCAGCCATGTGGGAATACTGCGTCCTTAACCACCTACATTACCTGCCGGCCCTGGGCAAGGTTCCTCTTAAACTCAGTTTTTACTTAGTTTTTGCATTTTGCAAAGAGTTTTCACTACTGTTGACCAACTACCCAAAAATCACCTGGTGAGTTCCTTTTCTAAAATCAAAACAAACAAGCAAATATAAAATATGTGGAAAGGCTGATAAATTTAGCCATTTGGGGTGGCATTTAAAAATGGATATAGTAATATTTTTAATGTATTCTTTCAAATGTCATGACAGCTGTCTAAATTTGTAATTTTAAGATATATTTTATGTTATCACATACATTTGCTATACATTCTATCAAATATATGACTAATATATGAAAACAAATATGTTTGCCACCCTGCTGACTCATGTACTTGAGATACTGGAGACTGGAGGATGCACAACATGTTCCTTTGTGGTTGGAAAGAGGGGTCTCAAGGCTGGCATTGTTTCTCTTCAGGGTGTTTGTTTAGGGATCAGCTTTTGTTTCCCTTTGGGATAAAGGATCCTATCACAGGAGTTCCATAGAATCAACAGATACAAATAAGAAGACATGTTTTACCTTATAGACCTGGGAATGGTACTTAAACTATTCATTCATTCTTGTGTCCATTCACTCATCTGTTTATTCACTCAATGTGTATTGATTAATTAATTTATCTGTTTATTTTTATAGAGAGAGAGAGAGAGAGTGAAAGAGATAGGGACCCTTGACAGGGTTCTGCCACACCACAATCCTCCCTAGATTCTGGCCACCCAGGGTCATGTGTGTGCCTATGGTCATTCCCACTAAGTTCAAATGAACTAGAGATCTGAACCCTGGGCCTTCCTATATGACTCTTGTACCTTGCAGCAGCACCCTGTAGCCTGTGCTACCCATGGCTGGGTTTCAATAAGTATTGAACACCTAGTGTATATGATACCTAATTATGTTACATACCATGAGGTGATAAATCTGTGAACAAAAATTCTGTTTTGTTGTGTTTTGCCAAACCCCTTTGCATGCACTTGCCAGAGAGAAAGATAGAAAGTGAGAAAGTACTCCTCAGGGAAGATGGCCACACCTCAATCCCCTCTCCATTTTCCTCTTCAGATTTTGGGTAATGCACATATGCCTGGTGTGTTATTCAAAATCCAGGTCTAGGACTCAAACAGCAAAGTTGGTCATGTGAGATCCAACTCCTTAACTACCACACCACTGGTAGACACCCCAGATTCTTGTTTTTTAAAGAACTTCTTGCATAAGTTTCTAGAACTGCCATAACAAGTTGGAACTAACAGGATGGCTTAAATAATGTGTATTATCTCACGGCTTGAAGGCCGGAAGTCCAAGATCAAGGGGTGGGCAAGACTGGTTCCTTCTGAGGGCTGCGAGGGAAGGGTCACTCTTTGCCTCATAGGTGACCATCTCCTCCCTGTGTCTTCACATGGTCTTTCTCTGTGTGCCTGTGTCTGAATTTTCATATATGGAAATCAGTCATATGGATTAGTGCCCACTCTAATGACTCATTTTCATTTAATCTGTAAAGATCTTACCTTTGAATAATGTCACTTTCCAAAGTACTTAGGGTTAGGAATTCAACATAACTTTTGGAGAGAAGGAGATAATTCAGTCCATCACAAGAGCTCATAAGGTCCTAATTTCTATATGGTAAGTCAAAGTACTTCTTTTCATTAGTCCTGCTGCTTTTACTAGCTCCATGGTTTCTAGTGGCCACCCCACTTAATTCTAAACTATGCTGGCCTCAGCAATTTTAGGTGATAATAAGCTTATCTCAACTCTGTATACACAAAGTCTCAGTACTTGGGCATAGATTACCAAAGAAAAATTTGGACTTCAGAAGTAACTGAAACATAAAGAGCCAGCTTGTGCCTGGTGTGGGAGTAAAGGTCTCTCTAGTAGAGTAAGATGCCACAAAAAAGCACACAGAGAGGGGAGTCAGCCAGGGTAAGTTTTGGGCCAATCAGAAAAGCTCTGGACAGTCAAAGTTGGAGTAGGATGAAGACTGCTATATGACCCATAAAACTTTCCCTCTGTAAAAACAAAGGGAGGCAGGAATTTAGGATTGAGAGGTGGGGTTTGTAGGGAATGTGCCAAGAGGCATGAGAGGAGGGTGAGCTGTCAGGAGGCTGCATCCTTAGACTGGATCCTTAGCCCAGTATCCTTGGACATGATCATGCAAAAGCCCAGGAAGAAAGTCTTGTGGGGCCTGGCTTTGAGGCCAAATTGTGAGGTGGAAGCATCATTTTCACTGTACCCTTTTTCCAAACCTTTTCCTCTTTAGCCTTCTCTTTCTAGCAACTTCCTTGCTTCACTTTTTGGGCATTCTCAATAGACAAGAGCATAATGAGAATTGAGAAAAGATCTTAATCTCTCTCAATGGCATATGGATTTTATTATGAAACTCCCATAGGCTAAAATGCTTCCAAATACAAAAGAATGATTGGCAATGGGATTTACACATTTGCCCATGGATTCCTTCCCAGCACAGCCTCAAGTTTCACCACTGATTACACCATTCAGGTATAATGTTGGTCCAGCTCCTTTTCTCTAACAACATTTCTTAAACTTTAGTGGGCATTCTAGTCACCTGGAAATCTGGTTTAAATACAGATTCTGATTCAGAGGCAATGTAGCAGGCCCAGGCTGGTCCACTGGCCACACTTTGAGTAGCAAGCAACAAGGGGATGATAGAGCCCAAGGATGTCAAAAAAGCCTTGTTCTCTTACTCAAGAGTTCTCTTATTCAGTGGGTTTCCTGGGTTAAGACCAGAAGGTGCTCTTCTTGGCTACTGCCATCGCCTTAACTTTTACTAACTCCTGTATTCATTAGCAAGGGTTAGAGAAAAAAGAAAAATAACAATAGCATTCTTAATTGGATCCCTGAAAGAGATACTGCATTTCCACTGATTAAGGCAATTAAAGGTGCAGACACTGCTGCTCAAAAGCTGACATCTTCAGGTGTCTCATAACAAAAATTAATACCACTGCTAGCTGTGCCACCTAGTCATGCTGTAAAGTAAATTAATTACTGCAACCAAACTAATAATAACAGTGCAGGCAGAGTTGTAGCAATCTTGTGGCTTACCATTGGAGACTGAGCAGGGACTTTTGCCTCTCTGCTACCCATGAGCGCAACCCAGCAATTGCTGACTGTAACATTTCTATTGTATGGTTTATGCTAAATATGCATATCTTAATTGCATTAGTCAAAATAATTAGCTAATATATTTTTGCATAATGACGAGGTAAGCAAATATCACCATAGCTCAGTGGTTCTTGCATGAGTAAATTTGGAAAATTAATAGACTCCCAATTTCCTAATTATCTGTCTTTTATTCCATGCTCAAACAAAGAAATGCTACCGCACACTCCTGGGCATCATGTAATTTAGTTTGCACCTTGAAAATTTTAAAGCACCTGTGTTTGTTTTCTCCCCCTTTGCAGGAGAGTGGTATAAAGAGAAAAACGGAGCTTCTTCCACTTACCACTCTTACGTTGAAATGTGAAGGGAATTGTAGATGGATACATTTTAATTTCTATATGCAAGAAGGACCTTGAATCCTGAGAGATTTTTTTCATACATTGAAAAACAATCGTCAAGATTTTTTCCAAAGTGACAGCAATATAGAGCAGGTACCCGAGTTCTGGAGACATAGAGGCATTTCTTCCTGCTGCCCTTCCCCTTGAATCTGGCACTTTTTCAGTTTTGCCTGATTGTTTCCACACTTCCTCACACCGATGGGGCAATGGCACATCTCTTGCCACTGAACATAACAGTGTCTGCTTGAGGACTGCATGGTTAAAGAGAAAAGCTTGCTGTTTTGATTATAATGCTTGGTGGGCCACAGCTGGATTCTTTGGGTTCCATCTAATTTCTTTAAGCTTGTAACTGTGAACGGAGCAAAAATGCTGAGCTCCTCATGGAGCTTCCAGATTTAACAGAACCAGGCCATTCCTGCAGATGTCAGTTCTTCCTCACTCCTCGTGAGAAAGCATATCCTTAGCAGGCTAATCTAATGTGCAAGGAACACGGAAATCTATCCAGGAGGACACTGGGGCAATATGCTAATATTCTCTAAAGAGCTTGAAAATACTTACCTCCCGCCCTTGGATGGCAGATTTCAGGCTACTGCTTAAAAGGAAGAATGTGCTGGGATCTGACCTATCACACCTAGATGAAACCCTTTTGCCAAGCCCTAAGCACTCAGTCTAACAATGGGTAAGTCATTTAGGGGAGAGAACAGCTGGGTGAGGATTTCCCTTAAGTTTTTGATGAGTCTTTAGATTTCTAGTGGCTTATTGGACAACAATCTGTAGCCTGATGAGGAAAGAGATCATCACTGATGTCACTTTACCTCTACACAAGGTCTGATCGGATCAATTCCCTCAGCAGATGCAGTACTTGCCAGGATTCCAGCCTTGAGACCTCTTGGGCTGGCTGTCAGCAGGTATCTGGAGCGGGTACTAGCTGTATGCAGTAATATCCTCAGTGATTGCATTCACATCTATGCTCACATACAAATCACCAGCAACTACTAAGAGAATGTAGGTAAAATTTGTTTTAATTTGAACATGTGAGTATAACAGGCTCTAGTTAAGTTGGGAAGAGAGAGAAAGAAATGCTTCCTAGGGTCCATGTGCACAAAGTCATACTGTCTTGTTGTATAGAGCAATAGCTGGTACTAGAGGAATACACTTGAAAGTCCCATTAAGTATACACATTGGCCAGACAGGAAAGGAAAGCTGGACACTGTCAACCATGTGGCAAATTACCATAGGGCAGTTGGACAGAGGAGGCAAAAGGAAAGGGATTTAAGAGAGCTAGGAATGGAAGTCTTACAAGAGAAAGAAATGCAAGAAGAGAAACAGTTAATGATGGATATTTTGAGAGGAAATCCAAAATCTTTGAAGAAGAAAATACAGTGAGAGAAAAGTAATTAGAAGTTTAACAGATAATGAAGAACATACCCAAAGCAGTGTTAGTGGTACAAGATGAAACAAATTGAAGA